>CM053585.1:178059773-178077801 GCA_028646515.1 Pseudochirops corinnae | reverse complement strand
TGCTGACTCTCTTTTCATGATTTTCTTGCAACATTCTTAGTTCTCTTCCCAATTTTTCTTTCACTTCTCTGATTTGGTTTTCAAAATTCTTCTTCAGCTCATCTCTAGCTTTAAGGCAATCTTAATGTTTATTGTAAGCCCCTGGTTGGGGAGCTTTGGCTGCACTCTCCTCCTCCCTCTCTCTGCCATGATCTTTCTTTTCCCCAAAGAAGGAATCTAGGGTTTGGGAGCTGTTCTTACTTTGCTTCTTATGCTTATTCTTACTCATGGTTGGTCAGTCTGTGATTTTTTTTTTAAGTCTCTGTGGGGCTCTGCTTCCAGAAGGGAAAGCTCTGTCCCAAATCGCTGTGGTCCTCCCGGCTGACGTAGCTCTCAGGAAGGTGTTGGGTCCCTTTCCCACTTCCGGCTCACTGGATAAAGAAGACTCACAGGACCAAAGCCCAAGACCATGATCAGGATCCAGGCTGCTCAACACAAGAGGAATTGGCCTCTGAACGATCACTTAGTTCCTCTGCAGTCTGCAGGCCAAGGGCGCGGAAGCGGATGCAAAACCTCTGCCTTTTGCTTTCCCGCCCTGGAGGCGTTTCGGCCAGACCACTTTTCTCCCAAGCCCCACTGACCTAGTAGTTCTGAACACTGCCCCAGCTGTCGCTAATCTGCTCACCGCTCCTGTAGTCCAGTCGCCCCCAGGGCTCAGCCAGTGCTTCTGGCCAGGCTGGTTTCGGTTCGCAGTGCTGATATGGTTCCTCGTAGCCAAGCTGATTTTAGTGGAAAGTATATTTTTGTGCGTTTTGGAGTTCTAGTATTAGTTTAGAGTCATATTTTATGGGTATTTTGGGGTGGCTATGTGAGAGCTGCGATATGTTGCTACTGCTACGCCACCATATTGGCTCCGCCCTATTCAGTGCCATACTATCAAACTACCCAAGAATTATTTTATAGAGCGAGAAAAAACAGTATTAAAATACATCTGGTCAAGCATGTCAAAGGAATCAAAGGGAAAAAAAAGTGAAGGTGGCTTAGCAGCGCCACATTACAAAGTAGTAAAAATCAAAACAATCTTGTACTAAGAAATATAGTGAATCACTGTAATGGATTAGGGATACAGTACACAGTAGTAAATGCTCCCAATAATCCAGAATTTGACAAACCCAAAGATTCAAGATTTGGGGACAAGAAGTCACTATCTGACAAAATTTGCTGGGAAAATTGGAAAGCAGTTTGGCAGAAACTAGGTACAGACTAAACATCTCACACCATATACTGAGATAAAGTCAAAATGGGTTCATGATTTAGATACAAAACACAGAGGGAATTATGGAATGTAAAATGGACAATTTTTATTACAGCAAATTGAAAAGTTTTCGCACAAATAAAACCTACTGAGTCAAGATTAGAAGGGAAGCAGGAAAATGGGGGAAAATTTTGCAGCAAGTATCATTGATAAAGGTCTCATTTCTCAAATATATAAACAACTGAGTCAAATTTATTATAATACAAGTCATTTCCCAATTGATAAATGGTCAAAGGATAAGAAGATAGTTTTCAGAGAAGAAATCAAAGCAATCACATGAAAAAATGCTAAGTCACTGCTGACTGGAGAAATGAGAATTAAAACAACTGTGAGGTACCAACTCATACCCATCAGACTGGCTAATGTGACAGAAAAAGAAAATGACAAGTTCTGGAGGAGAAGCAGGAAAATCGGGTCAATAATGCACTGTTAGTGAAATTGTGAACTGATTCCACCATTCCAGAAAGCAATTTGGAACTATGCCAAAAAAGGCTATTAAAACCATGCATACCCTTTGACCCAGCAATACCGCTATTAGGTCTGTATGCTGAAAAGGATTAAAAAACAAAATAAAACATAAGAAGTAAGACCCCAATGTCTAAAAATATTTATAGCAGCTCTTTTTGTGATGGTAAAGAATTGGAAATTGAGGGGATGCCCATCAATTGGGGAATGTCTGAATAAGTTCTGGTATATGATTGTGATGGAATACTATTAGTTATAAGAAATGATAAGCAGGATGATTTTTTAAAAAACCTAGAAAGACTTACCTGAACTGATGCAAAGCTAAACGAGCAGAACCAGAAGAACAGTGACCACCGTAACAGCAATAACACAATGACGATCAACTATGAATAACTTAGCCCTTCTCAGTAATACAAAAATCCAAGACAATTCCAAAGGACTTATGATGAAAAATGTTATCTGCCTCCAGAGAAAGAACTGATGGAGTCTAAATGTAGACCAAAATATGCTGTTTTTACTTTATTTTGGGGTTTTTTGGTTGTGTTTTCTTTCACATCACCACTAATACGGAAATGTTTTACATGACAGCACATGTATAACCTATATCAAAGTGCTTGCCTTCTCAGTGAAGGGGGAGGGCAGGGAAACAGAGAATCTATAACTTAAAATTTTTTAAAATAATTTTTTGTTTACATGTAATTGAGAAAAAATAAAAATTAAATGTAAAGGAAAATAATAAAAAAAATTTAATTACAAATAAAAACGCTGCCTTTGAGGGAGGTCTCTGGTGTACTGGACCAGAGAACCATTCTTGACTTTTTGCTGTTCCAATGTTTTTCTCTCAATGACTTACATGTCATGTTTCCCTAATCTATCAGATAAAAAAATGAAACCAGAAGGAATGGCTTTTTAACACAGCAGATGAAAGAACAGGGAAAAAATAAGATCTGACAGATTAAAATGATCCATCAAATGTAGTCATATTAAAACTTAAATTCTACACAAATTTTAAAAATCAGGTTAATAATAATAACTGACATTTACAATATGCCTTGAAGTTTGCAAAACACTTTTTATACATCATGGGGCAAGTGGGGTTAGACAACTCGGTATGAAAAAGATAAGAGGGGGTTACCTCATATATTGAATTTGACAGCAAACTCAGTATGTAAAGCAATGGTGTAATACAGCAACCAAAAATGTAATGTTACTATAAGCTGCATTAAGAGATTCATACTGTTCAAAAAATGGGAGGAATAAATGTTTGGCTGTATTATTCCTTGGTCAAACCACAGGGGAAAGAAATCTCATATTTTAATTCTGGGTGTATTTTATGGAAACACTGAAAGCTGGGACATAACTAGAGGAGAATGGAACAGAATGGAGACTATCCCTCACCTGTAAGAATCTATTAAAGGGTTTAAGGATGTATAGCCAAGACAAGATTTAATGGAGATAGTATAACTAATAAGAGTTATTAGTTAAACAGTGCTTTATGGTTTTCATTTCATTTCATTCACTCAAAAAAAGTATTTTATCTGTGATTTGACAAGCTATAATCAAATACTTGAGAAGTTGCCACATAGAATAAGAACGAACACTGGTACATCCTGGCAACAGGACTGGTTCAGGAACGATGAGGGAAAGTTCCTAAGAGTTGGGAGGAAAAGAGAGAGGGAGGAGGGGGAAAGAGAGGAGATGGCTAAGGAACTGGGAATCTGTAGGTGAGACATCACAGTCAGCAGTCTTTAGCTATCTGAAGGACATACACTCACGCGCGCACGCGCACCCTGTATTGCCACAGAGCAGAGAACCAAGGCTATTTCAATTAAATCCAATTTAACAAAGATGGCTTTCACAATTAAGTGTCAGTTTCATGTCAATAGCAATTTTTTTTTTTTGCTTTTTGGAGAGGGGAAGGCAGGGCAATTGGGGTTAAGTGACTTGCCCAAGGTCACATGGCTAATAAGTGTTAAGTGTCTGAGCCTAGATTTGAACTCAGGTCCTCCTGACTTCAGGGCCAGTGCTTTATTCACTTTGCCACTTAGCCGCCCTAGTAGTAAACATTTTTAAACTAACCTTGTCCAATAATGGAGAAGGCTGCCTTGCTTCATGGTAAGTTTCTGGTCAAAGAAAAAAAGAGCCAACATTAGGGCAAGGAGGCACCTGTCCATTTATTCAATCAGCCAACAAACTGAGTGCCTATTGTATGCCAATCACTGTGATAGGGACTAAAGAATTACATTTAGATAAAACACTATACCTAACTTCAGAGGAATATTAGACTAGTAAGGGAATAAAATACAAAGATAACTATAATTTACAATATACAATAAAGTACATTAAAGAGGTAAAAACAAAATGCTGTTTGAAGTGTGAAGGTCATCTTGGATGGGGAAGTCTCCTAATGTACAAGACAACTGAAACAAGATTTGCTGATAAGACAATATGCCAATATCCATTTCTCTAACCTCTCATGGAAGGGGAAAGCATATTTTCAAAATACATTTGCATTTTCCAGGCATCATTCTTGTGTATGTTGATCACTGTACAGTGACTTATTAACTTAAAAGTTCTGTGTTCATACATTGTTGAATTTATGAAGATAAAATCAAAGCTCAAAACCTGTAATTATTATCACTGAGAGAAAGCATCATTACTGTGTTGCCAAATTAGCAACACATCTACAATCATTCAAAATCTGTTTCATCTGCCATTTCTTAGGTTGGTTTTCTTAGTGTATTTTTTACCTTTATCATTCTTATATGAAGATAAGGTTTGATGTTCCCTTCTTTCATATACATGTTCAGCTACAATGAAAAATAATCTTGCCCTGCCTTCCAGGAAGATATGTCAAAAGAGAAATACATGAACACAGAGAACGGCATGCTTTACTTTTTTAAGAAATTGGCGGGGTGGGGTGGAGGGGCAAACTTGCTTTGCTCTTTGCATGCCCTGCTCTCAAGCAGGTATTCAATCACCCCACAAGTATTTCTGAAGTGTCTGGTGTACATGCTTGGTGCTGAATATTCATAGCTGAAGAGTGAGGATAGGCAAAGCAGAACAAAGGCCTTTGGGGCAGGACAAGGCATAGGCATTTCCACTTACAAATGCATAGATTTTTTAAAATGTCAGAGAATTCTAGCAGAAAGGAATTGTGAAATACTAAAGTAATTAAGTTTCAGGAATTACAGTGAAGGTTCAAAGACTCAGACTGAAATAAACAATAACGAAAGAAAAAAAACATTCATCAAGAAGTCTTGTTTATTACTTAGCAAACTGTGGTCTGCAATTTCCTAGCATCGCAATCAATGGGAATAAAGTTTCCAGGAAAAATTCTAGCGTTAGGGACAACTTCCTTGGAATGGTAAAAGACAGAAGGAAAGGAAGGTAGGAGAGTTCATGAATAAATAGGAAAGCAGTGGTTTTTCTATCTAGGAGGAGGATTAGGTACAGGAGGCTAAACGTAGCAGTGAGCAGCTAGCTGCCTTATGGCTGATGGACCTGGAGCAAATGAAACCGATATAAGATACTGACATAATGACTGTAGGAAAGGTAGACAAGAACTGGAGAACAGAAGCCTTTAAGAATAGGTGAGAGTCAAAGGTCAAGAGAAAGAGGAATTATTAAATTTTAAATTAAATTAAATTAAATTATTAAAAGCTGTTCCTAACCCAAGAGACTCCTACTTTGTAGCCTGGTATAAAGCCTTAGTTGAGTTAGAGACCTCTAAATGTTATGGCAAAAGGCTACATCTTGCAACAGCTCAGCATTAGTCTGGCTTGTATCAAACACTCATTACATGGATCAATTTTTCAGAAACAGAAATTTCCCTTTTACTATAATACTTGCCCAAATTCCCTTTAATCTGTATATGGAATAGCATTTACAATCTGTCACATAATATTAAGGCCCAAATTGGCTGAATTAGTAAGAGAATTTTGTTTACTCAAGGACACTCAAATTCAAATGAGGCAAAATAAATACTTCCGAAAATTATTACAACACATTTTGTATATGCAAAGAAAAAAAATTTAGCATTTAGTAGGGATATAGGACACAGCGTGTATATGCCAGTGAATCCAAAGCTCACCTTTTATTAATGGAATGACTACTTGATCATTTTCATCTAAGCAAGTTTTGATTTTCGTTTATTTCCATTAACTCCAAATAACAGACAATCAGAAAGGTAAATAATTTTGCAGATGTTCAAAAACTAATTCAGTGTCAACTAATTGTACACTATTTTACTGACAGCAAAAGTGGACTGGAAGTAAATTAAAACTTGTTTTTAGCTAGAATGATTAAGGGAATTTGTCCACAAATTTCTATGGAAGTTAGGAAAGGAGGAGTAGCAAAGACAACAAAACCAAAAAGGGTCCCATAAGCTGTGACAAGATAGGCATACTAATGTACTGTGTTTTTATTTTTAATTTTTTTCAATCAGCAAACATCTACCTTTTTAGCCTCCTACCCTAACCGCTCAATTAAGCAAAATCCCTGTTAGAAACATGCGAATGAAAATAATTTTCCACACTGGCCAACTGCCAAGTCCCATTTTATACTTGAGAGCTCACCGTACCATCAGCAGGGAGGTAGCACGTTTCATCATCAGTTCTTTAGAATTGTAGCTATTATACTGATCACAGAATTCCCTCATCTTTCTGAGTTCTTTGCTTTTACAGTATCATTCTAACCATATAAATTTGGTTTTTTGGGGGGGGAGGGGAATCCTCATTTCATTCTGCATCAGTTCACAGAAGTCATCCCTTTCATCATTTTTTTTTGCTTTTTTGGAGGCGGGAAGGCAGGACAACTGGGGTTATGTGACTTTCCCAAGATCACACAACTTGTAAAGTGTTAAGTATCCGGGATCAAATTTGAACTCAGGTCTTCCTGACTCCAGGGCTGGTGCTCTATTCATTATGTCACCTAGCCATCCCCCTTTCATCATTTCTAATAACAAAGTAGTATACACTGTGACTTGTTCAGCCATTCTCTGGTAGGCAACCCCTAAGTTTCCAGTTTTTTTTCTACCACAATGCTAATATACTGTTAATGAAGTTCTAGAAAATGGTTAAAATTACATGAGAAGCGCTGTTCACACCCTTTGGTCTAGTGATCCCCACTACTGGGCATGTAATATAAGTAGTAAAAAACTGATTTCATACACACCAAAATATTCATGGGAACACTTTTTAAAATGATAAAATACTAGAAAGATAGTACCTTCCCAATAAGTGAAGAATGGCTGAATAAATGGTAGTATCCAAATAAAATTAAGTATTAAAAATAACAGATATGTGTAATTCAGTGAAATACGGTGACTCATGAATTGGATGCAGAACATAGCACACAGAATGATAGTACACATAGTGATTAAAATAACATAAATCAATAAACACTAAGGCAGCCAAACTGATTAATTATAATGACCAATTTTATTCCCAGGTAACAGAAGGTAAAACCTTCTCTGTAGAAGCATTGAAGAAAGACTAAGGTAGACAATGATGTATACTGCCAGATGAGCTGAATGGGTCAATCGGTTTTGCTACATAAATACATAAAAAGATGTTTTACTATCCTTTTATTAAATGTAACTAAATATCTAGACTGGGTTTAAAAAATGTAGCAGACCAATCATCCAAGGCTAAATTTAGAAGAGAAAAGAATCTGAAATAGGAAAATTAATTCAGTGTTGCAACAGTGACAGAAATGGTTAATCAGTACAAAACAAAATGCAAGGAAATGGGAGTATATTTGCAGGACAGAGATTTCAATGATTAACAGAAGCTATGAAAATACTACTTTTAAGAGATGTGTAATTCAAGAAGCTACTAAATATCCACCAACAGGGGCGGCTAGGCTCAGTGGCACAGTGAATAGAGCACTGGCCCTGGAGTCAGGAGGACCTGAGTTCAAATGCAACCTCAGACACTTAACACTCACTTGCTGTGTGACTTTGGACAAGTCATTTAATTCCAATTGCCCTGCCCTCCAAAAAAATTATATCCACTAACAGCAAACAATGAAGTCAGATGAACCAGTACCTAACTATAGGTAGTTCAGTGCTCTATTTTGTTAAATAAGAAGGGTACCAATTAATGTGCAATGTTAAGCAAGGTGCTAATGGAGCACAATTCTTGGCTTGTGTAAGGATTCTCAGGGCAGGGAAGACTGGCAACAGGTTTTAGGGACCCTGCTGTGGCCCCCCTCCTACCTTTGAGCTTCTTTTTATGTGCTATCCTCCCCCATTAAAAGGTAAGCTCTAGGGGCAGCTAGGTGGCATAGTGAATAGAGCACCGGCCCTGGAGTCAGGAGGACCTCAGTTCAAATCTGGTCTCAGATACTTAACACAAAAAAAACTAGCCATGTGACCTTGGGCAAGTCACTTAACCCCAACTGCCCTCCAAAAAATAAAATAAAATAAAAATAAAAATTTGAAAAGGTAAGCTCTGTGAGAGAAGAAATTATTGTCTTTTTTTGTGCTTGTGTTTGTATTCCCAGCAATTAACAGCATCTAGAACATTATAGACTCTCTAAAATTTGAATCCAGGTCTTCTTTACTCCAAACCCAGTACTATATGTGCTATACTGTGCTGCTTCTGTATCAACTGAATCAGAGAGGCAATGATATTTTCTAGTACATGTTTTTATGTGCAAAAGATAAATCTGACAATTAAGGGTACCTATTATAAAACTCAAATGTCCAAATGCTATGATCTTACCTGATTTTATTGAACTAATTAATAACTATAATATAGCCCTGAAGGTGATGATTTCAAAGTATGGCACTGATCTGTAAACTACCTGCATAATAAAATTCATCAATTTATAAGTTTACTCATTAATTAATAGTGTTCATTGAAATTACTTCTGAAACCTGAGGCCTCAAGGCCACATGTGTCCCTCTAGGTCCTCAAGTATGGTCCTTTGACTGAATCCAAGTTTCACAGAACAAATCCCCTTAATAAAAGGTCTTGTACTGTGAAGTTTGGATTCAGTCAAAGGGCTGCACTTGAGGACCTGGAGGGCCACATGTAGCCTCGAGGCCTAAGATTTCCCACCTGATTGGAAGCAGAGCTTCTCTTAACACCACAGCTCTTGCATGTTTCCACAACAGTGAAAAACTTTCTTAATTTCTTGTGAAGTTGCACCAGACCCTGAGAAATGATAATGCATGAAGATATTTCTTAAAGGTCATAAGAATTATAGTGATCTTTTAAAGCAAATACTATTATGTAAAAAGGTTGGGTTTGGAAATAACAAAAGTGCTTAAAGTTTTTAATAATAATTACATTAGAAATGGTGGCATATCCAAAAATAATTTCCATAACCTGAAGTCTTTTCCAAATAATTTTTGCTCTATGTCAATAAAGTTATAACAACAATGCAGTGAAAGAATGTGGCAGTCTTGTTAAGTCTGAAAGATGCATTCTGTTCTCAAAGATGACATAATGGGGAAATTGTACAGGAAAACTCAACGCATTTTGAATTTTGGTTCTGCACTCAAAAACTAACTACTATGTCTAAGTTCAGATTTGAGCTCAAGTCTACCTGACTCCAGGTCCAGAGCTCTATCCACTGAATAACTGGAATGCATTTCATTTTTAGTAGAATAAAATAGTTGAACCTGATCAAAAGCTCTATTTTTTCTCTCAGTAGAATTCTTTCCTCAACCCCTTACAGTCCAACTTCAGTTAGTCCCTAAGGTTACTGAAACTGCTTAAGCTTTCTAACTCTAAAAAGAAATCTAAAGCATCAGGATTTCTTATTCTGTTTCAGATATTAATTATATGCAACTCTTTAAAAAATCTACCAAATCATGTATTCTTGAATGTAGAACCAGAATTTAAAACATACTGAGTTTTCCTTTAGAGTTTCCTGTACCATGTAGTTTCCCTGTTTCTTTTGTGATGGTATGAATTTTTGTTGCTGCCTTACCTGAAGTTGTTGATTTTATTCAAGAACTTCACTTTTTACTTTTTAAAATATTTCTTCTAACCTAGCCAAACCAAATTTTAATCTGTACTACAAAGCAGCAGTCATCAAAACTACTTGGTACTGGCTGAGGAAGAGAGTAGTGGATCAGTGGAATAGATTAGGTACACAAGACACAGCAGTCAATGACTACAGCAATCTACTATTCAATAAATCCAAAAAACCTAGCTTCTGGAATAAGAACTTACTTTGTGACAAAAACTGCTGGGAAAACTGGAAAATAGTATGGCAGAAACTGGGCACAGACCAGTATCTTATACCATATACCAAAATCAAGTCTAAATGGGTACACGATATAGGTATAAAGGCTGATACTGTAAGCAATCTGGGAGAGCAAGGAATGGTTTACCTGTCAGATTTATGAAGAAGGGAAGATTTTTACGACCAAACATGAGTTAGAGAGCACTTTGAAATGCAAAATGGTTAATTTTCAATATATTAAATTGAAAATTTTTGTACAAAAAAAGTCAATGTAACCAAGATTAGGAGGGAAGTGTGAAACTGGGAAAGAATTTTTACAACCAGTGTCTCTGATAAAGGCCTCATTTCTAAAATATACAGAGAATTGAGTCAAATCTATAAGAATACAAGTCATTCCCCAATTGATAAATGGTCAAAGGATATGAACAGGCAGTTTTCAGATGAAGAAATTAAAGATATCTATAAGCATATGAAAAAAGGCTCTAAATCACTACTGATTAGAGAATTGCAAATTAAAACAATTCTGAGGTACCACATCTTACTAGTGAGATTGGCTAACATGATAAAACAGGAAAATGATAAATGCTAGAGAAAATGTGAAAAAATTACAACACTAATGCATTGTTGGTGGAGTTGTGAACTGATCCAACCATTCTGGAGAGCAATCGGGAACTGTGCCCAAAGGGCTGTAAAAAAAAGTGCATACCCTTTAATCGAGTGATACCACTTCTAGGGCTATATCCTAAAGAAATCATAGAACTGGGAAAAGGTCCCATACATAGAAAAATATTTATAGCAGCTCTATTTGTGGTGGCAAAGAACTAGAAATCAAGGGGGTGTCCATCAATTGGGGAATGGCTAAACAAGTTGTGCTATATGAATGTAACAGAATACTATTGTGCTATAAGAAATGATGACGAGACAGACGTCATAATAACCTGCAGAGACTTATATAAACTGATGCTGAGTTAGGGGAGCAGAACCAGGAGAACTTTGTACACAATTACAGACACATCATATGTGTAACGACTAACTTTGATAGACTAGGCTCCTCTCAGCAATACAAGATTAAAAGACAACTCCAAAAGACTCATGATGGAAAGGGCTATCCACATCCAGAGAAAGAACTACAGAGTCTGAATGCAGATTGAAGCAAACTACTTGCTCTCTTCTGTGTTTTGTTTTGTCCCTTCTTTCTAACTGTCCACTCCATTGGTTATAATCCTTCTTTACAATTTGACTAATGTTGAATGTGAAGGTATCTGTAGAACCTATATTTGATTTCAGGCTGCCATGGGGAGGAGGGGGGAGAAGAGGGAGGGGGAGAAAATTTGAAACTCAAGGGATTGTGGAACTGAATGTTGTAAACTAAAAGTAAATAAATAGGGGTAGCTAGGTGGTGTAGTGAATAGAGCACTGGCTGTGGAGTCAGGAGGACCTGAGTTCAAATCCAGCCTCAGACACTTAACACTTTCTAGCCATGTGACCTTGGGCAAGTCACTTAACCCTAATTGCCCCTACAAAAAGCAAAAAAAAAAAAAAAAAGTAAATAAATTTAAATTTAAAAAATGTTCCATTTGGCAAATTAATTTTTTTTCTCATTCATGCCTTTTCTTTTTATTGGAATTTAACAGGTTCACATTTAGAGTTATAATTGCTGTTTATACTTTCTTCCATTAAATTATTTTTATACGATATTACATATTATGAGAATGCTAGTTGGTGCAGTGGACAGAATGCCAGGCTTGAAATCACCAAGATCTGAAATTTCCTGTGTGGCCCTGGGTAAGTACTTAACTTTTACCTCAGCTTCCCCATTTATAAAATGGTGATAATGGCACCTACTTCTCAGGTTGGGGAGAGGGGGGAAGAGAAGAGGATATTTGTAATGAGCTTTGCAAATTCTAAAGCACAATGGAAATGTTATCAATCTTGGTTGAAATAATATTCATTTGCAACATATCTTTGATAATACATTTTCCCACCTCCGTTCTTCCACTTCTCTTTTCTAGTCTTTCACAAATGAGTTTTGGTCTCTTCTTTATCACTTTCAGGAACCAGTGTGGCTTTCGTCTTCTCTCCTCCAACATTTTAACCCTTTTTTCCCCTAGTTTTCTTTATGTTCTCTGTTCCATGAATCCTTTGCTATAGCCTAGGGATTCTACTGGGTGGCACATCATACAGATTCCCCACGGTTTTACCATTTCCCCTCTGCCTTCTTGCTTCCTCAGATTTACCACCTATTCTTCAAAGTAAATGCATTTCTTCCAATACCAGCAACACTTCACCCACCTTGAATTCTTCCTTTACCAGAAGACTCCACAGTAAAATCTCCTTCCTTCCTCTAAACTCCAATGGCATTTATTCATACCATTCCTTGGACACATATGTTCTTATAATTGGGGGGGGGGGGGAAGAGAGAGAGAGAGAGAGAGAGAGAGAGAGAGAGAGAGAGAGAGAGAGAGAACGAGAACACACAATAACAGCACAAGGTCTTGACGTAGTGTGAAAAATGAAACCCCACAGCAGTCACACTATTCAAATCCCACCATTCAAAGATGGATTACATGCAAAATTTAGTTATATATATAATATTGGATCCAGATTCCAATGGAAATATGCAGTAAAAATTTTTATCTGTTTATTAGCACAGTATAAAAGCAAAGGATAAGAAAAATATATTTCTGACTCAAGTTTATTACAAACTGAGTTAATTATAGAAAGCAAAATTTTTAAAAATTTAAAATTACTGAATATCATGCCCGAAGATTAGCCTACCCTGATGATAATGTCATTGTTATCATTTAAAATATTGTAGCAAAACCAAAAAAATAAACAAAAGTTAATTTAGAAAAAAAAATTGTAGCAGTGTAAATTAAAATATCTTCCCTTTAATTCCTCATACATATGCTGGTAGGTACAGAGAGCTTTCTCCACATTTCAACAAATTTATATGCTCACATTCTCACACAATGAACCAAATGTCATATGCCCTAGGGAGTTACCTAAAAATCAGCAATGCTTTAAATGGATATCATTGTCATTGCAATATTTTTCAATAGCTGAGCTAAAACAATTCGAAAACCAATCTTCAAAAATAACTTCACTCATCCATGCTTTTTTACATGACTATCAAAGAATTAGAACAGATCAATGGTTGTACTCTCTCAGAGCACAAGGATTTTAAGAACAATACTCATTCCTTTTTCCTTCTGTATTACATCCCAATAAAAGTGTTAGACAATCTTAGACACTTCAAATCCAGGTTATTTCTTTCTTGCAAATAGAGGTTCTGGAAGGCATCCTGTTTCATCCATATTAAAATTTTGATGATCAGCATTACATACTTTTTTCCTATTATTTTCTTTGGAACACCAGGCTATTCAGTGGCCACACTCTCATTTGCAATGGCCGCCTCTCTAGTTTTCACTCTACGTAACTGAACTTGATTTTTAAAGCTTCTGAATGAATGCTATGCACCTCATTTTCATTTTCTTTCACTGCTTAAAAACTTGAGCTTTCCTCTGCATAGCTGTTCTGACAGAAACGTGTTTTTGTTCGCAATGTTCAATCCCTACAGCTAAAAGATGCTCCACTTCTATTGCTGCATTTTCCTCACGGTTGTTTTGCAAACCTAAAAAGGTGATACAACTTTGCCTTTTATTTCCTGCATGCAGGTGTTGCACTGCTTGAATTCTGGATCACACCACGGCAATCTGGTATTTTGTAATTCATTTTATATTAAATGAATTTGCATTTATCACCAACCTTACTGTATCCTTTGTCTTTATCTTCCTCAGAATGCTGAGTACCAGGAATTAAACATAAGGGCAATTAAAAGCTGGTGGTCAAGTGAGAAAATTGAGAGAAAGGGCTCCTATTCATACACATATAATCCCAACCTGTTATATTCCTTTGAAAGAGAGCTAGACCACATTAAACCTGTAAAGATGGAGTGAATTTGAATAGGTGTGTGGTACATCATAAAGTGATAATTTTTAGTCATAAAAAAGTTCATGAAGAGTAATAGATAGTTGGTAGTTGAAAGGAAAATTCAGAAACTGATGAAATAACTGATATTTTTCAGATTAAAAGAACAAACTACAAACACAGAGAAATTTAAAATTGGACTTTACTGGTATGCACCTGAATTAAGACCAGATTTATTTGCACTTTAAAATAATCGTGTGAAGACCATATTATGTGAAGAAAATGTTATAATCTAAAGATGAGTTGGTTGATGTATCTCCTTATTTGCTCCAGGCCACAGAAACATTACTGGGTGCCAAGAAGGAATGTTTTACCCCTCCCATCCTTATCTCTGCACAACCTAGAATGCCTATTCCACTTGTACCTTCAAGTCTATTCCTAACTTCCCAGGTCCCTTCCCAGGCCCCCATGCCCATAGCTTACAGAGCAGCCATGACTATCTCAACAGTTGGAAGAGATTAGAATCACCAACTGCAATCCTTCCTATAAAACAGAGGACTATAAGATTAGGCCTTACCATCTACTCTGCCAACGCACTCTCAAGACTCTTGGGCCTTGCCATCTATTTATTTGCCTTCCTGCTGTACTGTTAATATGTCAATGCCCTGCAAACAAACCCTTGTGTTTTGTCTCTACCAATTACTATATAAGCTTTTGGAGAACACAAAATGTTGCACACTTTTCTATTAGTAATCTCCAACATTTAGCACAATTTTGGCACACAGTAAGGACTTCATGCGTTTTAATAATTTCAAAGGATAATACAGAAACTAGGAGAGCATATACCATGTTAGGGACAGTTATTATAAAGGTTTTTAGTAGACAGACTAATATTGCTCAATGCTACATATTCTTTGACAGTTCTCCAATATGGAGTGAAAGTATTTTACATATAAATTTAAAATTATCATGGAACTTTTCAAAAATAATTAGTAATTAAATGTTTTCTGATATATACTGTGATAAGTATAACCAATAGAACTTTCTATAACCTGATAAAAATATCTCAATAACTTATGTGTAAAAAATAAATCTGTGGCTCTAACAGATAATTTCAAGCAACCAAGGAAAGAAAAGAAAACCAAAAATAGTTAACTTGATGACTAAGGTATTGGGCACATGACATCACCTAAATTTCTACAATGCTTGGGGTACTAACTCAGAAGATATTGTTTCAATGTTTGCTATATAGCCAATATTTTTTTTATCTTAAAAGTAGATTATTGCAATAGACTTGGCTAAAAGAGTTTGTAACATCAACACCGTGTTCAAATGATTTGAATTGTAAGTTTCATGAGAGCAGATTACATCTTATTTCATCTCTGTGTGTCACCTAGGCACAAAAGTTGTTCTGACTTGTAGCAGGTGCTATATGAATGCTAATTATTACTATTATTTGCATAGTGCTCTGCACAAAACAGTGCCTTATTAAGTTTGTAAAAAAAATTAAAATCATTAGTTCTATATGAGGATATTTTAAAGAGAAGATAATATTCAAGTTGTTAGAATAACAAAAGTCATATAAGCATTAAAATCTTCACAAGAGACTAAGTCATTCTAGTGATACTTTCACTCTGAAACTTTTCACTTAAAGGTGTTCTCAATTTCCCTAAATCCTCATTTACAATTTTAAACACTTATAAGAAATAAAAACAGTACTGTTGAAAACAATCATAGCAGAATTTCAATATTTGTAAACCAAATCTGATCAAAATTGAGTTATATTTCCAAAATCAGTTTATTCTTCTACATACACTGTTACTTCTATTAAAGAAGAGAAAGAATTCTAAAACTATCCTTTTTTAAGGAGAAATCTCACCACTGTAGGTAGAATGAATACAGCAGGGAGAGGGACCCATTTCAGAACACAAATTCCTTCCCTGACAATCTTTACAACAGGACTTTCTTACCTCCTTCCTATCCAGGAAGGTAAGATGATGCTTCCTGACCAGCTGAGTTCACAGAGGAGAAGCTAGGTTCCTAAATGACTAGTTACTCAAAGTCAGAACTTGGCTATTCCTTTCCTCACTCCTAGATGAATGGGCTGTTCAAACTCTAGGGATGTAACCCTTGACTCAATCTGCTGAGTCCCTGGTTCATTCTCAAGAAAACACTACTGCCTCCTTATCCTTCTCTACCAACTACTTGATTACTGAGTAGAACCTTAACCTCCAAACCCAGACCTACTTTATTACAGTTTTGTTTCCAGAGAACTTTTTCGTCAGGGCATCACTATTTCTTTATGTAATTTTTTTGTTCCTTCACTTAACACATACTGTCTGTGACATTTCACTTAACTTTACACATAATATTTTCTTCTAAGTCCAGAAATTAATCATTCTAATTATTAGTACCTAATTTTTACTATCTAATCAATAATAAGCTCAAGTAAAAAGAAAAAGACTGAAGGGAATCAATAAAATAATTTATTTCAGCTTTGTGCTCCCAGGAGTCACAATTAAAAATCTGGAAGAAATAGGACTATTTAAGACAATCAGCTGCATCTTTCAAGTCATCTAAAAATTGAAAAAACTCATACCACATCAAAGGCAGATATATTTTTACCACTATTTCATTTTGCAATATTTAAGCTTCATTACACAACCTTTATATAACTACTTGAACAAAAAATGCCCAGACCAAAGTCTACACTACTGGGTTTGTCTCCACAGGCAGAAGCAAATGACTTACCTTGACTTGAAATTTCATATGGTTTCTCTCTGAACATTGTTTCCGGTTCTGAAAATTAGCAATTAATTCTGCAGACTTCTGAGTATTTTCAGTGTTTGGCTAAATTAATAAATTAATTTTATGGCTGAGTTTTCATTTTCAAAGGACTTGTTTCTGCTTCTAATTGGCTGAAAGGAAAACCCATGAAGACTGGGTTTCTACCCATTTTAAAAGAAAAGCATTAGTTTTGCTATTTGTCAGAGGTCTTTATTTTGTACATATAAGGAAGTGGGTTTTGATGCTATCTGAATGTGCTTCCTGTTTTACTATGGGCATGAAATAAAGTCACCTCAGATTGAGAGTCAAAGCCCTTGAGAAAAAGGAGTATATAGCAAGTTTGTTCAACCTGTACTGACACTTGCAGGCCGCTTGTGATTCCTCAAAAGGAAGTTAATCCTACTGAAATTTGGCCCAAAGTCATCAGCGTACCACATATCATCATTTCCCTCACTTGCGGCTAAGAGATTTCTCAGAATTATGTAGAACAAATGCATTCACATGCACACAATACAGACATAAGCTGTTTCCAGTTTCGGTATTAATAAAGATGAACGAGTTAGGAAATATTTATGCTCTTTCCTGACACATGTATCTTCCAAATGCCTCCTAACATCAGATACACTGCGACTAAAGATTAATGAGATTAGGTTGTGGGCCACACTTAAAACTCAGTCTTGTTATCTGCATTATAGTTGGCATCTGATGTCATATTTACTTCAGTAGATGGCTGACTTATTTCTGTAGTTCTCAAAAGGCATTGGGCATTCCTAGATGTTCTGTGCTCAACTTGGGTATAGACACATAAGCCAATCAGCCTCAACAAATTCCAAACTCACTTGTTGTAACACCATGCACGAGCAGCTTCCCAAAAGAATGCTACTGTAAACAGGTTTTAAAGTTCTAATTACACAGTACAGTGAACACTCCATTTATTCCATAATAAATCAAAGGAAAACATTCACAACAAATCACAATATAATATTTACGACATTACATCTTATCACAGGAAATCACAATATGGTGTTTACACCAACTTATCACTAAAATGGCCATATAGTGAAGAGATACAACCATTCTGGAGAGCAATCTGGAACTATGCCCAAAGGGTTATAAATAATTGCATACCCTTTGACCGAGCAATACCACTTTTGGGGTTGTATCCCAAAGAGATCATTGAAGCAGGAAAAGGTCCCACATGTACAAAATATTTATTGCAGCTCTCTTTGTGGTTGCATAAAACTGGAAATATAGGGGATGTCCATCAATTGGGGAATGGCTGAACAAGTTATGGTATATGAATGTAATGGAATACTATTGTGCTATAAGAAATGGGAAGGAGATGGACTT
>CM053585.1:178035253-178059273 GCA_028646515.1 Pseudochirops corinnae | reverse complement strand
TTGTGCTCTCCTGCCCCTTTTGAGATTCAGGGGTGGGAAACCTTTGAGTGATTGACCAAATGAATACTTTGTTTATGGTTGGAGACTAATCTCTGTGAGAAGAGACTTTTGACTGACTAAATGAATGTACTGTCTAGGGGTGGAGTAGTACCTGGATTGAATTGAGAATTTACTTGCTAAAGGAACAAGTTACACTGTATTTTGACTTTCTCTGTTCTGTGAATGTTTGCTGAATAAATGGGGTTTACTATGCTGGTAATCTGAACCTTTGAAGTTGCCTTTGCTTGGCATTACAACAAGTACACATACACACAGTTAACCAGACAAATCAATAGAACCGCCATGTCCAGAAATCTGATTCCTTCAGTGTTGCTTTTCTTTACATTGTTGTGGTTACAATGTATATTTTTTAAAATTCTGCTTACTTCACTCTACCTAATTTCATATAAGTCTTGAATTCTAAATATTTGTTACTTAGTATGGTTCAATAATATTCTATCATGTTCATATGCTATAATTTTTTTCAACTTTTCATTTATTTGCCCATTTTTCTTACAGTTCTTTAGTATTATAAAAAGAGCTACCATCAGTATTTTTGTACTTATGGGAATTTTCCCCCTGTTCATGTTGCTGTATAAAAAGGTTATGTACAGTTTATTGAATGTTTTAAAAGTATAATTTCATATTCTTTTATAGAATAATTGAATTCACTCTACCTCTTCATCAATGGTATATCAGTTTTGCCTATTTTCTCATAAGTATTCCGATATTTGCTATTTCCATGTTTGCTATTCGTTTGTCTTTTATTATTGGTGATTTAGGGGCATTCTGTCATATAGCTATTGATAAATTACATTTATTTGTTTAAAAACTGCCTTCATAGTCTTTGGCAAATATCCTTTTTTCTCCCCCAAGTGTATTTCTTCTGGTACTTTTATTGTTTCAGTTCTATAATATTTACTTATTTAAAACTTTCTGTAGGCTTTTTTCTTTTGATAATTTAAAAATTGTGTTGTGTACATTTCTAAAAATCTTTAATCATTATTATTTTTCTTTTTGAGGAGACTGTGTGGAAACTTAGGTTCCCTTGAAACTTTTCACACCCATCTTTACATTTTTCTAGTACATCTTGAATGTGTTATTTCTACAAGCCAAAAAGGTGTTCTAAAAATATTTTGTATTTTTTATATGACATTTTTCCTTCAGGAAGAATGTATAATTTTGTTGGGAAACTAATTCTAAGACTGAGATCCATGTTTAAAATATAAATCATATGCCTGGCTTCTTCTCTTGTTGATGGTCATTATAGAGAAACCTCAAAATTGTGAGATTAAAATTGATGTCTCTTAGATAAGTTATGTTTTGATTTCTGACCATTTGGCAATTTTTTCTGATAATTTTGAAGTCTGGTGGTGATTTTTATGATTGAATTGAATTTTGAGTTCTTCCTTGTTGGCGTTCTACTTATTTTCTCTATCTGCAGTATATCACTTATTTTCTTAATTACTTGTGAGAATCATTTCAATCTGAAAAATGGGAATTGGTCAGAATTAAAACCACTGATACATTCTTTCCTTTCCTATCTTAGCCTATATCCTGTCCTTTCCTGTCCTGTCCTGTCCATCCAATGAGACCAAAAGAGCCCTGAAACCACCTTACTTAGCACATGCTTGATTTCCTTTCCAAGCAGAGTGACATGGCAGCCAAGAATAATATCAACTTAGAGTAAAATTCATTTATAAAATGTCTTGACCAGGCATGGTATGGTGTAAAGAGTGTTGGATTTGGTTCCAAATCCTGACTTGGTAATTTAATACGTTTGTGAACTTGGGCATGTCATTTAACCTCCATGGGCCAAAATGAGGATATTGGACCTGGTAGCACCAAAGGTCTCCTTCACCTCTGTATTGATTCTTTTGTAATTTCTCTATTCTAGTTCTCCTATCTGACTCATTTCTCTGTTTATACTCACTAACACCCTGCATTACCCCTCACCCCCCCAAGTTTCTCTCTTTCACTTTTTATTTTCTGACTGAGTGATCTTATCAGCATCTATATGGCCTTATCAGCTTCTGTAATGATCTGTTCTCATTTGTAATTACAATGGAACCACACATTTGGGCTGGATTTAATATCTTAGTTCCTTATGTGTGGGGCAATATAATAGCAATCAAGAACAGAAGAGGTTCTTTTTATTTTTGCTTTTTGGAGGGGGAAAGGCAGGGCAACTGGGGTTAACTGACTTGCCCAAGGTCACATGGCTAGTAAGTATTAAATGTCTGAGGTCGGATTTGAATTCCTGACTCCAGGGCTGGTGCTCTTAATTCACTGTACCACCTAGCTGCCCTAGAAGAGGTTTTTTTTTTTTTTTTAATTTATTTTCAATTCCAAATTCTCTCTCTCTCCCTCCTTCTCTGCCCATTGAGAAAGAAAAATGAAACCTACCACAAATATGTGTAGTTATTCCAAACAGATTCCTGCTTTAGTTATGTCCACAAAATTAAAAAAGATAAAGAGGAAAAAATATGCATCAGTTTGTACTCTTGGGTTCATTTGCTCTTTCTGGTGGTGGAAGAATAGTGGTTGGTCATTTTGATCAGAGTTAAGTCTTTGATTAACTTTAGCTGTTAATATAGAAATTGTTCTGTTTCTGCTACTTCATTTTGCATCAATTTGTGTGGGGCATGGGGACCCCAAAAATCCCCTACCAAAGAAAAATCAAAAGTCAGAGGCATCTTGAGGAAGGAACAGGAAGTTTTATTCTCTTCCCCACCTCCTTCCCCATGCAGGAAGAGGGCGGCCCTCTCCATGGCGGGGATCAAGGAGAGGAGGATTGTTAAAAAAGACAGAACAAGAATTTGTACCCTAAGGCTGTCTAGCCCTCTCCCGCTGGCTGTCCCTTCTCCCATTGGCTAGGAGACAGGCTCGAAGTCTTGATTTGAAATCTTAACCAATGGTGGGTAACAAAGAAGCCCATCACTATCTCCTATTGTTAGGGAGGTGGGGCAGGAAGCCAAGGTATCATCCCTGGCCTTATTTGGTAAATGCCAAAGCAAGGGAGGGGAAAAGGTCACAAGCAAGGGTGGAGATCAAAAACTCCTGAAAAAGGGCCTAATGCTTAAGGGTGTGGGATACAAGGGTGGAGGTCTAAAACTCCTGAAAGGGGCCTAATGCTGTTGACAACAAGGGAAGGGTCCTACATTTTGTAAACCCAGGACTCCGGTCTGTCTAGTCTTACAAAAGTCTGTCTCTGGTTTCTAGATAGTTTCTCTCCCTTCTCATTCTGAGGAGTTTTCACAGAGGTGGCAGAGAGTGTACCCCACTCAAGTTCATACAACTGTTTCTAGTTTTTTCTGAACTCATCCCTGACATTTCTTATAGCACAATAGTATTCCATTACATTCATATATCATAACTTAGCTGTTCCCCAATGAATGAGTATTCCCTCCATTTCCTGTTCTTTGCTACCAGAAAAAAGAGCTGCTATAAATATTTTGCACATATGTATCTTTTCCATTTTTCTTTGATTTCTTTGGGGTATAGAACTATTATTGATATAGCTTGGTTAAAGGATATGCACATTTTAATAGCTTTTTGGGTATAGTTCCAAATTCCTTTACAGAATGGTTGGACTAACTGGTTCATAGGTCCAGCTATGTATTAGTGTGCCTATTTTCCCCACATCTTCTTCAGCATTTGTCATTTTTGATCCTAGTAATTTACTTTTCTTTCTTTTTCTTAATAAAATTAGCTAATGATTTGCCTATTTAAATGACTTTAAAAAATCTTTATTCAATGACTTTTCTTTCAGTTTTGTTAAACTCTGCTTTGATTTCCAGAATTTCTATTTTGGTGTTTAATTAGGGGTTTCTAATTTCTTGATTTTCTAGGTTTTTTTGGTTACAATTTATTGATCTGATCTTTCTTGTATTGATAAAAGAGTTAAGAGATAAACATTTTCCCCTAACTACTACTTTAACTATATCCCATGAATTTTGATATGTTGTCTCACTGTTATCATTATCTTTAAAGAAATTATTGATTGGGGTGGTTAGGTGGCACAGTGAATAGAGCACTGCCCCTAGAGTCAGGAGGACCTGAGTTAAAATTCAGCCTCAGGCACTTAACACAAAACTAGCTGTGTGACCTTGGGCAAGTCACTTAACCCCAGTTGCCCTACCTTCCCCCTCCAAAAAAAAATTATTGATTGTATCTATAATTTATTCTTTGACCCACCACCCATTCATTAGGATTAGGTTATTTAACTTCCAATTTTAATATTTGTTTTAAAAGTCCTTTATTGAATATGATTTTATTCCATTATGGTCAGTAAAAACAGCATATAATAGTTCTTCTTATCTTACTTTTTTATGCCTCTAATACATGGTCAGTGTTTGTGAACGTTCTGTGTGCATCTCAAAAATAGGTATACTCCTTTCTGTTCTCATTCATTATTTTCCAGAGTTCTCTCAGAATTTTCTAAAATTCTATTTAGTTCTTTAACTTCTTTCCTGTTTATTTTTTGGTTTGATTTATCTGGGTCTTAGAGAGGGTAAATGAGGTTTTCCCTATTATTACAGTTTTACCATCTGTTTCTTCCTGTGAACTCATTTAACTTTTCCTTTAAGAATTTAGGTTCATGCTATGGCATTTGGTACATATATGTTTAATATTGCTAATTCATTGTTTATGGCCAAAGATCAGACACACTCAGCCTGTAACAACTCCCAGATGTGACCTGGACCAGATTAAAATGTAATTGTGAATAACAAAATAAATAAAAATAGAACAGAACATAGATATCTTGCCTAATATTTGGTTTTCTAAGCCAATAGGCAACCCACAGGGATCCCTATATAGAGTTTATTAACCCCAATTTCTTTTTGAATTTGACACCACTGGTCTGTGGTATCTTTTAGCAAAATGTAGTTTTCCTTTTTTAAAAAAAATTAGATGTCTTTCTGTTTTTTGTTTTGTCTGAGATTATGATTGCTGCCTTTGCTTTTTTAACTTGAGTGGAAGTGTAATAGATTCTTCTCTAGCTCTTTATTTTAACTCCGTATTATCTCTATTTTACCACTATCTTTTGATTCCAGTGTGTTTCTTGTAGACAACATTGTATTCTGGTTTCTTATCTATTTTGCTATCCTCTTCTGTTTTATGAGAGAGTCCATCCCATTCTCATTCACATTCACAATTATGATTGCTAACTGTATTTTATTTCCCTCTCTCCTATTTTCTTACACTTATCTTTCTCTTTTTCCCCCCTTAGAATCCTGCTTTGCTTCTTACTAATGTTTCTCTTTATCTTTCCTCCCTCTCTTCTTGTTGTTGTTGAGCCTTCATTCGTGAAGAGGACCGATGATACTACAAGGTCTTGACTTGCTCATGAATTGGATTTAAGTGAGACAAAGTTGGGCAAAGTGATCGGCCTCATTCTCTCCTTGAGTCATTGAAGTCCAGTGGCAAGACAGAGGTATAGAGGCCTGTCAATGGCTCTTGTCTCTTTGTCTGAGGCTGTGCCCATTCCGTGACTTAGGGTTAGGTAAGAATTGAGACAAAAGATGGCTTAGTTTGCCATCATAAAGATATCTGGAAGGGTAAGAACCACAGAGTTTCTGGCTAGAACAGAAAACAGTTGCTATTTACACTTATTATAAGCCAAGGGTAGGGAACCTGGGACCTTAAGGTCACATGTGGCCCTCTAGGGCCTCCGGTGGCTTTTTGACTGAGTCTAAGTTTTATGGAACAAATCCTTTTATTAAGGGGATTTGTTCTGTGAAATTTGGATTCAGTCAGAGGGCCATACTTGAAGACCTAAAGGTCCACATGTGGTCTTAGGGTCTCAGATTCCCTACCCTGTAAATATAAGCCATCAAAGCCCAAGCTATGAGCCACCAAGACTTGGGTTGTGGCTATTATTGACTGTTCACTGAAAGCCAGAGTGATTTGGTTTTAAAGGGTAGTCAAGTAGCTCTGTTTAAACACAATGGCCCTTTTAAAAAACCTGGCTTTTTAGAACTATATTTCAAGAAATAAAAAATGAAAACTGCATAGGACAAAAAGTAAATTGTCACAGCTTATTAAAAAAAAACAAACCAAAGCAACAATCCAAACAAAGAAAAATTAGGAGAAGCAGCATTCCCCAGCTACAGCTTAAATTGACAGGTTGGGTCCCCAGTGGGCAGCTACTACTACTTTCAGATAACTTGGTAAAGACAGTTAATTAAGAACCCCGTTCACTCCTTCCCACAAATACACACAGCAACTGTGGGGAGAGCTAAGTTTAATAATGATTTAATTTATTATTAATAATAGTGAGACACATGTATAAAAAATTTGGTTGACAAGGTTTAACTTAACTGTTCTGAAGTCCTTCTCTCTGTCTAGAGACTTCATGAAGAACCCTTCTTGTTTCCAAACACACTTAGATCTGTGTAAATAGGATGCTTGTGAATTATCAGTTGATGATCTGAGTCTAGAAGAGTATTTTGGGGGGCTGTTGTAGGTGAGGATTCCTGCTAAGAGAGGGACTATAGTATATGACTTTCTAAGTATCTTGCTGTTCTAACATTTTGCAATTCTGAATGTTAAATGTAATTTTAATTTGTTTCAGTTCCCTTTTATACTTTAAGGTTTTATAGCCTTATTTGTGCCTTTCAAAATCCTAATAAGAATCAATTGACCTAGTCCAACTTTCTTACTTAAAAATTAAGTCACCAATGCTACTTCTATTACAAATCAAAGTGCATATTCAGGCCTACTTTTGAGAGGCCTGAAGCCCCTTGTTAAAAACAGAATCTGTTTTAACAGTTTACAGGTGGCAAAACAATGGGCCTAGAGTCAGGAACACCCGAGTTCAGATCTAGCCTCACACTTACTAGCTGTGTGACCCTGGACAGGTCACTTAACCCTGTTTGCCTCGGTTTCCTCGTCTGTAAAATGAACTGGAGAAGGATATGGCAAACCACTCCAGTATCTTTGCCAAGAAAACTCCAAATAGGAGTCATGAAAGAGTCAGACACAACTGAAATGACTGAACAGCAACAGAAGCAGCACTTCCCCATGAACAGGTTCAATTTTACTATAAAAAAAGGTGAGGGCTAACCCCCAGTGAATGAAAATATATTTTTTTCTTTAATGATCCAGGGATATTCTGTGCTTTTGAAGTATCTCAATCAGGTTTCATATTAAATACACTTGAAAAAATAAAAAAGATGAAAACTATATAATTTAAGAGAAAATTAATTTGAAAGTAAACATTTATCTTTTTAGGAAAATCCAGGATTTCTGATAATGGGACACATTTATAAAATAATTAAAATAAATATATCTAAACTTCAGTGGAAGTTTCCTGTGATTTCTCTTAGAATATAAAATCAAATTTCTGAAACTTAAAGGTCATGCTTAACAATCACTTATTGAGGGAGGAAAGGAATTTTTTTTTCATAGATTAGAATTTTATGCTCATTACCATTGTTTAGATTCTTAATTCTGTTTGGAGCCAAGGAGAGTAATGACCTATTAAAAAGTTTGTACAATATGGAACAAGAAAAAATATCCAGTATTTTGTAAAAATTCAACAAAAATTGTATTTAGAGCCACTGTATACAAAATGCTTTCCTAAAGTTCTGGGTTTTGGGTAAGGAGGTTTGGGAACTCTTCGAGGGCAGCTGGCTACTAGCATACAAAGATGAATAAGATAAATTTCTTAGCTTCCAGAAGCTTAAAATTCCATAAGGAATGTTCTCTCTATTACCTACGATCAGGAAAAGTAAGTACAAAAGCTAGGGGAAGGGATACACATAGGTTCTAAAAGGAGATAAATTCATGGGTGGGCAGGTATGTTTCAGCTTGTTAAGGGGAATTACGGATATTTTGGAATAAGTCTCTAATCTTTGGGGTGTGTGTTATTTTTATTTATTTTGAGAAAAGTTTTATGTATGCCTTTTTCTTTTACTTGTCATTTCCAGATTCTCACCATCAGAATTGTACCTTTTCCTTGTAATAAAGGTAGTTAATCAGAAGCAGCTTCCTCAAAGTTTGTAATGTTCTACCCTCTTAGTCTTATACTTCTACAGGGAGAAAAGAGTAGGCATAGTTCTTTATATCCAGAATCAAGAGTGATCATTATGATTCTTTATTTGATCATACCTTAAAAATAAGTCTCATTCAGAAGCTCTTAATTTGGGTTTCATGGACCCCTAAGGATTCTGTGGGTAGATTTTTAGGGGGGCTTGTGATCTTGGATGAAGAAACAATTATATCTTTATTTCAACAGAATTGGTTTCCTTTGTAATCCTATGTTATTTCATGCCTTTAAAAAACTTCTGAAGATGGATCCACGATGAAAAAAGTGCTCAATGATGTCTCTGGTTCAAGACCCTTCCTGTTTTAATCCAGCCTTCATTTAGCTGCCAAAGCGATTTCCTGAAGCAGAAGTCTGATTATTACCTGGAAAGTCATTAAACTTTCCTGGCTTTCTCTTAACCTCCGGAGTCAGATAGAAAGTGCTTGTATTTAAAGTACTTGACAACCTGGCTCCTTCCTACCTTTTTCATTCTTCTTTACACTTCAGCTTCTTCCACGTACTCTATATATAGCTAACTATTCCTGGTGCATGGCACTTCAGGTCTTTCCATTGGCTATCCTCTACAGGCTGGAAAGTTTTCCCTCCTCACCTCTCTCTACCTTTTAGCCTCTCTGGCTTCCTTCAGGACTTTTGCTTAAAGTTTCCCTTCTGTAAGAGGCCTTTCTGGGTCCCTGATCCTCCTTCCCTCCCACACTCAGAAATTACCTTCTATGTATCCTGAAGACCAGTGGTTCGCAACCTGTCTGGGGGTCGGACAACCCTTTCATAGGAGTCACAGAGGTCGCCTAAGACCATCAGAAAACACATGTTTCCAATGGTCTTAGGAACTGAGACACAGCTCCTCTATCCATCTCCAGGTGGGTCAGCCCACATGCAGATATGCCCACATATTAAAGGGTATTTAAAGTATTAAAGGGTTGCAGCTTTAGGAAGGTTGAGAACCACTGCTGTAGACCTTTTGTGTTCCTAATTACTTATGATAATATTTTATCACATTGATATATCACAGCTTATTTAAATAATACATAATCAGTGGGCATATTCTTTGTATTCAGTTCTTTGTCACAATCTATTGAGGTAACATGCAAGGCAGGTTAGTTCAGTCATGTCTGACTCTTCATGACCCCATTTGGAGTTTTCTTGGCAAAGATACTGGAGTAATTTGTCATCTCCTTTTCCAGGTCATTTTATAGATGAGGAAACCGAGGCAAACAGGTTAACTTGCCCAGGGACACACAACTGTCTGAGACCAGTTTTGAGCTCAGGAACAGGAGTCTTCCTGATTCCAGACTTGGCAGCTCTATCCACTGCATCACCAAGCTATGCCTATGGTACTTTAAGACCTTTCCATAAATCATGTTCCTCACCTTCCCAGAGACAGTTAATCACTAATAAATCATGAAGTTGACTGGGAAGAATTTTGGCTAGTGACAGCATTTTTATTTATTTGAGCCCAGCTGTTAAGGTAAATTTAACTTATCAGTGGATTTTCAAGTGTAGAAATTCATGTATTTCTATCCATGTGGAATAGAAAAAGATGAATTTCTTAGATCACCATATTATAATAATATGAGAAATAGAATATTTGGCTGGGACAGTGGGTAGGCATATAGAACCAAGGAAAGCTAGAATTGTTTGTATATTTAGACTTAATAATAGCTGAAGCTAGGAAGTAGAATTGTAAGAATTCAGAAATGTGAGCTGTATTTGCAATCACTTTTTGCAGGGTGGGAGTGATTGGATTGAAATTTGGTTGATTTAGTCATGATTTAAATTTCTAGTTTATTTTCTTTTGGAAGTATTTTAAAGTAAAACTTTGTATTTTTTTCATAGTTAAAATGAAATCTTGTTTGGTTTCATGATTTACTGTGGCCAAGAGTTCATGAAAATTGGGAAAATCTGTACCTTGATGGTACAGCCTTTAAGAACCTAGGATTTTCTGTATGCTAAAATGAGCCAATGGAGTAAAACGTTAGTGGAAGGCCCAAATAGGACATAGCATATTCACAGTGATAACTGCTGTGCAAAAAAGATATCATCTGAAATGTATAATTAGGAAAGAAGATAGGCTGATCATATTTCCAGGACAGAGAGAAAATAGAAGGAAAACCCTCTGTTGCCTTGACCCCCATGCAAATTTGATATTGGCCTGTGGTGTAGCCTGTGGAGGATTTATGGGAAGATATATACAAGAATTACAAGGTAAGATGTGAATAGTTTTGGTCATAGTCATAGATTTAGAGTTGGAGACCATAACATACAGCCTGCTTTTTTTTACAAATGAGCAGACTGAGCCACAGAGAAGTTAAGCAATTTATCCATGGTCACAAAGCATTTGAGGTCTTCCTGACAAGTTCAACACCATCCACCTAAAAATGAAAGTTCTATCTTTCATTGGAACAGATGATGTAAGGTAATTGGAATTAATGGGTATTAAACCATGTCGTCTTCCCTCTTCTATTTCACTATGGTGCCTTCATTTGAGTCCTTTCCTTTGTCAAACTCCATTTTTTGGGAGTTTGTTCAGAAAGTTTGTCAAACTACAATTTATTGTCTGGACACTCATTTTTGTACTTTATTACCAATTACCATTTATGGTTAAATGTTTGGTGTATTTTTCATCCTGGCAATCCTTACATCATTTCTCATAGTGTATACATAGTAGGTATGTACTTGGTTATTTAAATCTGTTTTAACAGGGTAATTTTGGATATTGCAATCCTGTTCAATTCAACAAACATTTATTAAGGGTATATTTTAGCTATGCTGGATCTTTCAGGTATTTTGCTGTGACTGCTTGCCCAGTTGTGTTTTATCCTTTTATAGATGACATAGAAACATGAGACATAGAGACATAGACCCTGCCCTCAGGCTCCTAGTTTTGCAGAATAGACTAACAAGTGAAACTGATCCAGTTGATATTTTGTGATTTACTACTGATTTGTTTGATAAAGAATAGGAATAAAAAATTCTAAGCTGGACAAATAGCATTACATGGAATGATAGTTTGTGATGAGATTTTTATTTTCTGGGGAATGATTGGGATGGAGGAGAAAGTGGGGAAGAACCTGATAAAAGTAGGTCTGTTTTATTCTAGCAGTTTGATATAGAGTCAGGTAGGATAAGGTAAGCTTATAGAATACCCTAAAAGCCAAGTCGAGATATGTAGTTTTTGACCAAGTAAGAAGGAAATGATGAAAGCATATTTTAGGAACATTAACCTAGACTGCTATCACCTTATTCTTTCCTATGATTATAACATCAGAAGTGTATTTTCACTTAATAAATTTTGTCTCCAGGATATAAGAAGTGACTTTTGAGGATTAGCAAAGCCTTAAAAATAGGATGTAGTGTTGTAATGGACATGGGGAATCTCTATTCTAGTCTTCTCATTTTACAGATAAGGAAACAAAACCAGAAAAGGAAGGGAGGGAAGCTGGGCAAGGTCACCCTCTAGTAGAGCTGTTATTTGAACTCGGATTGACTGGCTCTTCATAATCAGTGTTTGATTTGTTTTTCTCTCCCACCCGATCAAAATTAAAGGAAAGGAAAAAATTTTTAATAAAAAGTTAATTATTAATGGTCAAATAAAAAAAAACAAGGACAAATAACATATGGAAAGTTGATACCCTAGTAGGGATTATGTTTACTTTGGGTTATGTGGTTGAGAAAAGGAGATGGACATTTAAAATTCTGGTTATAATCCCTCAGTTCAAAACTTTCTCTTTTTAAAATACTGAATTTTATCTTTCTAACATCTTCCCTTTCCCAAGTTGTGCCTGTTGACCTGTTTTGGCAAATAGTATCTTTAAAGATAGTCATTCAAACAACTTCTAACTGCTTCTAACCTAAGGAAAAAAGTTGCTAAGCCAAGATGTTGACTATCTTTGGCTCCTTACAATGGGAATGGTGTGAAGGAACTTTATGTTTAGTTTGGAGAAGAAAAGAGAAAACTTGGGAAGACATGTTAGCAGTATTAAAGTATTTGAAAGACTGTCATGTGGAAGAGGGATTCCCTTTGTTCTGTTTGGCTTCAAAGGACAGAACCACTTATTGAAGTGCCAGTTATAAAAGCAGAAATTAGGCTTGATGCGATGAAAATCTTAACAGTTAGAACTGTCCAAAAGTGGAATGGGCTGCCTCTGTAGGCAGTAGACTCCCCCTTCTTGCAGATCTTCAAGTAGAGGTTGCAGGACAACTTGAATGTGTTGAAGTGTGGGGATTCTTTTTCAAGTTTGAGTTAGACTCTGTGGCCGGTGAAGTCTTTTTCAATTTTTTTTTGCTTTTTGGAGGGAGGAGGGCAGGGCATTTGGGGTTAAGTGACTTGCCCAAGGTCACATGGCTAGTAAATGTTAAGTGTCTGAGGCTGGGTTTGGACTCAGGTCCTCCTGACTCCAGGGCCGGTGCTCTATTCACTGTGCCACCTAGCTGCCCCAAGTCCCTTTCAATTCTGCATTCTATTTTTCTGTGAAAAGAGGGAAAGCCCAAGTGGAGCAGTTTCTTAGGTTAGAAGCAGGTGAATAAGGAATTGATGAAAGGAAAGAGAATTTGAAAAGGAAGTTATTAGATAAGGGACGGGAATAGGGGGGAAAGGTTTTCAGGGAAGCAAAGGAAACCTTTTCTTTTTTTGACTTATCCCAGCATCACGTAGGAGAAAAGTGTTCAGATAGCTGCAAGCATTTATTAAGTGCTTACTCTCAGACATTGGCAAAAATTGGGGAAATACAAAGGAAGGCCCAAACCCTGTACCTACCCTCGAAGAGCTTACATTCTAATGGAGAGCTATGCAGGAGATGTAGAGAAAACTGGAGTTTGTGTCCTCACTTAAGACGCTTAGTAGTAGCTCTGTGATTGTGGGCAAGTTGCTTCTCTGATTTGGTTTTCCCTTTTGTAACATGTGAATGCTATTATTATATGGGAGATACAAGTGTCAAATGAAAATAAGGTAAGAAAAGCACTGTATTGCTTTATAAATGCCTGCCAGCTTCTCTATATCTTTATTCCATTTATATCAAAGTGCTATATACTTGTCTGCTTCCTGCATTTTTTACTGCTAGCTTTTTGTGAGATTAGGCACAAAAATGGCATGGACTCTGAAATACATCTGCCATCTTCTGTGAGTTGAAATGGAAAATTCAAAAGAATTGGTGAAATGGATGGAGAGTAGAGGACTAGAATTAGAATCCCAGATCTACCACTTTATTAACCTATGTGATCTTGGGCAAATTACTTAGTATTTCTAGGCCTTAGCTTCCTCCTCTATAAAAGGGGGATTGGACTAGATGACTTCTAACTCTTTAAGTCTATAATGCTGTATTTTTTCTTCCCATATTTCCTAAGATAGGACATATCTTGTCATCTCCAAGATTGTTTCTTTCACACCCCTTGATACACTAGAGTGGCATATTCCTTACTTCTGATTGCCCATTTGCTTCTTGAATCTGCCTCTGGAATGACTTGAGCATCTATCTTTACGCTTAGTTCTTGCAGTTCTCTAGATCCTTGTTGCTGTCATCTGTGAATCTCTTGGCTATTTTCTTTCCTCCCAAATGAATTAAGTTTAGTCCCTGGTTCAGTGTGTTTTTCCCCCCCACCCCTTTTGCACATCCTTGCCTTCTATTTTTTCTCATCCTTCTCAGTTCCTATAGCCTTCATCTTCAGTATGCCTTAAGCCTTCCCATGTGTAGTGTAGGAATACTTTAGACACTCTCCTCCTAATAGAATTTTCCTCAGATGCTGGAATTACTAGTTATGACTGTGCCTGACCTTTAAAAATCTCAAGGCTCGGGTACAAATATCCTGTCATGTACAAAGCAGATCACTGTGTCCTGAAACAGTATATACTGTTTTTGAAAGTTGTATCACGATAAAAGATGAGGGCCTCAAATGAGATGTCCTGTACCCACTTTTAATCATAATTTATGTAAAGCACAGTTCTCTCCATGTACAGTGCTCTAAACTAGGAGAGGGTTGCATGATTGATCAAGGATCTGTTGTCAAATCATATGTGATTGATATAATAAAAGTAAAAATAAAATTGAGGTCATTCAGAGTAGTGAGTTAAGTTCCAGTTAATGTAAAGTGTATATAGATATATCATGCAAATGTTTTTTAAAATTAAAAAAATTTTTTTTGCAATTAAGTGACTTGCCTAAGGTCACATGGCTAGTTTTGTGTTAAGTGTCTGAGGTTGGATTTGAACTCAGGTCCTCCTGACTCCAGGGCCGGTGCTCTATTCACTGTGCTACCTCACTGCCCTGCAAACTTTTTTAATATGCTTTTGACAACTGAGGGATCTTAGTCAAGTCATTTAGCCCTTATGAACTTTTTGCATCCTTTTTTGGAATATGGGGGGGATACTGCTTGCCTGACATGCTTTATGGAAAGATTTTGAGATTCACATGAGATAATATATGTGAAACTGATTTGAAATAAAATAGAACTTACAGCACCCACAAATGTGAGATGTTATTACTATAGATTTAAGATAAAACAAATTTGCTAGGTGCCATAACCCACAGACATTTAGTAAATTGTATTTATTATGTTAGAATGCTTATTGTGTTTAGAATGTTTTGTGTTAAAATGTTCTCGGAATGTTTTTTTAGGGATAATTTTAGATTACCCAGGTCTCTCTATGAGGATTTAATGCCATAGAGTTGAAATTTGCCATTTCTTTTTGGTCTGGGTAAAATTTCCTGTAGCACACAGATACTCCATTGACTTTTGAAATACCTGAAATTAATATGGTCCTTTAGAAAAACTAATCAGAGCATTCTATGCTTGATTAGTATCACATAAAAAATTTCAGGTTCTAGATTTTTAAAAGGAGTCTTTTAAATTCCTTTTACAGAATTGTTAAGATCCAAGACTGAATTTGTACCTTTGTGTACCTTCCAATGAACTGATAAGTACAACAAGAATTCAGGTGCAGGTGCTAATTAGGCAAGTGTAGAGAACCCTGGAAGTGGGGATTGATCAAATATATTTTGGACATCAAGAAAATGATTTATAGAGCCTTTAGTAGACAGTTTGAACACCTTCAAAAGTAAGTAGTAATAGAAAGGGATTTGAAACTATTCTATATATTAATCTTACACAGGATCATGTTGAGAACTTTAATTAGCAATGATTGATGATGACTTACAGAGGCTAAGGCTTAGACTGTTAACAAAACAATTTTTTGTTTTCATGTTAACCCATGTCACTGTTCACTTTGGTTTACAAACACTGCCCTCATGTGGTTAAGCCCAGACAAAGGTAGAAGCCAGTACTGTAGTCTGGAAACCTTTGGTTGGTTAACACGTAGCTAATTTAATATGTTAACAGTTTATATGGCTCTATGTTTTATCCCAATACGTGGAGTTTGTCATTAAATTTGTTTCTCTTTTGGCTACTGTGTGTTTTTTGTCTTCCCCAGTGTGGATGTTTTCTGCCATTCTGTGAAGCTTTGTTTTTTGTACTGCATGTTATAATGCTTTGGTTTTCCAAGAGTGTCACTGTTTCGTCCTGGCCCTTTCCACAAATATCTTTTTCTCTCATCCTGGATTGTTTGTCTTTGCACATTCTCTGAGAATTAGCCCTGTTAGTTCATGTTGACTCTTCTACTTGTAGATTCTTCTTTATCTGTTATATTAAACTGTCAGTCCCTTGAGCTTTAGCACTGACTGCCTTATCAGTTTATTCTCTAGTGCTCAGTAAATAGCCACACCATTGGAGGCTGAATTGAATTTAGCCCCATATTTTATACTACTATGAAGTGTACCTCTACTAAAATAAAGTTTAGTTTTCAGCTGAACTGTTTGTCCTTGACTGTACAAGTCAGTAAACATTTATCAAAGTACTTCCTGTGTGCCAAACCTTGTGCTAAATGTGGAGTGGGGGCTGGGGTGCAAAAAGAGACAAAAAACAGTCCCTGCCCTCAAGGAGCTCACAGTCTAACGGGGGAGACAACAGATAAATATATACAAAGCAGCCTATGTACAAGATAAATAGGAGTAATTAAGAGAAGGAAAGTACTGGAATTAAGAGGTTGGAGAATGTTTCTTGGAGAAGGTGGGATTTCATTTGGGACTTATAGGAAGCCAAGGAGATTAGTAGTCAGAGTGGAGGAGCAAGACCATTCCTGGCATGGAACACAGCCAGAGAGAATGTCCAGAGTGGAGAGATGGAATGTCTTGTTTGTGAAACAGGCAGGAGGCCTGTGTCACTTCATCTAACAATACAAGTCAGCGATTAAGGTACAAGAAGACTGAAAAGGTAGGAGGGGACTAGGTCAGGATTCTGGGAGCTGAATGAGCATTTTGTATTTTCTCCTGAAGGCAATATGGAGCTTATTGAGCAGGGGTCAGCTACTTGGTTGTGCCTGTGCTTTAGGGTGGTTGCCGTTATTTGGGTCTAAGCTTTATCTCCCTTGACACCAGCGAGTTACTGTTTTTGAGCTTTAGCTTTTACCTGCAGGATCCAATATAAAGTCCTTTGTTTGGCATTGAAATCTCTTATGAACTTACCTACACCTTACTCCTCACTCACTTTTGACTTAGAACTAGTCTGACCAGCGAAGAAAAATATTTGTAAACAGCCTGGAGGGCCCAGCACATAATAGATGATTAATAAAATCCCCCTTTCCCCCCAGCTTCTCAAACAGGACATTTGCTGTGTCACATGCATGCAGTGAATGCTCTGCACCCTCACCCCTGCCTCTTAGTTTCCTTGTCTTGGTTTAAAATTGTACTCAAAGCCCACCTTCTGCAGGGGGCATTTCCTTGTCCTTCCAGTGCTCAGCTCGGTGTGTGGCACGGAATACAGAGCAGGTGCTTAATAAATGGGGAGTCTGATTATTAATGCTTTCCTTTTTCAGACTTTCATCTACTTTGTATAAGTCCTTTATATGCCTGATTATTTATACATTATCTCCCTCATTAGAATGTGAACTCCTTGAGAGGAGCAACTGTTTTTTTGCTTTTCTCTGTATTACAAGAGCTTATTGCAGAACCTGGCACTGACTGAAAATGGGATTAAAGATACAAGGTTATTATGAGGAAAGCACTTTAAAAATAGAAAATGCCCTGTATGTTTGCATGAATGAATGAAAAAGCATTTTTTATGGACAGGTGGCACAGTGGATAGAGTACTAGCTCTGGAGTCAGGAGGACTTGAGTTAAAATATGTCTGACACTTGACACAACAGTGTGACCTTGGGTAAGTCACTTAACACCAATTACTCTGCCAAAAAAAGAGAAAGAAAAAGCATTTATTAAGCATTTACTGTCTCAAGCACTGTGTTAAGCATAGGAGATAAAGTAGTAAAATAGAGACTGGGACAGTCTCAGGGAAATTATGCTCATGTCATGGAGGACAACACATTTATGAAAATTCGTCTGTAGGTCAGATGGTGGTCTGGTGATACTTTCTTACTGAAGGAATTAGACTCATTGGCTTTTCATATCTTCCAGCCTCAGTTGTTATGTAGCCTGGTCCAAAGGAGGAGATAGGGAAACTTTGATGTTTGCAAATCTTGTTGGGGTAGGGTACCCCCAGGGGTAATTTGGCCCTCTACAGCTGAAACAATTATAATCTATTTTCTTTTAACTTTTAAAATAATGAGAGATTATTGTGGTAGATGATCTGAGAGGTAGACCTGAATTTAGTTTTTGGCATAATGCCACCCAGTTTGTCTAAGATAATTATAATAGTAACTAGTTTGTGATAACTTTTAAATTCTAGAAAAGCTAGGTTCATATTCCTCAGACTTTTTTCCCGTTGTTATTATTTGCCTATTTTCCGTTAAAATTTGTTTAGAAATTTATGCAGTTTCACAAAGAAATACATGGAATTTTGAGTGTTACATTAAATCTATAAATTAAAAGTGTTGTTACTTTTACTCTACTGAAAAGGTCAAACTATGAGGAATCAAATATTTTCAGTTATTTAAATCTTAGTTTATTAATAGAATTTTGCTTTGTATTTATGAGAGTTACAGCTGCCAAATATTAAATTTTTTTGCTGTATGCGAGAATTTAAAATGAATTTCTTCTAAGAATAAGAATGATTTTTGTTACTTGATCTTGTATCTTACTGAATTTGGCCTAAATGTTTTTGTTGAACCCATTGGATTTTCTAGTTGTGTTGCATTATGTCATCTAAAGATATATTTTGTTTGTGTGTGAGTATATGTATGTATATATGTGTGTATATGTGTATATTTATATATGTAGCTGTATGCTGTGTAGGTCTGGCCTAGTATAAGGAGCTCAATGCTTTAATAAAGCACATTTGCTCATTTTTATTTTATTAATGTGATTTTCTATCTTTTGAATCAAGTTTGCTAAATTAGTCACTTTTGTTAGCATTTTCAGAGAGCCAGATTTTAGGCTTCATCTTAGTTCAATGGTCTTTTGCGTTTCCAATTTATATGTTTGTCCTCTAATTTTCAAGATTTCCTTTCTTGTGCTTATTTTGTAAGATTTTTAACTTTATAATTATATAAAATAAGTGTTAATTTCATGATATTTATTTCATGAATCCTCTTTCTATTTTGATAATACATTTTCAGATATATAATTTCAACTTTGAGGACTATTTTAGCAGCATCCCAGAAATTTTGATTTGTTCTCTTGGCATCATTATTATCTTTCACATAGTTATCAGTGTTTCCATGTTTTGTTCTTAGACCCATTATTTAAAATTTCATCATTAAGTCTGCAGTTAGGTCTGCATCTCTTGTTTATCTTTCTGTTACATTTGGCTGACTCTCCCAGACGAACATTCATTCTTGTTATTATTGTTATTAGCTATGTCTTTTTGCAATTCACTTAATTCCATTATAAATTTAGATTCTATGCCATCCACATTCATTGGTTAATTTTGTATGTTTTTTTAAGCATGATATAATTCCCTTGTTTATTAATATTGCAAATTTTGATTTTTGCTTTGTCAAGCACGATTGCAACTATTTACCTAATGCATACTGAAGTTTATTTTAGCCTTTCCTTTTGATTCTTTTACATGTCTTTCCTTTTTAGATGTGTTGGGTTTTTTTTTTTTAAGGTTTGCAAAGCACTTCATATATTACCCCATTTATTCCTCACAACAACCCTGAGAGGGAGGACCCATTATTATCCCCATTTCACAAATGGGGAAACTGAGGCAGACAGGCTGAGTGACTTTCCCAGAGTCAAACAGATAGCAAGTGTCTGAGGCAGGATTCAAATTCGATTCTCTTTGGCCCTAAGTCCAACGTGCTATCCACCATACTGTCTAGCTGGAATTTATTATAGGCTCAGCAGGGGAAATTTTCCCCCTAGATGTGTTTCTTGTAAGCAAAAGATTGTGGGGTTTTATTTTCTTATCCATTTTGCCATTCTTTAGTTTTGTAGTAATAATAATAATAATAATAATAATAATAATAATAATAACAATAGCATTTATATAGTGCTTTAAGATTCATAAATAACTTTTGTATATATACAGTACATTATCTCATTTGATCCTTAAAATAACAGTGTGAATAGCACAGTAGGTGCTATTTTATCTCCATTTTACGGAGTAGTTAACTGAGGCAAGTCAAGTGACTTGCCCAGGGTCACATGGCTAGTATATGCTGAGGCAGGATTTGAACTGAAGTATTCCTGGCTCCATATCCAGAATTTTTGTCCACAGAGCCAGTCTTGCTTTAAGATTGTTTAGTTCTTCACATACATAAGTGTGAGAATTAGGATTATGTTTTCTTCTTTTGTATGTGAAACAGAACAATCATGAGGATGAACTGGATTTGTGACGTGGGGTTATTTGTGATGTGAGGCAGTTACTCTACTTTCATGAATCGATCATTCTGAGAATTCAGGACAGTAGAAGAAGATGATAGGGCAAGACTTGGAAAGGTGATAATGTAGAAATTGATTAGAATTGGTCATACTTCATAGATACGTAAGAAATTTTAAACTCATAGGAGAAAAAAAGAAATGAAAGGTAGAATAAATAAATATATAGACCATGAGTATGAGAATAAGATTTCAGACTAGTCAGGAAGGAAAGAGAATTAGTTAAAAGAATAAATAGAAAAAGGTAGAAGTGGGGAAAAAGCAAGTAACAAAAACTGAAACAGATGAGGAATGGTTATTTAACTTCAGGGGGGAAGAGAGAAGAATAAAATAGTCAAATAAAAGAAATAAAAATGTAAAACTTAAAAACTAGGGAAATGGTACAAATGGCAATGGGATATGAATTGGGGGAGAGAGCCAAGTAGGCTACATCAAAGTAGTTCAAGCAGAACTAATCCTTGAGATAAGTATTGTCTTGGAGGAAGGATAATTAAGGGGAGGGAAAATAAAAAAAAAACCAAAAATATCCATTCAACCTTAGATTCCAACAGAGAAGAAAGTTTGTAAGAGAAAGGTAGTCTAGAGGGAAATAAGAAAGATCTCTGTTGGACATGATGAGTTTTCTTCAAGTGCCTCTGGGACATCTAGGTGAAGATGTCTAGTAGACAGTTGGCATTGTGTGATGGCCATCCAGGAAAGAGATTAGGACTGGGAATGTAGACTTGGAAACTATCAATGTAGATTGATGATGATTGTTAAGAGCTGACCTCAACAGCAGAGCAAATATGGAAAAAGCAGAGAGGAAGGCCTAGGACCAGATTTTAAGGGATAGGAAAGCACCTGTGCTTAATGAATGGGGAGAGGGAAGACACAGAAATGGCCTCTGATTGAGAAGGAACTATCAGGTAGAAAGAAAAACTAAGAGAAATGTTGTCGGGCAGGAGAGAGGCTTCCCTCATGGAAAGAAGAGCTCAGAAAGGAGGATGACTGAGAAAAGACCACTAGGTTTGGGAATATTAAATACAGTTAACTCAGGTGTTTAAAAATATTAAAGTATTTAAAAAATACTTATTTGTATTGCACAGTTTTTTGCTCTGACTTTATTCAGTTTCAGTTTCTTATCTAGAATTTTTCTAGCTTTCAGGCTTCCTGTTTCTTGAGTATCAGTTACCAGCAGATGGTGCTCTTGCCGGTTGTTATATTTGGGGCTGTCATCTACCTGATGCTGGTGTTGAAACTCTCAAACCTTTACCTTAAATACATTATAGTCTTTTATATCTTTATATACATCCACTGCTTATGACAAATATTTAACCCTAGAACATGTAGTTTTAATTTTTAACTCCGCAGCGGTTCTCAACCTGTGGGTTATGTTCAATTTGTAACAATGAAAATACATCCTGCATATCAGATATTTACATTATGATTCATAACAGTAGCAAAATTACAGTTATGAAATAGCATCGAAAATAATTTTATGGTTGGCGGTCACCACAACATGAGGAACTGTATTAAAGGGTTGCCGCATTAGGAAGGTTGAGAACCGCTGCTTTAGGGGAACAGAAATAATTTTCGAAGTTAGGATATGGTCTATCCTCCAAGTTGACACATTTTAGCAGCTTTTAGAAATTATTTCCTCAATGTTTACACTGAACTGGGAGAGAGATATTTAATAGTTATATTCTCAAAAGCTACATGGGCACATGCAGTTTTGTTTCCCTGCCTGCCAGCCTGTAGTTGCACTCAGTGGCTTCTTTCTCTAAGGATTGAACTTAGCCCTCGTTAGCTGCAACTAGTTGTATGGGCCACAGTAATGGAAGTAGTGTCTCCTTCCTTTGTTGTCTTCCTACTCTGTGAGCTTTTTCCTTTGTCAGAAGGGGGTGGCAGTGGTATTTGTGGAGACCTAGACCCTCAATATAAGTTGTGGTTCAGTTCCTTTCACACATGTGATTCTAGGATAATTTTTCTAAACCTAGTTATTTGACAATTTCAGCACTTTTTGAATAGTGAAATAATTCAGTACAAAAGTATTGTATTCTTCTTCCTGGAGGGGCCTTTTAAGATTTGTTCTTTTCCCTCTATTCTCAAGAAAACCTTTCTAATGCATCATTTGAAAATGTTGCACATCAAATGCAAGCTAATTTGTTCATAATGCAAAATACAAAGATTTTCTCTTTAAAAAAAAAATCTAGATTCATGTGTGCAGAAAAACATGAATTATCTTTTTTTTCCTGAACAGTCAAAATATTTTGACAGTTCTGGTTAGATTCCTTGCCCTTCTACCCTTTTAAATATGAATTGCACCTTATATGGTGGTCTCAACTTTTATTGACTAAGCCAGGGATAGATTCTCAATCTAGTAGAAGCAGAATGACTGCTTTTCCAGTTATTGGTTCATATAAGTTATTAAGATGGAAATGTGAAATATGTTTCCACAGTAGTGAAAAGACTGGAGATGGCAATGATATAAGTACTTAGGAATGAGACTGCTGGAGAGGGGTAAATTTCATGGAAGCCCTGAATGCTAGTGAGGTTATGTAGGGGTTTTTTTTTTTTAAAGTTTCTTCATCTGAAAGGCTTCTAAGCAAAAGACACATGGGAATCAGAAATAAGCAAGCAGATTATAGTAAACATGAGTTTATTAACTCTTAGGGTGTTTATTACAGAAGGGGAATGGCTATGATTTGATGATTACTTATTGTTTTTGAGGTTGGAGGCTTTGTATATTGGGTACCATTGGCACATTGATACTTCTGAGGAAATTCAGATTAAAGAAACATTACTAAGTACCTGTTGTGCTAAATACTAGAATCATAGTTGAGTCTTACAGATTTTAAGCTGTATTACAGTCAGTCCTCAAGAAAACTTTGTGAAGTTGATACTGCTTTTAGAGATGAGGGTATTGAGACTTAAGTGAATTATATCATTTTTGCTATCTCTTTTGGCTCCAAAATTCAGAATTTTTTCAATTATACAAGAACAGACTCCCTCCTTTTTAAAAAAACCTTTTATTCTTTTTTTTGTTTTTAAATTAATTAATTAATTTTCTTGTTTACATCATTCATTTCCATGAGATTTTGAGTTACAAATTCTCTCCATCTTTCCACTACCCAGCACCTCAAAACAGCCATCCCACTGTATAAGCCCTCGCCCAATCTGATCTCTCCTATGTCCTCCCCCTCACTCCTCTGACTTTCCGGTAGGGCAAGATGGATCTCCCTACCACAGTGCCTGTGCATCTTGATTCCTAGATGGATGTAGTTAATAATAATAATAATAATAATAATAATAATAGTAATAATTATTATTATATTATAACTATATATATATTTTTAACATTTGATTATAGAACTTTAAATTCTAGATTCTTTCCCTTCTTCCCTTGTCACCCACCCCCACTGGAAGGACAAGCAATTAAATACAGGCTGTACATGCGTAATTATGCAGAACCTCTCCACAGTGGGCATATTGTGAGAGACTGATTATATGTCCCTCCTTCCTATCCTGCCCTCTCCCCTTGTTCTATTCTCTACCCTGTCCCTGTCCCTTTACAGAAGTGTGTACTTCCATCAACCCTCCCCTCCACTCTGCCCTCCCCTCCGTCATCCCACCTCTCATCCCCATCCCCCCCTGTTCTCCTGTGTGGCAAGATACCCAATTTAGAGTTTATGTCATTCCTTTCCTAAAGCCAAGTTCAATGAGAGTAAAGTTGACCCTTTTCCTTTTGCCTTCCTGTTCTTCCCCTCCATTGTAACAACTATCCTTTGCCTCTTCTATGAGATGATTAACCCCATTCTGTCTCTTCCTGTCTCTTCTCACTCTAATCCTCCCACCTCAGAATTTCACCTTTTAGAATATTGTCCCTTCCTATTCAATTGATCTTGTGCCCTCTGTGTACTCATATATACACATACTCAGATATGTTTGTACGCATATATAAACCCTCCTATATAGACATATGTGTATGTATATGTATATATACATTTGTATTCCCTTCACCTATCCTTATACTGAGAAAAGTTTCATAAGTTACAATTATCGTTTTTCCATGTTGGCATGTAAATAGTTCAACTTTGATAAGTTCCTTATGATTTCTTTTCCATGTT
>CM053585.1:178009188-178034753 GCA_028646515.1 Pseudochirops corinnae | reverse complement strand
TATTTTCTTCAGTCAGGTTGTTGACTCTCTTTTCCTGATTTTCTTGCATCATTCTCATTTCTCTTCCGAATTTTTCCTCCACTTCTCTTAATTGGTTTTCAAAATCCTTCTTAAGCTCCTCTATGGCCTGTAACCAGTCCATATTTTTCTTGGAAGGAAGCTTTTTGTGCAGGAGTTCTGACTCTGTTGTCTTCCTCCCATTCCATGCTTTGATCCTTTTTTTTCCCCAAAAAAGGAATCTAAAGTTGGACTGCTATGCTTGCTTTGCTTGCTTATGTTGCCAGTCAATTAACTTGACTTTTGAAATCTTTGCCACAGTAAAACTCTGCTTCCAGAGGGGAGAGCTTTGTCCCAAATTGCTGGGGTTTTTGTAGCTGCTGGAGCTATTAGGAGCCTGCCGTCTCTACAACCCCCACCAGCTTTGGCTCACTGGTCACACATCTCAGGATCACCACCCAACACCACAATCCCAATCCAGGCATGTTAAGGCAAGAGCACTTAGCCTCTGAATGGTGGCTTGGCCCCCCTGCAATCTCCAGGCCAGGAGCTCTGAAGCAGCCACATGAAGGGAGCTGCACAGTCGCTTCTGCCGCTTCTGGCTCTGGGAGCAGAGCACCAGACCTGCTCTTCCATGCCCCCCAAATTCAGCCTAGTTCCACTGACTTTTCACTTTGTCTTTGGCATTTATGGGTTGATAATTCTGGAAACTGCCACAGCTGCTGGTGATCCACTCTCCTGAATGGTCCAGCTGCAGCTGGTCCTGGCCACCCTGGGGCTAAAACCATAGCTCATGCAGGGCAGGGTTCAGCTCCCAGCTTGCTGCAATTAACCCTTCCTATATGCCTGCCAGGCTGCCTTTAGCAGGAGATTTGTTTCTCTGTCACTTTGTGAGTTCTGGAGCTCTAAAATTTGTTTAGAGTCATATTTTATAGTTATTTGAGGTGGTTATGGGAGGAGCCATGGGGTTTCCCTGCTTCTACCCCTGCCTCAAGTTTTCCCCTACTCCAGTCCATCTCCACTCAGTAGGATTTTTCCAAAGCACAGCTCTGACCCTGTCATACTCTTCTTCCTCCCCCTTCATCCCCGCCCATATCACCTCCAGGATCAAATGTAAAATCTTGTTCGGCATTCTAAGCCCTCCATAAGCAGTCCCCATCCCACATTTTCAGTCTTATTAAAACTTATACCCACCCATCCCAAGTACTCTGCATTTAAATGACACCAGCCTCCTTGTTATTCTTTGTACAAGACACTTTATCCAAGGTCTCAGCATTTTCACTAGCTGTCATTCATACCTGGAATGACTTCCATCATCTCTACCCTCTTTGGTTTCTTTCAAGTCTCAGGCAAAATTCCACTTTCTACAGCAAGTCTTTCCTGATTATCCCCAACTTGATCCTGTATATAGCTTTTCTATACATAACTGTTTGCATGTTGTCTCCTCTACTACACTGTCAGCTCCTCAAGAGCAGGACTATCTTTTGCCATTCTTTGCAACCCAAGCTCTTAGCACAGTGCCTAGCACATAGCAGATGCTTAATAAATGTTTATTTGCTGACAAATAAAACATCTCAAAAATATTTTAGTAAAGGAAATGGTAGTCTACAGATGCATCAAACAAGCTAACCATTTTCCTCACCTAGCTTTATTAAGGCTACCATAAAACCACTTTGGACGGCCATCGAGTTTTCTATTTAAATCACCTCTTGGAAAATGTTTTATGGTTGAGATATAATGTGTCTCCTTCCCCAAAATTAGTGCTAAGGAACTCTTGTTAAAGTGGTTTGCATCTGACTCAAGGTGTGAACTGGATGTTGAGCAATATTAAAAGAAGAAAAGTGCCATTTTCAAATTCTGACTACCTGTAAAATTACCTGAAAGAGGATCTGTAAATTTTCATAGCATAATGAAAGAACATAGGATTTATAGTGTTATGACCTCAGTTGAAATCTTGTTCTGATATCTTACTATTTGACCTTTAGCAAGTAACTTAACTTTATTGCCTTTTGGTTTCCTTGTTAGAAAACTGAATTAAATGACCTATAAAGTCCCTTTAACTTTTAAAACTCTCTAATTCTATATATGGGTTTTGGCAGAAAAATTCTTGCAAATGGATAAGGTGCAACAACAACAATGGACTGCATTTATATAAAGAACTTCAAGTAAAAAGTAGTGGAAATATGTATCCTTATTTGATTTTTACTATACTGTGACTAGGTATTTTTAATTATTATTGCTCCCATTTTACTGAAAACAGAGGTTCAGAAAAACTCAATGACTTGCAAAGATCATGTGACAAATAAAGGAAAGAGGCAGGACACAAAGCTAAGTTTCCCAATCCAAGTTCACAGCACTCTGAGCCCCAACTCTGGGTGTCTGCCCACAACCATCTCTCTTGAGATTCTGCCATCTGTGCTCAGAAGAGAAAAAGAAAAAAACAAATGAGAAGCCTGAAGTTCAAAGTAACCAGTCATTCCAACAGCAAAGAAAATATGCCAATTTTCTTCCCAATAAGAAGATCACTTACTACTACTACTAATTATTAAAACTTTTCTTCTGAAAGGTTAGAGGACAAAATACTTCTAGAAAAGGGAAACTAATGGCAGATGACGAAAGCAGCTCACAAAAATTTTTGACAACAACCTGTTTTTAATCTGTCCAAAAACATCTCAACTTTTAAGAAAAGTGGGGTGCTTTCCAAAAGAATATGCTAATGAATGCAATTAAAAAAAACCAGAACTGCTAGTTGGCACTTGTTTCCCTTAACGTTTGATAAGTGCCTTCTAAAAATAATGTTTAGGTAGATAGCTGGGCCTGGAGTCAGTAAAACTCTTTTTCCTGAATTCAAATCCGTCCTCAGACATTACTGGCTGTGTGACCCTGGACAAGTCACTTAACCTTGTTTGCCTCAGTTCCTCATCTGTAAAATGAGCTAGAGAAGGAAATGGCAAAGCACTCTAGTACCTTTGCCAAAAAGCAAAAACAAAACCCAAAACCCAACAAATGTGATTACAAAGAGTCAGACACAATTAAAATGACTGAAGAACAACAATACTGTTGAGTATGACTTATAAATGGCAGTAACTTGCTGCTCATTAAGTCAAGGGAAACAAAAGAGAAAATCTGATTTGGGAAGTAAATAGCTACCTAAGAAAGGGATATGAGCATCTGGACAGCTACTTAAGATAGAACCAATTGATCATCAGAGCATGTTCAGAGCTTCTTAAACTTTTTCCACACACGACCCCTTCAGTCGAGACCCACAGTTTAAGATATAGATAACACAACAGAAGTTTGAGAAACAGATGAAAATTCTCACATTCCAAAGGAAGCCTTTCCTGATCCTACTTAAATTCTAATGTGTTCCCTCTGTTGATTTCTCTCCAATTTATCCTGCCTATATCTTGCTTACATGTTTTCTCCCCACTAGACTGAGAGCTCCTCGAGGGCAATGCCTATGTTTTGCCTTTCTTTATAAACCCAGCACTTAGCAGAGTGTCCAGCACACAGTAGGCACTTATTACATACTTACTGATTGACTGGTGAGGATGGTCCTTCAATTATTAAGACATCTTCGAGATCTCTCTCTGCCAAATCAGAGAAGCTAATAATTTATTGACCTGCCTTAATAAAAATTTAATTGTTCAAAAAGGAGGAAAAGTATGAGGGAAAATTCTCAACCAGATCTGATTCTGACTATTAGGGAACTGGATGCTGGAATAACAAGGAGAACTTAGGGGAACAATGCCCATCCCCATCCAGAGTTTGTTATAGAAAAGAAAGCTGTGTATAGTCTGATATGCACCTGCGAATTTGAAAATGCAATTATCAAAGGGTTTAGAGCAGAAGTTTTTATTCCAGGTTCTCCAGACCGCTCCTTGGGGGGAGGTCTGTGCACTTAGATGTACCTCCTCCCCCAAATTATATCTTTATTTTCACTAACCTCTAATTGAAATACAGCATTTCCATTCATCATGAAATTACAAAAATAGACAGATGACATTATTTTGAAAAAGGGTCCCTATGCTCCACCAACAAAGAGTTCATCACACACACACGCACACACACACACCCTAAAAGAACCTCTGGTTTAAAAGAAAGATGAGTAATATACTATGGTGAAAAAAATCATTTAAAAGAGAAGTTTGCATAGGAAAGATAAGAAATCTTTTAAAATGAAATCTTAAGACAAAAAGGTAAAGCATCCCAATGAAAAGGCAAATTAGGTACTCACTCATTTCCCTATATTTTGAATACTTGAAGCATTTATAACCTTTATGACACAATTTAGTTCTCAATTATGTGTCAGTCTTATCTCAAACAAACTGAAACGTTACAGACTAGATATACCTGACTGACATCATCATTATGAAAATAATAAGCATAATCAAAAGAGTACATAATCTTTTGAAAGCAAAAAATAGGGAAAGAGAAGAATAGAGAAGAACTCGGCCTTGGAAAATTCATTGTTAGAGAGCAATTAAGGAAGGAGAGTCAGAATAATCCAAAGAGAAGAGTGCAATCTTATGAAAAGAGAATTTCCAGAAGGGAAGTCATTGGAAAACAAAAAAGCCTGTCAAGCAGTAACCAAAAATAGCAAGCAGTCCTAGTGGGCTAGGTCCACATTATGGTACTTCCAGTAAAACTACCATAAGACCAGAAACAAAAGAGTACAGCATAGAGACAATACAGATTAGACACTGGATGTAACTGTATAATTTTTCGGAAAGTAAGTCAAAAGAGATAAGAAGGGGCATAGAAAGAAGCAGAGAATAATAGGCATTTATTAAGTGCTTACTACGAAAATGCACAGTCCGCTCCCTCTGGCTTATATTCTAAATGGTGATACAGTGTCAGATCATAAGATAAACAATATATGAAAATTAATCTTACAGGGGATGGTATAGTAGCTGGTAAGGACCAGGGAAGGTTTCCTAGAGAAGGCAGTGCTTAAATTAAATCTGAAAGGAGTTCAGAGATTCTTCTAGGAATTAGAAGTTGGGGAAAAAAGTATCTCAAGAATAGGGGACGGTCAGTGCGAAAGTATGAAGTCCAGAGGTGAAGTAGAATTGGCAACGTAGGGAAAAGATCAAGCTGGGAAGGAGATATAAACTCATGACAAAGGACTTTATTACTCATCCTGGGGCTAATAGGAAGCCATTAGGACAAGTACACAGGGAAAACAAGAAGATGGAAGAGACTAAAAAGAGAGAAACAGAGCATGAGCATGAAGGCAAAGGCAAATGGAGAAGATGGAAAAAGATGGGATCAAGGATATGGGTGTAGTGGTTGATCAACCCCTTTATCTGCCATGAAGACAAGGACTATCTCTTCATGTGAGCTAAGTAAAGAAAGAGATAGGGAAATACAGCTGAATGAGTTGAAGTAAAGAAGAGCTCTTGATGAATAACCTCAATTTTTTCAGTGAAGTATAAAGTCCTCAGAAGAGAAAACAGGAAGAAGTAGGAAGAGAGAAGAAAAGGTTTCAAACAGCTGTGAAATAGGGAACCAGTTATGGAGTGGAGTATCAGGATTACTTGCTGTTGTAAAGGCTAAACTGAGATTAGCTAATAAGCATAGTTATCTAACACATTCATTAAAATGACATTAACAATGCTGTGGTAGTATTATTATCCCCATTTCATACATGAGGGTGACTTTCATACAGTCACATAGCTAGTGTCTGAAACAAGACTGGAGGCGACAGTGGAGGATAGGCTCACTGGCAGAAAGCAGGCAAGGTGGTTTTGGTATGAGAGAAGAGGAATATGTAATTAAAGATAATTCATATTTACATTAACACTTTTCAGTTATACAGCATTTTAAAAGTAATGTCAGAGATGTTGCTATGCTATGGTCTAGAGCAGCGGTTCTCAACCTGTGGGTTATGTTCAATTTGTAACAATGAAAATGCATCCTGCATACCAGATTGCTGGGGTTTTCGTAGCTACTGCCATCTCTACAGCCCCCACCAGCTTTGGCTCACTGGTCACACACCTCAGGATCACCACCCAAAACCACAATCCCAATCCAGGCGATTGGGTTTATGATTCAAAACAGTAATTACAGTTATGAAGTAGCAATGAAAATAATTTTATGGTTGGGGGTCACCACAACATGAGGAACTGTATTAAAGGGTCGTAAGCATTAGGAAGGTTGAGAACCACTGGTCTAGAGTGAGACCAAGTAGGTATATGATGGATGAAGAACAGTGAAAAAAAATTGGTTATTAAGTCACAGAACCATCTTAAGATCAAAGACAGAAGCAGAAAAAGGACCTTAGAGACTCTAGCTCAATCCTTTGCATTTCACAAATGAGGAAACTAAGACCAAAACAATCAAGTGAATCGCCCAAGAGGTAAGAAATCAAGTAAGGATTCAAATTCAATTCCTCTAACTCTAAATCTAGAGCTTTTTCTATCTAGACCTAACTACTGAACATGCTTATAGATGTGAAAGGTGAGCAACAGGAGAAAAAAGGAGAAGAGGGGAACCTAAGCACTGAATTTGAAAAACAAAACTGAGTCAAACGATGAAGCCACTATTCAAAGCCAAACCTTTAAAAAGACTGCATAAAATTCCAAATTTTAAGACTTCCTGATGGGAATTTATATCCACGTCTATATATCTAGATCAGTGGTTCTCAAACTTCCTAATGCCGCGACCCTTTAATACTTGTATGTGGGTGTATCTGTATGTGGGTTTATCTCCATGTGGGTGGACCTGCCTAGAGACAGATAGAGGAGCAGTGTCTTGGTTCCTAAGACCATCAGAAATATGTGGTATCCCATGGTCTTACACAACTCCCAAAGGGCTTGTGACCCACAGTTTGAGAACTGCTGATCTAGATCTATATTTGATTTTTGCAGAAATTTATGATTTCAATTTGGTCCAAAACTTCAACCAGGGTTTAGGAACATCACTTCAGGTTGCTGAAGTCTTTTTGGAATCAGTTATATCCATCTGAGACTTTTGCCACTGAAATAATGGCAGCTATGAGTGTTCTCATATTGAAAGTTTTACTATACTTTTCCTGAACTTTGTTGATACTTGAATAGCTGTCATCTCGCTGGACAGGTACCCCCTGTAATGATGTCAATTCAACTCATATAAACCTCATCCTATACAACTGAATATCCACTTCAGTAGCATCTTCATTCTCTTCCCCACCCCCACCTCCCAGTGCTTGGGCTAAGAGTCTAGAAGGCTGAACTGTTTTATAAATTTATTAAATCGTAAATTCCATTTCATTATTATGCTGGACAATAATTGCTAAGGAGAAGGCAAAGATAATAATAATCTGTACCATCAGAGGGAGAATTTATGCAGAAGAGATCATTTGAAGAGATGCTCCTTGACATAATTATTCTAAAATTCAGCAATATTATTGATAGGAAACCACCACATAGTTTAAAATGTACTATAAATTTCCATGTCCAGGGGAGAAAAGTAGGGTGTCCTGAAAAAGCTGTGTGGTTCTATTGTTCAGTTTCCCCATCTGTAAAATGGAGAAGATAACAGCACCTACTTCACAGGGTTATTATGGGGAACAAATAAGATAAAATACGGGCAAAAGTGACAAACCTGGCTCTCAGAGAGGGGAGGGGGACCCATGTTACATAATACAAAGTGCTTTACAAACTTTAAAGCCACTATATAAATGCTAGCTATTAATATTCTGCTAGAAAGCCAAATTGAGAATTCTAAAGAAATCTTTGCTCACGTAGATGAAGCATCATTAAAAAAGAGAAAGACAAAAAATAACTGTAGAGGAACAAGAGGGAAAAAGTACCAGTTTCAATGAGACAGTAATTTTGTTGCCCAGGTAACCATATCTAGAATAGAAGGTAAGAAAGAAAGTCTTAAGCAGACCAAGGAAAAGGAACCATGTGTCATTTTCTCAACAATAAGAGATATGGGGAAAAGGTGATTTATAGCCTTATCTAAAACCAGCTATTTATTGTGAGATGGCTAGTAGAGAAGAAACTGTCAATATGCAAGGAGAAAGTGCCTGAGGGATGTTGATACCGAAGATCCTCTACATTTCCTATAAGTTTCTTTAAAAGATAAGGTGAAATTAACATGTATTTTTATTAATCATTTTAATAAAAGTATATTATTTTGTAGAAAAGTAATATTAACTGAATAGGCATTTTAACTCTCAGAGCTATCAGTAGCTTGTGCCTGGGACTGCAGAGACTATGTTACTTGAAACACATCTAACCATCCACTGGGTGATAAACCAATTTCAGACATATTTCTTGGAAACAACAAGAGAGTAGGCCATGTAATTATTTGATCAAGTTAACAGCAACCTTACAAGTTTTGTAAAGATTTAACACATGTGTAAAGGAGTGAGAGATGGCTAGTTACCTCTCTTGAAACCACAAATGTAAGCTTATGCCATAAAAATTCAACATGGCACAAAGCACTAGGACACAAAGAAAAGAATCTGTCATAATGCCTATCCTGAATGAACTTACAATCTAAAAGGGGCCAAAATATAAATAATTATCAGATAAATTAAAATAAATATAGAAAGAGATCCAAACCAAGTGCTATGAGAAATCTGAGGAAAGAGAGATTACTTCAGAGAACATTTCATGAAAGAAACTGACAGCTGAGCAAGAACCTGAAGAAAGAGTGGGTTTTAGCAGATGACAGGAGCAAGGCAAAAATTCATTTTAGGGATGAAGGATGATGTAAGATCAGAGAGGGCAGGAAGAAAGGTAGTAATACTATTATCTTATTGCCCTGAAAATTTGAAGATATATAGTATGAAATAAAGCTAGATTATAAATATACCCTTGAATGCCATGCTGAGAAATGTGTGCTACATTTGGTAAGCTGTTGGTAATAACTGAAAAGTTATTTCTGGCAAAGAACTAACACGATCACATTGCTGCATGATGAAGATCAGTTTGGGAGAAATGTGAAGCACTTACTGGGATTGACAGAGGGTGTATACAGACTGTTTGCGTGGGTCTTACAGAAGTTCATCATGTCACCCAGTCAGTCAGCCAATAAATGCCTGTCAAGTACCCACAATGTCAGGCACTGTGCTAGGCACTGGGGACTACAAAGAAAGGTAAAGGGAAGTCTCTCCTCTCAAAAAGCGAACAGCCCAGTGGAGGGCACAACAAATTGGAAATAGTCAACAGAGAACAGGCACTAGAATGAAGGGTGACTGGGAAAGGCTTCCTGTAGAAGATGGACTTGTTAACTAAGATCGGAAGGAAGCCAGAGATAAGGAGAGAGAGCATTCTCCATGAGAGGTGAGGGGGCGGGCAAGGCACAGCGAGTGAGAATGCCCAGTCCACAGATGAAGTATCTTTTAATGGAACATCAAGAGATCAAGAATCACTGGATCACTTGGGGGTGAGGACAGAGAACATATAACAAAACTGGAAAGTTGGAAGGGGGCAGGGAGGTAGGTAAAGTAGGTAATGAAGAGTTTTAAATGTCCAATAGGACATATAATCAGGATCTGAATTAGGACTGGAGTGGCGGAAGTACTTAAACTTATTGGACTATCACACAATAAAATATGGGCAAAGAAATACTATTCATGAGTGCTTCTTAGATTCCACAAACTTTTCAAGCAAGAACTCTTTCCTTTAAAAAAAAAAAAAAAATCAATGCTCAGTGTGCACTCTGAACCAGCCACCTTTATCACAATAATGGAGACAACACACTTCAAATTCTGCTTCATATCCATCAATACTTTGATTTTTCCCATCAAAAGAATATAAACTTCTTTAAAGCAGGCTTTGTTTCCTATTTGTTCTAGTATCCTCAGCGCCTAGAAACATTGCCTTGCACATATATTAGGTATATAATAAATGTTTGTTGAACCAAGTCTTCCATTTTCATCAATGTACTCTGAACAATGCAAGGACGAAACACTATCTTCTCTTAACAGAGACTTGATGGACTCAGGATGCAGATTATGTCTCAATCATTTTTGGACATGGCAAATGTGGGAGTTTATTTTCCTAGACTATATATATTTTTGTACAAGGGTTTTGTTGCTCTTTTTACTTATGGAAAGGGAAGAAGAAAAAAGAGGAGGCATTTCTTTTCAGTGAATTTCCTTTCATTTGAAAAAAATTTAAATATAAAAATCTTAGAAAATTTAAAATATTGAAAACATCATCATTCCCCTCCCAAGCACTTTCTTGCAGAACCCCTGGCTTCCTTTAGTCAGTTCAAATGGCCATCTTCTACTACTTTCCTCTCTAAGTTACTTCTATCTACTCTGTACTTATACGTACTGATTTATGGATATGTTTTCTTCCCCATTAGAATGAAATCTTACTGAGTGCAGGAACTATTTTTGCTTTACCACAATTTTTGTAAATCTCTCTGAAAGCCAGTCTAACATGAACTCTGATGACAAATAATGTAAAGGACTGAGATCTGAGCAGGATTTCATCAATTTTCAGAGCAATAAAGTAATAGTTAAACCAAGATAATTTCTTACATTGGTTTTCCTTCTCATTCCAAACTTTGATCATTCCTTTTAACTTTATTCTTACTATCAGCTTGAATAATTTTTTCACCTCTCTTTTTACCATATGTAACATAATGGTCAATTCTAAATAACTTTCAAATTACATCTTTTTAAGGGCACAAAAAGAACATACATTTTGCTAACCTGTCATTAAAAATTAAGTCTGTTAAAAACTTTTGCTTTCAACATAATCAAGTTATTAATTTTACATGACAAAAATAGCATTCATAGCCCTCTCTGAGTTCTTTACCTAAATCACATAATTCTTGCACTTTGCTCCAGATCTCACTTTCTTCACTTTCTAAGCTTGTTCCTTCCATTAGATCCTCTCTCATCTTCCATCATCCTTTACCAAAAGACTACTTCCTTATCACCTTCAAACATGCCCAAGTTTCCCAAGTCTTAATTTTTTGTTAAATTCTCTATTTCTCCCAAATTTAATTTTTGAAAATCCTGTATCTCTTCTTACAAGTAAAACTCCTAAAAAAGATAGTCTACACAGAGGTACCTCCATTTTCTCAACTTCCAAGCCCAGGCTTCCCCTCCAACAAAAGTATGGCAGTCAATACTAACTAACATCAAGTCTAAAGTCAGGAAGGCTAGAAGAAAGAGCAAACAAAAAAAGAATCCCATCATAAAAAACTATTTTGTTGGCAGAGAAGCTCAAGGCACAAATCCCCAAAGGAAAATGACTTCAAAACTTCTACAAGTAAAACCTCAGAATAAAATATAGCTTGGGCACAAACTCAATTAGAACTTCTAGAAGAAATGAAGCAAGAGTTTTAAAAGGAGAGGTTTTTTTTTTAAATGAGAGTATCTGAAGAAATATTGAAAAATAAGTAAGAGCTATAAAAGAAAATATTGGAAAGGCAAATTAATAACTTGGCACAAGAGCCATGAAACCTTGTTCAAGTAACAAATCCCCTGATAATACAAATGGACCAGAGAGAAGCCAATAAAATGCCATGAGGCAAAAAGAAATATAAAAAAAGTTAAAAACTGAAACTACACAAGAAAATGTATGGTTATCTCATAACAAGAACAACTGGAAAAGAGACTGGGGGGTGGGAAGGATCAAGAATCATTGGATGATCACTGGAAAATCATGATCTAAATAAGAGCCTGACGTAATTTCTCAAGAAATCTTAAAACTGGCAGATCTCTTAGAAGCACACAGCAAAGTGGAAAAAGAATCCACCAGTCACAGTTCCTGGAAGAAACCCCAAAATGATCATAGCCAAAATTCAGAGCTTCCAGGTCAAAGAAAAAATGCTGCAAATGGCAAGAATTCAAGTATGAAGAGCCACAGTCAGAATCACACATGATTTAGCAGCCATCAATATAAAGGAGCAGAGAACTTGGAACACAGTTACTGCAGAAGGCAAAGGACATAGGCTTACAGCCAAGAATAACTTACCTAGGGAAACTGAATATAATGCCATACAGGAAAAGTGGACCTTTAATGACAGAAGACTTCCAAGCATTAGCCTGGGAGTAGTTTTATCACATCTTCATGATCTTAAGAGAATGAAGTAAGAGAGGAAGAATAATATGGAGAATGGGGAGAGGTTAGGGAAAATTACCTCACAAGATCAGGGTACACAAATAGACATCTAAATAAACAAGGAGGAGTGGGTAGGAAGGAGCAGCTGACATTTCAATTACACTCATCTGAACTGCTCAAAAGAAAGAATACAAATACAGAGTTGGCTATAGAAATACATTTATGTACTCACACAGGAAGCAAAAAAGAGGAGGGTGGAGGAAGAATTACAAGGTAGATTAAGGGAAGGATTGATCTTTTTTTTTTTTTAAAAAAAAAAATAAATTTATTTATTTTTTAACATTCATTTTCACAAGATTTTGGGTTACAAATTTTCTCCCCATCCCTCCCCTACCTCCTACTCCAAGACAGCAAGCATAGTGAATAACCCTTACCCTAATCTGTTCTCTCTTATGTCCTTCCTCACCGCCCCACCTTTGCTTTCTAGCACGGCAAGATGGATTTCTATACCCCAGTGTCCATATATCTTATTTCCCAGTTGCATGTAAAAAATAATTTTTTTTTAACACTTGTTTTTAAAACTTTGATTTCCAAATTCTTTCCCTTCTTCCCTCCTCACCCACTCCCATTAGGACGACAAGCAATTCAATATGGATTATACATGTGTAGTTATGCAAAACATTTCCATAGTAGTTATACTGTGAAAGCATAACTATATTTCCCTCCATCCTATCCCACCCCCCATTTATTCTATTTTCCCCTTTGACCCCATCCCTTTTCAAAACTGTTTCCTTCTAACTACCTTCTCCCCCAATCTGCCTCTCTTCTATCATCCCTTCTAATCCCCTTCCCCTCTACTTTCCTGTAGGGTAAGATACCCAATTGACCATGTATGTTATTCCTTCCTTAAACCAAATCCAATGACAGTAAGGTTGACTCACCCCCTTTCATCTTTCTGTTCTTCCTGTTCACTGTAACAGTTTTCTCTTGCCTCTTTTATATGAGATACTTTACCCTATTCTATCTCTCCCTTATTCCTCTCAATATATTCCTCTCTCACCTCTTAATGTTATTTTTTAGATATCATCCTTTCATATTCATCTCATCCTGTGCTATGTATACATGTACACATACACACACACACACATACATACACACGCACACATTTATAGGGAAGGATTAATCTTAAGCAAAATGAACTCTTGAAGATGTACATAAAAATTCATGTATTTTTTGAGGTGGCAAAGAATGTGAATCTTAAGGGGTACCCATAAACTAAAGAATGGATGAACAAGTTGAGGTACATAAATGAGATGGAATATGATTGTGCTATAAAAAATAATGGAGAGTGTTTCAAAGAAACCTGGGAAGACTTGTATATACTGATGCAGAGTGAAGTGAACAGTATGGAGAGAATGTTACAATAATAATAATAATAATGTTACAATAATAACAATATGGTAAAGGCAAACCACTTTGAAAGAATTAGGAACTCTGATCAGAGTAATGACCAAACAAAAATCCAGCAGACTAACAATGAAACATGCTACCTACCCCCTGATGAAGAGGTACAGAATACGACAATTTTTTCTGGTGAAAATTTGTTTTGATGGACTAAACATGTTTGTAATGGATTTTGTTTTTCTTTCATTTTTAATTGGGGGAAGAGTGTTAGGGTAGGAAGGTGAGAATTTTTGTTATTTAGAGGGGGTGGATTTTTTTTTTTAAAGAGAAAGAGCACCTAGGTGCCACTGGGGAATCCAAGTCACTCAACTCAGATGAAGCAATCCTTGGAAGAACTGAAAGATATGACTAAGTCAGTATCAGTCATATGTGAAACATTATGGAAAGGGAAATACAAAAATTCTTAAAAGAGAAATTTAAAGGAGTCTACAAACCATAATCTAGTGAGTCTAACCTTGATTATTGGCAAAATTCTAGAACATATTATTAAGGAATGATTAGTGATCATCTAGGCAAAGAACAGCATGCTGCTCAAAAACATCAGTGTCAGTATAATTCAATCAAGAACAAGCTGTGCCAGACAAACTTTATTTCCCTTTTTTGCAAAGCATTACAAAATTGACAGACCTGTAGAATACTATAGGCATAGTTTACTTAGATCCCTAAAAGAATTTTTATAATAAAGCTTTTCATACTATCCTTATGGAAAAATAATGACTGAATAGCCAAACTCTAAAAAAAAAAGTCATTAAATGTTTAATGTCAGTTTAAAAGGTCTTCAATAGAAAGATCCTTCTTTGATTCTGGGCTGTTTAATACTCTTATCAATTACTTAAATAAAGGCATCAATTGTATTCATATCAAATCTGTAGATGACACAAGGCTAAGAGGGAACTGTTAACCCACTAGAGATGTCAAGAGTCAGAATCAAAAAGATCTTCACAAGCTATAATACTGGGTCAGACTGAGTAAGATGAAATTTAATATTAGTAAATGTAAAGTTTGGGTTCACTTGGGTTCAGAAATTAATTTCACAAGTACAGGATAGGAGTGAAACGCCTAGAGAACAATTTATTTATAAAAAAACCTGAGGTTTTTAAGGTACTAAAAGATCACTGAGTCACCAATGGGATATGACAACCAAAAAAGCTAATTTTACCTTACATGATATTGAGAGGAAGAGCATTAAAAAATTAGAGTGACAGACTCTTCAATATATATTTTTTATTTTATTCTAGTCTCAACATATATGGAAAACTGCATTCAGGGCTGGGAGTCACGGTTTATGAAGAACACTGATAAGCTGGAGAGTACCCAAAGAAGGACAACCAGGTTAGCGAAGGATCTTGAATCATATGAAGACAGCTTAAAGGAATTGGGGGTGGATAGCCAGACGAAAAGAGGGATTTCAAGACATCTGACAATTATCTTCAAACGTCTCAAAGGCTGCCATTTGAAAGAGGATTCCGATTTGTTTGGTCTTGCTTCAAGAGGACAAGCTAGAAGTAATAAAGGTGGAGGGGCAGAGAAGCAAATTTAGGATTAACGTACAAACAAAACAAACTTTAAAATCCTTCTTTACTCCACTGGAGCTATCCCCAAAGAGGAATGAGCTGTCTCCAGGAGATGACAGGTAAAGACTCTTCGCTGGAGATTTACAAACAAAGGCTGGACAACCACTTGCCAAATATGTTAAAATGGAGATTCATTTTGGGTATGGGTTAGTTCTTAACCTTTTTTTTTGGGGGGGGGGGTGTTAGAGCTGGGGGTACTGGATCCTTTATTAGCCTGGTAAAACTTTTGGATCTCTTCTCAGAATAACATTTTTAAATGCATAAAATAAATAGAATTACAAAGGTAATTAATTATATTCAAATGTAGCTATAAAAATATTTTTTAAAACAAATTCATTGACCCCCAAAAACCCCTGATCTAGAAAGTCATTAAACTTTCAACTCCCAAAATCTGTGATTTAGTAAGAAGCCACAGAGAAGCAATTTGCCAAAATTTCTAAGAAAGAATCTTTCACTACAAACTTGGCAAAGGAGGAGTTATAGGTGAGAACTTAGAGGGAAACTTTGAAGTGGCTAAAACAAAGTTGGTACAATTCATCTCTTAACCAACTAAGCTAAAGAGGAGGCTTACTTGAGATAAAGGGGGTGATATGTGATAACTAAACACTAGATTAATATAGGTTGTGAGCACAATTGGCCAGAAAGCTGGGGAGAAGCTTGCAAAATTCTGCCTGGACACTACAGACCAAGGAAGACATAACTAATGTGAACAGTCATTATTTGTGAACATTTACTGAGCCATGATTCTGAGTTTACAGTTTTCAGTTTCTACAACATGGTGTTCACAGCTACTGTGTTCAGATTATACAAGAGTGGTGAGGCCTGGAGGTGCTGGGAGGGTGGAGTGGGGGTAGTCTGTCACTAATTAGCTACATGACCATGGACTATTTCTGTTTTCTCATGAACAAAAAGTATAAGCTAGACAAGATTATCTCTGTTTCTGAAATAAATCATATAATAAATCAATAAATCATAATAAATCAAATAAGTCTGATTCTGATGCTTAAATTCACCTTCATGATTGACTGGTACTGATAAATCTAACATCAAAACAAGCAAAATGGCCATTACTTGATATGATATTTCCTTATTTTTTTCCACTGTTGCTTTATTTGATATTTCTTATCAATTCAAGAGTAGAGTAAATGTTTAGTTTTAATTGGTAATCAACGCTTGATTCCCCAAGAAAGGACTAAGATACTGGAGGTGGGGAGGAGGAGGTCATCACCAATCGTCCTTCCCTGTCTGCAGAGTACAGGCAGCTGCCCTCTTCTGAGAATCCACCTTTACTGCCCATGGAATCTCGGGATCATCCAGCATGCAAATGTCATCCAAAACGCGTTAATGCTCAAATTCCTCACTGTCTCCCTCAAAAGAGAAGTAATGCCTGAAGGAGAGACTGTGCCCTTCATTCTTGCATCCAGATTCTCACACATTTTGATGACCCACATATTAGAATTTGTGAACAACATCTTAAGAGGGATATCTGTGTGTCCTATGTCCATTACACAGGTGTGACAGAGAACCAAAGTGAGTTAGGCTTCCAAATTTCACTCTTAATACTTAACTTTTTTAAAAATTATTTTCAAAAATTAAGTTTGTCTTTTTAATCCCTGAACCAACTTTTTTCCTTCACTTAGTAGCAGCTACAAGACTGGGGAAAGCAGCTGAAATCACCACACTTCAGTTAGCCAGAGCCTTTGCCATAAGGAACTTTAGAAGGGAAACCATAAACACTCATACAAAAGGACACTGACTCTATCAAGGCCATACGTACATGAAATTTGCCACTGCTCTACATAACTATTGCACATCATAGCTTCTAGACCTCAAAATATGTACATAATATTGTCAAACAGGTAAAGACCAAAGCAATTATCTCAATATTACGTAAAAACACTATATTGTGCTCAGGAACTGAGCATAAATATAAACTCTCAAACATATAGCAATACAGCAGTATATGGCTCATATTTCACATAATTCTACAATCACTTCTATAGGACACCAAGAATTCCCACACAGCTTTGTTTTTTATTTAATCTACTTAAAACACTACTACACATTTCATGCACAAAACCATTTAACAATATTTAGAAATTAATTTCATTTTCTAGAGCTTTCTGTGGTTTTTAAATTTTTAAAATGCATGCATCTATGGGTTAAGTTCAGTTAAACTTGAATAATTTGCTTTATGATAATATAATATTGCTTTAGAAAAAAATTGATTCTTACCTTCTGGAATTGGATGGAAAACCAAGGAAAAGTGGGGAGAGAGAGAAAAAAAAAAAAGTCCTTTAATTTTTTAGAAAACATTAATCAAAAAACAAACCTCTGCTCCCTCCCAGTAATACCCACCACCCTTTGAGGTAACATTACCCCCATCCTACCTCATTGATATGAAGATTTTTTTTAAAAATAAAGCAAATAGTATTTGAAAAATAACACACAGGCCATACATAAAACATCATAGAACTTAGCAATTAAATAATAATTTTCTAAGAACCACTTATTAAAAATCAATTCAAGTACCCCCTAATATTGGAGGAAGGTAGTTAAGAACATTTCATATTGCAGTTGCAGAATGAAGATGGATACAATCTCTGGAAGCTATTTTAAAGCAATCAGCAATGGTTTCTTTCTCCCCTTGAAGACCACCAACTCTTTTTAAGGCTAAACAATAGTGAAAAAATAAGGTCTTTCAATTAGTTAATAACAGGTATTGCATATCTGTTAAGTATTTTTCAAAATCATTATCACTTTACACATGCCCAATGAATATCAAGTTGCATTCTGGGGATAAATCTAAGAAACTTTCCAATGACTTTTTTTTTTAATCACTCATAAATCACATCATCATGTCAAACAAATGGTGTCTTTCCATGCTTCTGTCTATAGATGCTAAGTTAGAGAGAAGATGCCAAAGGAAATGATGTAATTTTTCCCCTTAAGAACACATCTTCCTCTTGTAAATCAAGGCTTGGCTAGTCAGGTACAGAGAATTCTGAAACTAAGAAAATGGATGGCAAGCAAAATATATACTACCACTAGGAAGTATTAAATCCATAGACTGCAGAAAGAACATGCAAGGGCTTTGTTACATGATCAAGCTAAAAAAGTGTCAAGGTTACATTTAGTACCAAGAAAGCCCTTTTGATGCAAAGTTATAAAATTTAGAATTTTAAAAGAGCACTGTACACTAGACTAAGTAGTGTCCTATACTGGTATTCAATTAAGCAACTGGTTTGTAATATAAATATTAGTAGCAAAATTAACTGTAATGGTTTGTTTCTTTGCTTCTCTCTATCTTCTTCAATGATATATACTTTAATATTCATGCTTAGCATTTAATAAAGAATTCTACTTTTAAATTTTATATTTTAAACAGATGAGCAGAGTAGTTTTGAAAGTCACTTCTCAATTTATAAGATACTTTTTAAAAAAGCAGATTGCACCTGTACAATCTGAATCGATTGTTTGCCATCTTGGGGAAGGGGGAGGAAAGAAAAAGAGGGAGGGAACAAAACTTGGAACTCAAAATCTTACAAAAAGTGAATGTTGAAAACTATCTTTGTATGTAATTAGAAAAAAAAATGCTATTTAAAATAAGTGTAAAAAAGGTTCATAGTTTTACATATAATCCTCTTCAACTTTATATATGGAAATGTCTTCGTTTTTTTTTGGTACATGTTAAATTCAGAATAAGTTTTTTAAATTTCTTTTTTATAAAGATAAGTAGTATGGAAAATCTAGTAACCTGCTTAATCATACAAAGGTAAGATGGCTACCTGCATCTGTCCAAAGCCAGGGCACACCTGGTGAGGATCTAATCAAAATAGGTAAAAGGAAATAAATAGATCCTTAGATGCTAAGAATGTAAAGCTAAACACATCAAACACGTGCTAATGCAATCTCTCTCTCCCCTCCTCCTCCTTCAAAAGAACCTTCACTAGATCTAACCATTCCCTTAAGCTCACATCCCACACATCTGCTCTTTCTTAGCCAAACTTCCTAGAAAAGTTGTCTGCATTAGCTATCTCCTCTTTCTCTCCACACTCCTTCATCAACCCTCTGCAATCTAGTTTTCAACTTCATCAATTAAACGAAACTGATCAATTTGCCAAATCTGACGGTCTCCTCTCACCCCATCCCCACCCCAGTTCTCATCTTTCTCAATTTATCTTGTTGGGTTTTTCATCTTTGGATGTTGTTTCCCCTCTAGATAAAAGTAATCAAATATCTGAACTGCATGGCTGCAAAGAAGTAAGATCGCAGGAAAAATGTTTGTAGGACTGAGGGATTAGGGGGTGGGGGGTAAGGCAGAAGAACAAGCATTCATTAATCCAGGCACTGGGCTAAATGCTTTATATAAATTATTTTTTGTTCCTTACAACATTATTGTTCTTCCCACTTCATAGTTGAGGAAACTGAGGCAAGTGACTTGCCAAGGGCCACAAAGTTAGTAAGTGTCAAATGTCAAAGTTGAATTGAGGTCTTCTGAGATACTTGTTCCAAGCCTTTCATGACATCAAGCTCACCTGGTTCTCCTATGAGTCTACCCACTCCTCAGACTTCGCTGGTTCATCATTTAGGTGATACCACAACTGTATATGTCCCCCAACTCTCTGTTCTAGGCTTCCACTTTTCTCTCAGTATACTATTTCTCTTAAGTTATCTACAGATTTAAATATCATCTCTATTTTGATTATTCAAAGACCTAAGCCCCTGAGTTCTGGAATCATCTTAAACTCATAACACTTCAAACTTCTCCATCCCCTCCAAAACATCACTATTTCTAAAAAAAACAACAACAACAACAAAAACTGACCACTCTTCTAATGGCCCAGATTTGTAACCTTGGCATTATCCTAGACACCCTCATTTTCCCTCACTCCGCATATCTCATCAGTTGCCAAACATTACCACTTCTACATCCACAGTATTTTTTATGTCTGACTCTCTCTCCACTCACAAAACTACTACCTTAGTTCAAGGCCCATATCACATCTCCCTCAGACTAACACAATAACTTCCTAATTGGTGTCCCTCACTCATGCCATTCTGCATTTCAGTACATCCTCCATGCTGCTGCCATAATGATTTTCCTTAAGCACAAATCTGATGTTACTCCCCTACTCAAACTCTAGAATCAAATATAAACTCATGTTTACTATATATTTATTTGTATTTCTTCCTTGCACATGCAAACATTTCCTTGTTATCTCCTCCTTAAGAATATAAGTTCTTTGCAAGTAGGGATTGTTTCACTCATGACTTTTATAGCCCCACTACCTAGCAAAGTGCCTGGAGAAAAAAAAATACTTAACTGACTGATATGATGCTTAAAAAGGCAGAATGACTAAATCCTACATGCAACTAAGCTCTGCTAGACCTAGTTGTTCATATCAAATGGAGGCACCAATGACCGACTTTCTGAATTACAAACTAGCACAACAGTTCTCCAAGTCTTTTTTAGTTTCTCATTTCTGCCCAGGCAGTCTATTCATTGCCATCCTGCCCAGTTTTTAGCTTCTTATCCTTCTCAACTATGCAGAGAATAGTCTGGCTGTAGAAAAACAGAGGAGCACAGTGATTGAACCACAACTGAGTGAATTTTAAGGATAGCAGAAGGGTAGAGCTCTGCCAAAAGGACTCCAACCTTGACGTGAGAAAGTGGTTTTGCAAAGTGTGGTATCTCTACACTCTTTTCACCACTACTTCCAATATCAATGGCAGAACAATGGAGCTGAAACCACAAAACTGGAACTGAATACATTTTATCAAATAACTCAGTTCTCAGTGCCTATATTAATTTGCCTGGGCTCTGATAAAGTTAGAATTTCCCAACTAATTGCCACTTTACTTCTGCAACAGTATGATAAATCTGATACAAACTAGATTTTGATAAGAACTATCATCCTTGGTGCTATAGTATTCACAAATATTTTTTTTTAATTTTAAGTACTAAAAATTTAAAATGTCTAAAACCACCCTTTTCTTTTATGCACATCTCTTCCCCCGGAGAAGATTAAGATTGATCTTGTATCATTTTCTCATTGGTCTTATTTAGAAGAAAACGATTGTGTCCTGTAACTGCTTTTGTGCCGTAACTATGCCGTAACTTCAAAGTTCAGCTGGCCTGTAATGGGTTAAGTTTAAAAATCCAATTCTCCTTGCCTCAAGGAATTCAACTGAGCTTGCATAATGCATGTGAACACAAGGGAGTTAGGCTTGATGTCTTTACACCACTAAGCTATCCTACAAATATGTCTGGTTTGCTGTCCAAATGTCTAGCCCAGCATCTCACACCTGGACACAATGAGCACTTTTTAGTCTCATGAGAGGTCACTCATTGCTAGACACCATTACAAATATCCAACTAGTTATGTTAGTCCCTGTGCCTCAGTTTTGTAACCAGTCAAGTTGTCCTCAATTCCATGATGTCATTTACCCTGCTCTTTTCTTGGTTCTATAATCCCCAAAACCTATATAAAGGGAACTGTCCTTTTGCTTGGGGTCTTTTGTCATTAATGGAAAAAATCCATTGACTCATTTATTGGCAGGCAGCATGACCCTGTTAACAAATGCTATCTTGCTCAAATAATGGTCTGTTTCCCCTTTTGTTAAATTCCAAATGCTATATCACTTCAAAGTTGCTGTTCTTCTTGACTTGCCTATTTTCTGTTAATAATATCACTTTTATTCCAGTAACCTAAACTCTTAAAGCTAACAATTATCTTTGATTACACATTGGATTATATAGGAAGCAGCATATCAAGTTAAGGAGTTTTGAGGTTATTCTATAGGCATTAAAGCATTATTAAGGGTTTTTCAGTATATTAAATATCTGGGGGTTTTAGTGAAACATATGGTCAAAATGAAGTAGCAGTATTATGTGGCTTCCAAAAAAGCTAATGAAATTTAGTGCTACATTAAAAGAGCTTTCAAAAGCAGGGTGGTTGTAATTGCCTTCTTCTCTGCTCTCATCAGACCCATCTGGAGCACTGTGTTCAGTTCTGGACATCACAGTTTAATATGGACATGTGAATAAAGAAAAGCTTGAGGGAAAAGACAGGAAAAGTCAGTGTTAAAAGTTATTATGGGAAAACTTGCACAAAGATCTCTGTCTTTCTCACTGATATGGGGGGGAGGGAGAGAGGGAGAGACGGAAAGGGAGAGGGAGAGGAAGAGGGAGGGAGAGACACACACACACACACACACACACACACACACACATTTATGCACCATGAAGTGGTGCAACCATTGTGGATTTCAAGACAAGCAGTTACATTTTCTGTATCCTTTGACCTAGAAATGTTACTCTTGGGCATCTACCTTAAGGAAATCAAAGAAAAATAAAGGAACAATGTATACCAAATTATTACTAGGAGCAATCTTTGTGGTATCAAAGAACTGGAAACACTAGTTGTCCATTTACTGGGGAATGGTTGAAAAATCTACGTCAGATATGGAAATATTATTGTGCAGTAAGAAATTGCTGTTTGTTGTTCAGCTGTTTTCATTCGTGTTAAGACTCTGCACGATCCCATTTGGGGTTTTCTTGGTAAAGATGCTGGAGTGGCTTGCCATTTCTTCTGCAGCTAATTTTACTAATGAAGAAACGGAAGCAAAAAGAGTTAAGTAACTTGCCCAAGATCACACAGCTAGTAAATATCTAAGGCCAGATATGAACTCAGGAAGATGAGTCTACCTGACTCCAGGCCTGGCACTCTATTTCCTGTGCCACCCAGCTGTCCCTAAGAAATAACAAATGGGAGAAATTCAGAGAAATATGGAAGATTTGTAAAGACTGATGCAGAGCCAGGTAAGTAGAACTAGACATAAAATAACTATAATGAAACAGATCACTCAAAGAAAATTGAACTCAAGAGAAGAAAACCAATGAAGGTTTAAAATTTCCTTGAAACATATCCTTGAAAGGTAAAGGACTACAACAGAATATTATACACAGTGTCAGACAAGAATGCATTTTTGGTAACAAAGACAGTTCAATGTGGAGGAACATGGGTAAAGATTATGATGTAAAGACAAGAGTAATCAACAAAATTTATTTTAAAAAGTTCACTGAAGAGACAATAAAACATACCTCCTCCTTCACAGCAGAGAGATAAGGGACAACTAGGACAGACTGGCCTGAGAGAATCTCGATTTTGAATGTATTAATGCTTAATTTTTTTTTTTATCATTAACTAAATGGTTCATAGATTGGGGAGGGAGCTAGGGGCAGAGACTTTTGAATGAATGCAATGTAAATACAAAAAGCATCAATAAATAGGTGGGTTTTTTAAAAGTAGTATCTTGAAACTGGCAAAGATGGTGCTGGAAATAATCAGTGTGGGAGAGGTTATGGAAAGACAGACACAATTTTATTACTTCCATGTTAAATTCTAATACATATTTTAAAAATATGATGCAACAGAAATTTGCATTTCCAAAAATAATGTTTTGTTTTGTCTGCATACTTCATGCTTATTGATGACAAAAATAAGAAAATTATAATAAAAAATCAGATAATAAAAAGAAACTTAAAAAAAAAAGCAAGACCAGAATATTAATGTCTTATTACTAGAGCTATGAATTTGTCCAAGCAATTTGGAATTATCCAAAGAAAGTGATTAAAATGTGCTCATGCTCTGACCGATTCTTTGTACAACTAGAGGTGTGTGTTTGTGTATTATAAGAATGTCAACAGATAGTGGCAGCTAGCACAGTAGATACTGTATACGGTGCTGCTGCTGCTACTACTATTACTACCATTTTTATTGTAGCTAAGAAACTAGAAACAAATTAGACAGCCATTGACTGTAACAAAGGTAAACTGTGATATATGAATGCAATGTACTATTACTAGGAGAAACAAAGAATATGAATACAGAAAAGCATGAGAAGACCTCTAAGAACTAATGCTGAGTGAACAAAACAAGGAAAGCAATACACACCATAGCTCCAACAATGTAAAAAACAAAAATCCTAAACACTGCACGATGACCATGACCAAGCTTGGAGATGAGAAAATGCACCTCCATCTCTTGTTTGCTGAGAAGGGTCACTGCAGGTAAGGAATACTACAATTCTATCTACATAGACGTGCAATATGCAGTCACACTTCGCTGGTGACCTCTGCCCCTCTGACTGGAAGTCAGGGGTGATATGCTCCAAAGCCTCTGTAGAAGGCAAGGAGCCAGCTCAACCATCTCTGTTTCCTTCCTAGCTGTACCATCTGCAATTTGCCACGCCCCCTCGCTAGATACTTTCTCTCTCTTTCCCTGTCCTCTTCTTTCACCTTCCTCCTGTGTATTGCCTCCCTGTTAGCCTTTGAGTTCCTGGAGGATGGAAAGCATCTTTCTATTTTGTATTTTTAATCCCACCATGTAGCACATAGTAGATGTTTAATATTTGTTTACTGAGTGACTACATTGTCAGACTCAGTTGATAATCTTAGTTTTGCCAAACTTTTTTTTTTTTAAAGCTTTTTTGTTCTTTGTTACTGGAAAATGGCTTTCTAGCTGTGTAAAGGGTGAAGCATATATTTGGAAACATGCAGGACATAAAATTGGAACATCTGTTGATAAAAATTTCTAAACTTTTAAAAAGGAAAAAACTAATGAACTAAATTAAAAGAAATGTGAGAAATTTTATATTAACGTGGAAAAAATAGGCAGGAACAATACACGACTTAAAAAATGAAAACATCCCATGGGGCGGCTAGGCAATGCAGTGAACAGAGCACCAACCCTAGAGTCAAGGAGGACCTGAGTTCAAATTCAGCCGCAGACACTTACCACTTACTAGTGTGACCTTGGGCAAGTCACTTAACCCCAATTGCCCTGCCCTGCCCCATCCAAAAAAAAAAAAACCATATCAAAAATGAACACATCCCTAAAAGAAAACTGAATTGAAAAACCAATGATGGTCCTGGAGGAGATAAAGAAACATACCTCAAAACATCGTTGGGACTACAATAGAAGAATTTTGTTATGTACTGTAAGATACAATTTCTATAATGAATGTTCTAGCCTTTTAGAAGGGGGAAAGATCAAAAACAAGGAATAAAAGGGAAATGATTTAGTATTTCTTAAGTAATAAGTGCTTAATAAATGCTTGCTGAACTGGTGTGGCAGAAAGCTGGTCTCCCTTCAGGAAGATCTGGGTTCAAGTACTGCTTCTAATAAATCCCAACTGTGTGACCCTGGGCAACTCACTTAAGATACCAGTACCTAAGACTACAAATTGTAGAGAGAGTGCCAATCTGTACTGCCAGAGAAGTTCCTCATCAGGAGCTTCCCACTCCAAGGAAATCACAGTAACAAACCTCCCCCCACCCCAAAAAAAAAAAAAGTTTACTGAATTATAGTTAATCTGTCATAGATATTTTATTAAGACTTAGGACTTCTGGAGTTTTGCTGTGCTTGTGTATCAAGTTGTCAGGGAAATAACTTTTTCTGGAAGAGATTAGAGTAGATGATATCCTTCATTTCACTCCATTACG
>CM053585.1:177990405-178008688 GCA_028646515.1 Pseudochirops corinnae | reverse complement strand
AGAACTGACTACAACTGTTTAATAAAAAGCTCATTCAGGTACCACTATAACATAAAGGAGTAAGACTTTTTCTTATTCCTTAAGATTCAAAACATTAGATTAGATTTAGTAGATTAGATAAAATTTGATCTAATCAAAATAAAACAACTTTCTTAATCAAATGATAGTCAAAACCATGAAAATGAAGAGGCAGAAAGGAAGAGATGACAACAGAGAGGTTCTATAGATAATGTTCCAAGAATTAGCTAATTCACACTCACAAGGAGCTCACATTCCAATGGGGAAGATAAACAAGTGCATGTAAAAATATATACACTAGGGGATGACTAGGTAGAGTGGTGAATAGAGCACCAGGCCTGGAGTCAGAAGGACCTGAATTCAAATCCAGCCTCAGACACTTACTAGCCATGTGACCTTGGGCAAGTCACTTAAACCCAATTTACCTGCCTTCCCCACTCCAAAAAAATTAGAAAATTATATACATATATATCTATAGATATAGATATATATGTATGCATGCACAGTATAAATATAAAGTTAATACAAATATGTATTGTACATACACATGTGTGCATGCACACATGCAGTTTGGAAGGGAGAATACTTACTTAGCAGCTGAGGTTTCAGGAAAAGTTTCAGGTAGAAGATGGTATTTGAGCTGCTATTTATAAAAGAATTCTATGACGCTAAAGAGAAAGCACATCCCAGGCATCTGAAATGACCGGTGTAAAAGGTGTGCAGAGAGGAAATGAAGCTTTGTGTGAAGAAGAAAAAAAGCCAGTTTAACTGGATCACAAAGTGCAGGAGGGGAAAGTCATGTGGAATAAAGTTAGACAGCTAGATTTGGTGGCTTTAAAGGCAAAACAGAGGAGATTATATTGGATTCTAGAGTCTGAGTAGAAGAGTGACATGATCAGATCTGTGCTTAAGGAAAACCACTTGTGGTAGCACCACGGAAAATGTACTGAAGTACAGAGAGATTTTAGCCAGCAAGACCAACTAGGAGATTGTTGTAACTGAGGCAAGTCACAATGAGAGTTTATTTCACACCCTGTATGAAAAGTTCAAGAGGCAGATGGTCATGTGGGATTGAAACTCAAGGAATAGTCAAGGCCTGGAAATAAAGACACAGGAGAATATTCAAAAGGAAAGAGTGACTCATCCACATTTTCTTTTTTTTTCTTCTTTTCTTTTTTAATTAAATTTTGTTGTTGTTGTTGCTTTTTGGAGGAAGGAAGGCAGGGCAATTGGGGGTAAGTGACTTGCCCTAGGTCACACAGCTAGTAAAGTGTTAAGTGTCTGAGGCCAAATTTGAACTCAGGTCCTCCTGACTCCAAGGCTGGTGCCACCTGGCCACTCCCAGAATTTTCAAATGAAGCAAAAAGGTTAAGAAGGCTTAGGACTGAGAAAAACCCATCACCAGATTTGGAAATTAAGAGATCTTTGGTAACTTTCAAGAGAATAATTTAGTTGAGTGATAAGATCAAAAAGGCTGACTGTAAAGTGAGAGGAGAGGAAGTAAAAGCAACGAGTATAGACAGCACTTTCAAGAAGTTTGGCTGAGAGAGGAAGAAGAGAAATAGGACAATTATATGAAGGGATATTAGTGTCTAGTGAAAGTAAGGATGGGCATATTTGAAGACATTAAGGGAGAAATCAGATGACACGAAGAGGCTAAAGATATGAGGTGAGGAGGGGATGACAGAAGGGACAATTTGCTGGGCAAGACTGGAAGTTCAGATCAAAATCCACCTGTATATGAGTTAGCCTTGATAATGATAAGAACCGTACTTTATCAAGGACTAGAGGGAAGAAGGAAAGTGGAAGATGATGTCAAGCAGTTCTAAGATGAAGAAAAGGGGGGTGAAGATAAGAGTTCACTTGAATGCTCTCAATTTTTTTTTCAGTGAAGAGGTAAGGTCCTCAATTGAGAGAAGAGGAAAAGGAAATACATGTAGAGCCTAGAAGAGAGAAGGGGAGACTTGAAATAGCTTCTGTGTGGAGTAAAATTGGAAATCGATTATGGAGAAATAAAAATACCTTTCTGTAAGTAAGGGCCCAGTCGAAGTTTGATAACATAAATTTATATTGTACCTAGTAATGTATTTCATATCAATCATTCTAAAGTGTCACAGTACTAGATCTAGAGGTCATCACTGAAAATCACATAATCTCAGGGTTGGAAGAGGCCTTGCAGACCACTTGGTTCAACCTACACCTATACAAGAGACCCTACAAGTTGTTAATTACTTGAAGATATCTAGTATGAAAGACTTGTTACCTGAAGGCGGCCCCACTACACTTTCAGATACCTTTAAATTGCTAGGATTTTTTTCTTTAAATAATGTCTAAATTTGCTCCTTAGAAACTTCTATATAACATTACTAGATTTGGTGGCTTTAAAGACAAAACAGAAGAGATTATATTAGATTCTAGAGTCTGAGTAGGAGAGTAACATGATCACTGTTTTCCCAAACAAATAGGAAAGGAAAAGAGAAATAAAAGGAAAAAGGAGATGTGACAAATATAAAGAAACTCAAGAGAAACAAAAAGATATAAGACAGTAAATTCTGAAATATCAAAAATAGTTACAGTTTCCACTTAGTGACATTAGTTCCATTAATAGACTATGCCTTTAGTCATTAACTAAAACTGTTAAATCTGCAGGTATCGAAGTCAAGTTCACTGATTTGTAGATTTGTTTCTCAATATCTCCCTATCCAGGAAAGTAGCTCAATAATCACAACTGTCAGTTCTTTTAGTACATTGCATTGTGGTTTGTCTGGGCCTGGGTATCTGAAGTCTTCAAGGGCTGTGAGGTTCACTTGTGATAACCCTACTTATAACCTGAATTTCTTCCCGCTGTTTATCTTGGGTATTTCGACATTCCAGAAATTTTTCTATGTCTCTGCTAGAACGAAGAAAATCAACCTTAAAGGCAGCTGAGTTACCTAAACTAGAAATCCTATCCCTTTCCTTTAATCCTTTGCTTCTCCATAGAACCATTTGTTGGATCTGGAAACAGTAAAACGAATTATAATTACTCTTTGAAGATGACCCTTCAATCAACAAAAAAATAGTATAGTATAAACCAGAAATAGGCTATTAATGGAACTAATGTCACTAAGTGGAAACTGTAACTATTTCTGATATTTGAAAATTACTGTCTTATATTTTTTTGTTTCTCTTGAGTTTCTTTATATTTGTCACATCTCCTTTTCCCTTTCTCTTTTCCTTTCCTATCTGTTTGGGAAAACAGTATAAAAAAGCTTTAAGTCACAAAACTGGAATGAAATCCGACTTAACCACACTAACAGCATTCTCATCTCTAGCATATGCTCCATCATCTGTTAAAGTCATGGAGAACTGAAACAAAAGCTTCATCAACACCAAGATGAATCACATCTATTGCTTCCTCCTAAATCTATAAGGAAAACAACCCTGTTAAAGAAGGAAAATGGTTTCATTCAGTAAGATTTGTTCTCTTGACCACTTATTGGTCCAGGTCTGAAAGTGGTATTTTTCATCACAGTGAACTGTGCAAAAAGCTTTTCTGATCTATGAAGATTCAAATAAATTAAGGGTTACTGCTTTAAAAGGAGGAAAAAAAAACTTCTCATAGGAGTCTTTAAAATATAAGTTTCAATTCTATGAAAATTTAAACACCATTTTCCTGGAACTCATATGTTACTCAAAGGAAAGTTCAGCAGCACTTTAGTCTGTTTTTATTACTTCTGAGTTGAGGGTAAATGAAAACCAAGGTAAATTTTATTTCTTTAGACGCAGATCTGAGAAAATAGTTATACAGAAAAGGTGGCTTACATGGGAAAGAAACTCCGGGTTTCTTTCAATTCGTCTTTCTATTACGAACGTGTTATTTCTCGTGTATTTGCCAAATAAAAAATGAAGTATCAAGATGTTTTCACGTGTAATGGAAATCTTTAAAAATGCATTACAAACTTCTCTGCCATACTGAACAGACTGTGGTAAACATAATACAACTGTTCAGTGTTATCATAAATAACCATTACAGTTTTCTCCAGTTATTGAGGTATCTGTAACAGCAAAATGAGTGAGAGAGTACTGAAGTGACTGTGCATAGTCCATGCCTAGAAAACACTGTTATATACTTTGGTCAAGTTAAATGGCATTATATAAATAACTCACCTTATTTCTTTTAATCCCTCCCTCTGTATAACTTGAAGAATTTCTTTATGGCTCATGGGTGTATTGGGATATTTCTCCAGGACCTGGGGAGGAAAAACATATAATAATAAACTGATTATTCCTCAATTTAATTATATTTCTGTTGAATATAAACTGAGAAATTGTATACTAATAAGTATGCTTGTTGAACTAAAAATCATGATAAATGATCTTTTAGTATCTTTCCTCATTCAATAACAAACACAACAAAATATGGTATAGAAAGCAAAAGGGGAGAGGGACCAGCTAGGTGGTGCAGTCAATAGAACACCACCCCTGCAGTCAGGAGGATCTGAGTTCAAATCTGGCCTCAGACACCTGACACACTTATTAGCTGTGTGACCTTGGGCAAGTCACTCAACCCCAACTACCTTTCCCCCTCCAGAAAAAAAAAAAATCAAAAGTAGAAACCCAACTATTAGTTTGGATTTAAAAACAAAAACAAAAAACAGTGAATAAGAATGTAGGGGGGAAAAAATCCACAGATCATAGTGCATGGCACATAGCAAATGCCTACTGAATTGAAAATCAATGTCCTATCCAATTACACTTTCTCTCTGATTAGAAACCCAACCAAGTGTTGGCAAATTTCATGCCTTCCAAACCTATTAAAAAGTCAAGAATCCTTTAAAACCACCAGTGAAATCAGATATAATTCAACCAAATGAATATTTGTATTGGAAGTATTTAAGGAAGAATAACTTCCTTACCACTAAGATAAAATTTAAATATCAAAAGAATACAAAATCAGAAAAAGAAAATAAGAAAGCAGTCACTAGAACCCAGTTTCTCAACTGTGTATGTCCTCAGTACACATTTTAAAACTATCTAACATGTTCAAGCTACATTGTGCTAGGCACTTGGGATACAAAAATGAAAAACAGCTTCTACCCTCAAGAACCCTTACAGTTTAGGGCAGGACAAAACATGCAAAATACACAAATCCACAAGAAATCATTTGATGAAGGAAAGAGCAACAAAAACTAGAACATCTTTGAGATTATAAATGCTAACGCAGACTGCAAAGTATAACGGTGAGGTACAAAAAATACTCATTTAATAGTCTGATGTCAAAGGTAACACTGATCTCTTCTTTGGAACTAGCCTTTCAAATAATACTAAATCCTCTACATGTCTCCATCTTTTCCATGATAACTACAAGAGAAACTAGTTAAATGTTTGGCTGAAAATAAAAGTAAATTATATCTACAACCCTATCAAAAACAGGAATAAAATCACTCTAACATGACCTGTTGCTGATGAAATAAAATAGGCTCTTTATCTTTTCTAGGCTTTCACTAACCACCCTTTTAGTACTGTATTCTCTGTAGGCTCTAATTCTCCACAATGATAAGATTCCTGAATCAGAGAGGTTATTGTTTTGTCTTTTTGTTAACTGCCCAAGACAAGTACCAATTTCCAATTCCATCAGTACCTCTGTTTCTCTACATTCTTCTACATTCTATAAGGGGAATTTTTGCTGCTTTTAATTTTTGTGGACAAGCAAATGAATACTTCAGTTTTCACCAGTGCAATTCTCCTAACTTATGCTACCTAGCTAGAAAGCAAAACATACCATGATCTTTACAAAATCACAATTGTATGTAAGTGAAAGAAGAAAGGAAAGAGATATAAGTCTGAGTAGGTTACAACATATGACCAATAATGGTAATGCAATGGGAAACCGATAACGCAAGAATTAAGAGTAAAATTTATTTTTAAATAGGTTTACAGTAACAGAGTAAAAGACATCTTACATAATTATGACTTAAAATTAAATAAGCTGGCGATGTAGCAAAAAAGGAATAAGTGACAAAGAGTTGTAAAAGTATACACAAAAATACTAAAAGAACACAAGGAACACTTTAAGCAAATTAAAGTTTCAAAGAAATGGCAATTAGTCAAAAATCATAATATTGAAGAACAGCTAGGTGGCACAGTGTATAGAGCACCAGCCCTGGAGTCAGGAGGACCTGAGTTGAAGACCAGCCTTGGACCTTTACTAGCTGTGCGACCCTAGGCGATTCACTTAACCTCAGTATCTTCCCACCGTACATACACATACACATACACATACACATACACATACACATACACATACACATACACGTACACGTACACATACACACACACACACACACACTCTGTTCTATTTAGAGAGTGCAAATGCATTTTTCCTCGAATGAATACCTGCCCTACAGAACTCACAGAACCCCAGTCATTTCGTGAAGTTATACTTTCTCTCCTTTGTCCTAAGTTTACTTCTAAGCCAATAAAGGGTACGCTCTGATTCTAGGATTCTGGGTCCAATGAACATATCTTAATTCCCCTTATCTATCCTGCTGGATTTCTGAAATGTCCATCATCCTCTCTCTCCTGTCTTCCTTCATAATGCAAACTTTCCTTGACCTACTTTAGTCATCCTCCTCACTGTTCCACTGTCATTTCTGATTACCAAAACTATATATACACACAGTTACAAGTACAAATTCACAAACATATGATACATCAGTAAGCTGTTATTTTCTTCTTTTAATGATGCCTTGTCTTGTAAGCCTTTAAGATTGCGGCAAGACTTTGGAGAGAAGTCTTCAGTGACTACTCTAAAGATTAACAAGTCCTTCCTCTAAACTCATTTAAAACTTAGCACTCTTTTTTTCTTTCTTCCGGCTCACCTTCACAGACTCACTAATATGCTAAACTGTTTCCAAGTTACTAGAACTGATGAGGATAAATTAATTCTATCTTCAGATCTCCTAGAAAATCAAGATGTTGTTAAAGATGTCACTGCTGATACCTTCCATGATAAAATAAAGCACAAAACCCTTGCACCCCTGTCCTATGACCAGTATATTTTGGTTCTTTATGCACCACCACTATCAATGAGGGAAAGAAAAAAGGGAGATTCTCCTACAAACATGCTGCCATTAGTGTGATGTCTCTAATTTCATTTTCCTTTAAAATTTTAAACTTGCAACAGAAGCCTGAAAGAAGAGTTATGACAATATATGCACTCCTGCAAAGCATTATTCTTTATAAAATTCAACCAGAGAAGTGAGATTAATGGAATTTAATCATTCATGATCTTTGTGCTGGACTTGTGTTACAGTTGAAAAGGAATATGAAGGCTGATAACAAGTACATGCCATTGACTTGCCAAATATAACCAAAAGTGTTTTACCTGTTGATGGATAACTAGGTAGGAAGAAAGAAAGAGAAGCAGAAAAAGAGAGAGAGAACAAGAGAACGAGAACTTATTAAGTATTTACTTTGTTCCAAGCACTGTTCTAAATGTATCAATAAGGAAGAATAAGTATCAAGATATTTATAAATATAAGGCAGCAAGACAGTTTCTACCCTCAAATATCTTGCTATTAACTGGGAAAGACCATCTGCATTGAGAAAGCCTGGGGCCTAGCAAGACAAGATGAAAATTCACCTATCAGAGCTGAAGGACCCAGGGAAAGAATACAAAATTTTGGTGAGAGAAAGGGTGATGTCTCCAGAGCAGAAAGTATACTGTAAAGATAGCTGGCTAATCTCCAAAATCAAAAGAATGGGAGATATCTTCATGAACTCATCCAACAATATGTTGGCACATTAGCATCAAACAATTGTCCAACATGCAGGTTTCTCTTTTGAAACAGAAGTATTTATGATGGCAAACCAGATCATCACCATCAGAAAGGTCTTTTCAAAATTTTGTTTACATTTAATAAGCATTCATTTTCTTTTACTCAATCATGTGATCCCCACTGGGGATGGAAGTGAGGGCGAAAACAAAGCCCTTGTAATAAGTATGCAAAAATAAATTCCTACATTGAGTATGCCCTAAAAAAATAATTAAATAAAATAAGGCTTCAAATCAAATTTTGGAGTTGCCCATTTTGGAGAGCCAACAAAAGGTAACAGGGACATATTTTTCCAGCCTAAGACAACTTAGGAGGCCCACCGAAAATGTCTGCAACACTGGGGTGAGTGCAGGCCCAGAGCATGGCAGAAGCACCAACAGAGGACCTTGGAGAGCAGCAACAGCAACTCCGGGAGCTCTCAGCTCAGAGACAGTAAGGGGGTCAGACAACTGTTCAGAACGAAATTAAAGGGGACATTTTGCTGGCACTTAGATGCGGCTGGCACTGACAAGTCTATTGCCCATAAGTAGTCATGGTTAAAGGACTGACAGGAGCACATTATCAGTCATAAGGGAGCAAGGAACTTGATCATAGTTAGAGCGCCAAAAGGATCACTAGCACTAGCAGCTGCAAGGGACCAGAGGCCTTCCCTCAAAAAAGATCAGAGTACAGAGCAGGAGAGCAGTGACTACCTCTTTCCCAGGATAACACCACCCTGGAAGCACCAAAAACTTACAGACACCCAGAACTAGTTCTGAAAACAGTTGCACAAAAAATCCTGAAGCTTTGCACAGTGCCTCCCCACACCCAGGTGAGCCCAACTTTAACATAAAATTCACAGTGAAGAAATGGGCTGGGGAAATGAGCAAACAACAAAAAGGAACTTGACCTTTATAGAAAGCTAATGGTTGTTATCCTTCATTCTCAAAGAAGATTAAAACCACATCATTATACTTAAATGTAAGTTTCAATGTGTGTGACTACAGCTAATCAGACCAAGATGAGCTCAGAATGCTCTACAACAGGTTGGACACAAATAGTCCATGTGAACATTTGGGGTGGAATCTCCAAATGTGTGCACCTCATATTTCCTTTGAGTTGCTTCAATTCTGCTTTGCTCATAGAGCACAGGTCCTTCTTTGATGTGGGAATGCCAGGCTGAGCAGTCCTATGCCAGTGTCTCCTATGTCACAAATCAATTCCAAAGTTATTAAGACCTTGAGAGTGTCCTTGTATCGCTTCTTCTGACACCATGTTAATGCTTGCCCTGTGTGAGTTTTCCATAAAACAGTCTTTTTTGGCAAGCATACATTTTGCATTCAAACAATGTGGTCAGTCCATCAGAGTTGTGCTCTCTGAAGCAGAGTTTGAAGGCTTGGCAGTTTAGATTGGGTAAAGACCTCAGTGTCTGGTACCTTAACCTGCTAGGTTATCTTCAGAATCTTCCTAAGACAATACAAATGGAAGCGATTCCATGTCCTGGCATGGCACTGGCAGACTGTCCAGGTTTCACAGGTATACAACAATGAGATCAGCACAACAGCTCTGTAGACCTTCAGTTTGGTAGTCAGCGTAATACCGCTTTTCTCCCAGATCCTCCTTCAGAGTCTCCGGAACACTGAGCTAGCTCTGGCAATGTGTGTGTCAACTGCACTATGAATGTGTACATGCCTAGAAAGTGAACTTATCAACAGCATTCAAAACTTCTCCATTTGCTGTAACCACTGGTTCTACATATGGATGGGGTGGTAGTGGCTGATGGAGCACCTGTATTTTCTTGGTGTTAAGCGTTAAGCCAAAATTAGCACAAGCAGCACAGAAATGATCCATACTTTGTTTCATCTCAGCTTCAGAGGCTACACTGAGTGAGTAATCATTTGCAAGCAGAAAATCATGCACCAACATTCTCTCTACTTTGGTCTTGGCTTGTAGCCTTTTCAAACTGAAGAATTTACCATTGGTGTGGTAGCTGACCTTGATGCCAGGCTCATTCTCATTGAAAGCATTTGACAACATAGTTGAAAACATCATGCTAATAAAAAGCACGGGAGAAGCACACAGCCTTGTTTCACTGCTTTGGTGACTGGGAAGGCACAAAAGTACTGTCCATTATCTAGAACCTGGGCAAGCATGTCATCATGAAACTGATGTACAATGCTGATGAACTTCTCTAGGCAACCAAATTTTGACATAATTTTCCATAAGTCCTCACAACTAACCCTTTCTGTTCTGCTCCTTGCGTCTCTCCTGGAGTTGGTGGGCAGCAAACATCATATGGACTGTTCCTCAGCCCTTTCTGAAGCCACACTGGCTCTCAAGTAGATGACCATCTTCCAGATGAAGGATGCCATTAGGTTCCTTTCATGTGGCAAAGCACCTATTGCTGATTCTATTCCAGCTGAGATTTACAAGGTAGGGGGTCCATTGCTCATACAAAAGCTGACTGAAGGGTGGAGCCAAGATGACGGCATAGAAGCAACAAAGTTCTGCAGCTCCCACACAGCCACCTCAAATACCCATAAAATATGACTCTAAACAAATTTTAGGGCTCCAAAACTCACAAAAATAAACCTCCCGCTGAAGGCAGCTCGGCAGGAAGAGCTCATCACAGTGTGCTGGGAGCCAAAACCAGCCCAGCCTGAAACTGTGGCTTGGCCCCCATGGCAGCCAGGACAAACTGCAGCTGGAGCCTTCAGGAGAGTGGATTAGCGGCAGCTGAGGCAGTTTCCAGAATTATCAAGCCATAAGAAACAAGGACTAAGTGAAAGGTCAGTGGAACTCGGCTAAATTTGGGGGAGAAAAGCAGTCAGGCAAAACTGCCTCCAGGGCATCAAGGGGCAGAAGCAGTGCCCTGCAGCCACCTCCACGTGGCTGCTTCAGAGCTCCTAGCCTGCAGGCTGCAGGGAGGGGCAAAGCTATCGTTCAGAGGCTAAGTGCTCTTGTGTTGAGCAGCCTGGATCCAGATTGTGGTCTTCAGTGGTGGTCATGGGGTGCGTTTTCAGTGAGCCAAAGCTGGTCGAGGATGTAGCAGCCTCCTAATAGCTCCAGCAGCTGTGAAAACCCCAGCGATTTGGGACAGAGCTTTCTCCCTCTGGAAGCAGAGTTCCACAGCGCTAAAAAGTCAAGTAACTGACTGGCAACAACATGAGCAGGCAAAGGAAGCAAAGTAAGAACAGCAACCAAACTTTAGATTCCTTCTTTGGAGACAAAAAGGATCAAAACACCAAACGGGAGGAAGACAACCCAGTCAGAACTCCCACACCAAAAGCTTCCAAGAAACATGAAGACTTCCTAAAAGCCAAAGATCAGCTTAAGAAGGATTTTGAAAACCAAGTAAGAGAAGTAGAGGAAAAATCGGGAAGAGAAAAGCTGACTGAAATTTTTCAGGTTATATGGCAAGAGGAATTTATCGCCCAGCCAGGAGTTCAAGAATGCCTCCATCGTCCATCTCTATAAAGATAAAGGAAATAGATCATCCTGTGACATTCACAGCAGGATTTCTCTCAGTCATTGCTGGCAAGATTCTTGCCAGAGTCCTCCTTAATAAAAAGTTAATACGGTGGCAGGAAAGAACAAGACACAATTCCAGAAGATAACAACGTGAAAAAAGCTACAAAGCAAAACCTCAAAGAAAGAAAAGGTTATGCTGTGTAGGAGCTAGTTAATTCAATAAATTCAGAAGAGGCCAGAATAACTAAATTTATTAATATCCCTTATCTATATCATGATTTGTATCCTGGAATCTTTTTATGCTCTAACCAGTAAAGACAAGTAATATATCATATATCAACATATTATGACAATAAACTACCAAGGACAGAGTGGAAGAAAATATTGCTAGAAGAAAGCTATTGCTAGAAAAGTTCTAAGTGAAAGAAGTCCTTTCTTCTACAGAGGGCCATCACCAGTCATCCTGACCTATGTCTTACTGGACTCAAATGACTCAGGAAAGAGTGGGACTGATGACTTTGCCCAGCTTTGCCGTACTTAAATCCAATTCACTTGGAAGTCAAGACATCACCGAGCTGATGTCATTAGCCCCCTTCCAGGATCAAGGAAAAAAATAACAATAGCAGAGTGGTTGAAGATAGAGAATTTAACATGTAACCTACATAGACACACACACACACACACACACACACACAAAAACACAGTACAGGGTATATGACTTTTAAAAAATAAACTGAAGTAAATATAAAATGGGTTCTATATGACCTTCAACAATTGATTCACATATTAACAATTAATTTAGAAACAAAACAAAATGCTATGTAAGTATAATGATCAAACCTGCCCCAGAAAAATATTAGAACATGCACCTTCCTTCCAGAGTTAGAAACTATGAGCATAGAGCAGGATTGTCAAACCTGGCTCATTTCAAAACTTTGCTGAATTGTTTCTCCTCTTTCATTTTGCTACATGGGCTAGATTGGTGGGTAGGAGAGTTAGAGAAGAATATATCTGGAATTGAAAGGCATGTCTAAAAACAGTATCGGGTTTTTTTTAAAAAAATAATGATTTTACAGGAGATAAAAACATTAGCAATCTTTGATACGCTGGTAGGAAAAAGTTTTGATGAGTAGATTCTGTATGAGAATCATATGTCTGGGTCATATAAAGGATACAGATTTGTTAGCATGGTATGAAAGGGTGCTTAATTTGGCAACAGAGAAACTGGGTTTAAATTCAAACAGCCACTTACTGCCTGGGGGTGACCTTGAGAAAACAGCTTAACCTCTCTGGGTCCCAGATTTAGCATTTGTAAATTTAAGAGTGATGGGCCAGATCTCCAGGTCCTTTCTAGTTCTGAACCTATGATCCTATAACTGTTAGAGGTCATTATTTCTATATTTTATTTTGTTTTTGTCTGGTTAGCAGTATCAAAACTTTAAAGTTTAATCCAGATAATACCTATGGAATGAATGCACTAGTCTTCCTTCTAAAAGATACACCACAGAAAGACAGAAATAACTTTTTTTAGTAGCCACCATATCCCATAAACAACCTTCTAAGAAAAAATTATTATTCAGTTGGTAAAAACAGCTTTTATTTTGGACAGTTGGCAGGTAACAATCATGAAAGAAACATCAGGACCAAAATAAGCAGGTACTATTACATGGTACTCACCCATTTTGAAATCTGATCTCAAAACACAGGTTCTGTGAACCAGTAAAATCTTAAAGCACTAAACACACCTGAGACATTGTCACCACCACTATCACCCATACTGGAAAGTTTGATCTGTATGGTGTGCTACATGTACCAAGTTAAGAGAATCAATGTATGTATATAAGGATCCCAAAATGTAATCTTAGGGGAAGAGATTCCATAGGGAGACAGTAGCAGTTTCACTGGAATGGTCATATCAATATATCAGCCAACCAGTATGCATTAAGTATCTTCTATGTGCCAGACACTATACTAAGTAATAAGGATAAGAAGAAACAAAAAGACAGTCTCTGTTCTTAGGAATTTATTTTCAATTGTGGAGATGACACATGCATAATATAAACATATAGAGAAAACACAAAATAAATACAAGGTAATTAAACATAAATAAGGTTGTTAGAGAGGGAGGTCACTAGCAGTTGATGGGACTTAAAATGATCTCATAAAGCATGAGGCAGTACCTAAGCTAAGTTTGGAAAAAACATATTCCATGAGGCAGAAGAGAGGAAATAATAAGCATTCAGAGTGATGAGAATGATCAGTGCAAAGAGACAGAAATGGAAGATGTAATACCACATATGAAGAGAAGAAAGAAAGGCAATTCTGTGGGAGGGTAATATGTAGTAAAACTAGAAAGATAGGTCAAATGCAGGAATTCTTAACCTAGGGTCCATGACCCTTTTAGTGCAAAATATTTCTATAACTGTCAAATATAATTGGTTTATTTTGTAATTCCATGCATTTAAAAAAAATTATTCTGAGAAAGAGTTCAAAGCCTTCACCAAAAAGCCACAGCATTTTCAGGACGCTCGGCCTAATGGACATTAAAATGCTAGAATGCCTAAAATCATTTCTCTATGGTGATATTGAAAGACACTTCATATCAAATGCTCTAAAGACAAATTTATAAAGGCATCTGATTTCAGTTATTCAAGAATGTAGAAAAAACATGGTTCACTGGCAAACATGCTACAATAATATGGCTGTTCAAAGAACACCATGTGGTAGAAACAGTATTCAAGAGAACATCTAACAGCAGGCATTGTGTCAAGAATAGAACCGGGGCGTGACTTCTTGGGGTGAGGGTGGGGCAGAGAAGGTCTATAATTTCATAACTGGATTGCTGTGGTGAAGAGTCATCTATAGCAATTCATACCTATCATATTGGCTAACAGGACAAAAAAGGAAAATGACAAATATTGGAGGGGACTGTTGGTGAAGTGCAACCAATTGCAACCAATCTTAAGAACGATTTGAAACTACGCACAAGAGGTACAGTACATCCTTTGACTCAATACCACTACTAGGTCTGTATCCCAAAAAGATCAAAGAAAAGGGGAAAGGACCTATTTGGTTTTGAGTTTGTTTTTTTTTTTAAAGAAAAGTATTTATATTATCTCTTTTTGTGTTGGCAAAAAAATGGACATTGAGGGGACAACCATCAACTAGGGAATGGCTAAACAAGCTGTGGTGTGAAATGCATGTATGCATGTATATATGTACAGACACACACACACATATACATAGAGAGATATGATTAGGATAGAATTCTATGGTGCTATAAAAAATGACAAGCAGAATAGTTTCAGAAAAACCTGGGAAAATTTAGATGAACTCATGCAAAATGAAGTAAACAGAACCAGAACATTGTAAACAATAAAAGCAATATCATATAAGGTTAATCAACTGTGAAAGACTTAGCTACTCTGATGAAGACAATGATCCAAGACAATTCCAAAGGACCTATGATGAAAACTACTACCCACCCTCCAGAGAGAGAAATGATGAACTCTGAATGCAGACTGAAGCATATGTTTTAAACTTACTTTACTTTTCTTGGGGTTTTTTGTCTGTTTTCTTTTTCAACCTGGCTAATACAGGAATATGTTTTGCATGACTTCACATGCACAATCAATACCATATTACTTGCTTAGGCAAAGAGGGTGAAGGTACAGGAAAGAGAAAATTTGAAACTCAAAATTTTGGAACTCAAATTTTTAAAAAATGAATGTTAAAAAAATTTTGCATGAAATTGAGAAACATTTAATGAAATAAAAATAAATTGGAAAAAATTAAAAATAAATTTTAAAAAAGAATCACCCATAGACATCAACTAGACTTAGGCTCTTAATATTACTCGTCTGGTCCCACTACACCAACTAGTTTTCCAACCTTGAACAATTAATACTATAACCTTCTCTGGGCTCACATAAGATGGGTCTTTTTGTAGAAGTAGGGCACCATGGGGTGGGGAACACAGTATATGAGAGACTTGTATGTGTTGGTTAGTTTGCTCAATTGCTTTTTCCCCTCTTTTTTAATTCAGTTACAAGAGATATTTCTCTGGGAGAAGGTGAGAGAAGAGGCTGAGGAGACGAGGAGGGTAGAAGGGGCAGAGAAGGAAATAAATACTGAGAAATCAAAAGATAATAAAAACTTAATTTTTTTAAATGAAGAGACTGGGCTCAGTCTTTAAAATTTTATGACTGATACTAATGTTAGAAAGAAATGGCTACTACTGATTAGAGAAATGCAAATCAAAACAACTCTTAGGAATCACATCTCAGCTGTCAGACTGGCTAACAAGACCAAACAGGAAAATGATAAATTCTGGAGAAGATGTAGGAAAATTGTAACACTAATGCATTGTTGGCTGAGTTGTGAACTGATTCAACCATTCTGGGGAACAATTTGGAACTATGCCCAAAGGGCTATAAATAAGTGCATACCCTTTGACCCAGCAATACCACTTCTAGGGTTGTATCCCAAAGAGATCACAGAAGTGGGAAGAAGCCCTGTTTGTACAAAATATTCACAGCAGCTCTTTTTGTAGTGGCAAACCATCAGAAATCAAGGGGAAGCACTTCACTTGGGGAATGGCTAAACAAATTGTGGTATATGAATGGAATGGAATACTACCGTGCTACAAGAAATGAGAAGTAGACTGACTTCATAATAACCTGGAGAGACTTCTATAAACTGATGCTGAGTGAGGGAAGCAGAACCAGGAGAACATTGTAAACAATTACAAACACAGCATATCTGTGATGACTGACCCTGGATAGACTGGCTCCTCTCCGCAATGCAAGGCTATATGACAACTCCAAAAAACTGATGATGGAAAGGGCCATCCACATCCAGAGAAAGAATTATGGAGTCTGAATGCAGATGAAGCAAACTACTTGCTCTCTCTTTTTTATTTTGTTTTGTTTCTTCTTTCTCATTCATTCCTGTGAGGGTTAGGAAATACATGCAGGCTGCAGGTGGTTGTGTTGAGGCACAGGGAAGTGTCCAGGCCCTGGAACAAGCTGGATGATGTGGAGTTCAGAGCATTGCTTAAGGTTCTCCCACATGTGGTTACCAGGTGTTCCAGATTAGTGTCTCCACATCCTGGGGCCTCCATGCCCTTGTGACTGTACCTCCCCTCTCACAATTCTGTTCAGCTGGGCTCTGTTCTTTTTTCACACGGGGTACGTGCATCAGGGAGATATATAAGGCTCAAGCCTTGGGGGTAGTTTTGAAGTCTGCCTTAAGATCTGTGTAAGGCTTCCCGAAGGAGAAGACTCCACAAACTTTCTCTGCTTGCACCTCCGAGGTGTGATTCTTCTGTTCTTGAAAATGTACTAGCGCCTACTTGAGTAAGGTAAGTAACTGGCTGCCCCTGCAGGCAAGTGAGGGTACTCTGACAGAGAACCCTGACACATTCCATTGGTTATAATTCTTCTTTACAACTTGACTAATATTTAATGTGAAGGTTATATCAGACTGCATGCCGCCGGGGAGGGAGGGGAGAGAGGAGAAAAAGGAGGAGAAAATTTGGAACTGAAAAGCTTGTGAAACTGCACGTTGTAAACTGAAAGTAAATAAATTTTAAAAAAAGAAATGGCTAAGACACAGATTAAGAGAAGTCAATCCCTTCTCCATTTTTTATTCCCTCTGCCAAAAGAGGTGAGGGTTTACAAAGTCCAGAAAAATCAAGTCAAAGAAAAAGCCCCTAACACATAACATTTAAGGGACTGCTTATAAACTTAAGAGAGCAGTCTCCAGAAAAGCGGGAAATCACAATTATATCCCAAGAGGCTGATATATGAATTGGAGGTAGGAAAGTGGAGGTAAATTTTTGATACTGTTAATCAACAAATCATTCTCAATATCCCTTCCAGTCTTTAGATAAATAAACAATTATGACCTGCTTTTACTTGACACATCACTATGTTATTAAAAAAACAAACTTTCTGAGGATAATAAGCCTCAGAACTCGGTCTTTGGTCCTTCGTTGTTCTTGCCAAATCATGTTTACCTCTCTTGGGGATTCAATTACCACCAAATATTTCTCTATCCCTAAATTAAACTCCTCAATAAAAAAGAAATTTTAAAAAACCACACACATCACCTACAAATTACCTCCAAAAATACCAAATCTAGGCCCAATATTTACTTAGTTACATTTATAATGCTGACCTCTAACGTTCTCTCCTTCTATCATTGGCCTTCTATAGGCATATTCATTGACACAGTATTACAAAAATAAAATACCATTTCTTCTAGTCTCAAACACATATTCCTAACTTGATAATGGAAAAAAAGAGGGGAAGCCTTAAAAGGCTCTAAGGAGAATGGGAATTTGAAGATCTTCCGTGCCCCTTAACAGACCTAGGGGTGAGTTTGAAGACCTCCCCTGCTTTGAAAGTAAACTCTGCCCCCTAAGAGGTTGAATGCAGTCATATGGAGCCTGTGATGGAGGGAATTTGCTGAAGGGTGCAGCAGAGCCCACAGGAAGCTTCCCTGCTGTGAAGATAAACTCTACCCCCTAATAGGCTAAATATAGTCACATGGAGTCTGTGGTGGGAAGAGTTTGCTGAAGGGAAGCAGAGCCCACAGGAAACTGGTCAGAGCTAGCCAGATGGTGGTGGAGAGAGGACACTCAGACAAGGTGTCAAATAGGCTCCTGAGTAGATATTGATCTTGTTTGGGTTTGCAGAAAGGCTGAAGGATGCTGTGGCTCTCAGCATTATTATGACTTCTTAATATCTTTGGTACTATGATGGAATCAGTTTTCTGGTGTCTAAATAAATGTTTCAGTTCTGTCCTCGACCTGGAGAATCTGGTATATTTTAGAATCAACGGTCATGCCAACTGTAACTGTTGAAACTTTTTTTCAGTATGAGGATAGGGCATGGGAATACAAATGTATATATACATATACATACACATAAATTTATATAAGAGGGTTTACATATGCAAACAAGCACATATCTGAGTATATGTATAAATGA
>CM053585.1:177958874-177989905 GCA_028646515.1 Pseudochirops corinnae | reverse complement strand
GTCTGAGGTGGGAGAGGATTAGAATGAGAGGAGACAGGGAGAGACAGAATGGAGTTAATCATATCAAATAGAAGAGGCAAAGGATAATTGTTACAATGGAGGGGAAGAACAGGAAGGCAAAAGGGAAAAGGTCAACCTTACTCGCATTGAATTTGGCTTAGGGAAGGAATGACATAAACTCTAAACTGGGTATCTTGCCACACAGGAGAGTAGGTGGGATGGGGATGAGAGGTGGGATGATGGAGGGAGGGCAGCGGAGGGGAGGGTTGATGGAAGTACACACTTCTGTAAAAGGACAGGGACAGGGACAGGGTAGAGAATAGAACAAGGTCAGGGTGGGATAGGAAGGAGGGACATATAATCAGTTTCTCACAGTATGCACACTGTGGAGATGTTTGGCGTAATTACACACATACAGCCTTATTTAATTGCTTGTCCTTCCAGTGGGGGTGGGTCATGAGGGAGGAAGGGAAAGAATCTAGAATTTAAAGTTCTATAATCAGATGTTAAAAATATATATGTGTATACATATATATATATATATTATTATTGTTATTATTAACTACATCCAACTGGAAATTAAGATATACAGGCACTGGGGTGGGGAGATCCATCCTACCCTACCAGAAAGTCAGAGGGGCTAAGGGGAGGACATAGGAGAGAGCAGATTAGGGGAGGGGTTATACAGTAGGATGGCTGTCTTGAGGTGTTGGGTAGGGGAAAGATGGGGAGAAAATTTGTAACTCAAAATCTCATGGAAATGAATGATATAAACAAGAAAATAAATAAATTAATTTATAAAAAAAAAGAGAATCTAAGCTTGAGGAAAAAAATAGACTAGAGGATCTTAACCTTTTTTGTGTTATCGGTGCCTTTGGCAATCTGGTGGAGCCGATGGACCCCTTCTCAGAATGTTTTTAAATTCCTAAGATAAAATACAGAATTGAAAAGGAAACCTATACTGAAATATGATTTTCTAAAAGGCAAGGTCACAGACCCCATATTAAGAACTCCTGGACTAGACCACTGATAACATAGAATCTGAGGGAGAAGAAGAACACTGGCTGTGTATGGAGGCAAAGGATCTGGGTTCAAATCCAACCACTGCCACTTACTGCTTGTATGACCCTCAGCAAGTCAGTTAATCTTTCTAGGCCTCATCTATAAAATGAACAGGCTAGATTAGATGTCCTCTTGGGTCCTTTCCTACTCTAGACCTATGGTCCTAGATTATATAGTCACACTGATACTTGAACAAGAATCCTCTCAACAACATCCCAAGTGGTCATTCAGCTTTTCTCTAAAGTCCACTTCAGCACTTAAGGAAATCCACTCTTTCCTAATGCAGCCCAATTAACTTTGGAACTGTCAACAAAGAGTTTCTTCCCGAATCAGGTAAAAATCTACTTGGCAACTCCTTCCTGGAGCTCCCCAGTTCTACCCTCTGGGGCCCAGGGGTGGGGAACCTTTGACCTTGAGGTCACATATGTCCCTCTAGGTCCTCAAGTACAGCCCTTTGATTGAATCCAAACTTCACAGAACAGATCCCCTTAATAAAAGGATTTGTTCTATAAAACTTGAACCCAGTCAAAAGACCACACCCAAGGACTTAGAAGGCCTTAGGTTCCCTACCCTTATGTCTGGGCCAAGGATAACAAGTTAAGTCTCTCTTTCACATGACAGTCCAAAGTAAGTAAGAATCAAAAGGCAAATGAAAAGTAGGTCCTCATAATAAAGGTTGGAGACTTTCCGCTCCAAGTGTAGCTTTGGAAGTGGGATAGGTATGAAAGTGGGCCGGGGGGAGGATGCTCTTGAAGGTAGCTTTATAGCAAACCAGATATTTGGGCAACTGTCTATTTCCTGGAGAAGCTTCCCTGATGTTCTACCTCCTGATCACCATTGCCATTCCTAGCTCCAGGATCCAGGATTGCTGAAACTGATCTCAAAGAATGAGCCTGTGCTCTTGAAACAGCTTTGGAAGGAGATGCTAAAGATTCATTCTATCCAATCCCAGTCCTGTTTTCTAGCAACTCAGCCTCACTTAAATCAAATTCACATGTAACACAGAGATATGATGTCATTGGTTAGCTTCAAAAATTGAAGGACAAATAACAACAATTCAGCCCAGATCCTCCATTCCTCTCTCATCTTCGCATCACTGTACCTTCTGCTCTCCTTGCACATCTTACTTCTCTCCTCATTTTCTCCTCAAACATCAGTCTGTTGGAACCAGGAGTTCTACTTCTGTCTACTCCTTGCATCCATCATCTTTTGTCCCAAATTGTTGTTGTTTGTCCTTTGTTCTCAAAGAGGACCAATGACATCAGGAGAGTGATGTCTTGACTTGCAAGTGAATTGGATTTAAGTGAGGCAGAATTGCTTGGTCATCAACCTCACTCCCTCCTCCAGAGTCCAGTGGCAAGACATAGGTCAGAAGGCCCCAGATGTCTACATTGTAATACTGGGCACCAAGGCACTAGTTTTTCCACATGCTCTTTCCAGAAGAAATTCCATCCTTTTTGCTCACAATTTTCCTTTGTCTCATTACCAAAGGGCATTATTTCCCATGCGAGGAGAAGCCAAGGTGTTAAAGGGAAAGTGATTTCTTCCAACTTCCTTAGTAATCTAGTGGCAAAGTAAGGAAAAAAAAATCCCAGGTTTTCTGACACCCCTAAGCTAGAAATCTAATTACACCAAATTTTCCCTTCCATTCAAAGGGTAGATGATATTGGGGAATTCCTGGGACTTCATGGCAGCAGGGATTATGTACAAAGAGACTGAGAATTCAATGAAGAGTTCAGTAAATATTGATTAATCACCTACTTTGTGAAAGACACTATAGCTAATCCCCTTACCTTTGTTCAGTTAGTTTACAAAGCTGTTTCCTATTTCCAGATTTAGCCTTGGCCAGGATCCTGACCTCTGTACTGTCACTTCCTTTTATTTCTAAAAACTGTTGGGTCTAGAATGTCCATAAGACTATAGGTCTAGAGCTAGAGGGGATCTCAGAGGCTATTTAGTTCGGCCTACTTTTTTTTGTTTCCAAGGAAATTAGAGGCTGCAGAATTTGTCCAAGGTCACATAGGTACCAAGAGAAGAGTTGAACCTGGGTCCTCTGATTGCAAAGCCAGTGATCTTTCAACTGTACCATAGTGTGCCATTGTTGGATTCAGAAGATTACTATCATTATTACTAGCATTCACATAGCACTTTACAAGTGTTAGCTCATTTTCTCCTCACAATAACCCTGAAAGGTATTGTGATCTTCCTTTTAAAGGAAACTGAGGCAGATGAGTTCAATGACTTCCCCAAGGTCACACATCTAGTAAATGACTGAGTTTAGCTTTGAACTCAGATCTTCCAGGTGCAGCACTCCATCCACTGTGTTCTATCCTCATTGTCTCTCAGGTGCTAGCCATTTGTGGCTTAGGTCAGGGTGCTACAGTAAACTTAATCATATTTACTTACAGGTTACAAATGTTATTCTAATGATTAGCTTCAAACAGATGTGGAATGGTGTTGGAAAAACAAGCCCTTGAGAGAGCCCACACAGGGTCTGGAGCTTGCTGTGCTCTAATAAATTGTGCCTCTCCTAAAATCAGAACTCCTCCCTCTCCCCTCCCCCACCACAAACTGCCATTTTTTTTTTTCTATTCTACTATACCATGCATTTGCCATATCTTCTCTCAGGTAAACCTGTTCTATTAGAAGTCACAAGACTAAGGAAGCATGGTGTGAAAAGAGCCTTCCTTTAAGAGTCAGCAAACTCACAATTTTAATCCTGATAACTAGCTGTTTGGGTCTCTGAGGAAGTCACTTTATCTCTGTGGACTTCATTTGCCTTACCTATAAAATGAGAATAATAATATTGCCCCTATTTACCTCATTAGGATATTCAATCAAGCAGTCAGTCAATCAGCAATCACCAAGTGCCTACAAGACATCTGGTAGAGCAGTGGATAGAGCATTGAGCTTGGCATCAGGAAAGACCTAACTTCAAATCTAGCCTCAGACACTTACTACTTGCATGATGCTAGGCAAGTCACTTAACCTCTGTTTGCCTCAGTTTCCTCAACTACAGAAATGGGGATAATAATCATACCTATCTTGCAGGGTTATTATGAGGATCAAATGAGATAATATTCATACAAGCTCTTAGCACAGTGTTTAATAAATGTATATTCCCTTTCCTTATTTCTCAGTTTTGTTCCAGGCAGGTTCTTGGGATGCAAAGACAAAAAATGGAACAATTCTTGTTCTCAAGTAGCTTTCATACTATTGAATGAGACAACAAAGTCAGTAATGTCTCAGAGATGGAATGCCACATGTGACGAACAGAAGGAAGGCTGATCTGACTGGGGTGTAGAGCATGAGGTGGGGCAATGTAGTCATGAAAATGGAAAAGATAAGTTGCGGGCAGGTAGTGAACAACCTTAAAAGCCAGAGGAGTTTATATTTGATCCTACAGGCAAAAGGGAGCCCCTGGACTTTATTGAGAAAGGGAGTGATGTGCATTCAGAGGGCAGTGATGCTCGATATCAAAAAAGAGACCTCCTTCCGAGGTCAGCAGAGCTTCTTATGTACATGCAGATAATTACGGGGGAGCCTGACTTTGCTGAACCTGGCATCTCTTAAGCACTTTCTTCTTCATTCAGTTATGGATCCTTCCTATTTGATATTATATTCAGCACTCTCCAAAGAGTGCTTTATTTTGGGGTTTCCACATATTCTCTTTATAATGAGAGAATTAAACTAATGAGCTAAACTAATGAGCCATCTCCTTCTTAGAGCACTGACAACACTGAGATAGATGGAATTAAAGATAGTTTCATTTTAAAATATTTGCCTGGTTTGTGCAGTTCATCTATAAAGACATGACCCTTGCCCTCATGGAGCTTACTCTTTAGAGAAAGGGTAAAGAACCTCTTTTTCTATTGCAAGTCACTGACTTCAGCTGGAGGGATGGAGCCCAGAGAATTAATTAGAAGGCACAGATCTGAAAAGAGATGTGGTGTTTTTGCTTCTGTTTTTCAGAGAGATATGTAAAATATTTTATTCATTTTTTAAACTAAAAGCAGAGAAAGAAAACAACTTCATTCAATAAATACACTTCAGTCTATGAGAAATTAAGAGAAGGAGAAGGAGAGATAAAAAGGAAAAAGGGGAAGGGAATGTGTGTATACACACATGCATATGGAGTAAAGTGAGGGAATGGAGGAGGGAGAGAAATATTCAATTTTAGTCATGTTTTAAAGTAAGGAGAGAGGACAAACAATTCCATTCAATAAATACAATTATAATGTTTGTTGACTGACTGACTATAAAGTGTATTTCAAGTCTATATATTCAAGTCTATAGTTAAGAAAGAGATAGAGAAGAAGAATGAGAGATGAAGAGGGAGAAGGGGGAAAAGGGATGTTTGTGTGTATGTGTGGGTGCGTGTGCATATGTGTATGTGTATGTGTGTTTATTTATGCATACACATTTGGTCAGTCGGGTAGACATTTTAGTCATGTCTGATTCTTCATGACCCCATTAGGATTTCCTTGGCAAAGATACTGGAGTGGTTTGCCATTTCCTTCTCCAACTCATTTTACAGATGAGGAAACTAAGGCAAACAGGGTCAAGCAACTTGCCCAGACTCCCACAGCTAGTAAGTGTCTGAGGTCATATTTGAATTCAGGTCCTCCTGACTCCAGGGATGTCCTGGAGTCTATCCATGGAATCATCTAGCTGCCCCCATGCACAAATATACATACATGCATATTCATACATGGATAAGGAGAGAGGGAGATAGATCCAGTGACACACAGCTGAAAGGGACATAGATACTGCACAGAAAAATGCACAAGCATAGACACAAGTAGAAAGAGAGAAAGTCATGGAGAGAGACACTGAGAAGGCACAGTGGGCTTTGAAGTGAGTGTGCTCATGTCTCACTCTCCTGTTCACTGGGGCTGTGGGAATCAGAGTAAGTTCTCATCCCCTGCTACCATTCACTATGAAATGCTGAGGAGCTGTCCAGCCACTTCAAAGATTCCTTTCTGCATTGATCAACAGCTTTTCTTGCTTTTATTTTCAAACTTCAAAGCTTTTCTTGAAACAGATTTATTTACCCAGGGGATTCTAGAAGTTTTGCATACATATTAAGGAATGATTTAAGTTTTAGAAATGTATTTTCATCCCCCTAGTGGTTTCACACTTTAAACATGGGACTAAAAATCCATGAAGTAAAAGCCCAGTGGATGGAGAATACAGATCTGCACACACACACACACACACACACACACACACACACACACACACACACACACACACACACACACACAGATTAGTCCATCAGTACAAAGATCTTGGACAGGCACTACAGTTGGACAGAGAGGTGAGTCCAGAATTGAATAGGGGGAGGAGAGTAAGCTAAATCGTATTTAGAAAATTGAATAGTTCTTTTAATGACTCCAAGCTACTCCCTGCCACCACAGTCCATTTATGTAACATCAATATAATCCTGGAAGTGCTAAATGGCTGAGAATAGTGGAACCCCAAGATCTCTAAAGAATAAAAATCACAAATGACTCAGATGACTGTGAAAAGGCCCATGTGGGTGTGGGAGGGCTGCAGAACATTCTCTGCAATGACAATGTGTGGAAGGAAATCACATAAAAGACCTCACTCATTTCTTATCTTTGGGAACTTGGGCAAGTCACCTAACTTCTCAAAAGACTCAATTTCCTCATTTATAAAATAAATGTCTTAGACTAGATGGTTTCTAAGGTCCCTCCCAGCTCTAAATCTGACATATAATAAGCACTTAACAAATGTTCTTTTTTCTTCCTTCCTCTCTCCATTTCCTCTCCTTTTTCTTTTTCTCTTTTTCTCTTCTTTCCTTTCTTCCTTCCTCATTTACTTCTTTCCACCCTTCTTCCTCTCCCTCCCTTTATTCCTTCCCTCCCTCCTTCTTTCCTTCCTTCCTTCTTTCCTTCCTTCCTTCCTTCCTTCCTTCCTTCCTTCCTTCCTTCCTTCCTTTTTTCCTCCCTCCCTCCCTCCTTTCCTTCCTTCTTCCTTCCTTTCTATCATGTAGGGAGTCAGGGATAATAGAGTGGTATTAACAAAACTTTAAAAGATTGAAAGGGATGCATCCCATGCAATGGTTCAATCTCTACGAATGACTTATGGAAGGCCTTGGAGGAGAATCACAGTGGACAAAAAGCTGTGGCCAGATTGTGATCTGAACAGGTGCATGGAGTAACCACACTGGTGAGATCAGGGATTCATTGGTGTACTGGAATTAAACTTAGAGGCAGGAGTGTGCTGGTAAATGTTTAACAACTGGTTCCTACCTCCCAACCATCCACTTTTCCCCTCCCCCCCCCCCCCAAAAATGTACTCAACACAATTTAAATTTAATCTGTATTATTAACATTTTCTTAAGTCCAGAAATCAGCAAAACAATAAATTAATCTCTGATTTGAGCTGGCTCCAGCATACCCCAGCTGAAATAGTTAGAGTGAAAACAATGAACTATCGTACCTAGGCAAATTTAGTTGGAGCAGTAGGGTGAAAAGCAGTGGCACAGTGAAAATGACCGCAAATATAGTTGCATGAGGGCAGGGGGCAGAGAGTCTAGCCTTCACCTCTCTGGAGATTGTGAAGTATAGCAAGGGGGAGGCCGGCCCTGAAAGTGGGGCACCACAGTGACGACACTGTGGGGACTTGTGACTTGGGGACAGTGGGACAATGTAGCAGCTCAGATCAGAGAAAGTCTGTGACTGGAAGTGTGGAGACAGGAGTCCTTACTAGGCAGAAGTAGGACTCTGCTGGATGAAAGCTATAGCTCTGACTGAAAGACCCATTTATTTGCAAAAGCGGCCCCATATCTTTGTTATCTGAGAGGGAGGAGCTGCCTCATTTTGAAACCAATAGTCGCTCTATTCCCCCACTCCCCAAATAAAATTTTATTTAAAAAAAATCTGAATGGGTCCTAGTAAAGATAATAGAAGAGAGTCACTGTGGAGTGACGGATGGAGAGCTAGTTTCCAACCAGGAAGACCTAAGTTGGAACCCTACCTTTGGTGCAACACTGGTTGTATGACTCTGGGCAAATTATTTAATTTTTTTGTCCCAAGCGCTATTCAAAGACTACACATTGCAGAGTAAGTGTCAATCTGCCAGTCTGCTGATCCACATTGGTGGAAGCAGAGATCTTTGCCAGGAGCTTCCTATACTAATGAAAGGAGCAGGGAGATAATAGACAGTAGGAACACTAAACAACTCCTAGGGGAGAAATAAAGCCCTTCAGGAACAAAGGGGTGGGGAACCACATTGTACTGGAGAGGAGCCGCTCATTGATCAAAGCACTTTTTCTCTTCACCTTTTCCCATCAGTGAGAGGCCCCTGAGATGCATTTCTGACTCCCAGAGAGAACTGGCTCCACTCCTAGCTACCAGAGGAAAAGGTACTTGGCCTAGACTGTTAAGATGCTTTAGACAATATAGGAGTGAGAGTGGAAAGTGAGAATAAGGAAAGGGCAGGGACAGGTAGAAATAGCAACATATGCTGAGGAATTGAAACAATTATCCAAAAAAATCAAGGACAGACAGACCACAGACCACACACACACACACACACACACACACCCCTTTTCCCATAAGTATCAAGATATGGTAATAATAACCCACATTCATATAAATGCTCATGATCTACAAAGCACTTCCCTTGCAACAACCCTGGGTAGAAGATGCTATAAATATTATTATCACCATTTTATGGACAAAGGAATCCTAGCTGGGATGAGGATTAGTCCTCATCTTTCAGTCATCTGTATAGATCTGGCACAAGTTAGAATCATATGGGCATATAACATATTAGTTAGAGGGGATTTTAGAGATCATCCACTAGCCCCACCTAGATTCACTGTAGGACTAGAGATGGGGAGGCACTGAGATACAGTAGAAAGAACTCTGAGTATAGAGTCAAAAGATCTGTATTTGAATCCTTGCTCTGATATTTTTAATCTGTGACCTTGGACAAATCACTCAGCCTTCCTGGGTTGCAGGTTCCTCATTTGTAAAATAGGGGTGGTGGACTAGAGGTCCTCTAATATCTCTTCCAGCTTTGAAGCTATGATCCTTTAACCTAAAAAATGAAGGCGTTGGACTTGATGACCTCCAGGTCCTTTTACTCCTCTAGCTCTATGAGACTAGGATATAGCAAATGTATTCCAGGGTACATATCTAAGGGCTAGAAGACCCCTAATTTTAAATTGTGCCTGATTAGAGGTCAAAGATTATGCCTTTTAAACCTAAATTTTGTAGAGTTTTTAGTACAGCATCACTCACAAAGAAGGTTGCTGCCTGATTGAGTAATTGTCTCTTCTCTCATCCCTTCTGCATTATCTCAATTTTAGAATTTTAATAAAGCCCTAAAGAAATTATTCTCTCTTCTGGGGGTTTCTAAAAGCTTTTAGATTGAATACATCAGGCCTGCTCCCAGCCTAATTCCCAGATCAGCATTAAACACACACGCATGCAGACACAGAACAAAACAACCTCCCACTCTTCAATCTTTCCTTCTGCCTCACTCCCACTAAACCAATTCTTTGTCCTTGATATGACCTCCAGTTCCTCCCCTTTTTCCTCCCCCCTTTCCTCTCCTTGAGTCCATTACCCCCATTCTGGCTTTATTTCCCTCATTTGATAATTTTGATCCTATTGTTAACCATTCAACACATATATTATCAGTTTTCCTTGAATCTCTTGCCCCTGGGCGTGCCTTGACAAACCCCATCCTTGGGTTACCCCCACCATTCTTCTTCTCCACTCCTACTCACAGGCTGCTGTAGAAAGTCAGGCAACTACATGACTGAGTTCACTGTAAATTTGTCATCTAATTTCAGCTGCTCAAGAGGCAGCATGCCATAATTCCTGGCCTGAGAGAAGTGTTTAAAACCTTCCTCTGCTATATACTGTCTATGTGACCCTGAGTAAGTTATTTAAATTCTCAGGACAGGATCCCCAGGTGACTCTCTAATTCTATGAGTTGTAGAGCAGACACAGAAATGCTTTGGTAGGGTGAGTTTCCCCATGGGGAGTTCAATAGATTAATGAAATCACTGGCCTGGTGAAAAAAAAAAAATCTTACCTGGGCCCTCACCATTGGACAGCGACCCTCTTTTCCTTCCCTCCTGCGGTACTCTATTATATTCTCTACAGTGGCTCTTCTAAACTTTCTCCTCAAACTCCCCAAAATTCTCCTTTCCCTTCCCTCTTTGTAGAGAAAATCATCACCTATTTTTCTTAGAAAATAGAGGCTATATACTGTGGGCTCATCTCTCCTATTCTATATCTCAAAATCTTCATCATCAGTTTTCATTCTCTCTTTTTCCAGTCTCTGTTGAAGAGATATCCCTTCTCCTTGCCAGGGGCAACCTGTGCACTTGTACTTTTCTCCTCCAGGAGCTTGTCCCACATATCATTCCCTCTCTGTCTCTCATGTTCAGCAATTGTTTTTATCCATTGGCTCTTTCCCTACCAACTACAAACATGCCCAGGTCTCTTATGTTCTTAAAAAACTTTGAACTTGTATTCTCTCAAGCTATCATCTTATAGCTCTTTTCCCTTTCAGAGAAAAAAAATTCCTGAGAAATGTCTATTTCCACTCACTGCTCCATTGTCTCCCTCCCTTTTCACTTCTTAAACCCTTGCAATCTGGGCTCTGAATCCAGAATCCACATGACTGCAATTGCTTTCCGCAAGGTTACCAACAATCTTTTAATAAATCCAATGGCTCCTGCCCATTTTATTCAGTCTCTCTGTAGCTTTTGACACTGTTGACCACCCTTCCATCCTGGATACTCTGCTCTATGACAATACTCTTTTCTGGTTATCCTCCTGCCTGAGTATTCTTTCTCAGTCTCTTTTACAGAATTATCACCCTTTTCCTAACCACTGAATGTGGGCATTGACTAAGATTCTATCCTGTGCCATTTTCCTCTATATTCTCTCTATTTCTTCTATTTTTCTCTTTCTATTTTTCTATTTCTTCTCATTTTTCTCTATATTCTCTCCCTCACCAACTCCCAGAGATTACACTATTGTCTCTATGCAAATGACTCCTATTTCTATCTGTCTATCTATCTATCTATCTATCTATCTATCTATCTATCTATCCCTAATGTCCTTCCTAAACTCCAGTCCCATATTACCAACTGCTTGCTAGACATCTTTGACTGGATGTCCCATAGGGATCTCAAACTCAACAAGTCTGAAACAAAACGTGGTTCCTATCTAAACACATCCCTCCTCCACCCTTCCTATTTCCGTTGATGCTACCACAATCCTTTTAGTTATCTAGGTTCCCAGCCTTGAATTCCCACTGCATTAGAACCCATATCTAACCAGTTGTTAAGCTAAGTTTTCAGTCTGTCTCTTAAATATTCCTTACTTCTGTTCCTTTCTTTCTACTAGAACAGCATCTGTCTTAATTCAGGTTCTTATCTCTTTTTCCTGCCTTCTAATTGGCCTTCTCATTTCCAGTCTCTCATCTCTCCAATCAATCCTCCTTCTGTCTTCCAAATTAATATTCCTAAAACACAGAACTGACCATGTCACTCCTACCGTACAGTTGACAAACTATGCACCCTAGGTTTTGATATCATTTAAATCATTCAGGAATATGTTTCACAGGAAGCTACTTTTCTATTAAACTGCTTATCTACTGAACCTTACCACTCACCAACTGGGCAAATTCTCTTCTCTTTTCAAACCAGTGAAGCATTTACAAGTTTTTTTTTTTTTAGCTTACAATCACCCTGAAAGAGGCTTTGGAAATATGTTACATTCTTGATTCAGATGTTCTGTTTAAACAAGAGGATTGTAAAGTTTATCAGGCTGTTTCTCCCTGGTGATTACAAGTTCAACCAACTTTTCATTCATTGGGATGCTGTGCTGTCCAATTATATTTTAGTAAACTGAGCTTGTGGACCCTTGCCAGTCATACTAACCTATGTCTTGTCACTGATGACTCTAGAGGAGAGAGTGATGACTTTGCACAGTCCTGCCTCACTTAAATCCAATTCATTTGCAAGTCATCTATCATTTGCAAGTCAAGACATCCTGATGTTATTGGTCCTCTTCTAGAATAAAGAATGAACAATAAGAATTAAACAGAATTTTCAACAAAATAGTTCAATTTGACTCTCTAGGAAGGGTAAATGAGCCTATGCAGCTCTTTACTCACCAGGATTCTGAGTTGTCCTATTAGATCTTAGCATTTCTTCCTATACAGCAAAGAAGCTGCAAAACCTCTTTTTGCATTTCCTCTCAAACTGGAATATGGGTGTTATGTTGCAGATAACAAGGAAGAGGATGGACAAAAAGCAATAGACATTCATGAGAGACTTTGCCTCTCTAAAAGTCTAGATAGTGCTGTAGGACAATAACTAGAACTGAAGCCATCTTCCAATGAGATTTAGTTTCTACTCTGCCAATCAAGAACTAGCAGCTAAAGCCTTTTAGTCAACTGACTGCTCTTTCTACTGGTTTCTTCTGGTTCCTTCACATTTCTGATACAACGCTGCTTATCGGGACACTATATAATCTTCCTCTCCTACCTGATCTCCAACTTCACTGGCCTATATCACTCTTTTATTCCTATATCACTCAGTGGTTTAAATCAAAGTGTTTTGGAAAATGATTCCCCTTTTATCTATGAAGTAGCAACTCACCCAAATTTCCCATATGAAATCCATAATTATTATTTAATCATCACTTTGTCTCCAAATAGTTATGATTTTTCAGTTGTTGAGTTTTGCCATCTTAAGTCTTAAAACAGTTACATGCAAATGAACCATGGGATCATAATGCTCTGCAGCTCTAAATCCTCAAAATAATGAGTCCTCCTTTTCAGTTAGTGTCCTCGAAACCATGTTTCTTCATATTCACATATCAGGGTTTTTTCCCTAAATAAAAGTTTCTCTTTAAATCATCAAACTATTCATGTAGAAATAAGATATTGCCAGTTAGCACAAGATGAGCTCTAATCTGGGAAGTGATTGCCCTGGACCAAAATGTCCCCAATTGAATTTGCCCCAGGACCAGAATTCCTACTTAAGGCTCTCACAAGACAGCTAGTGAAATCCAATGTAATTACAGGAATCAAGAAATTAATAGTGTAGTATAACTAATTTAGAAAATGGAGCTGCCAGAGCTCATGTCTCAGGTTTCATTCCCATATGGACCAATTAACTTGGCTCAGCTTCTGGCTGCAGACTACACCCTGGGACCCAGATTGCCATCTAAAAATTGTATTCCTTGCTCACAAGGAGAACTGCTTAAGAGATTTTAGGTGAATTTAACTTAAACATCGAATCTCTTCCTAGATTGTAAGTTCCCAAAGAACGAAAACATATCACTTTTTGTTAAAATGAAGTTCTTTTCTGTACTTTCTAAGCATCATGTTCATCTATGAAAGAAGAACTATCTCACATCCTTTACCAGTTGATATAACTCTTTTTCTTTACACAAAAGTAGTTTTTCTGGCCCTTTCAACACTGAACTGTCTCAAATGAAGGGACAGTTTCTTATACTAATCTTACTCTATATTTCTCCCTTTCACACACTCTTCATTCAGGCTAACTGACCTGATGGCTGCTCTCTGTGCATAATATTCCATTCCTTCCCTTCATGCCTTTTGACATGTGGTACTCTGCATTTGCAATGAGCCTTCTTCTGTACCACTGCTCCACTTTTCTTCCTCACTGACGGTTTATAGAATTCCTTTCTCCAAAGCACAATCCAAATACCACCTCCTATACAAGGCCATAAATCCATTATGAAAAGCCATGCACATTTTTCTACCCATTCTCATGCAATTCAAATCAATAAACATCTATTAAGTGTCTACTATATACAGAATACTGTGCTGTATTAGGGGAAATACAAAGTTTGGATAAGATTCTCTGTTTCCTTCATGTACTTTTTCAGATGGGGATCAAAAGACTTATCTTCTGAGGGAACCTCCTGTCTCATCAAGCAATTAAGAGGTATAGTAGATAGAGGACTGGGTCTGGAGGTAGGAAGACATGAATTCAAATCCAGCCTCAGATACTTACTAGGTATGTGAACCTTGGCAAGTTGTTTAACCTTTGTCTGACTAATTTTCCTCAAAATAGGGACCATAATGACACGAACCATTGTTGAAGGATCAGATGAAATAATATTTGACATGTAGTAGGCATTTAATAAATACTTAATCTTCTTCCTTATCACTCCATATAAAATCATTGCTACATTTACTTACATGAGACTTTAAACTACCTGAAGTAGAAATAGTCAGCTAGCCAGTAACACAGGTTTCTTGGTAAAATCTCTTAGGAAAATATCCTTCAGCCCCCAAATCCTCTTCTCTTCCCTACATTTCTGTGATATGTCACTGCTGTTCTAGTTTTTAGGTAGACAAAGTGTTGTTGCATAGTATAAAAATAATACTATTTTAGAATTCATGTTCTGAGACCTTTAAGAGGAAAGGGAAAGAGCAGAGGGATTCTATTTCTACCTTTTCTTCAGCTCAGTTAGTATCATTTTCATATAGGAAAGACACATATTATATTCCATAATAATAAGAAGTTATTGACCCATTGTTAAAATATCTTTGATTATTTGTTTGCTTCTTTCTCTCTTTCCTTCACACTCTTTTTCCTTCCCTTTCTCTCTTCATCCTTCACATATTTCTTCCCACCCTTCATTCTTTTCATTTAATATTATGAACAACCCACTTCTCTAGGTACTTGGTGAAATTAATACAAAGACAGAAGACATAGTTCCTGCCCTCCAGGAGCTTTCAGTCTAGGAAGAAATTCAATGTTTAAGTTAAACCCATCTAAAAATCTCTTAAATAGTTCTTTATGAATGATGGTCTACAATTTTTAGATGACAATCTGGGTCTCAGGTTGTAATTGGCAGCTGGAAGTTGAGCCAAGTTAACTGGCCTCTATGAAAATTAAACCTGAGACAAAGGCTCTGACAGCTCCATTCTCTAAATTAGTTATACTATATTATTAATTTCTTTATTCTTGTAATTACAATGGGTTTCACTAGCTATATAGTATATAAGGTTTCACTACCTTAAGTAGGAATTCTGGCCCTGTGGCAAATTCAGTTTGGGACATCTTCATTCAGGGGAATCACTTCCCAGTCTAGAGTTCATCCTGGGCTAACTAGTAGCCATGCTACCCCTCTTCCTGGACTGAATGTGGTACAGGGAAGCACATGCCTTGTCTACCTTTCCAGGAGCACTATAGCCTTGGAGGGTCCTGAATTCTCTCCAGCAGAATATATTGAAAGGCCTCTAAAGGGTTCCTTCCCTGAGAGAACTCCTTTGTCTAGGGAACAACTTCCCCCACATTCCCCACTTCAGGAATTTGATCCTTGTTCTGAAGGGCCTAGAGTCTCCAAGGGCCCTTCTTCTATGGATGAATTGTGATCAAAGGAACACTTCCCAGCCTGAAATTTGAATCCAGTCTACATAGAAGCTGTATCAATTAATCAATCAATCAATAAAAATGTATTAAACTCCTACTGTATGCCAGGGATTATACTAAGCCCTGGGGTTAAAAAAAGAGGCAAGAAACAGTCTTTGCCCTCAAAGAGTCTATAGTTTTATGGGAGGGACAATATGCAAACAAATATATACAAATAAACTATATACAAAATAAATAAGAAATAATTAACTGACGGAAGGCACTGGAATTAAGAGGCAATAGGGGAGGCTTCCTGTAGAAAGCAGGATTTTAGTTGAGAATGAAAGAAAGCTAAGGAGTTCAGTAGTTGGAGTGGAAGAAAACATGTTCAAGGCATAGGAGACAGAGAAAATGCTAGGAACCAAAAGATGAAGTGTTCAGTTCATGGGACAACCAGGAGGCTAGTGTCACTGCATTAAAGAGTATGTGTTGGAGAGTAAGGTGTAAGAAGACTGGAAGGGTAGGAGAGAGGCAGATTATGAAGGGCTTTGAATGCCAAACAGAGCATTTTTTTATTTAATCCTGGAGGCAACAGGGAACCACTGGACTTCATTGAGTGTGTGTGTGTGTGTGTGTGTGTGTGTGTGTGTGTCTGTATGAGAGAGAGAGAGAGAAAGAGAGATGGTCAGACTTGTTCTACAAGAAAATCACTTTGGTGGCTGAATGAAGGATGGTTTGGAGAAGAGAGAGACTTGAGGCAGATAGTCCAGACATGAAGCTAGAGTGGTGGCAGTGTCCAAGTAGATAAGGGGACATATATGATAGATGTTGCAGAGGTGAAATTGACAGGCCTTGGCAACAGATTGAACATTGGGGGAGGGGAGGAGTCTAGGATAACTCCTTGATTATAAACCTAAGGGACTGCGAGGATGTTGTTGCTCTCTACAATAATAAAGTAGGATGGGGAGGGGCAGAGTTTATGGGAAAGATAATGAGTTTGGTTTTAGACATGTTGAGTTTCAGATGTCTACAGGACATCCAATAGGAGATGTCTGAAAGGCAATTAGAGATTTTAGACTGGTAGTTAGCAGATAGGTTGCAGCAGGGTAAGGAGATTTAAGAATCATAAGTATAGAGATGGTAATTAAATCCATGGGAGATGATGAGATCACCAAAGTGAAGGAATATAAAGGGAGAAGAGAAAATGGTCCAGGATAGAACCCTGAGGGACTTTTAAGGTTAGAGGCATGTTCTGGATGAGGATCCAGCCAAGGATACTGAAAAGGATTGGTCAGATAGGTTGGAAGAGAATTAGCGAGAGAGTGGAGGAACATGCTTTGAAGCCCCTAAGTACTTTTTCTCACTTGGGCAGAGGCACATTTGTAGACACAAAGACAATAGCAAATCAATAAAATGTATTTTAAAATAAAACAAACCAAGAAGAAACATTTAAATAACTCTACCAATCCAATTCTTGAAGTACTCAATTAATTCACTTCCAATATAGGATTATGATTTTAAAGCTGTAAGGGGTCTTAGAGGTCAAATGATAACTTATGTTATTTTAATATATAATGATGGGGATCAACTGAGTAAATTATTCAAATCACCCTATTCCACCTAAAGTAAGTGATAAAATGCTACCTTAATATAATCTTCAAGTAAGAATACAATCACATAAATCTTCCCACTTGATGAAGCATTTGCAGAGGCCATAAGCTTTTCATTGTGGCTCTGCCCAGACCTCTGTTACTAGCCTAGCCCTCCATTGTCCATCTACTTCCCACCCTTGAGCCTATCAAAATATCAATCCACCCTTGCATTGACCTCATTGACTCCTCCTGAAGACCCTCCCCAAACTCCTCCTCTAGACCACCCCTAGATTCCTCTGTATGTAAGACTCCATCTTCCCTCCATGCAGTGTGAGAGCACCATAGAATTTCCTAACACAGACTTGTGATGTGAGAGCACCATAGAATGACCTAGCACAGACTTACTCTGTGTCAGACTTACTCTGGCCTGCTTGCTCATCACAGATACCTAGGCTCCCTAAGAGTCTACCCCCATATGGTAAACTTTTAATGAACTATTAATAAACTTTACTTTTCTTTGGCTGAGGAGACTTGAGTCAAATTCTTTCAGCAGAACCCGACATGTTGGTATTTTGGGGTCTCCAGAGCAACCCTAACCCTCTTTATGGGTAACCTCTTCACCTTTCACTGTGATACAAACAGCAGTTTTGCACACAGCAGAAGTCATCCTAGGAAGGAAAGAAAAGTAAACGGCTCCTTATCCCTTGTCCTCACCTAGAGGCCTAGCTCTTAGGGGTAATTTACCTGTGGGCCTAGTCCTGACCCTCAGGAGAATAAACAACACAGGAACCACCATCCTAATGGGAGAACAGCCCAGCCAGCTCAATCACAAATGAATAATGAATGAATGAACAAGGTATTTATTAAGCGCTCACTATGTGCAATGTTCTCTTCTAAGTCTTAGGGATTCAAATGGAAAAGCAAAACAGACACTTCTCTCAAGCATCCTAATGGGGGAAGAAAACACATGGAAAGTTTCAGCTATAAATCAGATGGCAAGGTCCCATGGTCCTTAGGGTGCAGCAGCAAAGCAGATGGTAATGCTTCTTCTGTAATGTCATATCCACTGATCAAATCATATCTGTTTCTGGCAGTACCAAAGACTTTGTCAACAAGAACTTTCTTTCCTGGGTTTTTAATAGATGTGGCTGTAGCATCTGCAGAAGCATTTGCCAGGCTGTATTACCTCAGGGATTGCTTCCAAGAATGATGGTTGTGAGCACTTGGATAGAAGAATTGCTTTTCCAATGACTCTTGAGTTTAGGGTCCTGAACTGTTTCCATCAGAGTCTGAGGGAAGGTGGTGGTCAAGTGGTAGGAGTGGTTTGACTTGCCTGGCACATGTTGCCTCCTGTCTCTCCCCCGGGTGCCTTGCTGCTTTAGCTAGGCTTGCCTGCCTTCCCTTTGGGCGGCAGTTGGTTGACAGTGCACAAGGATGACTGGCCCCTTCTCCACAGTACCCACCTTCTCAGGTGATAGATGTGAGTGCTGGGGTGGAAGCACTATCTTGGAGGTGCCGCCATTAGGGTTCCTGTGCTTATTTGACTATTGACTATCCATACACAATGCTTACCAGTTTTGCTGAGCCCTTAACATTGCTGTTATTGATTCAACTAGTAGCTCAGGGTCCCAACACTCAGAGTAATCTTATTTTTCTTTCTTTTTTATTTCTATAGCCATTTCAAAATATCAAGGCATCTTGAACTCTCAGTTTACTGAATATTAAAAATGTTTTGTGGAATTATCACACACCAAGAAGATCACAGACAGAAATAAAGGTCTCATATATACCAAAATGTTCATAGAAACACTTTTTATGGAGCAGAGATCTGGAGAAAAAACAGATGTCAATCAGCTGGGGAACTGTTTAAACAAATGATGTGCATTACTGTGCTGTAAGAAAGAATGAATATGAAGAATTCAGATTTCTCTGAATTGTATGTATGGATGTAGAGTGAAGTAAGCAGAACCAGAAAAACAATATGCATGATAAACACATTAAATGGAAAGGAAAAAAAAAATGGAAACTGAAGGTTTTATAGAGCATGAGCTGGGTGTGCTGGCTGTTCCATGTGAATCATTGTAAGACATTGTAATTACAATGACCAAGAAACTTGACTCTGGAGAACAGTTGAGAAAATATGCCTTCTTCCCTTCTTTAGGTATGGGGGATTAAGGGTATGGAATATTGTACATGCTGTTGAACAAAAAACTGCTTTTCTTTCTTTTTTTATTCTTTGTTGCAAGGGATATCTTGATGTATAGGGAAGGGAGGACAGATATATTCAGAAATAAAGGTGATATGAAAACAAAAGAAACCACTAAAGTTGTTTTTATTTTTTGCTTTTTGGAGGGGGGAAAGCAGGGCAATTGGAGTTAAGTGACTTGCCCAAGGTCACACAGCTAGTAGTGTCTGAGGCCGGATTTGAATTCAGGTCCTCTTGACTCCAGGGCCAATGCTCTATTCACTGCACCACCTAGCCACCCCTAAAGTTGTTTTTAAAGATAAAAATGTTATGTATAGTTTAGAGGTGAAAGGTAAAGGTTAGAACTTTCCCACTTACTAAAGTAGATAGAATCAGTTGCTCATTAATCATGAAAGCAAAATCTAGGCTTCTAATTTTATGATGAATTGGAAAAGCATAATAGATTTAGAACACATCATATATCCAATTCCACAATAAACAATTCAATCTTTAAAAACCAAGAACTTTGTATTTTAATACAATTTTTACAATACACATTTAATCCAGTTCAACATTAAAAAGATAATATTTTGATTTATATCATTTTATTTTCTCAATATATTCCTATTTTAATAAATTATAAACCAAACAGCCCAGATATCTTAGAATCAGAAGACAAAGTAGAAATTGTAAGAATTCACTGGTCACTTCCTGAAAGAAACCCCAAAATGAAAACTCCTAGCAATATTATAGTCAAACTCCAGAACTCTCAGGTCAAGCTAAAATGCTGCAAGCAGCCAGAAAGAAATTATTCAAGTACTGAGAAGCCATAGTCAGGGTCACACAAGATTTTGCAGAGGACTTGGAATATGATATTTGACAAAGCAAATGGGCTAAGACTACATCCAAGAATAATCTATCCAGCAAAATGGAGTATAATCCTATAGGTGAAAAAAATGGATATTTAAATAAAAAGACTTTTAAACATCCCTGATGAAAACATCAGAGTTGAATAAAAAATCTGACATTCACATATATGACTCAAGAGAAGCATAAAAAGGTAAACACAAGGAAGAAATCACAAATGACTAAACAAGATTATTCTGTTTATATTTTGTATATGGGGAGAGGATACATATAACCCCTCAGAACTTTATCATCACTAGGGCTCTTGGAGAGAATCTAATTAGATAGAGGATCAGGGAGTGATTCTATTATGTTAGGATGATGACAAAAGAAGAATGATAGAATGAACTGGGAGAGGGGGGAAAGGAGAGGAAGAATGCTGAAAATTACCTCACATAAAAGGGGCACACGAGGATGAGTTTATACAATGGAGTGGGCAGTGGAGAGCAGGTGGCACCACTTGAACTCAACTCACTTTCATCTGAACTGGTTCAAAGAGGTAAGAATATATATACACACAGTTGGGTAGAGAAATCGATCTTACCCAACAAGAAAGCAGTAAGGGAAATAGTTAAGAGAAAGTGGAGGGAGATAAGAAGTAGAGTAGATTAAGGGAGGGAGTGGTCAGAAGCAAGCCTGAATTCCTTGAGAAGGGGACAAGGTAAAAAAAAAAAAAGAGGATAAGTATAAGAAAACAGAATGGAAGGAAATACACTGCAATCATAACTGTTAATATAAATGAGAAGTCACCCCCCCCCCCCGCCACCAAATGGAGAGAATAGTAAAATGAATTAGAAATGGATTAGAAACCAGAATCTGACAATATGTTGTTTACAAGAAACATACATAAAACAGAGTAATACATATGGAGTTAAAATGAGGAGCTGGAGCAGAATCTATTATGTTTCAGCTGAAGCAGATACAGAAAGGACCAAATAGTACTATAAAATAATGAATTTACTCCTTTTTAAAAGACAAGAAAAGGCATGTTACTGATGGGAGAGTTATCCTTGAGTTAGCTGTATGTGTCAAGTCAAACAATCAATTTCAATATCAGAAGGAGGAGAAGGAGAAAAAGGAGAAAGAGAAGGAGAAGGAGAAAGAGAAGGAGAAGGAGGAAGAGGAGGAGGAGAAGGTGAAAGAAGAGGAGGAGATGATGATGATGATGATGAAGACATATTGTATACAATTGAAAAAAAATCTAACCCTGAATTATTTAAAGTTATTGAAAATCAAAATGAAAAATGGAAACAGAAATTATATCAACATCAACTGTAATAATTTTATCCAGAAATTTAATCAAAGTAAATGAACCTGCATCTTAGTTACTGCTGGGCTGAATTCGTGAAAATCACTTCCAAAAGTTTTTCCTTGCTCCTTAGAGCTTCATTGTTACACAGGCTGATTTGCAAAACCTGAACTCTGGAATGATAGAATACCAAAGGAGTTTCTACCCTCATCATACTTTGGAGTATAAATGCTGTTTTGACTGTAAACCCAAACTCTAGAATGGCAAGATGCCAACGAACTCTCTGAACCTTTTGAACTCACAAGGCCTTAGTCTCCACTCCCTTCAACTGCTTGTTAGCTAAGCTCCTGCTAAAGCACTGAGTTATCCTCTTTAAAGAGAAGGCTGAAGCTGACAGGCCTTTTTTGAATGATTTTGTAGCTAATCAAAGAGCATCCTCTTTATCACATGGTGGCAACTTGTACCTACTTACAGAATGTCGATGCATGTTCTAGCCTTTTCAAGGCACTGCCCTTACATGTCATCATGATTCTCCTGGAAGTAGTTCCTTAATGTCCTCTATATGGAGAAATGCCAAGTAGTCTGGCCATGTGCTTGACACCATTTTTTCAGACACTTAATAAGGCATAAAAAAGGGAAATGTATGTTTGCTAAAGCTATCTGCCACTGTGAAGGAGAAGATCCAGCATGAGTTCAGGTTGGGGAGGATTTCCTTGTGGATAGTGATGTTTTCCCAGATGTTCCTGTTTGCGGATACTATTGTACAGATTGCATCAAGTCCAGAACATTACAGAATCTCCAGAAGAGATTTATAATTACTTAAATTAGTTGGACCTATTCATCTACAATAGAAAGACCAAGAGGATGAAGAATGTATGCTACCCAGATTTCAGAATGCATTTGAATTTCAGAATACATAGGCTCTACCCTATGTATCTTGTCCAGTAGTTTGGATATTTGGGACAGAGAGTACAGATGGACAGTGAGCCAGGACTGAGTTGAAAAGGAAAAGTGAAAAGGACTGGATTGCATTGTGGAAATTGCGAAACTCTTTTGTTGATTCAGACCTCTCATAAAGCAAAGGTTGATCAATGAACAATGTAAAGTACATATTACAACAAAGAGCTAAAAGAACCCCAAGACTACATTAGCTAGCAAACACTCAATCTCCTTACGAAAGGATGAGACATTGAAGTCAAAGTCAGCAGCAATTATGAATGCAAATTCATCTGTAAAACACTCCAGAGGCGGAGGATAGAAGATTATGAATGTTATTAGCTCATAAGACAACAAAGAACAGTGAAACTGAAAACAAACTACATAAAGCTTGGCATGAGAGCCAACTGAGCCACATCATCCAAACAGTATCCATAGATGAAACCAGCAGAACAACAAAAAGAGAGATGGAACAGAAGTGAAAACATTTCAATACTGATTTTTTTCTTCAACATCAGTAATAATTAAACCATCACATTTAGATGTTCAAAATACAGTTTCTGACGTGCTATACGAGGAAGCAGAAATTACTCCAAGAAGAGAAAAGTTGTACTTGAGCTTACATAGTCTGAAAGCATTAAAGGATCATATTACAAGACAGTGCAGGAAATTGAAGATACCAAAAGGATAGGGAAAATAAAAATGATATAATTACTCAAGACAACAGACATTTTTCATCTACTGACTTTTTAATATGAATTATTAGAAGAATCTCTTTTGAGTAATAATGGATCTCATTGAAGGGCTCCTATAATGATCTAGGGCTTGATGGAATCAAAACAATGTCATCCTCAAGGAGGAATATCTGGAAAACATCACCATCTATAGGAATTCTCTCTACCATTTGGACACTTAGCAGTGACATCTTCTGTGGTCCTAGTGAGCATCTCTGGCAAGCATAAGTCTTCTTGTTTTATTATGGCTTACTTGATGTAAATAATCAAAGAGTCTTTGAAGTGAGCTAACTAAATGGAACTATATGGTTCCATTTAGCAAGGAATCTTATATGATCTTAATATATACATGAGAAGCTGTATTTTGCTCTATTACATCAGTGGTATCTTTTGGTTTTTATATACTTTTCAGTCAGTTATGTATGTGTTAGGATTTAGTCAGCTGTGGAAAATCAAATTTGTGAAAGCCATCCTGTTTCATTCTTATATTGTCATCAAGAATACCTCAATATATGTGTAGAGCATTCATAAAAATATGTAATAAAGATGAGAAAATAGGCATATGAGTACTGACTACACCAAAATAGTTACAGTAGCACTTTTGTGGTAGCCAAGAACTATAAACAAAGTAAATGTCCATCAATTTGGGAACGAGTAAATTGTGGTACATGAATGGAATATTACTGTGCCATTAGAAATGACAAAGATGATGAATACAGAGAAGCATGGAAAGACATACATGAACTGATGCAGAATGAAGCAAGAAGAGCCAAGAAAACAATATAATTAGTGACTTTAATAATTTAAAAGGAAAGAATATCTACCACAAAACAATTGAAAGTGAATGTCTCAGAATTCCAAAGAACAAGCATTACCCCAAAAGTTATAAAATAATAAATTATTCATCACTAAACATTTATTAAGTGCCTACTATGTGCCAGGCTCTGAGCTAAACACTGAGGATATAAAGGCCTCATTTGTAAAATTACAGTTAGACTATATGGCCTGTGAAGACCCTTTCAGTTCTGGATCTATGACTGCATGATTCTGTGAAGTGACATTAGAAAAAATACATATATATATATTCATACATACATTCATTCATATATATATATATATATATATATATATATATACACATATATGTATATATATATTTACAAAATCAAAAAAGGAGTTGAGCCATTCAAGAGATGAACAATAGATGGATAGTGTGAATGCCACACTGCTCACAAAAATGTAAAAAGATTGAGAGGAGGTTCTCCATTAAATTGGTTATGTAGTAGTCTTCCCCCCTCCAACCTGCACTCAGTATAATAAGTTGGGTTCCTAGGAATAATAATGTGTTTGGCACAAACTTAAAATATCAAGGTAGTGAGAGACTATGTTGGAAACGTGTGGCCAAGGAAACAGTTCTAGAATTATGAGTCTCAGTGTTCTTTCTCTTCTTCAGGGATTGTCCTCACAAAGTGCACTGAAGGACATGTTGTTAGTGTTGGGCAAGTGGCTCCACAGAGCTCTTTGAGAAAGGGTAGAGACTCTTAGTCTGGAATTTGCAGAAGTTTCTCCAATTCTACTTCCTTGGACAACCTCTGAGAGGTTTTCACTTCCTAGGAAGTCAATGCAGAGATGTATCACTTCTCTTTTACTGACCATTGCTGTCAGGCAGCAGGTGGCAGTACAGAAAATTAAAGCCTTTCCTTCCTTCCACCAGGCTGAGACCTTTTCTTTAATCCACTTTCCTTGTTCAGGGCCAGGTCTCTTTAGTGAAAAACTTCACTCTAATTTATGATGATCAAACAGTGCATTTACCAAATCTTTATCTCTCTGAGCCATCCCATAATCAGGCAATGGACATTTGCCTAATCACAAAACAGATCATTGTGGTTTTTTGGGGGGGGAGGGGGGAAGAGGGCATCAGAGTTGCTAGGTTTTTTTATATTTAAATATTTATTTATTTTTAACCCTTTTCCCACTTCACCTAAATAAAATAAGAAAAACATGACCCCTGAAACAAACAAGCATAGTTAAGCAAAAGAAATCCATACATTTGCCATGTTTGAAAAAGTGTCTCATTCTGCATATGGTGTCCCTCACCTTTCTATCAAGAGGTGAGTATTGTGTTTTATCATCATTTCTCTGAAGTCAAGGTTGGTCATTGCATTGTTCAGAGTTTTCAAGTCTTTAAAAGTTACTTTTCTTTATAATGTGGCTATTGTGTAAATTTTTCTCCTGGTTCAGCTCACTTCACTTAACATTAGCTCATACTAATCTTCCTAGGTTTCTTTGAGACTTTCCTTTTGTCATTTCTTATTTTTATATGGTTTATTATATTTGTGCTCTTCCTTATATTGAGCCAATTGGTATAAATCCAACTTGGGTCTTGCTGTATAGTCATTATAACATGTTGTTTGTAACCTACTTTTTTCTATCTTATAAAAAATGTTTGCATCAATATTCATTAGGGATACTGGTCTATACTTTCTTTTTAAAAAAAATTTGTCTCTCTTTAGGTATTAAGACCATATTTATATTATAGAAAGTATAGGGAGTATAGGTTTTGCCCATATAGGTTATATGTGTCCCTCTGGGTCTTTCTAGATGTAGCTCCCAGGGAAGTATGAATACATATCTGTAGTCTTCTCTGACTACCCCTCTCCAAGGAAGATTCTCTATGAAGAAACAAGAGATTGAGACCACAAGGTTGGCCATTCTTCTCTATTCAGAAAGGGATTTGAGACTAAGATTTTTACCTGTTTTCTCCCCTAAATATCATTAGTCTAGGGGAAATAATTTTTAATTGCAAGTTGTACTCCTCATCATTATCTCTTTTTAAAAATACATTTTTATTATATTTATTTTTACAATTACATGTAAAAACAATTTTAAACATTCATTAAAATTTTTTTTGAGATCCAAATTCTTTCCTTCTCTCCCTTCTTTCCCCTCTTCTTGAGAAGGCAAGCAATTTGATATTAATTATACATGTGAAATTATGCAAAACATTTCCATATAAATCATGCTGTTGAAAAAGAAAACAGATTCCCTCCGCACAAAAACCCCCAAGAAAAATTAAAAAGTATGCTTCAATCTGCATTCAGACTCCTTCAGTTCTTTCCAAATTCTATTCCTCCCTTCCTCTCTCCTTTCTTCCCTCCCTCCCTGAGATGGTAAACAACTAGGTATAGGTTATACATGGAAATTAAGTAAAACCTTTCCATATTAGTCATTTTGTACCAGAAGACTTGAATAAAAGAAAAAGAAAGAAAATGAAAAATAGCATGCTTCAGTCTATATTCAAACATATTAGTTCTTTCTTTAGAGGTGGATAGTATGCTTCATCATTAGTCCTTTGGGATTTTCTTGGATCACTGTATTGCTGAGAATAGCTAAGTCATTCACTGTTCTTCATCAAACAATATTGCTGTTAGTGTGTATAATGTTCTCCTGGTTCTGCAGAAACTATTTTTACAGAATTGTAAACCAACAAAATTGACAATGTAAATGAAATGGATGATTATCTACAAAATATAAAATATTTAGGTTAACAGAAAAAGAAATAGAGAATTTAACTCAATCTAAGAAAAAAGAAATCATAGAAGCCATAAAGAAATACCCAAAGGAAAAAAAAATCTAGGATCAATTGGGTTTCCAGATAAAACAATTAATTCCAATATTACATGAACTGTCTGAAAAAATTAGAAAAGAAGGAAATCCTCTGTAATTCACAATTCTACTCTAACCAGCTTAGCACACTAGTAACTTAAGGGGAATTTCTGCTTGGGTAAGATGTAGGAGTTTCTTCCTTGAGCTGAGATATTTCACTCCCTGTGAGAGAACTCATTCACCCTGTGTATTAGCTGGTATACTCTTATTTGCATAATTTTAGTGATTTCTATTTGCTATGAATTTTGGACAAATGGGTTCATTTACTATATGTAGTCTTTGTGTAAGTGATATTTGATGGCAGGAAATCAAGTCTTTTAGATCTGGCTTCAGAATCCCTCCCCCATTAAGAGATAATGACCAAGGGTGATATCATAAGCAAATTAGGGGAGCATGAAATGTTTTACCTCTCAGATCTATGGATAAGGGAAGAATATATGACTAAACATGAAATAGAAATTATTATGAGATGTAAAATGGATAATTTTGATTTTGTTAATTACAAAGGTTTTGCACAAACAAAATCAGTGCAAGTTAGGATTAGAGGTAAAGCAGAAAATTGGGGGAAAATATTTTCCAGAAAGTTTCTCTAATATAGGCCTCATTTCTCCTATATGTAGAGAACAGGGTCAAATTTATAAGAATACAAATCATTCCCCAATTGATAAATGGTCAAAGGATATGAACAAGTAGTTTTCAGAAGAAATCAAAGCTATCTATTGTGACATGAAATCATTATTGATTAGAGAAATGCAAATTAAAATCACTCTGAGGTACCACCTCACACTTAGCAGATTGGCTAATATGACAGAAAAAGAAAATGACAAATATTGAGGGAATATGGAAAAATTAGGACACTAATGCACTGTTAGTAGAGTTGTGGACTAATTTGACCTTTCTGGAGAGCAATTTGGAACTATACCCATAGAGTTGTAAAACTGTACATACCCTTTGACCCAGCAATGCCACTATTAGATCTGTATTTCAAAGAGATTTCTTAAAAAAGGAAAAGGACCTATCTGTACAAAACTATTTATAGCAGCTCTTTTGTGGTGGCAAAGAACTGGAAATTAAGGGGATGTCTATCATTTGGAGAATGGCTGAACAAGATGTGGTATATATTGTGTTGTAAGAAATGATGAGCAGGATACTTTGAGAAAAACTTGGGGAGACTTTCATGAAGTGATGCAAAGTGAAGTGAGCAGAACCAGGAGAACATTATACACAGTAACAGCAATATTGTATGATGATCAACACTGAGTGACTTAATTATTCTCAGAAATACAATGATCCAAGAAAATCCCAAAGGACTTAATGATGAAAAATGCTATCCACATCTAAAGAAAGAACTGATATTGTTCAAATATAGATTGAAGCATGTTATTTTTTACTTTCTTTTTCTTTTATTCAAATATTCCTGTACAAAATGACTAGTATAGAAATATTTTACATTATTGCCATGTATAACCTTTTTCTGACTGCTTACCATCTCAGGAAGTGGGGAGGAGAAGGAGGGAGGAATAGAATTTGGAACTCAAAACTTTAAAAAAATGTTAAAACATTGTTTTCACATGTAATTGGGAGGAAATAAAAATATATTAATTTAAAAAAGTTTCTAATAATTTCCTTTATTTCATCTTTATTTGTTGTGATTTTTTTTCATTTTTGACATTGGCAATTTGCTTTTCCTCTCTCTTGTTTTATTAGACTAGCTAATGTTTTATCCAGTTTATTAATATACAAAAGTTTCTTATTTTATTGGTCAATTTAAGCATACTTGTTGCATTATTTTTTTCTCTTTTTGATTTTCAGAATTTCTATTTGGGTATTTAATTTTTTTTTCACTTTGTTGGTTTTCTAGTAGTTTTTTTTTAGTTGCATGCCCAATTCATTGGTCTGTTCTTTATCTTTTTTATTGATGTATGTGATTAAAAGACACACTTTTTCCCATCACAGCTAATTTGACTTCATCCTTATATTTTTGTTATGTTTTCACCACTTTCTTTGATAGGCATCTCTATGGCTTTTATGATTTGTCCTTTGACTCATAATTTCATTAGGATCAAGTATTGAATCTACAATCAATTTTAAGTCCTTCTTTAAAACTATTGAATATAATTTTTATTGTTTTGTAGTCAGTAAAGGATGCACAAGATATTTCTGCTTTTTTGCATTTTTATGATATTTTATTAGATAAATACATAGTCAATTTTTGTAAAAATGTGATGCATAGCCAAGAAATATGCACACATTTTCCTGTTCCTAGCATATCTAACTACCCTGATCTCAATGACAGGTTTTTACCTTTTCTTTCCTTCATTTTTAATCTTCCCTTCATTTTTTACCCTCCAAAGTCAGAATTTGTTTTGCTTATGACTAATCCTTCCTCATTATGCCCTCCCTCTGGACCTCCATTTCTCTCGATCTCTCTACCTGTTTCTTTGTTGAGTTTGGTATTTTTCTACACTAAACTCTTCATGTGTTCATTTTAGTGTATCTGACCTTCCTTGTCTAGTTCAGTTAAAATGAGATTCATGTGACACCCATTCCTTCCTTCATATTTGTATAGTCTTTTTCTTGTGCATTCCAATTATGTGGTAAGAAGCTCTGACCTGTTTCTTCTCTAGCATAATTTTTTCCCTTTTCTTTCTTCATTTAAGAAAATAAAAATAAAACAAAAACATGCCTAGGTTCTCTGCCTTACTTAACTCTCTCTCTCTATTACCTTTGAAGATATTAGGATCCTGAAGGATTCTTTTTCCTTCCCTTCTTTTTAGAATGAAAATATTTCTTTGTTGTATAATCCTTTGCATGTTTTCTAATGTATTTAGTTTTCTCTCTACCCCTGTGTTTTCATTTCAAAGGTTCCATTCAGCTTCGTTCTTTTCATCAAAAATGTTTAGAATTAGGATTTCATTAAAAGTAATTTTCCCCCCTTTTATACTTGATTTTTTGAGGCAAGCTATTCTTGGTTGTATGCTTCTTGTAAGTTCTTCCTTCATTAATTGTGGTAGCTGCCAAATCTTATGTGATCCTGACTGGTTCCTTGCTATTTGAACTTTTCTTTGGCTATTTGTACACTTTTCTTTAACCTAGAAGTTCCAGATTTTAGCTACATCATCCTGGGAATTCTCCTTTGAGCATTACTTTTAGAAGGTAATTAACTGGTGGTTCTTTCCATTTTTACTTTATGCTTTAGTTCTACTCATTCTTAGATGTTTTCATTTATGATTTGTTGGAGTATCTAGTTTTTTACTATTGTTTTTAGGTAGTCAATTGATCCTTTTTCTAAAATAAATTTTCGGGGGCAGAGCCAAGATGGCAGCATAGGAGCAGCAAGGTACCACAGCTCCCACATAGCCACACCAAAAAATATGACTCTAAACAAATTCTAGAACTCTAAAACGCACACAAATATACTTTCTGCTGAAGGCAGCTTGGCTAGGAGGGACCATATCAGCTCTGGGAGCTGAAACCAGCCCAGTCTGAAACCGTGGCTTCACCCCGGGGGCAGCTGGATGAGCCATGTTGAGCTGCAGCTGGAGCTTCAGGAGAGTGGATCTGCAGCAGCTGTGGAAGTTTCCAGAAAAATCAAGCCATAAGAAAAAAGGACTAAGTGAAAGGTCAGTGGAACTTGGCTAAAATTGGGGGAGAAAAGCTGGTCTGGCCAAACTGCCTCCAGGGCAAGGAAGCGGCAGAAGTGGTGGCCCTGCAGCCACCTCCACTTTGCTGCTTCAGAGCTCCTGGTCTGCAGACTGTAGGGGGCGCCAAGCCATGGTTCGGAGGCCAAGTGCTCTTGCGTTGAGCGGCCTGGATACAAATCCTGGTCTTGGGTGGTGGTCCTGGCGTGCGTTTTCAGTGAGCCAAAGCTGGTGGGAGCTGGAGTAGCCTCCTAAAAGCTCCAGCAGCTGGGAAAACCCCAGCAATTTGGGACAGAGCTTTCTCCTCTGGAAGCAGAGTTCCACAGAGCTAAAAAATCATTGACTGGCTACCATGAACAGGCAAAAGAAGCAAAGTAAGAATAGCAACCAAACTCTAGAATCCTTCTTTGGGAACAAGAAGGATCAAAGCAGGGAACGGAAGGAAGACAATACAGGCAGAACTCCCACATCAAAAGCTTCCAAGAAACATGAAGATTGCCTAAAAGCTAGAAATGAGCTGAAGAAGGATTTTGAAAACCAAATAAGAGAAGTGCAGGAAAAATTGGGAAGAGAAATAAGAATGATGCAAGAAAATCATGAAAAGAGAGTCAACAACCTGACTGAAGAAATTAACACCTTAAAAAATAGACTAACTCAAATGGCAA
>CM053585.1:177928972-177958374 GCA_028646515.1 Pseudochirops corinnae | reverse complement strand
GGCTTTCAGGTAGTCCAATAATTTTTAAATTGTCTCTCCTGGATCTATTTTCCAGGTCAGTGGCTTTTTTCAAGGAGGTATTTCACATTGCCTTCTATTTTTTCATTTGTTTGGATCTGTTTAATAGTATCTTGATTTCTCATAAAGTCATTTGCTTCTATTTGCTCCACTCTAATTCTGAAAGAATTATTCTCTTCAGAAAGCTTTTGAGATTCTTTTTCCATCTGGCAAATTCAACTTTTTAAGGTATTCTTCTCCTCATTGGCTTTTTGGGCCTCTTTTGCCATTTGAGTTAATCTATTTTTTAAGATGTTATTTTCTTCAGTCAGGTTGTTGACTCTCTTTTCATGATTTTCTTGCATCACTCTCATTTCTCTTCCGAATTTTTCCTCCACTTCTCTTATTTCGTTTTCAAAATCCTTCTTAAGCTCATCTATGGCTTGTAGGAAGTTTTCATGTTTCTTGGAAGCTTTTGGTGTGGGAGTTCTGATTGTGTTGTCTTCCTCCCGTTCCATGCTTTGATCTTTTTTGTCCCCAAAGAAGGAATCTAAAGTTCGATTGCTGTTCTTACTTTGTTTCTTTTGCCTGTTCATGTTGCCAGTCAATTACTTGAATTTTTAGCTCTGTGGAACTCTGCTTCCAGAGGGGAAAGTTCTGTCCCAAATCGCTGGTGTTTTTGCAGCTGCTGGAGCTATTAGGAGGCTGCTGCATCCCCCACCAGCTTTGGCTTACTGAAAATGCACCCCAGGACTACCACCCAAGACCACAATCAGGATCCAGGCCACTCTGAACAATCACTTGGCCCCTCTGCAGTCTGCAGGCTGGGAGCTCTGAAGCATGTGGAGATGGCTGCAGGACCACCGCTTCTGCCACTTCCTTGCCCTGGAGGCAGTTCTGCCAGATTGCTTTTCTCCCCCAAATTTAGCTGAGTTCCACTGACCTTTCACTTTGTCCTTGTTTCTTATGGCTTGATAATTCTGGAAACTTCCACAGCCGCTGTTGATCCACTCTCCTGAAGGCTCCAGCTGCGGCTTGTCCTGGCTACACCAAGGCCAAGCCATGGTTTCAGGCTGGGCTGGTTTCGGCTCCCAGAGTGCTGCGATGAGCCCTTCCTGCCAAGCTGCCCTCAGTAGATTGTTTTTCTGTATTTTTGTGAGTTTTGGAGCCCTAAAATTTGTTTAGAGTCATATTTTATGAGTAATCAAGGTGGCTATGTGGGAGCTACAGGACCTTGTTGCTTCTACGCCGCCATCTAAGATCCTCTAGTCTAGTCCCTAACTGGGCCCTGACAGAAAATTTCCTGCTTGGAGCTGAAGAGGAGATGGTACTTTCAAATAGGGGGCCTTGCTCAACCTCCTCACCTGCAAGTGTGGAAAACCATGGAAAGGGAGGCCATGGCAGAAGTCTGGTGGCAACATTAGACTGGAGACCTCTCATTTCAGGTTGAGAGCTCTCCATAGATATGAGTCTCTTGGTTTGGCCCCCCTGATCTACAGCATCAACACCTACAGCAAAGGCAGTGTCCCAGAACATGGAGAACCTGGCAACAGGTTGCTCATGAAGGGTTGAGCAGGTACCCTTTGGTCAAGGTGCCTTTTTGGTCTTTTCCCATCTAAGATTCCATGGTCAAACAGGGAGTGCTTTACCTTACTAGTGCTGAACCAGACTTGGATTTCCAAATTGCTATATGGAAAGGGAAGAGAATGGAGAGGGGACGGAAAGAAGAAAGGAAAAGAGAGAGAAAATAAAAGAAACAAAGCAGGAGGGAAGACAAGTGGCAGCCTCAGTAATGATACTCATTCCTTTATTGTTGATTTTGTTCATCTGAATAGGGCTAGGGCTGACAGCTTGCTGGCAGCACCCAATGGCAGGTGCACAACAGTTCAACAGAGAGGCCTCCATCCTAAGCCAGGTGAGACAGAGTTAATATTTATATATATATATTTATAATACGTCCTGTATATTCATATGTATAGAGTGACAAGAGGGCCATCATACAGTTAATGCTGGAGTTCTAAATAAAGACCATAGCAACAGGCACAGAAATTTGGTCCTAATCAAGGCCTGCACTTTGTTAATCCAATGTCTGATCCATTAGAAGGAAAAGAGAGAGACTGAGACCTTGCCACCTCCATCAGCCCTGAACCCCAGGATATTTTACACTGAAAGTGAAGAGTCCCCTTAGTGAGGTAAACACATACATCCACACACACACACACACACACACACACACACACATATACAAAGGTGACAGGCAGATGGGAAGCTCCTCTCATGACCTCAGGTCCAGAATCTCAGACCTGGGGGGTGGGAAAGTCAGGGATTGTGCTATAAGACTGAGGGACCAAATGACCAGATAGTGAACAAAGGCAATTGAAGAAAGAGGGTCCGCACTCTTGAGCAAATGTGAAAAGATGACAATAGCTCTGTTTCTTCCACCTTCAAAGGCTTGAGCAAGAGGGGGCTTTCCCGGCTTTTAATCCCAGACTGGGAGGTGTAGTCAGGAAGATAGGCCCTTACCCCCCATGACACCTGGGAAGCTTCTAGCCAGCTGCCATCTTAGCCCAGGTCAAACCTTCCTGCTTAGTCTTCTGATTCAAGTCCTTTTCTGTTCCAATATGTAACTATTTCCCTTGAAAAAGAGGGATATGGTGACCAGAAGCAAGCTAGGGAGAAGGTCTACAAGAGCTGGGTCCCTTAAGGAAGCTTGAAGGGAAAATACCTCAGAGCCAAAGAAGAAAGACCAAGTTCAGAGCTAAAAGAACAGGAACTGTGGATGAGTGTATTTCTCTGGGGGCTGGGAAGCAGGGCTATGTGAGGGAACAGTGTCACCCCTGAAAATACCAAATACAATTTGGTATGGTGAGCCTTGGGTTTCCTCCAATAGATGAGGATCCCCATTCTGTTGGTGGTGTGACCAAGAGAATCCGAAAGTTTTTATGAAAAGAAGTCACATGAAATTAGATAAGAATAAAGCAGATTTAAGGAAATCCCTAAACTAGTGATTCCCAACCTTTTGGAGGTCACAACATTCTAAACATTTATTTGATTTCATGATTTCTGCCCCTCTTCCTCAAGTGTGTATTTAAAAAAAATTCAAGTCAATTAAAATTAAAGTTGGTTGTTGTTGCTGTTTTCTTTAGAATTCTGTACATCTTCTGAAATGAGACACTGGTGATATAACAAAGTTTGAGAATTACTACTGTAGGGGCTAATTCACATAATAACTGCAAAGAGTTTGATTCATTTTCAAGAAGGCAATGTTCTCAAGAACTTGGATTCAGAAGCGATAAGTAGTATTAAGTGAAGCTATTAAGAGAGTGCGCCTGGGTCCTCTATCCCTGTGCTGAAAAATGGAGGGAAGCACCAGGTATGAAGAGCTGATTTTTTTTTTTCAGTCAGGTTGGTGCATATTCCCTCTGCAGCTTAGAGCTTGGGTCCCCTCAGTGGCTGTGGCAAGACATCGCATCTTAGACATGGAGAACCATTGCTCCTTTCCCCCAAATGTCTTTAACTTGAGCTTGTAAACAGCAGGAACTGATGTCCCCAGCCCTGGCCCTAGCATCCAAGTGAAGGATTGAGAGAGAGTGAAGGAAACAGTTTGTAGAGAGCCAGGACTCTGCATCAAAATTGAAGGTTGTGACTTGATGCAGTGAGGTTATTTGAGTCCTTGGAAGTATCCTAGAGAAAAGCTGAGAGAGGCTGCTTAGGTCCCAGACAATTCAAGCTTTAGCCCTTGCAGCTCAGCAGCACCTCAGGGCTCCCTGGTTAGGCCTTCTGGAACCACCATTGCTGGGAAGCTCCTTTTTTTCTCTAGACAGCCAACATTTTCTACCATCAGAAGTTGCCCAGTGGGGTCTCTAAGTGCCATAGGGGATGAGAAGGAGATGAAAATCATGGAATAGGACGTGTAATAAAGAACACTTTTTCTCAGGCACCGGCTACCCTCCCTTCAAGAGACAGCTGTTATGGGCACTGGCCTGAGGCCCATCTGAGGGGTACTGGCAAGAGGGAAAGGAAGCTGCCCAGTGAGTGCTGCCAGCCCCAGAGACCTCAGTGAAGGTCATTTCCCCCATACCAGCTGAGCTCCATGAATAAATAACATTAAATAAATAAGGGAGGCTAACAACTGAAGGCAGGGGGACAGGCTGCTAGATTCTTGCCCCCTCACACATACACACATATACATATACACACATGCACGCCCACAAAGCCGCAGATGAGATGATTCGAGGCTGGCTGCCCAATATCCCGAGTCTGTGGGGTAAGGCAGCATGGTCCTTGGAGGCTGTCACTCATGGGCCAGCATTGTAGAGGGACGCAGAGAACTGGAGGCCAGTGGGACATGCGAGGTGGAAGAGGCCAGCAGCTGAGGACTCTGGCACCTGGTGGGAAGAGCGGGTGGGAAGGTGGGAAAAGAACACAAGAAACATGTCAGGTAGGTCTAAGCCTATCCCTAATTCTCTTTTATTTTACTCCCCATCAGTGTGTCCCCTGTATCTTCCAGTAGGCCACTGGGTCCTCCTAGCCCCTAGATCAAATTCATCCCCCACTGGCCTTTGGGTATACTGACCAGGACCTGGACTTTCGGACTTTAGAGGTGGAAGGTCTTTCAAGGAAGCTGTCCAGACGCATAAGCCTCTCCATGTGCAGTGCCCGGGGATCTTGTTCTTGGTCGTGAGAGAATTCAACCTCAAAGACAGCTGGAGGGGACACATCCAGTTCCAGGAATAGGATGTTCTCTGCCTGTCCCCAGGAAAGTAAAACCAGATTTAGGTACAGATGTGCCTAACGCCATGTACCTTCCCTGCCCAGAGCTAATAGTGACTGATGATGGTGGCAATGAACAAATCTGGGACAAGGCATTTGTGCTGCCTCAGCAAGGTCTGAATATTATATTCCCCTGAGTCTAGAACCAGGCCCTGCATTGTCAGGCATAGCGGATGCATTGATCTGTTTTCCTTAGCTGTATTTTTTTGTTGCGAGAGAAGGTTTCAGTGGGCTAGGAAGGAGTCACTGGGAAGTCATTTACATATGAGGCAAAAAAAATGTTAATAAAATATGCATTGAATTTTATTTTTTGATATCCTGGACTGGAAATGCAGGGACCATAAACAGGCTGGATCTTCCTCTGATTGGCATGGGAGCTTTGACCTGCTCTGTTTCTGAACTAGGCTGATTTGCCCCTCCTTAGGCAACCTGATGGCCCCCCGCTCCCAGGAGCTCACCCTATTGATGCCAGACTGGACTCCCAACCAAATTACCCTATTGCAGCTCAGATCTCCCAAGCCCAAGAGATCTACCAGCTTCAGCCTCCCAGGAAGGAGGAATTATAGGCACATGCCATCATGCCCAGCTATTTATTGAATTTTTTTTTAAGTGTACACCCATATACTCCTGCTCAGCTGAAGCCTGGTCGTATCTGTAGCATATCATAAAATAAATTTCTCTGTGCCATGAAAGGTAGAATTTCCTAGCATGAAAATATGTATAAGAGGCACCATTGCATAATTCATAGAAAGCCAGCCTCAGAGTCAGGAAGTCCTGGGTTCTAATCCTCCCTCTAACACATATTACCTACATGACTTTGGGCAAATTTTATAGTCTCTCAGTGCCCCTGTCAACTCACTAAGACGCTAGGGTGTTGTTATTGTTTTTTAATTAACATCTATGAGAACTGGGCTTGATAAATATCTCTCTCCCTAAAATGGAAATAGCTCTGGATTTGGAATCTTAGGACCTGGGTTCAAATCCTAGCTCTGCTACTTATATAATCTTGAGTCAATCATTTCCCTTCTTTGGGCTTCCTCTAAAATGAGGGAGCTGGGCTAGATGAACTCTAAGGTCCCCCCCTGCTCAAAATCCTCTGTGTTGTACCCTGCCCCTAGTCCTTGCTCTAGTGATGAGTAGGATAAAGTAGTCAGTTACGATTGAGTATCATACCTTCCTGGAAATCTTTCTATTCCCTTCTATTTCCTAATCTCTTACCCTGTATCTGGGGTGGGATCCCATTGCCATGGCAACCCGGGCATATTGGCTGATGGGTCTCTTGTAGCCCACTGCTGAGGTTGGTCGCTTCTTCATCTGGCTGTTATTGCTGTAAGAGAGAGATGGTATCAGGATGAGTTTCCTGTGCACAAAGGAATGGTGACATCATGAGGGATTAAGTGGTCATTAATGTGCCCAGCAGACCTCCAGCCCTGCAGGCTCAGTTATTTCCTCTTTCTCATTTTGCCGTTGTCTGTCCATTCAAACTAACCTGAACTGGCCCAGACAGTTTCAAATGTACCATCTGTTCCCAATTTTTCAAGCTAAAGGGGGAACAAGGATAGCATAGGTGACCGAAATTCAATATCATTGGGCCAAGAGATTTACAAAATTATATAATCTAGAGTTAAGAGAGAATTATTTCAGAGGCCAATTCATCCAACCCCCATCCCAAAACTATACCCCTTGCAATGTACCAGATGAGCGGTCATCTAGTCTTTTTTTGAAGACCTCCAATGAGGGGCCCATTCACTTCTTGAGGCAGTCCATTCCACCTATGGACTGCTCTCATTGTTAGGAGTTTTTTTTCCTGACATCAAGTTTACATTTATATCTTTATAAATGCTCCTAGTTCTACTTTCTGGTGCCAAACAGACAAGTCTGAAACCTCTTACTCATGACAGTTTTTCAAATATTTTAAGACACTTAACATGTCTCCTGAGTTTTCTTCTCTTTAAACAGCTCCAGATCCTTCCCCCCTATTCCTCCTACCGACTTACAACAAGATAACTAATAGATAACAGTATTGGTAAATCTGCCTTTTTATGGTAGAGGAGAAAGAGCACAGGACTTGAATCTAGGTGGATGTGGGTTTGAAGCCCAGGCAGGGGTCTCACTGCTGTCCGTCAATCAACAAGCATTTATTAATAATCACCTGCTCGGTAGGTGCCGAGAATTCTGCTAAGCATTAGGGTGACACGTACAAAAAGGTGACAGTTACTGCCCTGTGGGAGCTGATACTCTACTTTCTTAAATGATCATAAAGTTAGCATTGCTAACAGTGTAGAAGAAGGGAGGTTTGACAAATCCTTTGCCACTAAGAATAGAACTTCCAACTTCATGCCCCATAATCTTTTGACAGGAAGCTGGCTTCAATCCAATTCAAAAAGTATTTAAGGGCCCACTATGTGTAAAGTGGCAGCTAGGTGGCACAATGTATAGAGAGCCAGGCCTGGGTAGGCAAGAAGACGCCTCTTTCTGAGTTTAAGTCTGGCCTCAAACATTTACTAGCTCTGTGACCTTTGGCAAGTCACTTTAATTCTACTTGTCTCGGTTCCTTCATCTATCAAATAAGCTGGAGAAGAAACAGCAAACCGTTTCCTCCAGTATCTTTGCCAAAAAAAACCCCGATGGGGTCACAAAAGGTCGGACAAAACTGAAAAAATGACTAAGCAACCACAACTACGTAAAAAAGAACAGTGGTTACGCACAAGTGCATGTGGTGCCTTCCCTCAAGGAACTTACAGATTTATTGGGAAAAAACAGATGAAATAGTTAGGCAGCAACATTTAGTAATGAGTTTAGTCCTCACCCTCTGTGAAGGCTCCTCAGAACGGGAAGGGAGAAAACTATCTGGAAACCAGAGACAGACTTTTGTAAGACTGGACAGACCCGAGTCCTGGGTTTACACAACCTAGGGCCCTTCCCCCCTTCCCTTGTTTCATCAGCATTAGGCCCCTTTCAGGAGTTTCTGACCTCCACCCTTGCTTGTGACCTTTTCCCCTCCCTTGCTTTGGCCTTTACCAAATAAGGCCATGGATGGTACCTTGGCTTCCTGTCCCACCTCCCTGCCAATAGGAGACAGTGGCAGGCTTCTTTGTTATCCTCCATTGGGTTGGATTTTGCGCCAAGACTGAGAACCTGTCTCCTAACCAATGGGAGAAGGGACAGCCAGGGGGAGGAGCTTGACTGCTTTAGGGTATAAATTCTTGTCATGGAGAGGGCCGCCCTCTTCCTGCAGGGGAAGAGAATAAAACTTCCTGTTCCTTCCTCAAGATGCCTCTGACTTTTGATTTTTCTTTGGGAGGGGATTTTTGGGGTCCTCATACCACACTCAATAAGAATAAGAATAAGAATAGTTTTCACATAACACTTTTAGGTTTGCCAAGCACTTTACAAAGATCTCATTTGGCCCCACAATGACCCTGGGAGGTAAATGCTATTATTATCCCCGTTGTACAGGTAAGGAAACTAGGGTTAACGGAAGTAAGTAACTTGCCCAGGGTCATGCAGCTAATAAGAGTTTGGGTCCACATTTGAATTCAGGTCTTCCTAAACTCCAGGTCTAGCTCTCCAGCTACTTTGCCGCCTTGTTGCCTATGGTAAGGGCATCAGATCTGGAGTCAAACAATCTTGATTCTATTACCCAGTACTTTTGTGATTTTGGCCAAGACCACTTGTTGGTTTTCTTTTCTGCCAAACAAGGTAGTTAGACTAGATGGCTTACTATCTATGTTGCCTTAGGATTGCCACTTAACCTTCACTGGCTTCACTTTCCTCTTCTGAAAAATGAGAGAGCTGGAGTCAATGGCCTCTATGGTCTAGCTCTGTGATAGTGACTCTAAAGTCTGACATTGCCCTAAATCCTATGACCTTTGTTTACTTTTAAAAGATGATACCAGTTAGCAATGAAATAGTCAAAAGGTTGGCATCTAGAAGAAGACTCGAAAGCAGTGGTCCTAGATTATTCACCCACTGGCTATGTAGTCCTTAAGTAACTTGAATAGGCAGCCCAGGAAGGCATCAACAATGCTTCTATTTCTGCAGGGGGAAAGTAATGGAACATTATGCAACTACCAAGCAGCCAATCATGTGCTAGGAGCTCTGGTCTCCACCAACAGGGTGGCTCCCACTTAGGTGGCTCCCATTGATCCCTTGGCATTGACCAAGATAGGTCATGGAGTACAGACTTGGGTAATAGATGACTTTGGCTTCTCTCTCTGAAGGATTTGGGGCAGTGACAGGAAGAGTGAATAGTGGAAGCAACTGGGGAAAGTATTTTTGCTTCTTTGGCTGGCACAGAGGGGAAAAATGCAGTCGGTTGCCATCTTGAAGTTAAAGGGCACTTTCACTTGAAGTGAAAGGAACAAAACTATAAGTAAAAGAGCTTTCTGAGACCTGCTTTAATCCAACAAGCAATTATTAAATGCCTACTCTCTAGATGCCCTGTGCTGGTGCTCAAGTAGGTGAAGGCTCTTCCTTTGATTTCATCAGTGTAGTAAGCATCTGGTGTTGGAGTGCTTTCTACCAGTGCAGATAACAGCCCATCAATAACTTTAATCTAAGGGAGGTGCTGGAAATTCAGAGAGGTTAAATGACTTGCTTTTAGCCACACAACTTAGGGAGTATTTGAGAAAGAATTTGAATCCACGTCTTTCTGACTCCAAGCCCAAACTTCTACCTACCATTCTACTTTACTGGAGAACTTGTCCTTCATTCTTGAAGAGGACCATGACGTCAGGGAGGTGATGCCATGACTTGCAAATGAATTGGATACAAGTGAAGGAGGGCTGTGCAAAGTCACCAGCCTAATTCCTCCTCTGGAGCCATTTGGGTCTATTGGCCAGATATAGACCAGGATAACTGGACTTGGCCCAGGATGCAGTAGGGGACCTTGACCTTTTCAAGCTAAGGTCTCTAATGGGGTTTGTTAACTGCTTAACCCATTCAGTTATTAAGGAAGTTATTAAGGCAACACCCATTCAGTGATCAAGGAAGGCCTTTTTAAGCAGCCAAAAAAACCACAAACAAACCCAAAATCGATCTGGGAGGGGAAGACCCTCAGGGTTTCTGGCCAAAACAGAAACAACTGCTGTTTACATTCATTCTGAGGAAAACTGGATAGAAAGACAAAGAATACCAAACAATCCCTCAAGGCTTGGGCAGAGCACACATCTGTTTCCTTTGATGGACGGGAGTAAATTTTCACTGCCACCTTAGTTCCCTGAAAGGGGCAATGTTGGAGGAGAGAAAGGGATTGAAACATAAAGGAAGAAGAAGGGAAAGTAACAGGAAGACACAAAAGAAAAAAGGGCAGAAATATGGAGAAAGAAAAGGAAGAAATCAGAAAGGAGTCAGGTGAAAGCATAATCAGACTCAATTCTGCTGCTACCTCTTTGGTGCAGCCACTCTCCTTCCCCCACTCCACCCTCCTCCCATCTGAAAGTTTTCTCCTCCCTCAAATTTTCCTAGAGCACTTTGTCTGGATCTCTTCCTCTGCCCCCAGCATTTCCTACCTGGTATCATATTTATGAAAGGGAGAGCTCTCAGACTTCGACTGATTATATCTACATATGAAAGCTCCAGAATGTAATTGGGCAAGTTGGAGAGACAAAAAGCCTGGCTCACTGCCTTTAATCTTTTCTCAGCCCTCTCACCTACATGCAAGAGGGAAAAGAGTTTGGAGCTAAAAACACCAAGACAAAAAACTCCTCAAACCACCAGTTAATGGACTTGATGTCTGGGGGAAAATGTCCAGTTGAGGACACAGAAGCCTTCTAGCCAAGAATCTAAAAGAGAACAGATAAACAGCTCCTAAGGGGAAAATGCTAAGAAAGGCTTTTTTCCTAGGGTAGGTACTGGCTATGTGACTGAAGTGAAGGCAGCAGCTTTTCTGAAATAGCTATATAAAATGCATCTAGCTTGTAACTAAAAGCACGGCAGAACCCACTTTTCTCATGAAGAAGGGATAGTACTATAGCTAAGGATTTCGGCTGAAGCCAGAAAACAGGAGCCAGAAGCAGAGAGAAGCCCTGATATCACATGCTTAGTAGGCAGGAGCCAGCACCTCCAGTAGACACCATCAGGGAACAAGTCCAGCAGGAGCAGCATGCAGGCATTACGAGTTGACATCACAGGCCCTATGACATTGGCATGGGCTGTCCCTCCATACATATGTGCCCTAGCCACTTGTGATCCCTCTATGTCCACCTCTCTAAGTGTTCTTCCTGGCCAAACATATGCTGTGTGTGTGTGTGTGTGTGTGTGTGTGTGTGTCCCTCCGCTCAGGTTTCTAGCCACGTGTATACCTCTCTACTTGTTTGTTCTGTATGTCTGTCCTTCCTACTGCTGGTTTCTAAGGAAAATGTTTTATTTATATTTTTCTACTATACCATTTCATTAAATATCTTTGCTTTGAACTAACTGTGCTCTCTGGTTGATGATTAAAGATAAACTCATTGATGGGGGCTAATAAGCCCTGGTTTTAGTGGATCTATAGACCCACAGGGAATACTGAATCTTAGGTGGCCTTCTTTGGGGGACCCACCCTTAGAGTTGGGGGATGCCTTAGGCACTACATTTATCTTTGTACATTTCACACTTCCCACTAGAATGGAAACTCCTCAAGGGAAAGATCTGGGCCATTTTTAAACTTTGTATATCTAGTAAATTGCATAATGCATTATATATAAGAGGTGTCTGATAAATGTTTGTTGAGGGAAAAATTACTATTGGCATCCATCATTTCCTGAATGTTGTGTGGCAGAGTCATGGTAGTCTTCAAGTCAGAAGACCTGGATTCAATTCCTGACTTACTAATCATATAGTCTTCAGCAAGTCCCTTATCCTCTGTGTACCTCAGTTTTCTCCTATGTAAAATAGGAAAATTCTACCCTCATCATGTATCCACACAGAGCTGTTGTGAGGATCAGATGAGATAACGTATGTGTAAGTGTTTTATAAACTATAAAGTTATATTTAGCTACTATTTGTTTTATTTACAGTGAAGGAGAAAAATCACTGAACATCAGTAATAAGATCTATAGCCAAAGTCATCTGGTGTACTAACTAGCTGTGTGACTTCAAGTTAAATTATGACCTCTCTGAGCTTTCCTCATCTGAAAAATGGGCATGATGATGTCTGCCCTACATAACTCATAGGACTTTTCTGAAGGGAAAATATAACAAAAGACATGATAATGTTCTGAAAAGAATAAGATAATAGTAGCTCACGTTTATATGAGGCAGCTAGGTGGCACAGTGGGTAGTATGTCGGCCCTGGAGTCAAGAAGACCTGAGTTCAAATCCAGCCTCAGACACTTGACTAGCTGTGTGGGCAAGTCACTTAACCCTGTTTGCCTCAATTTCCTCATCTGTAAAATGAGCTGGAGAAGGAAATGGCAAACCACTTCAGTATCTTTGCCAAGAAAACTGCAAATGGGGTCATGAAGAGTTGGACAGGAGTGAAATGACTCAACAACAACACATTTATAGTGTTTTAGGGTTTGCAAAGTGCTTTACATATACTATCTCATTTGATCCTCCTAATAGTCTTGTGAAGTGGTCATTAATTATTATCTCCAAGTTACAGAGAAGGAGAATGAGGGTAACTTGCCCAGGGTCACAAAGCCCGTGTCAGAATGTCTGAGGCAGAATTCAAACTCGGGTCTTCCTGACTCCGAGCCCAACCAGATACAATACAAATGCCAAGTATTGTTGTTCACATTATAAATAACACAGGTGGTAATGATAAAAATGTCTGACTGCTGGAGCTCTCCTTAGAAAATGAATCACAATTAGCAGCTGACTGGTATAATGTATTGGGTTAAACCAAAGATTACTAGAAAAGGGGGCTGACAAAGAGTCGGCGTGGTCTTTGAGAGGTCGGGGAGACCCCAAGGATTAGGACCAGGCAGTCGACCCATCTTATATAAGTTTCAAGGCAATTTTGAGGCAATTAAGGATAATGTAGAGAGCCCCTGGAGCCGCCGGGCAGGATGGCTGTGTGAATGTCAACTCCAGGACATGCAGACTGACACAAGACTCTTGGCAGCAGGGGACTGGGGAAGGGAAGGGGGGGCAGGGAATGTGTTATGTTTTTTCTGTCTCGTGACATCATCCGATTGGGTAAGCAGTGGTGCAGGTCAAGTGTCTGCTGGCAGAATGAGCCAATGAAAGGTGCCATGGATATTCTGGGAGAGTACAGAGAAGTCCGCCTTGCAAAGAGTACACAAAACCTCTGTGCTGGCTGATCTCTCCTACCTGAGTTCTGTTCTCTGCGGTCATTCTCTAAGCAAGAAGTATGACTTATGGCTGATTGCCCAGAACTGAGGTCATCTTCCCTATGGAGGCTAGATTGCTTTGGCTATATCCACATCTGCAGGGAATCCCAAATGACCATCTCTTGCTGGCTGTGTGGTAGAAGGGTTAGAGTGCTGGAGCTCTAGTAAGGAAGACCTATGTGCAAATTCTGTTTCTTACCCTTAGCACAGCAGTTCTCAACCTGTGACCCCTTTGGGGGTCGAACAGAATCGCCTAAGACCATCAGAAAACACATATTTCCAAAGCTCTTAAGAACCGAGACACTGCTCCTCTATCCGTCTCCAGGCAGGTCCACCCACATGCAGATACACCCACATACGAGTATTAAAGGGTTGCAGCATTAGGAAGGTTGAGAACCACAGCCTTCGCAATTCTGTGATTTACGCAAGTCACTTTATCTATACAAGCCTCAGTTTCCTTACTTGTAAAATAAAAGAGATGGAATAGGCATCCAAGGTACTTTCTAGCTCTAAATCTATGATCCTCTAATCTTCATTAACATTTAAATTCATCCCTTATGCTCCATCTCCATGGTTGAAGGCTCCTTCACCTATCCCTGGATGTTTACCATCCAAGTTGTCATTCAGCTCACAGCATTGTGTCACTCTTCTCCTGATTTAGAGGTGTCAAACACAAGGCCTGGGGCTACACGTGGCCAGCAGCACTACAGAGTGTGACCCAGAACCAGATTAAAATTAGGCTCCTATCCAACTTTAATGAATTAATTTAAAATATATATGTATATATATTTATATACACACACATACATACACATATATGTATATGTATGTATGTATGTATATATGTATGTATGTATGTCATTTTCTAAGCCAATCAATGTGTGTGTCCCACAGGGATCCTTATAGAGTGACCCTAATCTCTATTTGAAACTACTAAATTTATGCCAGCCCCTATTTTACGAATAAGAAAACTGTGATGTAATAAAGGTTAAATGACTTGCCCAAAGTTGCCCAAGACAGGAGGAAGAGCAGAGATTTGAACCTAGCTCATCTGACTCTTTCAGAGGACCAGGACTCTTACCATTGTATCAGATCACGGCTAGAGATGGTTTTAAATGGAGTTCTTCTCCAGGTCCTTCACTCACACCCAGCAGTGCAAGTTCAGATTTCTTCTTGGTTTGCCCTTGCTCATATTTGTTACTTCTAACATTCATTAAGTATCTTCTATGTGCCAAGCACCATTACTCAATTTGTTCCATCCATCCAAATGTCTAACCCAGTGGCAGGATAAGACATTTGCTTACCTCAGCCAAGGTTTGAAAACTACACAGAGGCTTTGAGCATTCATACCCCTCTCACCTAGATCTTCAGTGACTCCCTATTCCCTTCCAAATAAAATACAAATTCCTTATCCATGGCATTTAAAGCCCTGTACAATCCAGATCCAATTTATCTTTCCATCATTATTTTACATTATTAGTTCCATCCAAAGTGGACTTTTAGCTCTTCCTCCATCTTATCCTATGTTCTTCCACATCTGTGCTTTTCACACAGGTCACTACCATGCATAGAACACACTCCTTCCCCAGCTCTGTCTGTTAAAAGTTTTTTCTTTACGATCTTCCTCCGTAGTTATATACTTTCCCTAATTCGCCCCCAACCATGACTGAAGTGACCTCTTCTCTCTCACATCTATTTCATTTTGTTGGTCTCTCAGTCCTATTACACCATCTGTATAATATTTATTTGAGAACATGCCTTGCACGTGGTAGCTCCTTAATCAGTCTATGATCCTAAGTTTGCTGAATGAGTAGCAAATTCACTGTAATATATGCAACTTGACTTCTCATAAAATAAACACCTGTGTATGGAGGACAGAATTTCTGACATTAAAAATGTGTATTTATTTTTTTAAAAAAGTAATATTAAAACTATCCCTTGCTATAGTCTATTCTCTGTTGTACCTTAAGATTCCATATTTCTTTGCCTTGACTCCAGGCTAAACACTCTGATTCTTTTCCCTTCTCCTTTCATTTTCTTGCTTTCTCACACCAAAATCTTATAAACATTTTTCTTCTAGTTCCCTTTTGTTTCACACTGATCTGTGAAGACATCTACGGACAGTCTGCGGGTACGAAGAGTTTTGGGATTCAAGATGGCAAGGAACTTGGGTGGTGCCATGTCTGGGTCAAGAGTAGGGAAGACTTTGAGTTCAAATTTGGCTACAGACAGGTACTAGAGGTGTGACCCTGGGCAAGTCACTTAACCTCTGCCTGCCTCAGTTACCTCAACTATAAAATGGGGATAATTTTATATAACCCTCCCATGGTTGTGTGGATCAAATGTGATAATATTTGTAAAGTGTTTAGCATAGTGCCTGATACACAGTAGCTATTTGATAAATGCTTGTTTCCTTCCCTGTGGCTATTCCAGGGCATGGAAGAATCCTGGGGGCCATATACTTTTGCCTCTATAATGAAACCATCGTACTTTCTGTTCAAATTCTATTCCAAGTGCATTTTTCAGAGACAAAGGGCATATTCTCTTTAACATCTCCAAGGCAGTTTGCTCCAAAGTCACTTTGGAGGATAGAAGTAGTTGTGATAGGGATGGGTTCATTGTGAGGAGATCTGCAAAACCCCAAAAAGGCCAGCAATCGTGCAAGGGCTAGGGGCCGTGTATGCAGCTGATGCCATACAGTGTTAGAGACGCTGTCAAATGTATAACAGCTAGAAGATGTCATATCACCATGATTTTAAAAGGAAAATCCATCAAGAGAAATTGTCCAAATAAAATGTCATATGAACCAAAATATTTCTAGGATTATAGAGTTGGAAGGGACCTTGGAAGTCACCTAGCTCAGAGAGAAGTGTCAAACACACAGCCTGGAGCTGCATGTAGCCCACGATGCCCTCAAATACAGCCCACACCAGACTAAAAGTTAGTTCCTAGCTGATGTTAATGTATTAATAATAATAATAATAATAAAAGAAAAATACATATGCCTGTATAATTCTCTAAGTTGGTATGTGGCCCGCAGGCATCCTTACGTATACTGAGCAGATCCTGTCTCTTTTTCTTTTTTTTGAAACTGATCTCATTTCTCCCACCCCCTCTTTTACAAATGAGAAAACTTCAATTTAAGGAGGTTAAAGCCATGCCCAAAGTCACACAAGAAAGAAGAGCAGAGATTCAAACCCAGCTCATCTGACTCTTTCAGAAGACCAGGACTCTATATTACATCAAATCATGGCTAGAGATGGTTTTAAATGGAATTCCTGAGCAGCTTTATAGTAAGATCATTGGAGTACAATGAATGGTAAGCCCTGACATGAGGTTAGAGAGGGCACTTTGAAGAGGGAGCAACTGCAAAGACAGCGAGGTGGTGCAGTAGACAGAGTGCCAGGTCCAGAGTCAGGGAGACTCATCTTCCTGAGCTCAAAACTAGCCTCAACCACTAGTTGTGTGATCCTAGTCAAGTCACTTAACCCTGTTTGTCTTGGTTTTCTCATCTGTGAAATAAGCTGGAGAAAAAACCGACAAAACCATTGCAGTATCTGCCAAGGAAACCCCACACGGGGCCATGAAGAGTCAGACACGACTGAAAGGCAACTCAACAAGTAGAGCTACCTGAAGAAGCACCTGCCATCAGCACACATCAGGTTTACTGTGTTGGAGAAACAGAGTTAAAAGACGGCATGGGGAAGAGATTTAGAAACAAAGGCAGGAGGGCGATTTTAGGAAGCTGATGTACTAGAAAACAAATAGTGCCGGGCCAGTCAATTAGCTTCTCTTGGCTTTGGTTTCCTCATTTGTGAAATGGAGATGATAATAATCTAACAATCGCCCCTCCCTCGTAGCTCTGTCAATGCGGATTAAATGATGGAACACCTATAAAGTGCTTTAGAACCAAGTGGTGAGGGGGCAGTTAGGTGGCACAATGGATAGAGTGCTTACCACAGTTACTAGCAGTGTAACCCTGTACAAGTCACTTAATCTCAATTGTTTCCCAAAACACAAACAAACAAACAAAAAATCCATCCCAGTTGTAAGAGGCAACAACAGGGAGTGGATATATAAAGTGCTGGGCTTGGGATCAAGAAGATCTGAGGTCAAGTCCTACTTCAGACACTTAACTAGCTGTATGTGACTATGGGCAAGTCTGAGTCTCATCCCTTCCAGAACACCCAAAATGCCCCCCAAAAGAAAATTATCCTACTCCATTTTTATATTTTCCTGTTAGAGAAAGGAGAAATGTGTCCTTTGCATTTGATCATATGACCATGAGGTTATAAAAGAGTCTTGTTGCCTTTTAATGCAGACTTTATTTACATGCAATATTCCATGGTCCTATAGTAGCTATTATTATATTAATAGGAACATAAAGCTCTTAGGTATGAAAAGGTAGTGTGATAAAGGGGCACAAAGATATAAAACTTGGACTTCACAGAACTGGGTCTGAGCCCTGACTCTGTGCTACTTGTATGATCTCCAGCAAGCTGCTAAATCTCTTCCAGACTCAGTTATCTCATCTGTAAAATGGGGCTAATAATACTTGCACTAGCTACCTCACAGGGTTATTTTGAGAACCAAGTGCAAATGAAACCATTTCCTCATTGAGAACACCCTATTTTAACAAAAGGTACGTATTTCTGAAGGCTATCTTTTTTTTTTTCACCCTTACATGACCTGAACTGTTTTTGTTGGCATAATACGGTAGCCCAATACAAACTGAAATCTCCAACATTTGCACTAACAACAGGCAATAATTCTGCGTGTTGAAGCCCTTCTGTGGACAGAAAAATTTTTTTTAGTGGTTAGAGTTGCTAGACTTGGAAACCCAGAAAGACCCGCACTTTAGATTCTTTCTCCTGTACTTACTGTCAGCCTCTACCTCAGTTAACTTTTTCTAACTATCACTCTCTCTAAATCTCAGTTTCTTCATCTGTAAAATGGGAATAATAAAAGCACCTACCTCAGGGATATTGGCAAGGACAAATGGGATAATCTATGTACTATAGCCAAAAGAACACCAGCTCTGGCATCAGGGGCCCCAGGTTCAAATTCAGCCTCTAAAGATTATGGCCTTTGTGACCTTGGGCCAGTCCCTTACTTTCTTTGGGCCTCAGTTTCCTCAGCCGTAAAATGAAGGACATAGACTAGGTAGCCTTTAGGGTCCCTGTCACTTCTAGATCTCTGATTCTATGTAATGCCCTTTGCTATACACGTGTCAGCTATTGACTGTTACCCAAAATTATGTCAGCAAAGAACAAATTGTGCAGGCTCTGTTAGGGCCAGACTATGAGTGAGTCTGACATCTCAGCACTGGCCTACCTGAGTTGAGGAAGACTCGTTATCTGGGTGTGGTCCAAACCTGATTAAAATGGAGTTCCCATCTGGTTTTAAAGTGTTAATATATTAATAAAAAAGAAACGTGTAAACGTGTGTGATTTTCTTTTCTTCCTTTTTCTTTGCTTTTTGGAGGGGGAAAGGCAGGGTAATTGGGGTTAAGTGACTTGCCCAAGGTCACATGGCTAGAATGTGTGATTTTCTAAGTCAGTATGTGGCCATCACTGGGAGAAGAATTTTTTTCAGGGACAGCAACTCATTAACTAGCAACTTGTTAAAACTTCCACAGCTGCAGGGGATAATTGTAATCTGCATGGGAAATGAAGGACAACCAACATGATAGGAATCGTAGATTCCTGATGTATTTTAGAAGGCCCCTTGCTTTTTATTGAAGTTCAGCCAACTTCATCAAATACTTGTGAATTCCTTAAGTGATAAAAAAAAAAAATAGTAGGAAAGATTAATACCTTCCTCCTTAAGGTGGCATGTAATTCATAATAATGTCAAGCTGGAAGGGGCCTTGCAGATAATTTAGCCTGACTCTTTTATTTTATAGAAACTGAGGCCAAGAAATGTAGCATGAATTTTCCATAATCAGATAGCTAGTTAGAATTCAAGCCTTCTGACTCCTAGTTCATGGCTTTTCCCAATATATAATTATTTTGCTTGGATTTATTCTAAAGTCTTGTTAAAGTCAACTGTTTCTCAATATTCCCTTTTTAAGGTGATTTTTTTTTCCTCATAGCTTTTTTTTGCTTTTTTTTAAGAGAGGGGGAAGAGGGCAATTGGGGTTAAGTGACTTGCCCAAGGTCACATGGCTAGTTTTCTGTTAAGTATCTGAGACTGGATTTGAACTCAGGTCCTCCTGACTCCAGGGCGGGGGCTCTATTCACTGTGCCACCTAGTCGCTCCTCTCCATAGGTTTTTGACACAAAATTTGCCTCCTCCCAAAATGGGTACTTCCTGAGCCCCCTATTTCTTACCACTCCTTCCTTATTGGATTTGCTTATGATTTCCCTATCAAATTACCCTGTATTTACTATATATAGAGAGAGACAACTAGTATAGGAAATAGAGAGCAGGCCCCAAAAGGTCTGCCTCTGACACAAGGATAAGGAACCTGCAGCAGCCAGGCCACGTGTGGCCCTCTAGGTCCTAAAACTTCACTGTATTTAGTCAAAGGCTGGCACTTGAGGACCTAGAGGGCCACATATGGCCTCAAGGCCTCAGGTTCTCCCCCTGCCCGCTCTGACACATATTGTCTATATGATCCTGGGCACATCCCTTCACTCTCAGGACCCCAGGACAAATCTGTCTCAGCAGTGGTAGTTTTTCTTCATAACTCCTTACACCAATGAAATCATATGCCCACCTCCTGTTCCCCCTCCCCCCCCCAGCCATCCCTCCCAAAGCATATGTAATGTAATGTCCTTCAAGGCCGAAACCGTTTAATTCTAGTCTGTGCCTAGCATAGTATCTGGCATGTGACAGTTAATAAATGCTTATTGACTGAATGTTTAATTATTTGAGTACATGTTGAATTTCTCCAGTAAAATTGAAACTCATTAAGAGCAGGGACTATTTCATTTTAGTCTTTCTATCCCCAAAGCCTTGCAACACAGTAGGCATTTTTTTTTGCCTTATTATTTTTTTATTTTTTAATGGCCTTAAAGTCAAATGTAACAAAGAGAAGTGTTTCTTTCCCCTATTGATTCATCCTATTTATTGTGACATCTTTTACCCCAACACTTTTATCTGGAATAGTTTCTGCTCATAGACACATTGTTAAACATTAATCTGTAACCACACTAAACCAGGTATGCCTAAGGACACACCAAATATAATGCAAGGTTATTGAAGGGGACAGATTCCAAAATGAGTAAAATGTTGTTGGAGGACAGAATTTTTCTAGGGTCAGGAACTCAAATCAGCTCTTGCTGGGGGAGGGACTGGGGGGGGGGGGGGAGGGCCGTTGCTAAGAGAGATCAGTAAAACAGACCTGGAAAGTAAATGTTAGCAGAGCCTATAATTTAAGTCGGATGCTGGAAGCTTAGGAGTGGCTTCTTTAAGATACGAAAAAACCCTAGACAAACAACAGAGTGAGGTAAGGTAGAGAGGCCTCCCAGGATTAGTCAGGGAGATGTCTAGGGGTTTCTGGCTCCCAGCAGGAATATGCTGCACATCTGAAGAAAAGGTGATATCACTTAAGCAGAGCTGAAATCTCTGGCAAATTAGCTCTTCCAGGAAGGCTGTGGGAGATGGCATCCTACACATGAGAGACAGTCAGCATCCTCAAAGTCTCAACAGAGGAGATGCACTGGTTGTGGCTAATCTCTTGTCCTCTAGCTCGGCTCTTTTTCCCAGTCAAACTACTAGACATGGTGTTTGTTCTCCCAATTTATAGTTCCTCTCCTCCACTTGCTTCTCAGTCCCTTTCAATCTGACTTCTGACCTTGGCCCTAGTTGGAACTGCTTTCTCCAAGGTAACTGGCAGGCTCTTGACTGCCAACTCCAATGACCTTTTCTCAGTCCTCATTCTTTCTGACTTCTCAGTAGCTCTTTTCTCCCCCTCCACTAAGTTCCTTCCAACAATCCATGTTTTTGTTTCTACATCAAGATCATTTCTGGATATATCCCCTCCTCCCACCCTCCATATTCACATCAACACCAAATCCTCCCTTGTAACAAAGATTGTTGTCTGTCCTTCGTTCTTGAAGAGGATCAATGACATCAGGAGGGTGATGCCTTGACTTGCAAGTGAATTGGATTTAAGTGAGGCAGGATTGTGCAAAGTCATTGGCCTCACTCTCTCCTACAGAGTCATCAGAGTGCAACGGCAAGACACAAATCAGGACAACCAGCAATGGCACCAGATGCAGTGGGATACCTTGGCCTTTTTTAAGCTAAGGCCTTTCCAGGGTCTCAATCTGTCTGAGGCAACACTCATTCAGTGATTAAAGACTAGGGAAAAAAGAACAATTACGCAAAACCAAGTAATTTGGTGTCTGAATTTGTATGGAAATTTCTATACCAACAGCCTCTCACTCTCTCCTAACATGTCAGTCACTCCTTCCCCTTGGAGGCTCTCTCCTTTGGCTTCTGTGGTACTTCTCTCTCTTGGTTCTCCTCCTGTTTCTTTGGCTGACTATTCTCTGTCTCCTTTGTTGATCAATCCATCAATCAACAAGCATTTAGCAAGCACCTCCAATGACATCCTTTTCTTGATCACAAAGTGTGGGTATCACTCAAGTCTCTGTCTTGAGTCTTCTTCTCTTCCTTGGTGATCTCATTGGTTCCCATGGGGTTTAATTATCATCTCTGCAAATGACTCCCAAATCTATATGCAATTCTAATTTTTTTTCCTGAACTTTAGTCCTACATTATTACCAACTGTCTGCTGGGCATCTCCACTTGGATGTCCCATAAACATCTCACACTCAACACATACAAAACAGAATCTATTACATTTTTCCCCAAATCCAATTCTCTTCCAAATTTCTCTCTTTATGTTGATGGTACCACCATGCTTCCAGTCAATCAGGTTCTCAACCTTTGAATAATGCCCTCCTTCTTCTTCTTCAACATCCATATCTAATCAGTTGCTAAATTTAGAATCTACCTCCGAATCGCCTCTTGCATCTGGTTTCTTCTCTCCATTCACACAGCCTCTGCTCTAGGCCAGGCCTTTATTCCTTCTCAACTGGACCACTGCAGCCGGACTAGATTTCTTGCTTCCTATCTGTCCTTTCTCTAGTCCTTTCTCCACAAATTGATATTTCAAAACACAGATCTGATCACTTCACTCCCCTAATCAAAACTCCTCATTGACTCTCTATTACATCAAGGATAAAATCCATCATCCATAGTCTTCCATTAAATTTATCCACTACCAACCTCCTTCCCACTCTCCTTTCCAATCCCACTGCACATTATTTCCTTTCACACACTCTCTATTCCAGTTAAATTAGCTAGGAAGCTAATGATATATATACATGATATTCAGTCTCCTGATTCAGGACAATTCTAAAAGATTCATGATAGAAAATGCAATCCACATCCAGAGAAAGAACTGATGGAGTCTAAATGCAGCGCAAAGCAGACTATTTTCATTCTCTGTTTTTTTTAAAAATTTTTTCCCTTTTGTTCTGTTTTTTTCTTGTATAACATGATAAACGTGGAAATGTGTTTTACATTATTGCACATGATATAACCTATATCAGATTGTTTGTTTTCTTGGGAAAGGGGGTGAGGAAGGAGAGAAAGAGAGAGAAAAATATGGAGCTCATAATCTTACAAAAAATGAATGATGAGAAGTGTCCTTGCATGTAACTGGAAAAAATAAAATAGTATATTCATGATATTCAACTTCCCATCTCTGTGTTCCCACCCTGGAACATAATCCCTCTTCACGATGACCTTTTGGAATTCCTAACTTTCTTCAAGATCTAGCTCAGGTGCTGTCTCCTATGTGAGGCCTTTCCTTGATTCCTCCTAGTCACTAACAGTCTCTCCTAGAGAATTGCTTTATATTATTTTTGTATACACTTAGCATTTTCTTATCTACATATACATATGTATATATATGTATATGTATACATACACATATACATATTATATATACACACATGTGTGTGTGTATATTGGCAAACTATAAGCTTCTTGAGGGCAGGAACTACTTCATTTTTATCTGTGTATTCCCAGCACCTATCACATATCACATTATGCATATAAGAAAATGGGTACTGAATAAATTTAGTAGGCATAAATGTAAAGCCCTATACTTGAATTCAAGAGATAAGGTGATATTCCTGCCCTACTCTGTGCTGGTCAGACTCTATCCAGAATTTTGTATTTAGTTCTAGTTTTAGTGCTAGGTACCACCTTTTAGGAAGAACATTGATGAGCTGGAGAACCATGTGAAGAGGAAGGTGAACAGAATGGCAACAGGACCTTATGGTATGAGAATCAGTTGAAGAAAATGAGAATGTTTAGCCTGGAGAAGAGACAACTTAGGGAGAATATACTAGCTATCCTCAGGTATGTGAAAACACAGGGAAGAGGGATCAGATTTGTTCTGCTGACTCCAGATGACAGACAGAACCAGGAGCAATGCCTAGAAGTTACAGAAAGGCAGCCTGATATAATTAAAACTATTCATAAATGGAAAGGACATCTTAGAAGGTACTCTGCCCTCCCATCTCCCAGAGGTCCTGGACAGCAACTGGATAATCATTTGTTACAGAAGTCATAAAGGGGATTCCAATTCAGGTGTGGGTTGGACTAAATGATCTTGGAGTTTCCTTCCAACTCTGAGATTCTCCAAGCTGCTGGACCTAAACACAGTTGGAGCTGACTAACACGTTTATTTGAGGGACTTTTGGGAAGTTAAGTAGAATCACAGAATGCCACAAGTGGAAGGAACTTTATAGGTCATCTAATTCAACTGCCTTACTTTTCAGTTGAGCAAACTGAGGTCCAGAGAAATGAAATTAGGTCTGTGTGACCTTTGTTAGTGGCAGAACCAAGGAGACCCACATCTCGTGACACCTCTTCCAGGACGCTTTCCATTGAGATGAAATATCTTTTTAAAGCTAAGGATAATAAAACTAGCAATAATAATAATAATAATAATAATAATGATAACTTATTTATATAGTGCTTTGAGGTATGCAAAGCTATTCAGATACATTATCTTATTTGAGGAAAGAATAAAAGGCAGGCAGCAGTATGGTGCATAGGGAAGGAATGCTGAATTTGGAATCAGAAGCCCTGGGTTTGAATCCCACCTGAGCAAGTAACTTAATATCTCTGTGCCTCCCTTTTATCAATAATACAATGAGAAAGTTGGACTAGATGCTGAGGTACTTCCCAAATCTAAATCTATGATCCTATGAATAAAAGAGAAAAAGTGCTAGGAATGGTAACATTTAAGAAATTATAAGTAAAGAGACCCAGTTATATCCTAAGGAATCTTTCATTTTTCCAAAAACTGTTCTAAAAGTCCTAATTGTTTTAATATGTTTGGTTTTTCAGTTTAGTTTTTTTTTAATTAATAATCTTGTCCTTTAAAGCTGGTTGTAAATCTGGGAACCAGATGATGTCTAGGTTCTCCACCTTTTCATTGATGATTCTGAACTACCACATGAAACTCAAGAAAAGCACCCACCTACTGTAGCTCCTGTGAACAAGGCATCCTACCACCACCTGGTGGCAGTAGACCTAAATTTCATGGAATTAACTCCCTTGGAAACTGAATTTACAAAAACAAATGATGACACTTAGTGGCAGCCTCTTTCACTCTGATCAAGGTCAGTGTCACCACCTCTGATTGCATAAATGAAGGGTGTAACTATTCTCAACCTAAAGCATAGAAAAAGGAGCTCCCTGACTTTGACCTGAGACAGTGACAATGCCTCTCACTCTCTTCCTTGCTGGGATTCTGAGGTCAGATCTGGAGATGATCAAAGATCTAAAGCTCAGGGCAACCTCAGAGGCCACCTAGTTCAACTCTCCTTTTTTTTTCTCCAAATATATGAGCCACAGAAGACCAGAGAGGTTAAGTGATCTGGCCAAAGTCATCCAGCTGGTACATAGCAGGCTGGGAGTCAAAGCCACATTCTCCCAAATTCAGCTTCCTTTCCTCAGTAACTCATCGGTGGTTATACCTCCCTAGCAAAGTGATGACAAAGCATTTGTACACCTTGGGTAAGTGTTAGAGATTTTCCTCCCCATCCCAACCCTTAGAGCCCACTGGAGGGATGCTTTGAGCTTTAACCATAACATGTGTGAATTCACATTACAGGAAGCTAGGAATGGCATTTTCTGGCATTAAAAATATGTGAATTTGTTAAAAAAAAAAACTGAGGCAGAAAGAGACTGAGATCTATGTCTGTGGAAAACATACACCAATGAAAACAGGGTTGCTTGAAATACTGAGGAACTAGCATAGCAAAAAAGTACGATCTAGTGGAAAGAACGTGGGGTTTGGTGTCCAGAGGCATGGATTCCAATCCTAGACATACCTCTGAGACTTGGGGCGAGTTAAAATGAAGGAGTTGGACTTGAAGGCCTTTAACGTTCCTTCCAGGTATAACCACATGATCTTAAATGATATTTAAAAGCATCCCAGAGGGAAGTAAGAGCCTGGGTGTGGAACACTCAACTGATATGTTATATAATTTTGCTGAACAGATTTTTAAAAATCTCTTTCACTGTCCTGAGGGGTAGCTTTCAGAGTGGAGGGAGGTGAGGGCTATGTTAGAAAACAGAGGTAATATAAAACCAAAAGATAACAATACAATTTTTAAAAATGTGTCCTTCATTATGTCCTCTGCATGTTGCACTCTATGTGACTGCCTACATTGCCTACTCATAGACCTGGTTCTTTCTCTTTAAGCAGAGCTTTGAATGCCAATGAGCAATTTCTTTGCTTTTTAACAGAACTGGGTGTGGTCTGCTGTCCAGCACAAATAGGGAGGTGTGTTCTACATAAATACCAGCAGAGGGAGCTCTACACCCAAGTCACAGGAATAGGGGGTCTATACCTGAAGGATGGTGAGAGGTATGATGGTCAAATCTCTCCTCTATTTTAAGCCATACCAAAGAAAGGACCTACCAGAAAGGCTGGTATTTTCACCTCATCACAGGCCACCCTCCTTCTCCAATAGTACTTCTGGTTTTCTAAGACATCTCATCATTTTGGAACTCATAGGATCATAGATATATAGAAACAGAAAGGAAAAAAAACTTAGAGGCCGTCAAATCCCCTCATTTTACATTTGAGGAAACTGAGGCACAGGGAGGTTAAAGGACTCACTCAATTTCACAACGCTATTGAGTGTCCGAGTAAGGATTTGAACCTGGGTCTTCCAGGGCCCTGTCTACTATACCACACTGCCCACCAACTCTTCCTTTTGAGATATTTACTCTGCTCATAGAGATTCTCTATATCAGAACTTGAAAAAAATCAACTTCTACTCAGAATTCGGGCCACAGACAGCTCTATTTTTCCCTTTAGTCTTCCATCGTGACCATGGACCTCTTGACTCTGCCTAGGAGATGGGTCTCCAGAGCCCTGCCTCTGCTCCCTGGGTAAGAATCTACTTACACTCCAGCTGGCACCAGTGGCTGGAACTTCCATTGCTCCTCCTCACAGTCCAGGTAAAGACGATTCATGATCTTATTCTTCTCCTCAGGAGGGATGAAGTTTTCAATGATCAGGTATCTGGGAATGGGAATGGGAGGCAGGAGGGACAAGAGGAAAAGTGACCATGGCATAGGTGACAGAGGATGGATTGGAGAATACATAATAGACACATATACACAAAAGCCAAAGAGGGGAGGTGAGTGGGGGGAAACAGAAGGAGAGCTGGCATTAATAAAAAAAACCAAAAACCAGTGGAATTCAATATCTCTGGAGCCAAAGAACAAGGTCTAGCAGTTGAAACTGGAAAGCACCTAGTGTGAGCTAATGCATATTAGGGTGTATGACAAATAGGAGGAAGAAATCCTCAAGGTCCTGACTTTCCAACTTTAGGCCTATCTGACCTCTATCCTGTCCTTAAGGAATACACCATTCTCCTCTAGCCCAAGCCCTGACTCTCCAGCCTTAGTCTTAGGGAAGATGATACTTAAGTGTAGCAGAGGTGATCAGAAGAACCCCTGCTTAATTTGACAAGTTCTCTCAATCTACTGCTACGTGTGGGAATGGTCAACCTTGCAATCTAGCAACGGAGCCTGGTAACAAAAAGCCTGAATGCAGAGTAAGGGGGAATGAGAGAGGGGCTAGAGAGTTTCTGAGTGGGCAAACATGATAAGTTAGGAAGGAGACAGACGCCTCTTACTTGAGCTTGAGTTCCCGGGTCTGTTCATTCTGTGCTTCCTCCAGGTCTTGTCGTACACGGATGTACTCATCATGCTGATCCTGGATTTCTGCCTTAACTGCCTGCAGCTTAGCGTAGAGCTGGACAAGAGACAGACCATGTATTCAATCAGCCCTGCCTAGCATGAGATAGGGTGGCAACAATAGTCTCTACGCCTCTACCCTCACTGGTCCCCGCAAAGATTTACTTGGGTCCCAGGGAACTACTTCTTTCCTTGAAAGGGAAGTAAGGATCAGTGTATGGACCTGAGCCTTTCTTATTGCTAATAAAGCTCAAATAAGATGTCTATGGGCCTCCTGCCATCCCTCTCTCCCACCAAAAATGCCACTATCATCCCATTTTCCCAGGGCTATGATCAGAGAGAGAGAAAGAGGAGCCCATATGGATATTTTGAAGTTAACCCCACCCCACCAGGGTTTCCAAGGGCAGCAGGGTTATAGGTATGAGGCCCTGTCTGTTGCATCGAAGGAAGCTCAAAAGGGAAAGTCATAAGATCATAGGTCTTGAGGGGTGAAAGAGACCTCGGAAGTTATAAAGTTCAACTCCTTCATTTTACATTTGAAGAAACAGGCCCAGGAAGCCTAAGTGACTAGTCTAATATTACACAGAGGTAGGATTTGAACCTAGGGCCTCTGATTTTAGAGTTGGTACTTTTTCCACTTTCTCACATTGGGAAGAGGTAGAGAGAGGGTGGCTCCTGATAGTGAGTAGGTAATTAGCCACATTTCCCGCTTTCCCATTAGCAACAGAATGGAGAACATTCAAAGAGTGTCCAGACCCTGAGAAAAGTATGTTCCTGGTGACTACCACAGTGGCAGACCTTTGTTCAGGACCCAGTCAGATTGCTACAGCCCTGAGAACTTCCAGGAGGCACATCTGCCCAGTGGCTGGATTCTAGCCTGATGGTCCTGGCCAGGCCCTAACAGAAGCTCTGTACCCAATCACAGGCCCTTCCAGATCCCAAACTGTTAGAGTATTCACTATCTTGCTGACAGTGAGCGAACTTTCTATCATCTTGGAAATTCTCTAATTCTCCCTTTTCCATTCTATAATCCAGCCCCACCCTGGGTCTACTGTCTCTCTTTAAGGATCACTCCCCTACTCTGGGAGCAGTTTGACAACAGACAGTACTCAAGCAATTACCTGGGAAGGATGCAGTAAAGAAGGGAATTTATCTTTATCTAAGACTTTGACAGTATTGGCATGCTATGTATGGTTCACAGGGTCACAGAGAGTCAGATATGATTGAATAACAATAAGACTTTGAGGACAGTCCCAGCCAGAGATCAGGAGTGAAAAAGCTTCCCAATCTCAGGGGAGCATTGCCTACTTATATAGACTAGTATGCTTCACTCTCCCGGACCCCAATAACTTAATTAGGAGTGTAGAGGGTAAAAAGAACAGGTATGGACACTCACACAAAACAATGGAGGGGAGGTCTTTAGACTCTCTAAGTTCTAGCCAAACTATCTTTGTATAGGCCGGGGTGGGGAATCTGTGGCCCTGAGGCCACATGTGGCCTTCTAGGTCCTCAATTCCAAATTTCACAACAATTCCTAGGGAATCTGGATTTGGAATCAGCCAAAGGGCTGCAATCCCTTTGGGGGGGGTTCTAACGGGATCACTTAAGACCATTGGAAAACACATCTTTCTGATGGCCTTAGGAACCGAGACATTGCTCCTCTATCATTTCCAGGTGGGTCCACCCACATGCAGATATGCCCACATATGAGTATTAAAGGGTCATGGCATTAGGAAGGTTGAGAACCACTGCAGGTGGTTACCTGTGGCCTCCAGGCCACAGGTTTCCCACCCCTGGTATAGGCTGTCCCTCATGCCTGGCAGGCACTCCCTCCTTTCCTCTTCCTCTCAGAATCTCTTTGTTGTTGTTGTTCAGCTGTTTTCAGTTAAGTGTCAGATTCTTTGTAACCCTATTTGGAGTTTTCTTGGCAAAGATATTGGAGTGGTTTGCCACTTCCTTCTCTAGCTCATTTTACAGAGAAGGAAACTGAAGCAAACAGGGTTAAGTGACTTACCCAGGATCACAAAGCCAGTAAGTGTCTGAAGCCAAATTTAAACTCAGGTCTTTCTGATATCCAAGCCCACCACCTTACCTCCTGCA
>CM053585.1:177878972-177926472 GCA_028646515.1 Pseudochirops corinnae | reverse complement strand
ATCTGTCTCCTCCCTCATCTCTTCCTGGACTCTTCTGCTTCACACAAAAGTTCTCTTTGTTCCCAGTTCCCACTTCCAGAGGGTGAGGCTGAGAGGGGACCCCTGGGGGAAAGCAGGGCACCTGGCCTGTGCACCTCCCATTGTACAGGAAAAGTAGGGTACCTGGCCAGTGCACCTCTCCCATGGAGGGCAAATAGATGGAGGTAGAAAGAGAAGAAGGAAAAGAGGGGAGCGTTGCCAACAATGTTCTGTTCTGAAGCTGATGGTACTAGCAGGAGTCAGGGAAAATCACTTCCAGCCTTGATTCCATTAGGAGACCAACACTCAGGCCTCTTGGCTCCCTATCTGGCTCAAAGGAGCTGATTAATGTAATGTTCTTTGCAAACCTTAAAGCACTATATAAATTCAGCTATTATTATCATTATCCAGCTCCTAACTAGCCAGCTTAATAATTGGAAGTGGCAGAAAGGGACTTCTTGGCTTAGGAAAGAATGAAGAGCTTTTATCTTCCAGTGTACAATGTGGGAGAAGAGAGAAGAGCAGAGCTGAAGGGCAAAGACTCTAGAGTCATGTGATCACAGGTCATAGATTCAGAGTTAGAAGAGACCTCAATTCATCTGGTCCAGACGAAGACTCTGAAACACAGAGAAAGGAAGTGACAGGACCAAAGACCAGTGATGATCTTCTGATTGTCCCACTTTCTTAACAATACTCTGTATTATTCTGTCATTTTGGTTACATCTGACTCTTTGTGAGCCCTTCTTGGGTTCTCTTGGCAAAGGTAATGGAGTGTTTTGGATTTCTTTCTCCAGCTCACTTTATAGATGAGGAAACTAAGGCAAACAGGGTTAAGTGACTTGCCCAGGGTCACACAACTAGTAAGTGTCTGAGGCTCCATTTGAACTGAGACCTGAGAAAGACCTTAGCTCAAAAAAGCTGAGTCCTCCCACTGCATCCAGGGTCATCTCCAGTCATCCTGATCTATATCTGGCCACTGGACCCAGACGGCTCCAGAGGAGAGGATGAGGCTGGTGACTTTGCATAGTCCTTAAATCCAGTTCACTTGCAAACCATGACATCTCTTTCCTGATGTCATGGTCCTCTTTGAGAATAAAGGATAAACAACAACATGGAAATGTGATTTACATGATTGTGCATCTATGACCTATATCAAATTGCTTATAATCTTAGGGAAGGGGGAGGGAAGGAAGGGAGGGAGAAAATTTGGAACTCAAAATGAATAAATGAAAACGAATGTAAAAAATTGTTTCTACATGTAACAGGAAAAAAATACTATTTTTTTTTAAAGTTATAATTGCCACCTCCACTCTCCTTTCCTCTCACTCACAGCTCAACCCTCCTTAAGTCTTTTGACCTTATCACTCAACTGAAGCCACATTCTCCATAGTTAGCAAAGATCTCTTAATGACCAAATCTGATGGTCTTTTCTTAGTACTAATCTTTCTCAACTTCTCTGCTATGTTTGGTACTAGTGACCACTTCGTCCTCCTAGATACTTTCTTCCCTCTGGGTTTTCATAATCCTCCTTCTCTTGATTTGCTTCCTACCTGTATGACCACTCCTTCAGTCTCCTTTGCTGGCTTATCATCCACATCATGCCTCTTAACTGTGGGTGTTCCTAAAATTCTATTCTATGCCCTTTTCTCTTCTTCCTCTATTCTCATTCTCTCTCTCTCTCTCTCTCTCTCTCTCTCTCAGTCTCCAATCACATTAGTACCCACGGGTTTAACTCTCATCTCTGTTCAGTTTCCACCAACATCTACATATCCAGCCCCAATATCTCCCTCATTTCAAACTGGATATACTAGAGACTGAATTCATTATCTTTCCCCCTAAACCCTCTCCTCTTCTAAATATTCCTATTGTTGTCAAAGGCATGACCATCCTTTCATTTTCTCAGTTCATAATCACAGCATTGTCCTTGATTCCTCATTTTCTCACTCTCACCCCACTTATCTAATCAGCCGCTAAATCTTGCTGTTTCTACCTTCACAATCTCTATTATATCTGACCCCTTCTTTCCATTCATATAGCCTCAGTTGAGGCCCTCATCACTTGCTTAGATTATTAAAACAATTTTCTAATTGGTCCTCCAGCCTCATGCCTCTCACCACCCCAACCCATCCTATACACTGTTGCCCATGTAATTTTCCTTAAGTGAAGGTCTGAATGAGTGATTTCCCCTATTCCACAAACTCCAGTAGCTTTCTATTGCTTCTGAAATAAAATATAAACTCCCCCTTTCACTTTTAAAGCCAGTGCAATATGGCCCCAGCCTCACTGGATATTGTTCTCCCCAACCTGGCCTTCTATTTGTTCCTCACTCACTATACTCCATGGCCTGTCTCCATGCCTTACCACTGACCATCCTGCATGCCAAGAACATACTCCATTCTTACCTCTTCTTAAGAGAAACCCTCTCTTCCTTTAAGATGCAACTCAAGCATCACTTTCTGCATGAAGCCCTGACTGATCTCATCAACTGGTAGTAAACTCCCTCCAAGAATACTTAAGTTGAATATTTAACTTGTATCATAAACATATATGTACACACACATACATTTATTAACTTTATGCATATGCAGCATGTATTTTTATATACACTTGTCTTTCCCATTAGAAGGTAAGCTCATCATGAGGAGGGATACTTGGATTTCCAAGACCTAACACAGGCTTATTAATAGATGCTTATTGACCAATACCTTGAATGACAGTGTAGAGTATAGGATATAAGTTAAAATATAAAATTTAAGATATCGTGTTCATCCTTTCTATAGTAGCAAAAAACTGGAAACTAAAGGATTGCCCACATGTTGGGCTAAACAAATTATGGCATATGAATCTATTTGATTATTATTACAACAAAGAAATGAAAAAACAAATAGTTTTAGAGAACACTAGGAAGATCTATATGAACTGATATAGAGTGAATCGAGCAGACCTAGGAGAACAATTTATATATTAGCGACATTATATAAATTTTTTGAAAGACTTGAGAAATCTGACAAATACAATGATTTCAGATGAATGAAGATGAAATATGATATCCACCTCCTGACAAATGTGGTAGACTCAAGATACAGAATAAGATATAATTTTTGGACATAGCTAATGCAGGAATTTGCTTGACTATGCATACTTGTTACCAGGGGTTTTTTTGTCTTTTTTTTTTGTTCAGTGTGGGTTAAAGGTGGGAGAGAAAGAAAATAAATGTTTAGTTTTAAAAAATTTTAATTTAAAAAATTAAAAATTAAAAAATTGTGCTCCCTTAAATTATATAACTTTTATTTTTCAGTGTCTCCCACCATCTTATAAAAAGGAGAATGATCCCAGCTATTTTCATTACTAAGGCAGCTAGTGATGCAGTAGATAGAATGTTGAGCTGGGAGTCAGGAAGACCTGAGTTCAAATCCTGCCTTAGAAATTTACTGGAAGTATGACCCTGAGCAAGTCCCTTAACTTTTTGCTTTAGTTTCCTTAACCGTCAAATGGGGATAATAATAGTGCCTACATCCCAAGGTTGTTGGGAGGTTCAAATGAGATAATATTTGTAAAAGCACTTAGCACTGTGCCTGGAACATAGTAGTTGCTATATAAATGCCAGCTATTATTGCTGTTCTTGTCACTGTTGAGTGAAATTCACTGAGCAGAGGAGCCAGGTCACATAACCAGCAAAATGGAGGAGCAGACATGTTCTCCAGTCCTAACTAATTCTCAAAAATAGATAAATAAAAAAACAAAACAAAAAAAACCCTTCAAAGATGTATTGTGTGCCATAGGCAGAGCAATTATAGTTGAATACAAAAGGAGACAGAAAGTAAAAAGTCCAAAAAGGTAACAGCCTCAGAATTAATAGTGGAGAACAATAATCTGAATTCACTCAATGCCCCTCCCCTACCAGTATCCACTTGCAGGAAACATAAACTAACCCATGGATCTGTGCTTTGGGACCCACTCAGGGATTCTCTTCTTGTAGAGATTCTTCCAGGATGCACCTCATCCTTGACTTTTCCCCAGCATCCATTGCAACAAGTAGCAGATAGCAACTGTGCTCAGCCACATAAAGAGAAGAGAGAGGAGTAAGAAGAGGGAGAAATGTGTTTCTTTCTAACTCGAGTAGTCTCTAGGTTAGAGGCCCACAAGACTTCAGAACTCCGCCCAGACTGCCCATTCTACCCTCCCCCAGCTCTGTAAAAAGTGACAGATGCTGATTCAACCCAGCTAGAGAGTTAAAGAGTGATGTGAAGCAGGAAGTCAAGGTAAGTAGCTGTAACAGCCCTAAAAGAAAGGGGACTGGAATCCAGAAAAGGCGAGGATTGTATCACCGAAGCTACTTGGGGCAAGGACCAAAGTTGGTGAAAAATAAATTCCCCAACATTACAGGAGGCTTGACTGACCCTCCTATTCCTAGTCATAAGGAAATAGAAGGACTCACAAAGTGACAGAAGACTATAGGAAAAAAAGGCTAAAATCACCACAAATTTCAAGATGAAGAAAATTTAATTAAAAATCTAGAGAACAAGTAAGTCAATAGAAAAGCTATTTAAATTAGAAAAGAGAATGAATATTAAAGGATCTAAAAGATTATATGCTTCTCCAAATAAATATTGCAAGATAAAGGAAACTGAATCAATGTTTAATAAAAACAGCAACCTGTGAAATCCCAAGAGAGTATGGAACCACAACAGGATTCTCCAGAAAGGTTCAAAGGAGAAGTGATATTCTTGAGAGATGTTAGAAAGAATAAATATAAGAACATATTATCTGAAGAGCAGAAATAATTAGCAGAGTAGAAAACTTAAATTCATAGTGATGAGTTTCTCTACAGGAGCCAAAGAGAGAACAATACGAATATAATGAAATAAAGAAGGGAAGAAAAGGAAGATAATGTTAAAAAGAGTACATCATCTCTCTACAAGCAAAAGCCATTGATCTTCAAGATAAGATGAGTAAAGAAAACCTAAGGATTATAGGTCTCCCAGCATAACAATTTAAAAAAATTGAACACCATAATGCAGGAAATAATGCAAGAAAGCTTCCCAGAACTTCCGAATATAGAATAAACAGCATAAATTGAAAGAATCCACAGATCTTCAGGAAAAAAAATATAACATTTCAAACTCCAAAAAAAAAAAAAATGTGGTTAAACTTAACCATTCCAGCGAAAAACAACAAATTTTGCAAACAATCAAGTGAATTATGAAGCTAAATGCTTTTGAAAGGATATAGTAAAAAAGAATAAAGGTATCAGCCAGAGTTGATATTCTGGCAGGGAAATTCCCACACTAGAGGGTGGGAAATCAAAAATAAAGGATATGATCACAATACTTAAATAAAACCCATTGGTTATGCCAAGAGAGATAGTGTGATGGAGTACAGAAGGGTCAAGCTTGAGAATAGATTAAAATATAATTGGGAAATATTTTTAAAAATAAGTAAAAATACAATACAATATAAATAATGTTAATTTGTGGTTTTCGAAGTCAATGGACATCCTGCAACAATCCCTTTCCCTTTTTATTTAAGTTTAACACCACTGATAATGGATGGAAAACTGTATCCAGAATCAGGATGACTTGGATTCAAATCCTGCTTCTGACACATACTGGCTGTGTGACCATGGGCAAGTCATATAATTAATGTCCTCATCAGGAGTTCCCTATCCCCAAAAAATCACAAATAAAGTTGTTGTTTTTTAATCCACTGGGAAAGAAGCAATATTTTTTTTTCAATAAGGGGAAATTGGATCTGATTGATCTTCTCTGATATACTTCTTTATAAAGGGTAAATAAATGTGGGGGTAATCAATAGAAATAACTCATTTAGATTTCTAAAAAGCCTCTGGCAAACTCTAAAACAAAGGTTAACTTAAGATTTTAAATTATAACCTAGTTGGGTTAGGAGGGAGGGGATCTTCTGTCATGAATTAGAAAGTATATTTCTCTGTGGATAATGATTGTTAAGGTCATCCAGGGATGGATAGGAGAACTGGTCTCAAAGTTTTTATAAATTAACTGGGAAAGAAACCATGGAAATATTCACATTCAAAAATTATACTTATCCCTTCCAGAGAGGAAAATGAAGGATTTCACAAGATTCTACAAGTGGACAAAATGTGACAGATGAGCTACAATCGTGGTCTGTTTTAGGTAAAGTGATCAGAAGACAATAAGTCAAATTATATGATGGGATTTTAAGTTATTTACTCTCTAGGAATTACAAACCAATACCTACCTTACAGAGTTGTTGTGAGGATCAAATGCAACAACACAAATGCATTAAATAATGCTATTAAATAATGCAAGGTCAGGAGCCAAAGAGATCTTGACAGGCTAAAAGCACTGGGCTGAATTTAATAAGATGAAATTCAGTAGCAATAAGCAAAGTTTTATGTTTGGATTCAGAAATTCAACTTCACAAGTATAAATAGGATGGAGATGTCATGGTTAGATAGTAGCAGTTGGTCTAATCTGGGTATCTCAAAGAGAATAAAGAAAAGGAAAAGGATCCCTATGTATAAAAATATTGATAGCAGTTCTTTTTGTGGTGGCAAAGAATTAGAAATTGAGGGGATGCTCATCAACTGAGGAATGGCAGAACAAGTTGTGGCATATGATTGTGAAGGAATACTATTGTGCTGTGAGAAATGATGAAGGGAGTGGCTTCAGAAAAACCTAGGATGATTTACACAAGCTGATACAAAGTGAAATAAGCAGTACACAGTAACAGCAATACTGTAACAATGATCAACTATGAAAGATTTAGCTATTCTTAGCTATCAATACGATGATCCACAACAATTCCAAAGGATTTATGAGGGAAAATGTCATCCACATGCAGGGAGAAAATTGATAAACTCTGATGCAGATCAAAGCACATTTTTTTTTCTTCCTTCCTTCCTTTTTTTTTTCCTTCCTTCCTTCTTTTGCAACATGGCTAATGTGAAAATGTTTTACATGACTTTATATATATAATGGTATCATATTGATTTCCTTCTCAGTGCTTAGGGGAGGAATGGAAAGAGGGAGAGAATTTAGAACTAAAAATAAAATTCTAGAAGTAAAATAAAATAAAAATATCTAGGGAGGTTTAGTGGAACACGAGTTCAGTATGAGCCAATGATGTGATGTGACAGTCAAGTAAGGTAATGTGGCTGTGGACTCAATTTAGAGGTACAGCTTCCAGGAACAAGGAAGTGATAGTCCTTGTGTACTATTCCTTGATCAGAACATATGTGGAGTATTAGTTCTAGTAGCCACTGATAACTTGACCTGGAGAAGATAAAACTCAGGAGAGTCATAATAGTTATGTTCAAGAATTTGAAGGGCTGTCATGTAGAAACATGAGATTAGGTCTGTTTGACCTTAGAGTGAAGAACCAAGAACAAGTAAAAACTGCAAAGAATCCATCTAATTTAAGCTAGATGTTGGGACTGACTTCCTAACAATTAGAGAATCCCAAAGTGAGATGGTTGGTCTACAGAGGTGGTAGGTCTTTCCTCCTGGAAGGCTGGATGATCATTTGTTGGGTATGTTATAGGAGGGTTTCCTTTTTGAATGTAGGTCAGACTAGATGGTTGTTTAGGTTCCTTCTAGCTATAAAATCATGCAGTTCTAGAATCAATAGTTTTGAAATGCCAGTTATTATTGTTATTTTTAAAAATTTCTGTATTGTTCCCTAAAGATATTACATCTCTGAAGCCAACAAACCCTACCTACATTGAAGGGTTTTTCGAAATAGTAACAACTCATGTTTCTATGGGGCATGAAGTTTAACAAAACTCTTCCCTCACAACAATCCATAGGGGGTGTAGGTCATATTGTCATGTTTTCCAAATGAGAAAATAGAGGCTCCAAAAGGTTAAGTGATTTGTCCATAGCCACCAAACTCAAAGTATTGGAAATGGATGTTGAACCTAGGTTACCCTTAAGGAGACACTGTGGCATAATGGATGCAGAAGTTGTCTTGGAGTCAGGAAGACCTGGGTTCATATTTCTCTTCAGATACTTACCAGTTCTCTGACTCTGGGTAAGTCACTTAACCTCTCTCAAGCTCAGTTTCCTCATCAGGAAAATGGGAACAGTAATAGAACCTTTGTCACAGGCTTGTTGTGAAGATCAAACAAAATAACATACCTAAAGTCCTTTTGCAACCTTAAAGCAGGACACCTACCTCTCTTATTTGCTATAGTAAGCCAAGCACAAAATCTTTTCCAGTTGACCTTTACCAACTTTCTTATGTCCATCCCTTCACCTCTTTATTTCATCACTGTTGTAAAGTCCTCATTACTAATAACACATTAACAATAGCTCACATTTATATAACACTTTACTCTTAACAGGCTTGTGAGTTAGATAATGGAAGTAGAATCGTCCCCATTCTACTGATGGGGAAAACAGGTTCTCAAAGGTTGAATTTGCCCATTGTCACACAATGAGGAAATAACTGGAACCTGATTCCATCCATTCTGGTCTTCTCCAGTAGATTGTCCCCATTATCATCTTCTCTTGGTTTAATTTTCAGTCTCTTGTTAACTTTTTAAAAAATTATTTCTTTTTTGCTTTTTTAAAAAAATTTTTTCAAGGGCAGTTGGGGTTAAGTGACTTGCCAAAAGTCACATGGATAGTTTTTGTGTTAAGTGTCTAAGTTCAGATTTGAACTCAGGTCCTCCTGACTCCAGGGCCGGTGCTCTATTCACTGTGCCAACTAGCTGCCCCCAGTCTCTTATTATCTATTGGACTCTTGTTTGCTGCCTACAAACACACTCAAGTCTCCCTCATCATTAAAGAACAAAAACAAAAACATAAACCTTCTTGGGATCCTACCATCCCCATTAGCTTATTATTTTGTATCTTTCCTTCCCTTTTTAGCTAAGTTCTATGCAAAAGGTTCCTGTACATGGTTCCTTCACCTCTTCTATCCTCACTTTTTTATAAACTCTCTGCAATCTGGCTTCCAGCTTCTTTGGAGTTGCCAATAGTTTCTTAATTACCAGATCTAATGGCCTGCTCTCAGTTCTCTTGCTGCTTTACATCTCTGTAATATGTGACACGCTGACCACTCCTAGATCCTCTCTCTTTGAGCTTTTGTGATACTGCTCACTCTTGGTTCTTCTCCTTTCTGCCTGACTGTTCCTTCTCTGTGGCTCTTCAGCCCCATTATGCTCACTAACCATGGGTGTTCCCCATGTTTCTGTCCTAGGCTCTCTCTTCCTCCTACACTCTCTCACTTGGTGATCTCATCAGTTGCCATGTGTCTGATTGCCATCTCTATGCAAATGATTCCCAGATCTACAAATTTCACCCTAATCTCTCTCCTGAGCTCCAGCTCCTATTGGTCATTTCACAATGGATGTTTGATCAAGAAGCATCTCAAAGTCAACATGTGTGAAACAGAACCAATTATCTTTTCCCCCAAACCTACCCCCCTTTTGAATTTCTCTTTACTATTGAGGTCACCACTGTCCTCATTACCCAAGATCACAACTTCGGTGCCATACTTGACTCCTCATTTTCAATTATCCCACATATCCAATCTGTTACCCAATTTTATCTTCTCTATCTCCACATCTTTTTACTATGTCCCCTTCTCTCCGCTCACATGTCCCTTATCCCCTCTGGTCTGGACTACTGCAACAGCCTCCAATTCACCTTCCTGCCTCAATCTTTATTTACTCCAATACATTTTCTACAATGTTGTCAAAATGGTTTTTCCTAAAGGATGAGTTTGCCCAAGTCATTCCCCCTCCTTTGATAAATTCCAGTGGCTCCTTATTTCTAGGATAAAATATAAAATCCTCTGATATTTACTAGTTCTGTGACAGTGGGCATATCATTTAACCTCCCTGAGAATCGGTTTTCTCATATATCAAATGGAGATAATTGTTCACAGATTTGTTGTGAGGTTCAAATGAGATAACAGTTCATATACTTCTAAAGAGCTTTAAGTTTTACAAAGGGCATATATTATCACATTTGACCCTGACCACATATGTGTAAAGTACTTTTCAGCCTTAAATATGCTCTATAAATATCAGCTGTTATTACTAAAACAGAAAAGAACAATTACAATTATCAAGGTGGCAGCATGGAAGATTGATCATAAGTGATAGACCTCTTTGATCTAGAAAGAAAGGGTCAAAAGGGGATCAACATGTCAAGGACATCTGTGATGCTATTAGTGTGGAAACTAGAAGGGACTAGAGCAGTGGTTCTCAACCTTCCTAATGCCGTGACCCTTTAATACGCCTTTGTGGGACTGTCTGCATGTGGGCAGGCCCACCTGGAGTGCGGAAATATGCATTTTCCCATGGTCTTAGGTACACCTGTGACCTCTGCGAAAGGGTCATTCGACCCCCAAAGGGGTCGTGACCCACAGGTTGAGAACTGCTGGACTAGAGTCTATAGAACAATGCGTGGCGTAGGCATGGTAAAAATGGGTATTCTCATCAAATCTTTGAACATGAAAACTGGAGAAGTCCCCCCAAAGTTTTAAAGAAGGAACTGTAGAACAAACAAAAAAAGATGCTACTTTCTTTGACAGGTGGCAAATTTATGGGATTTGTTACTCCAAGAGGTAGTACTGAGTTCAGCCATAATATAAATGCATTCATTAAAGAAAATAAATGTTTTAAGAAATTCACCCTCAAGCTACTAAGGGAAGTTTAGGAGGCTGAGGGGAAGGGACAGGGTACATACCTAATCTTCTAAGACAATATCTTGAGTATAATCCTGGAGATATTTTGGGACTCACTAACTGGGGATCAGCCTAGCTAAGCGCAAAGAGACTCATTATCAGGAGGTTGGTCACTCAGAGACTAATTCTTTGGCCAGGGTAACATCATGGATAGTATATAATCCCTTCCACAGATGATCCCTTTGTGCCCCCACCAGACAGAGTACTGGGCTGGCTGGAAGATGAAACTGACCCAGTATGACATTTCTTATGTCTTCCTTCCTTAGCACAAAACTATTTCACATTGTCAATCACTAATATGTGCAAATGACTTGACCTCCTCATCCTCTTCAAAGGCTTATATCTTTAGACCATGGCATATACAGAAGAAAGAGAAGATGGTAGTCAACAGGCCATCTGTTCTGGCCGTGCCTCCAGCATAGGAGTGGGAGTAGGAGTTAGAGGACAGTATTGTTCAGAGAGAGAGCTGGAAATCTTAAGTGCCGAGTCGGAAAAAGATATCCACTGCCTTCATCTCTTTAAGTCAATGCTCCCTTTGTCTACGGGCAAAAGAGGACAGGTGGGAGGAGGCTGTGGATATGACTGGGTTCTAAAGGACTCCAACATGATTAAAAAGTTAGCAAGGAGCTGCTGGGTCTGGACAGAAAGAGATGGTGAAGCTTGGGGGAGCTCTACATCTGCCTCTCAAGAAGACAAGAGATAACTAAGAGGTAGAAGCTCGGTGCTGATGTCACCCTCAACCCTTGACCTTCTGCTTCTCAAATAATTATGTAGTCGTTAAAACAATTTCCCAGCTTAGCCAGAGCCCAGAGTCATGACACTGGCAACTTCTCCTGAAGCAAAATTTTTTTTAAAAAGGGCCAGAGTAGCTAGGTTTGCTTTGGGGATGATGGCATCTTTGGATAAATCATTAATATTCTTAACATGCCCATCTACTATTCTAAACATTGGTTTCAAACCTTCAGAATTAGAAGCTCTGGTAGGTACAGATGAAAACCCTAAATTTAGGATTCTTACAGAATCTGAGATTGATTCACACCTTGCAGCTCTAGCTACAGGGGATTAGCATGCTAATTAGTTTGCCTAATCAACTATGCCAGCACCAAGGTACTCACAAAAACCAACATATTTATCAACGTGCTGAATTAAAAGAGGGCCACATCTCCACCAGAATGAATTTAATTCTGTACAAATAACATGGATTTAGAGAAAGAAAAGTGGTATGGAAGAAAGAAGGGAAGAAGGACAGAGAGGGAGAGTAAAGAAAGGAGAAAGGGAGAAAAGGAGAGGGAGTGAAGGAAAGGGGGAAGAGAGAAAGGAGTGAGAGTAACAAAAAGATGGGGTAGAGAAAGGGAATTAGGGAGAGAAAAGGGAGACAGATTCAAGAAGGGAGAAGAGAAAACGGAAGAGAAAGGGAGAGAAGTGAAGAGATAAGCAGAAGAGGGAGAGAGAAAAAAGTATATGAGCAGTATGGCATCGTGGAAAAAGTGGATAGGAATCAGGAATACTGGAATTCAAGCTTCACTTCTGATACATCTTACCTGTGTGACCAGGAATAGTTCACTTAACATTTTGGTGCCCTGAGGCACTGCCTTAGGTGATGGGGATACAAAGAGAAATAAAATAGTCCCTGCCCTCAAATAGCTTACATACTTTCATGGGAGATAATATGCACATATAGAAGTATATACAGAACACATCTAAAAAAAATATAGTATTCTGAGGAAGGAAGGTACTAACAGTGGGGGAGTATGGGCAGGGAGAATGGGAAGGGATCAAGAAAGGTTTCACGGACAAAATGGTACCTGAATGAAATCTCAAGAAAAGAAGGATTCTCTGAGGCTGAGGCGAGAAGGTTGGGCCTTTGGGGCTGCCAAAGCAAAGGCATGAAAATGGGAGATTGAATGTCATGTGTGAAGAGAACTGCAAGAAGGCCAGTTTGGTTGAATTATACAGAACTGGAAGGAGACTGATCTATAACAGCACTGAAAAGATAGCATGGGGCCAGGTGGTAGATGGTTTTAAATGCCAAAGGAAAGAATTTGTATTTTATCCAAGAGGTAATTGGCAATTCTCTAATACTTAGCAGAGGAGATGCTGACCTTCATAGTACAGGAAGTTTCCGAATGGAAAGTTCTCTGACAATTAACTCATGAGTCTGGCAAAAAACAAACAAAACAACTATTAGAAGGATTCTGGGAAAAATCAAAAAAATCTAAAGCAGACAGAGTACCACTTAGGGTTATTGGATAGCTCTCAGGATGGTTCCTAGAGTTCAAAAGCCTCAACCAGAGAGCAGTCTGAACCAAGAAACTAAGATTTGGTAAGATCATACAAAGAGAAAATCTCTCAAAATCCTGCCTCAGATGCTAACGACCTATGGGACCTTGAGTAATTCACTTAATTTCAATTCAGTTTTATCTGTAAAATGAGAGGGTTGAATTAGACAGACTCCAAAATCCATTCCAGCTCTAGACATAGGATACCATGATTGGATTGGAACTTAAGGGGTGTGGATTCAACTTTGTGACAAAATACCTAGATCTGGAGTGAAAAGGATTGTGGAGCTTAATTCTCCCCATGCTCCATGTAAAGCAAGAGGGTACAAATCTCTAAGATTCCTTTTTAAACCCCACAAGTCTGATTTCATATTAGCTCATGGGATGCAGGGACCAAGAGGGTGGGGGTGGGGGTACTTGTTTTTCAGCCTTAATGTCCTTAAATGCCAACTCCAGCATCTTATGGAGAAGGAAGTATGATCGTTTGACACTCTTCACTCATTAAAAACAAAGCAAAGAACAAATAACAAACAGGCAGGTACTGAATCCAAAAGCCTTATAAAGTCTAGTCCATTTCAAGCCTTGGTTCCTTCTTTTTGGATCTTAGCTACTCACACCAACCCAGGGTGAGAGGCAGCCTGGCAGAGAGCTTAGAGTGCCAGGCCCCGTGTAACTTTATGGCCACAGGCAGGTCACTGAACCTTTCTGCGCTTCATTTTCTTCATCTGTAAAATGGGATTAGCCGTACCTACTTCACAGTAGGTTATGAGGAGTAAACGAGCTAACACGTGCAAGGTGATCTGCAAACTTTAAAGTGCCAAATAAATTTCAGTTATTATTATTTCTCCCTCCATAGCTTTTCAGAGACTTGGAATTCGAAGGCTAGGAAGCAAAAAGAAAGAAACAGATATACAGGAAAACAATGAACTTGGGCCCTAGGGAACATAAGTCAGAATCAGATTTAGCCTTCTCAGAAGGCTCAGGTTAAAAGCACAGCAGGGATCACTCTCTATTCTATGAGACAAAAACGTCTCTCACCAGTGAAGAAATATTGTCAGAGTGAAGAGAGCATGAGACTGAGAGTCAGGTGATCTGGGCTCAAGTCCCAGTTTTGACATACTTGGAGCTGCCAGAAGACTCAATATCTCACCGTACCTTGATTTCCTCCAAATCAAAATGGGAAGAAACTCTCCTTTCTTCCTGCCAGTGGAGACCTGAGAGCCTAGTAGATAATAATTTGTAAATCTTACCTTCTTGCCTCATACTATTTAGGCGTTTCTTTTATTAAAATGTTTCTCCAATGCCAGAGTCAGAGACATTAGCCAGAAGAACCACAGAAAGTTTGGCCAGAAGGGCCCTTAGAGATGATCTAGTCCAATTCCCTCATTTTACAGAGGAGGAAACTGAGGTCCAGAAAGGTCAATGACTTGTCCAAAGTCACATGGCTAGTTAGTGGCAGAGCTGAGCCTCAGTTTTCCTGACTTAAAAAAAAAGTGCTCTTTCCACTATACCATATTGTTTTCCCACTATTTCTATCTTACTTTTTGAGGTATCTGTGCTGCTTCTAAATTGAATTATAGTTATATCAAAAAACTTTTTTGAGGCAATCAGGGTTAAGTGACTTGCCCAGGCTCATACAGCCAGCAAGTGTCTAAGGCCAGATCTGAACTTAGCTCCTTCTGACTCTAGCCAGTCACATTAAATTTTAACCCTCAAATGATCTTAAACCATTTAGTCCAACCCCCTTGATTTTACAAATGAAGATTTAGAAAGATTAAGTGACTTGTCAACCTTAGTCTTAGTACCAATCCTTGGGGGGAACACTCTTATTTATACTTCTTCATCCGCAGAACTGTTTGTTTGTCCATACTTTTTGTTTCTTGTCTTGAAATAATTTCCTCTGCTATAATAACTTCTTAGTAATTTTTTTTTTTTTTTTTTTTTGCTTTTTGGAAGGGGGAAGGTAGGGCAGTTAGGGTTAAGTGACTTGCCCAAGGTCACATGGCTAGTTTTGTGTTAAGTGTCTGAGGCTGGATTTGAACTCAGGACCTCCTGACTCCAGGGTCAGTGCTCTATTCGCTGTGCCACCTAGCCGCCCTGTAACTTCTTTTCTTAACATCATAACTTATGAAACTTAATGAATTTCTAAATAAATGATACTCACTGGCCTATTCCCTTGGCCACATGAACCCAATGTATTGAATAAATACATGTTTGAATGGGGAATGGGGGTGCCTGGGATGAGATCACAGACTGGGATTTTGCATCATCCTTTCCTCACTTCATATGGGCAGAAATGAGCTAAGTATCTCAGGAGAGAAGAATTCCCAGTGAGGCCTATTAGCCAAGCACATCCTACACAGTCCTGTCTCTGGCTCCCTTGCCATGGAAGCTGGGAAGGGGGAGAGGCTGTAGACTGTTATCTAGAGCAGAAGAGAGCAGAAACATCTTTACTGAGCAACTCATGCTGCTCTGCTGAGTACAAAGAGGATGGACCCCCCCACCCCCACCCTAACTCCAGCGAGAGAGAACAAAACAGACAACAGTGGGTGAAAATTGATTCTCTGGGTGAATAGATACATCCAGTGAATGCTCAGGGATTCAGATTCTGCTGGAAATCAAAGAGTCTAATTACTTTGATTGGAATAAATCCAGGATGCTTTTGGAGTGTTCTAGCCCAGAGATTGTCCTCTCCTAGCTCCATCATTAGAGAGACATACTTCTCTCTGCTAAACCAAGGGCTGTGGAACTGTAGAGGGACTATTTCCTCCTCTGATCTATGATTTTCCACCCTAGTTCTGCCACCCCTAAGCTCTATTGGCTCCACACATAGGCACGTGAAGCTTGCCAGGCCTAGCTGGCTAGACCACAGACCAACCTATTCATGGCTATCTTCCAGATCCCTACGGTCCCTGTACTCAGAGTACAATAAGTGCATTATCATTGCCAATTCATCTATTATTGGAATAGCCAGGAGCCGGAAATAACTAAAAGCAATATGATAATGCATTTATTACACCAAGCAAATCACATGAAGGATTAAAAAGGAACTATGCTGCTAGATGAAAGGTTAATCAGACCAATCTGCCACATGGCCTTGGATAAGTCCCTTTCCCTTCTTAGGCTTCATTATCCTCAAAATAGCTCATATTTACACAGTTCTTTAAGGTTTCCAAAACACTTTACAGATCATCTCATTTGAAACTCCCAACAATTCTGAGAGGCAAATACTTTTATTATGCCCATTTCACAGATGAGAAAGTTGAGGCCAAGACAGGTTAAGTGATTTGTCCTGGGAGGTAGGTACTCTTGCTACCCCCATTTTACAGTTCAAGAAACTGAGGCTGAGATAGGTTAAATGACTTAAATGCCTAGAGTCACATAGCAAGTGATCTGAATCCATGTTTTCCTGACTCCAAGTCTAACACCCTATCAATGGCTCCACTTAGTAGCCTAATCCTTGTCTGTAATATGGAAGGTTTGGACAAGATGGCGGTGGTAGAGGTCGTGACAGTAGTAACAGTATTAGCAGTTCACATTTCTATAATTTCCTTAAAGGTTTGCAAAGCACTTTTCATCCATTATCTCATTTGATTCTCACAACAATTCCAGGAAGTGGATGCAATTTTCACCCCCATTTTACAGATGAGGAACTTGATGGTGAATCCTGAGTAGGTTGTTGTATAATTGACTGCTCAAATGCAATCAATGAATTAATAAGCATTCATTAAACACCTAATATGTGCCAGGCACTTACTTTGCTAAGTGCTGGGGATACAAAGGAGGCAAAAGATAGTCCCTGCCCTCAAGGAGCTTACAGTCTAATGTGGGGAACATGCAAATATGTACAAACTATATACAGGTTAAACAGGAAATAATTAACAGAAGGAAGAAGCTGGACTTAAGGGGTCAGAAAAGGCTTCCAGGAAAAGAAGAAATTTTAGGAGAGACTTAAAGAAAGCCAGGGAGGTCAGCAGACATAGGTATGGGGCATTTGGAAACTGGGCCTTGATGATTGTATTTGTCAGTCTGTGTTCTTGTTGACCTGAAGATACTTGACAAATCAATATGCTCGTATACGTTAGTTGCCTGAAGTTGAGTGTTAAGTAAGAAAAGGCATCCTTGGGAAGCAAAGATAGATAATGCTCAGCCTATAGGATAGGAAAGTCCTTAAATAAGAAGAGGAAAGAAAGGCTTTGAACCCAGTATGTCTGGAGAAAAGAAGACAATGAGTAGAAGGAATGGGGATATAAGTTCTACCAGTAGAATATAAGGGCAGCTAGGTAGCACAGTACATAGAGACACCTTCCTGAATTCAAATCTGACCTCAGACATTTACTAGCTATGTCACCCTGGGCAAGTCATTTAACCCTGTTTGCTTTAGTTTTTCACCCGTAAAATTAGCTAGATAAGAAAATGGCAAACCATTCCAGAATCTCTGCCAAGAAAACGCCAAATGAGGTCATGAAGAGTCAGACAATTGAAAAAATGACTGAAAAACAAAAGAAGAATGTAAAATTCTTTAAAGGTAGGAACCCTATCAGTTTTGTCATTATATCCTCAGTGCTTAGTAGAATGCCTGGCATGGATCAGGCCCTTAATAAATGCTTGTTTGATTGGATTGGGTTGGGTTGGGTTGGGTTGGATTGGATTCAGTTGGATGGGAGAACTCTCAGGGAAGTAAGAAATAAGAGACTGCCAGAGCCTTCTATGAAAGCTGGAGCCAGAAAAGAGACAGAAGCTTAGGAGAACCAGACCTGGGATGCCATACTGTCTGAAATGAGTCTACCAATTAGAAGAACCAGAGAAAAGAAGCTTGTTTATCTCAATAATTGGGAGGATTTATGGAGAGCACTATCTTAGGCTGAGCATAGAAGAAGAGGAATTAATAAGAGAAATGAAATAAAGAATGTTTAGGATCCTCCTAATAATGGAACTGGGAGGTTTTGTTGTGTTTGGAGTCAGAAGACCTGAGTTCAAATCCAAGCTCTGTCACTTGCTATCTGGGCCTCCAGGGTTCATAATCTATTAAATGAAATGGTTGGTTAGCAGTTCTCTAAGTTTTGATCTGAGAACTTTTTAAACTATTAAAAATGATTGAGGATCTTACAGAGCTTTTGTTTATGTGGGTGATCTGTACTGGTATTAACTATCCTGAAAAAATTAATTTTGCTTCTTTATAGTAATACTTATATAAAATATCAATAATAAACTCATTACATTAACATAAATAACATATTTTATGGAAAATTACCATATTTTCCAAAACAAAAAAAAATTGTAAGAAGAGTGGCATTATTTTATGTACTTTTGTAAATTTCTTTAATGTTTGGCTTAACAGAAAATGGCCAGATTCTCATATCTGCTTCTGCATCCAATCTGCTGTGATAAGTTGTTTGGTTGAAAGATATAAAGAGAATCCAGTCACACACAGATATGTAGTTAGAAAAGGGAGGTTCACTTTGGCAAATAACATCTTAATATTATTATGAAAATAGTTTTCAGCTTCAAGGGTCCACAAACCACTCTTTGAGAACAGCTGGTCTTAATGATCTCTAAGGTCCCTCCATAACATTTTTGCTCCTAAAAGCCTGACTTCTTAAAATCTTTGTATACTTCCTTCTCCATTCTGAATCCTATTGTTCCTAGTTTCTGTTCCCCTGAATTAATATTCATTGGTATAGCATTTCCTATCTTAGTAAATAATTTACTATGGGGATATTTACTCTCCCCATTTTGTAGATTACAAAACTGAGACTCCAAGAAGGCTGAGTGATTTGCCCACTACCCTGCAGTTAGTAGGTAGTACAGCCAGGACTCAAACCCAAGTCAAATACTTGTAAATCTAATACTCCTTTCACTATGCAGGGCTGCATCTTATGAATAATGAATTCTGTAAGTTTACTGAAAATGATATGGCTGGTATTTGTCTGCAAACCACACATTTTAAATTGTAAGACGTTTCCTTTCCTTCTAGCACTCCAGAACTTGGAGTGCTAGAACTTGTATGTGGGTGTATCTGTATGTGGGTGGACCCGCCTGGAGACTACTAGAGGAGTGGTGTCTCGGTTCCTAAGACCATGGGAAATATGTGTTTTCCGATGGTCTCAGGTGACCCCTGTGACCCTGTGACCAAAGGCGTTGCAACCCACAGGTTGAGAAATGCTGCTCCAGGATATCAATCCGTCATCAATAAGTATTTAAGTGCCTACTATCTTCCAGGTCTTGTGCTAAGCACTGGAGATACAAAGACAAAAGCAAAACAGTCCTCACCTCAAGGACATTACATTTTAATGGGAGAGGCAAGGTGGGAACTATGCAGAGATATAGCACCCTTCTGAGGCTGCTTTCCTAATTCCCACTCTAATTGGTACACTAGGTCCCCAGGGAGTAGCTTAATAGTTCTACCCTAAATTCCAGGGTAATTTGAAGGTGTTGAGGTTTCTAGTATTGTTGCTCATGAGCCCCCACCTGGCTGCTTCCAATGACAATCAAACAGTAGCTTCAATTAGCTTTTAGATAATGTATTTACTTAGATGGTATAGTAAGAACAGTTGGAACAAAACATTCCAAATCTGGGGCATGCTCTTGCCCCACATATTTCTTGGGCAAAAGGGCTTACACTTGAAGTACAAAGATAATGAATCACACACATAGGAAACACATGTGGCAAAGAACACCTAGCATTGCGAGTTCTTTTCTTCCTTTGTGAAGTCCTCATGAACTTCCCCTTAGGTATAAGTTGTTTTTGTGCCTTTCTAGAGTCTGTAGCCACCTGCACCTTTCCACAAGGTGCCACAATTCTTGAAACTGCTTCCCCCACAGGTAGCTACCATTCTAGATCTATATTTATCAATGTTTGCCCTCAATATATCTTTCCAAGATGGGCATATTTTCTGCTTCTAGTCCATTCTTTCTAACAACATGGACAATGGATTGAGGAGAGAAGAAGGAAAGACAAACTCTCTCCTACTCCTCCCCTTACCAAGGTTGCTTCCCCCTCAGAGTGGAGTCAAAGTGGAATCTTCAACTCCCAAAATGAAGTCTTCAACTTTCAGGTTGGACCCCTTGGATTCAGGAATTATTAAAATTCTTCTGCTATTTAAAACTTCCAGAAATGTGGATAACTTGTCATGTTAGCCCCACTTGACCCAGTTAAAGGAGTTCACCCCTTAGGTTATAAACAATCATATTTACCGATTATGTCCATTAACTGATTCCATAACTCAAAGAGGTGTCCCAACCTGATAAAGGTATCAGGACATGGAGCATCTTGTTAATGGACATGGGAGGTGAAAGACTATCTTTTATACAGGTGTATACACAGTAACCTTGGAAAAGGGGAGACACTAGCAGCTATATATTACCCCTGCCCATCATGATACTATTGACTTCAATAGAATAAAAGCTCCTTGAGGGAAAAGACTGTCTTATTTTTATATTGGTATCTTTAGCACTTAGCATGATGCCTGGTACTTTCCATTATAAGTGGAAGGGTCTGTTTATTAAAAGTTCTATCTTTACACCATGCCCTAGATGCTAGCTGTTTCCCCTCCAAGGTAATTTTATATTTGGTTTCTATATGTCATTTATTTGCCCTTATATGTATAGATTGTCTCTCCCATTATAACAGAAGCTTCTTGAGAGCAAAGACTGTTTCATTTTTGTCTCTGTTTTCCCAGTATTGGCCCACAGAATTTATTGAACCATAGACTTGGAGAGAGAAGAGACCTTGGTCATTAGGTCCTATTCCCTCATTTTACAGATGAGAAAACTGAGGGAAGCAGAAGTTATATGACTTGCCCAGGGTCAAACAGCTAAGAAGTGTCTGTGGCAGGATTTGAGCCCAGGTGTTCATGGCTCCAAGGCCGGCATGTGAGCCAATGTACCATACTGTTTCTCTAGTAGGTATTTAATAAATGCTTAGTAATTGATTGAGCCCCCTTATTAAGGGTTCCTAAACTTAGCTGAGGGAAAACTACGTGTTTATTTTCTCTGACCTCTAACTGAAATTTAACATTTCCTTCAGTTATTTAAACCATTCATCAGATTGTTAAAGGAGTCCCTAACACAAGAAAAGGTTAACAAACCCCACCCTGGATTGTTTGAGTTGGCTCTCATTTTGTCTTTTGGGGGGAGGGGTGTAAAAGGAGAGCTGCAGACAGAATGCTGGATTCCAGGGTTCACAGAAAGGAGAGGAAAAGCTTAATCTATTTTGGTTTCTAAAACATTCAACTTTATTTTTTCTTTTGGCCCTTTAAGCTAACCCACCACTATGGACCAATGTCTTCAGGGAACAATACCATATATAATGACTCCTAATCTTTTTCCCCTAGTTGTAACAGATAGAATTAAGCCCATCATCCAAGTAAATTGTGGATTACTGTTCCCCTTTAATTATTATCCAGAGCTGGAAAGGACCTCTAGACCATCCAGACCAAACCCCCTTATTTTGAAAAGGAGGCAACAGAAACCCAGAGAAGGAAAACAATTTTTCCAAGATGATAACGGTTAAGTGGCCAAGCTCACATTCAAAAGAAGAATCAGCTCTCTTGACTCCAGAGATAATGCTCCTTCCCCTACATTCTAATGATTTCCAGTCTTGTGGTAACTTCTCAGAGACCCCTGAAAGAGCCCCATCAAGAGATTTCAGGGATGGGGGGGCGGTATCTGGGAACTTGAATGTGGAAAAATTATATATTAATTTTCACTAACCTTTAACTGAAATTTAGCATTTCCTTTAGTTGTGTATTAAAAGTTATTTTGAGAAGGGATCCACAGGTTTTACCACACTACTAAAGGATCTATGACACAAGCGAGGTGAAGCACCCTGATTCTATCTGGAAAAGTTCTGTGTCAGCTGTTTATTTGAAGGCTGTGTTATTCACACTCTCTTCAAGGTCATTAACATTCACTTTTACAACTCCCACAAATGAGAGACCAAATGTCCCTGGTTAAATCTTTTTAATCACCTTTAGTACCTAAAACAGAGCTTCTACCCACAATTTGTTGTTTTTCAGTCATGTCTGACTCCTCATGACCTCATCTGGGGTTTTCTTGACAAAGACACTGGAGTGGTTGGCCATTTCCTTCTCCAACTCATTTTATAGATGAGGAAACTGAAGCAAACAGGGTTAAGTGACTTGCCCAGGGTCACACAGCCAGTAAGTGTCTGAGGCCAGATTTGAATTCAGGAAGATGAATCTTCTTGCCTTCAGACCCAGCACTCTATCCACTGTGCCACCTAGCTGCCCTCTGCCCACAATAAATGCTTAATAAATGTCTGTTAAGTTGAATTAACCACACAAAAACCAGGGGAAAGGAAGAGGATAAGCATTCACATATAGTGCCTACTATATGTCAGGCGCTGCATTAAGCACTTTATAAATATTATCTCATTTGATCCTTACAACAACCCTTGGAACTAAGTGCTGTTATTATTCCTATTTCACAGTTCCTCAAACTAAGGCAAACAGAGATTAAGTGACTTGCCCAAGGTCACACAGCTAAGAAGTGTCTACGGTTAGATTTAAACTCATGTCTTCCGGATTCCAGGCCTAGTATTCTATCAATGAGCTTCCTATCTGCTTCTAACCAGTACTGTAGAGTTGAACCGAATAGGTGATGAAGGATTTTGAACAGGGAAGCAGCAGAACAAAAACAGCATTTTGGAAAGATTAGTCTGAAGCCATCTTGTAGGATGAATGGACCGGAGGAAGTCAAAGTCGGAGGTTAGGAATTCAGGTAGAAGGAGGCTTTAGATGGCACAGTAGATAAGGTGTTAGGCATGGAGTCAGGAAGGGCTGAGTTCTAATCCAGCTTTAGATACTTACTATGTGACTTTGGGGAAGTCATTTAACCCCTTTTGCCTCAGTTTCCCCATCTGTAAAATGAGCTAGAGAAGGAAACAGCAAACCACTCCAGTGTCTCTGCCAAGAAAACCCCAAATAGGGCCACGGAGAGTCAGACACGACTGCAAATGACTGAACAACAATAACAACAAAAATCTGTTGTGAACAGCAACTCTCCCCCAAAACCAGCAAGGTTCAGTCACCTGGACCAGGTGAGGTCCTAGACTGCGGTGGAAGCAGTGGGAACAGAAAGAGAGTTAAGAAACAAGAGTTGGGAACCTGGTGATTAATTCATACTTGGAGAAGGAGGGAGGAATTACAGATGACTCAGTCATTTTAAGTCTGGATGACGAAGGGAAAATTGATATCGCTGATAAAAATAGGAAAATAAGGAGAGGAGGGGTTTTGGAGCGAGTTGGGTTTTTTGGGTTCTTTTTGTTGTTTGTTGTTGTTGGGGGAGGATGATGATGATGATGCTGATTAAAGCTAATACGTCTATAGTTGTTGCTATGTTCCAGACAGTGCGCTAAGTACTTTACAATCATTACCTCATTCAATCCTCAATGCAACCCTGGGAGGTAGGTGCTATAATTATCCCCATTTTACAGGGGAGCAAACTGAGGCAAACAGAGTTTAAGTGACTTGCCCAAGGTCACACCACTACTAAGTATCTGAGGCCACATTTGAACTTAGGTCTTCTTGAATCCAGGCACAGCACTCTATCCACTGAACCACCTAGAAATTCAAGTAGGAATTAGAAATCAGAGTATTGTTGATTTAGTACTAAAAGAGATGTATAGAGCTAAAGGTCATCTAGTTCGACCTCTTTAGTTCACAAGGAAATTGAGGTGCTGAGCTGTTACATAACTTGGAAAAGGTTACCCCAGGTAATAAGAAACAAGGCCAGGAATTGAACCAAGTCTCTCTCTAACTCCAAATCCAAGACTATTTCCACTATACCACACTCCTCCACAGCCACGAGAGAGGTCAGAACTGAAGCTACAAAATTTGGAAATGTTCCATCTCAAGGATGAGAACGTAAAGAGAGATTAAATTTAGAGTCAAGGACTGAACTTTAGAAGAGGAGCCAGTAATAGGGACAGAGACAGGTCGGTATCATCTCCCACCCAGTTCTTCTTGAAGCTCTCCTAGGTTCTGAGGCATTGGTTTCATCTTATTTTTCCTTTTGTTTCCTAGGTTACTTCTTCAAGATTTATCTTCATTTCCTCCTACTTCCAATGGTGGTAGAAGCCTAAGGCTCTATCGAGGATTTTCTACCCTTTTCCCAACCTGAGCCCTTGGGGATCTAATCCCACCTGTGATCCCACCTGCCTTCACTTAGGGCAGCTAGGTGGATAGAGTGTTGGACCTGGAGTGAGAAAGATTCACCTTCCTGAAGTCAAATCTGGCCTCAGACGCTTACTGTCTCATCCCTCCATTCAGGCCTGCGTGTCCTCAGCCTTCTCTCACAACATGGCCTTTTCCTGTCCCTGACTAAGCAGCTAGTCCCAATCAAGCTGCAAACATTCTCTTCTCCTTGCTGCACTTTCTTTCAATCGACAATTTGGGCTCTCACCAATGGTGTGCACTGGTTATGTTTAAAAACTGTCTCTTCAAAAAAAATGTACACAAGGCATATTTGCAAGTTTAATCTGCACTATTAATATTTTATCCATCCCTTTCTTAAGTCTAGACAACCAGGAAATCAATAAAATGAGCTCCTCTACTGATTTCTGAGCTTTAAATGCTCATACAGAAAAGTTTAACCATCCTCCAGCATACCCCTACCTCTAACATAAGGTTGCAAGGAAGAAATTCTTATATTGTACATTAGCCTCTCAATCCACTTTAGTTACAGCACCAGGAACTCTCAATAAAGACTTGTTGGTGATGATTAAGGCTAATGAAAAGCTACGCATCCAGGGTTACAGACAGATACAAAAACAAAAACACAAAACCATGACACCATGAGCACTATGGGGAACACAGAGAGACCGAGAGAATCTGACAAGACCAACCCTGTCCCAGGCCCCAGGCAGAGTAAGGGTAAATGAGGGAGCCAGAGAGTGAAAAGGAACTGGGTTAGCTTAGCTGCTGGCAGGCCATGGATCCAGATCTGGAAGGGTCACCAGAGGTCATCTAGTCTCATTTGATGGATGAGGAAACTGAGTCCCAGAGATATGAAGTGCCAAAATCTCACATGAGAAGTAAATGTCAGAGGTGGGATTTGAATTTGGAGCCTTTTTCCCCTCCTTCCCCCAAGACGTGCTGTGATGAAATGAGAATGAGGAAGAGAAAAGAGGGAGGGGAGCAAAAGGATAAGCCTCAGGGTAGAGAGTGGGTTTAGCTAATTCTGAGAAGGAAACCCAAGCTCTAGGTCTCCCATGTCCTCCTAAGTCTTCCTTGAGGCCTGTGGTAATGACTCAGAACTCTGAGAAACACATAGGCATTGGGGAACCTGGGGCACTGAGATGGGGAATGGGGTGACATCTGATAGGCCAAAGTCATAATTCTGGGGATCCTTGGAGCCCTAGGTGGCAAGATGGTGAAGACAGTACTACTACTAATAATACCTTCCACTCAAGAGACACTTTTAACTTTCTTCAAAGTGCAATCATAGTGATCATCTTATCTGATCCTTATACTACCCCTGGGACATGGGCAGGGCTGGTATTTTGGAAATTTTCCTTTTTATTATGATGATAATGATGAGGAACTCCACAGACATCAACAAACAGCAGCATTTCTCTATACAAAGGAGAAAAGAAAGAAGACTGCATGTGAAGTCATCCTGCTCCACAACATCTAGCTTGTTTGTTCTAGTATTTCAAAGTTAACCGGGTAGCTCCAACACTACGATCATCATTCTTCCGTCCTCATTCTTTCGTTCACGTCCCTCCCTCCCCACAACCCCAGCTCTCTGCAGATATCTCCAAGTCATACAGTTGGTTTTGCAATACCGCCAAATGGCCTTCCAAGTCATCTAAGATAATTCCTTCATCATAGAGATGGCGAAAGTGAGATTCAGAGCAGCTAAGTGATTCGCTGCAAGGTCACCCAGGCACTTAGGGCAGCTAGGTGGATAGAGTGTTGGACCTGGAGTGAGAAAGATTCACCTTCCTGAAGTCAAATCTGGCCTCAGACGCTTACTGTGTGACCCGGGGCAAGTCACCTAACTTTTTGCCTCACTTTCCTCATCTGTAAAATGAGCTGGAGAAGGAAATAACAAACCACTCCAGTATCTTTGCCAAGGAAATCCCAAATGGGGTCAGGAAGAGTCAGACGTGACTGAAATAACTCAAAAACAGCACGCAGGTAGAAAGTGGTAGAGAGATGGGATTTGAATCCAGGGCTATTAACACTAATTCTAGTTCTCATTTGACTAGGTCTCATAGTTCAGAGCTATGTCCAGGCCTTCCAGCTCTTAGCTCTGTGTCGTTGGGAAGGGGTGACAAGAGGCAGAAAAGGTTTTGAACCATAGACAGTGCATAGAATTATTCTCATCCTGAAACTTCCTGGCCACCTCCCTCTTTGCTGTAGATCTAAAAGTGCTGGATATAACAGTGATGTCACCTCCATCCCTGGGGAGCCATGTCAGAGCTCTTCTCTCCATTAAGCAGACAATTACCTGAAGCATGGAGAAGAGAAGGTTCTTATTGTAAGCCACCCAGTGAATCAACAGAACGGATGGGAAGAAAACCTACCCCGCGCGTGGAAACGATCCTAGACGAGGCAACAGGAGCTCTCTAACTACAGGCTCATAGATGTAGAGCTAGAAGGGAACTTGGAGACCATCTCATCCAATCCTTTCATTTTATAGATGAGGAAACTGAGACACAGATAAATGAGGTGACTTGTCCAAGGTCACAAAGGTAGAGTCATTGTTAGGATTTGAACCCAGGTCTTCTAACTTGATTCAGGAATTCCCACCTCCACCCCACCCCTGGTACCCTGTGCTTCAGTCTTAGCTCTGTCACTAACTTGTCATGGGATTTTTTTTTTTGAGGGAGGAAGGCAAGGCAATTGGGGTTAAATGACTTGCCCAAGGTCACACAGCTAGTTAAATGTCAAGTGTCTGAGGCTAGATTTGAACTTGGGTCCTCCTGACTCCAGGGCCAGTGCTCTATTCACTGTGCCACCTAGCTGCCCCTATGGGATCTTTTTTATTTTTTAAAATCTTTTATTTTCAGTTTCTAATTTTCTTCCTCCTTCCTGCCTTTCCACCAACCATTGAAAAGTCAAATAAGATACATGTAAAGTCAGTGTCATGTGAGCTTGATCAATTCACCTTAATCTCTTTAAATTTTAGTATTTCACCTCTAAAATGAAGAGACTGGGTCCCTAAAGCCCCTTCCAGTTCTGAGACTCCAGGACTCAGCGTTTTAACTTCCTACCTTTTTCCCTGTATCCCACTCTATCCCAAATTGCCTAGCTTTCTATGACCCTATATGGAAAGGGTCTAGTCATTTATTAACAATGGAAATGGTACATAATGATGATTCCTGGATCATGGACAAAGGACTGTACTAAGTGCTGGGGATACAAAGACTTCCTCTGCAAGGCTGGAAGGAAGGGGCAGAGGTCTACGAAGTAGAGATAAATGCTGCTTGTACACAGGCCCAACTTGTCCTCAGCTCTTGACACATCTCTACTTCTGAGCCCAGCTGTCTCAGTCCTTGTACCCTCCCTAGAAGGGCCTACCTGTTCTGAATCTCTTGCCTTTCTTTGATAGTGAGAGGTCTACTGTACCCTGAACAGGATTCTCCAGGGCCACTGCTCATAATAAGAACCTAGTAGGAAACTAGTAACTGTTCTTTGTACGAATACAAAAACAACAAAATAAAAATAAAAAATTAATAAAAATACATAAACAAACACATCTTTCTTCTCCACCAATCACTGACAAGGTACCTTGTCTGACGTTCCCAAGTGTGCCAAGACCCGCAAGAATGGGTATCTCAGTGCCATATTTGGCTTTATTTCATTTCGACTTTATCCTATTTTATTTTCGACTTGGGTAAGACCAGAAGCCCACACTGAAGGAACAAGTCTCCATAAATTCCAAAACAAGCAACTGGAACCCTTCTTACACCCTTCCTTCTGCCCTGAAGGGCAGAATACTAGAACAGTGAATGAGGATTAAGGAGACCTACGTTCCAAACCCAGCCCTGTTACAAACAAGCTGGACAACACTGGGCAAATCAACTCTCTCTCTCTCTCAGCCTTCCTCACTGTCCTCACCTGTAAAATGAAGAAATTAGACTAGATGATATCTAAGGTTCCTTCTGGTTCAAAACCTCTGGTTCAACAGTTTTATTTATGATAACAAAAAAGAAAACTAGAGAAAAGTCAACTGAATTGTGGTAAAAGCTGAAAATAAAAGATTAATACCCCTTAAGGAATTGTAAAATATAACGGCTATTAAGAAGAACGAGAGGATGTATTTAAAAAAGCACAATAGCTCAGAGAAAGCAAGATGGGAACAACAATGTATACAACATCTCTGGCTCTGCCAATAACAACAGCCACACTGGCAAAATCTGGAAAAATACAGAAACCGATTTCAGAGAGGGGACACAGATACAAACAGGGCAACCAGGTTATTATTTGCAAAAGTGACTATACACATTTTAATGCATTTATAGTCAATTATTTTAAATTTTATGTTTGTTTAAAATGGTTCACTCTAAATAGCTGAAGAGTAAATGGAATTTGTCACTCACTGGACACATCTGGATCAGAATAAAGTAGAATCCAAATCTTATTGTAACAATAATGATGATGATGAAGATGATGATGATGGTTCTAGAAGTCCACCAGACCTAGACTCCCCAGAAGTACCATCCCACTTCACCATCAGTGAGGGTTTCAAGGGACCTATTCATGTCTGATGTTTCCTACTATGGAATTGCTAGTAGTGAAAAACTTTGGATCTGGGAACAGAGTCAGAGAATCTCCTAGTTGGAGTAGACTTCAGAGTCTATTTAGCCCAAACCAAACCTGCACAAACCTTGCCACTTCAACACACAGGAAGACTGGTCATTCAGCCCTTGCTGGAAGACCTCCAGTGAGGGGAATATCACTACCTCCAGAGGGAGCCCATTTCACGTTTGGCCAAATCTAAGTGTCAGGAAGTTGTCTGACATCAAACTTAAAAATCTGTCTCTGCAACTTCCACCCATTGTTCCTGGGAATGCCCTCTAATAAGAACATGTTTAATACCTCTTCCACATGACAAGCTTTCAAATATGTGAATATAGTGTTTCCCTAAGTCTTCTCTTCTGCAGGCTAAACATTCCCAAATCCTTCGAGGGATCTTCACAAGGCCCTTCACCATTCTGGTTCCCTGTTCTGGATGTTCTTCTGTTTATCAATGTCCAATATAGTGCTCAGCAGAGCCACAACTAAGGTAAGAGCAGCCAGCCAGGGCCTCGGCTCATGACAATTACTTTAGCGAGTACATACAGTATTTGCTGTACTTTAGCAACAAAGCTAACCCAGTTAGCAAGAATAGTTAGGTTAAGTTGGTCACTATCAGTTAGGGGGTTGGTTTCCCTTCCCACTTTCTTGCTCCCTCTTCCCCTCTCAAGTGAGTATGTGGTGTTAACAGCAGCCCCGGAAACCAGAACCAAACATAAAACTCCAGATGTGGTTTGAACGGGGCAGGATCTGTTCTGTTCAACATCCCTTATTCTCACAGTCCTGGGAAGCCTCCTAATTAGAGGTCAATATGAAAGACCCTGGTTCAAATCTGATCTCAGATACATACTGGCTAGCTATGTCACCATGCGCAAATAACATAACCTCTCCGTGTCCCATGTACCTCTCTGGACTACAAATTATGGGTGGTGGGGGGTGGTACTCTCAGCTGATAAAGGAAGTTCCTCACCCGGAGCTTGCTACCCTGAAGACAATCCAGGGACTATCCAGTCATCATGATGCCTCCTAAAAACAAATGCACGTAAGGCCTCTGGATTCCTAAAATGGCCCTCAGCCACAGGAATCAAAGGTACTAGCCACACCAAGTGGTACCTACAGCAACAAAAATAAGAGCTAGCATTTATTATAGTGCTTTAAGGTTTTCAAAGAATTTTAAAAATATCATCTCATTTGATTTTCACTACAACCCTGAAATATAGGCGCTATTATTATCCCCATTTTGCAGATAAGGAAACTAAGGCTGAGAGATTAAATGATTTGCCCAGATCCATACTGCTAATAGGTGTCAAAGGCAGGGTTTGAATTTGGATAATTCTGACTCAAGGCCAGCGCACTATCCCCTCCAGCAACAAGCTGACCAATTCTTGGTGATCCCCTCTCTTGTGTTCCCCAACAGATGCACATCACCATCTCCCCTTCTCCTTTTTTACTCTCCTCTTCTTCCTCTTATTCCCCCATCGCCTTTATTTACTGCCCTGTCTGGGGTCTGCTGTGGTTGTTGCCCAGCACTGGTGCCATTCATTGCTGACCCTGGCTGTGTGACCTTACAGCTCACACACCCTGCTGAGAACTGCTCACTTAGCTGATATCCTGATCCATGACCTCCCTAGGGCACAGGGATCAGGTCTTACTGGGCTTGGAACTAGATTTAGGATTCAGGCAGCTGGTTTGTTTCTCAGGCCATCATCACCTGAAAGTCTTCTTTTACCCTCTTCCCACTGATGCAGACCACTGTACCCTGGAATTGCAGGCCAGAGTGCTTGGGTCCATAGTGGCACTTCCCTTATATCAGAGCATTCAGGAATTCCTCTTTCCTCCTGGAAGCTTACTCCTCAGAAAGAAAAGGGTCTCAGGTCCATAGCTGTACAGAAAGGAAGAAAGGCACTGCAGGTGATACAGGAGAGAGAAGCCAGGGTCCCTTTGAGGTCAAAGATTCTGTTTAGCTTTTCAAAGTGTCTGACTTCAGGGACAGTTAGATCATGCAGTGGATAGAGCATAGGCCCTGGAGTCAGGAGGAACTGAGTTCAAATCCAGCTTCAAATACTTGGCACTTACCAGCTGTATGAACTTGAGCAAATTACATAACCCTTATTGCCTTGCAAAAATAAATAAATAAAAAGGTATATTTTAAAAAAAAAAAAGTATCTGACTTCATGAGCAGTAGAGTCAGATTAACCCTTGGGGGTAACTGTACATTAGCTTATGGGCCTATAAGGAAACATCTGCCAAGTAAGCAGAACATAGGAGGGAGGAGAAAGAAGTGAGGGGTTTCCAGCCTATTCTACTGAGAAGCACTATCCTTTGGTCCCAAAGGATATGAGCCTTCCTCCATAAGCAATTTTTACCTGTTTTCCATAAGTGGATGTCACTGAATGATGATAAAAGAATTGGGAGTTGGGAGCTTTAGGTTCTACACTCAGTCACTAACTAGCTACATCATCTTGGGCAACTCATTTTAGGTCCCTGGGACTCCGTTTCTTCATTTATAAAATGAGAGGGTTGGACCAGATCAAGAGTTCTTAACCTGAGGTCCCTGGATAGATTTCAGGGGGTCTGTAAGCTTTACTGGGGGAAAAAAATACATCTTTATTTTCACCAACCTCTAACTGAAATTTAGTATTTCCTTCAATTATGAATATAGGCAACAAATATTTTTCTTCAAAGGGTGTCCATAGATCTTACCAGACTGCTAAAGGTGCCCAAGACACAAGAAGGGTGAAGAACCCCTGGAATCATTTATCTCTGAGGCCCCTTTCAGTTCTAGGATTCAAAGGCTCAGTGAGCCTATGAGCTCCCAGGAGAACCTAAGGGTACCACCCCCTCCCCCCCGCACTGTCTTACCTTGTATCTGGTGGCCAGGAGCTCTGTGGCTTGCTGCTCCCGCCTCAGGTCCTCAATCATCTTTTCCTTCTCCTCCAACAATTTCTGTTTCTCCTCGCTGACCAGGCTGTGGTCATCTTGTATAGCTGCCTTCTCCTCCTCCAGTCGTTCCTTCTGTTCCTGCAGATAGTTCTCCATGTTCTTCTCCAGAGGGACCTCCGGAGTAGACTGGGGTGGTCGGTTGTTATTGTTGTTATCATCTTCCTCTTCAGCAACCCAGGCCTCAGTGACAGAGCCCTCCGGGTACCCCTCGATGGCCACTGACTTCTTCCTGCGGCTGCTTCTCCGGCGCTTACCCAGCAGCCCCCGCTTCTCTAGCTGAGCCTTCAGGCGGGCAATCTCCTCTTGGAACTCCCGTAGGAGCGTGTCCTTGGGATCTTCGTTCACCCGAGGTTTGTTCTTAATATTCTTGGCCCTGTTGGCAAAGCGCAAGGTGGACAGACTCTCATCATAGCTGTGTGAGGCTGGGCCCAGGGTGGCCACCATGATGGTCTTGGCATTGCCCCCTAGAGAGTCCTGAAGCAGCCGGGTCAACTTGGAGTCCCGGTAGGGGATGTGGGTGCTCCTGCCATCCACCAGAGCAGAGATCACATTACCCAGGGCAGAAAGGGAGAGATTGATTTTTGATGCTTCTTTGGGCCTTTCTCCAGTACCACCCCCTCCCCCTGAAGGCTGGGTAGCTGCCCCTCCAGATGTGTTGGTGCCTGCTTTGCCCTGCCGCTCACTGCCAGCCAGGTCTACCAAATTGAGCTTGCCCACCCGGATGTGTTCTTGGCCATCTGAACCCCGCTCACTGCACTCCACTGTGATGACAAATATGGCATGGGAACGGGAGCTGACCTCGTTCATGTGGGTACTGCCCACAGCTCTGGCCTGGTTGCCCAGATTCATCACATGCTCTATTTCTTTGACATTCTTGGTGACAAAGGAAGAGAGATCCTTGATGTAGACCCCAGTCTCTGGGTTCTCTTTCAGCTCCAGCCTCTTGCCTGGCTCCTTGGAGAGCAGGTCTCGGATCTCCTCCTGGTAGATCTCCAGGTAAGAGGCCCGCACCAGGTACTGCTGGTTCTGGGAACGGGAGATGTGAGTGAAGATGTGCTCAAAGGCGCTGGGGATGACCCCTCGCTGTTCCGGCTCAGCCCAGGTGCCCTGCATGGTATAGGTCTTGCCGGTGCCGGTCTGGCCATAGGCAAGAACAGTGCCATTGAAGCCCTGCAACACCGAGTCTATGAGTGGGCGCACTGTCTCATCGTACAGGTCAGCCTGCTTAGAGCTGGCATCATATACAGCGTCAAAAGTAAAAGTCTTGGGCAGCTCCCCGGGGGCAGCCCGAGGGTTCCTGAGGGTCACCTGGCCCAGCTTCACGTCCATCTCTAGAATCTGCTCATGGCCAGCAGCCTCTTCTTTCCTACTCAGGGGGCGGCACCGGGCCACCACCTTCAGGGCCTCGCTGGGCTTGGCTTTATTGGCCATTCTGAAGCTCACTGTACTCCCTTTTCCCCTACCCCAGGTCCCTATCCCACCCCCACCCCCGCCCCACCTCCCTCACTCAAGCAGCCTGGGCTGTCTTCCTGCCCTTAAGTCTGAATCCACTGGGTTGTGCCGGCCCGTGGGGCTGCTCCTCAACGTGCATGCAGCTTCCTGAGGTGAGGGAGGGATGCTAGCTGGGGTGGTGGCTGCCACTCCCGCCCGCTTGGCCGTCGGCTGCTGCAGTCCCGGCCTCCCAAGCTATCTGCTCCTCTTCGCTTGCACCACCCAGGGCTGGGGACGAGGATTAGGCAGAATGACCAGGCAGTGGCAGGAGCAGCAGCAGCGACAGGAGCAGCACTGCCTGCCAGGAGGCAGCCCCCGGAGCCCGGCCCATGCTGGGGAGAAGCGACCCTGGGCTGTAAACAGCAACAATGAGATAAAGAAAGAGGAAAATAGGATGGGGGTGGGCAGCAGGATCTGGTCTCCTCCTCCTGCTGCTCCTCTCCAATATTCTACGGCAGTGGACTGGGAGAGCCGGGGATCCTGGACAGCTGGGGTCCTGGGTCCTTCATGGCCCTTCTGTGTCCAGAGACGCTCACCTACAGTTCTCTCCCCAGGGTGGAGGATCATTCATTGCAGCGCTGCTGCTGCCGCCCCTGCCGCTGCCGCTGCCGCTGCCGCTGCCGCCGCCAAAGGAGAATGAGAGAGAAAAACAGACAGGGATGGGGCGGAGCAGCGGCGGCCGGGGGAGTGATGCTGCCGCCGCTGCCGTAGCTCTCCCACTTGCTTGGGGTGGGGTAAGGGGATGGGGGGAGGGGGAGCAGAGGCAGGCTGGGACTGGCTAGGAGAGAAATAAATGGTCAAGCATCTCCTCCCGGCGCCACTGCTGTCCCCCTGCTCCTCCAAATAAACAACGAGCACCTCACATTGCAGAAATCCTGCCCGCCCGGTGGCTTCTATCATTTCCACGCCAGAGCCTGACACCACCCACCCTCACCCCAGCAGGGCTGGGCTCAGGGCATGCTGGGAGTTGTAGTCCTGCCTTTGTTAACCGAATTCGGGCAGGTTAGGGGTCCTAGTTCCAGTCTTGGATGCCCGGCTGGGGAGGCTGAAGAGCCCCGGATTTCCAAGGTTCAGTCTCCAGTGAGACTAGAGGCTTTAAAACCATGGAGGTTAATCCATTGAGTCTGTCCCATCCTTTCCTACCTCCTGAGGGCTTCAGCTCACCCATTTAGCCCCTCCCTCTCCAGCATCTTCAATTATCAAGAAAGGTAGCAATGTGGAAAGGGGGTTAGGTTAGAAATCAGGGCACCTGGAGTTCAGTTCTTTCTGCTATTAATTTGCTGTGACCTGGGCTGTGGCTTTTAACCTCTCAAGGCCTCGTTTTCTTCATATGTGAAATGAAGGGGCTGGTTTAGATCAGAGATTCTTAATCTGGGGTCTAGACTTATTTACAAAAAATATCTTGATGAATGCATTTTCATATAATTGGTTTTCTTTGTAATTCCACGTATTTTATTTTATATATTTAAAAACATTCTGAGGAATCCATAGGTTTCATCAGCATGCTAAAAAAGACCATGACAAAAAAATGGTCAAGAACTTCTGGGCTAGATTTCTAAAGACCCTTCTGGGTCTAAAATTCTATGCTCTCCCTCTCCACTGTTTCCTTCACCTCTGCCTACAAGTTCAGGTCTCCCCTGGCTAGAAAAAAAACTATGGTAGTCCCAATGGCTTATGAGTCAGAGGACCCAGATTCAAATCCTGCCTCTGATGCTTACTGCCTGAGTGACCCTTGTGCAAATGACCTCATCTCTTTAAGCCTCAGTTTCCTCAACCGTTAAAATGAGGGAGCTGAATTAGATGATCTATGAAGCATCTTCCATTTCTAGCTTGAAGAGCCTTTGACCCAGTTGGTCCCTCAAGAGGTATATCATGGAAAGAGCACTAGAACTAGAGTCAAAAGATCTGGATTCAAACTTTAGTAGTTATGTGACTCCTAGCCTCCCCAGGTAGGTCATAATCTTTGTGAACTTTTATTGCCCCATCTGCAAAATGGGTCAATACTATTCACCTGCCTGCCTCACAGGATTTTTGTGAGAGAAGTACTTTGTGAAATTATAAAAACTTTTATCAATATAGTCCATTTAGCTTTTCTTCTCTCTTATTATCCTTTCACTGTGAAATTCCTTGCCAAGGTGATCCCTGGTTATTCCCTCCATTTCCTTACCAGGTCCCTTCAATTGGACTTCCCTTCTTATCACCAGGGTCTGTCTTATAGGCAGGAAGAATGGGTAACTTATATAGTGAGACTCGAAAGGAGCAAGGAAGGGATCCCCTGCCCTCCAAAAGCTTCCCCCACTTGTGAAATTGAAATTCTACCATAAGAGATCCATTCTTTCAGGTCTAAAAGACTTTTCCACGGTGAAGATTGTCTTATTAAAATGCAAATACTATAAAAATGATAACCCTCGTCCAGTTTTTGTTGTTGTTCAGTCTTTTTTTCATTTCTGTCCTATTCTTTGGGACTCCATTTGGGGTTTTCTTGGCAAAGATACTGGAGCAGTTTGCCATTTCCTTCTCCATCTCATTTTACAGATGAGGAAACTGAGGCAAATAGGGTGAAGTGACTTGCCATTGACAATAAATCATTCAACAAGCACTTATTAAACAACTACTGTATACCAAGTGCTGTGCTAGGGGATGAGAATACAAAGACAAAACCAAATCAGCCCCTTCCTGCCCTTAAGAAGCCAACATTCTATTGAAAGTTCCACAACATGTGTACATATGAGTAGATAGAAAGGGTATAAAGTATAAATATAAGGTGATTTCAGAGGGGTATAAAGAAATAGCAACTGAAATGGGAGGAAAACAGAAAAGGCCTCAGGAAGAAATGGGAAATTTGAGAAGGATTTTGAAGGAGGCAGACATGAGGAGGGAGTGCAGTTCAGGGATAGAGTGTATCTGTGCAGAAGTCAGGAGGTGGAATGTCAGGTTTGAGAAGGAGCAAGTAGGTCAATTTGGCTGCATAGGAGAGTGCATGATAGAGAGTAATGTGTAAGAAGTCTGGAAAGGGAAGCTGGAATTAGATTGTGAAGGGCATTAAATACCAAACAGAGAAGCTTGGATTTTATCCTAGTTGACAGCCAGGAGTCACTAGTTCTTCTTTGGCAGGGGAGTGACAATCACCAGACCTGTTCTTTAGGAATATCAATTTGGCTGCTGTATGGTATATAGAAAGGTGATAGGTTTGAAGGAACAGAATATAGGATAGACTCCAAGGAGATGGCTGGAGTCAGAAGGAAAGTAGGAAATACTGGGGTCTAGGAGCCCATCAAAGACAAATATGCGTGCTTCTTAATTTTGCCACATGAAGACCCTGCCCCTCTCTGGACTGATTCATTTTTGACAAAAGCCAATGGTTTTGCTCTGCTGTCACATACTCCTTTACCTCTCTGTAGCAGTCAGCACTATTGATGCAACCCCTTTGCTCCTGAATATATCTCTTCACCTTATTTTTTTTCTTCTTGTTTTTTATTTGTGTTTTCATGGCAGATATAGAGAACATGGCACTAATTTTCATTCTCAGATACCCTCTTTTTATTCTCTCTCTTCTTGGGCTGGGGCTGGCTCATTCATATCACACACACACACACACACACACACACACACCCATGCCCCAACTTGTATCCATTCTAGCAGGTCGGGGTAGTTCCCTAGAAGGGGCAACCATGTGGCTACAACTCATTCCCACAGTCCTAGAGATAAACCTGGTGTGGAGGAAATACATCTCTAAATGCACAACTGTCTCTCTTGAGCCCCCACTGGTGTGCTTTCCATTCATACAAAGTAGTCACAAAGATACTATTAATCTTTTTTTTTTTTTGCTTAAGTTGTTTCTCAATCTAGCCTAGGCAAAAGTTATGTAGGAAACCACAAAGGGTAAGGAGGTAGCTAGGAAATGCTACTGTACCTGGAACTAAAAAGTATGCTCAAGGTAGGCATTTAGATTTGTAAGAATACAGATACAAGCTAGGTGGCACAGTGGATAGAGGGCAGTGCCTGGAGTAAGAAAGACTTGAGTTTAAATTTGTTCTCAGATATTCACTCTCTTTGTGACCCTGAGTATGACACTTATCCTCTGTCTACCTCAGTTTCCTCAACTATAAAATGGGGACAATAATAGTATCTACCTCCTATGGTAGTTGTTAGGATCAGATGAGATAATATTTGTAAATTATAGCATAATTCTTGGCACATAGTAAGCACTTAATGCTTATTGCCTTACGTTATAGGATGAAAAGTTGCATATTATTTTTGTTTTTTCTATAGTTCAGTCATTCAGTCTTGTCCATGACCCACCTCTGGGACCATAGCACACAAGGCCTTTCTATTCTCTACCACCTCTCAAAATCTGTCCAAGTTCAAGTTTGTTGTTTCCATGGCACCATCTATCCCATCTCATCCTCTGCCATCCCCCTTTCCCTTTTCCTTCCATTTTTCCCAACACCAGAGTCTTTTCCAATGAGTCCTATCTTCTCATTATGTGGACAAGTTATTTAAACTTCAGTTTCAGACCCTCCAACAAATAGTCTGAATTAGTTTCTTTAAGTATTGACTGATTCGATCTCCTTGCTGTCCAAGGGACTCCCAAAAGTCTTCTCCAGCACCATAATTTGAAAGTGTCAATTCTTTCTTTTATAACCCAATTCTTTATAGTCCAATTCTCATAGCCATACGTTGCTATTAGAAAAACCATAGCTTTGTCTATATCAGAGGTTCTTAACCTATGGGTTATGTTCAATTTGTAACAATGAAAATACATCCTGCATATCAGATAGATTCATAACAGTAGCAAAATTACAGTTATGAAGTAGCAATGAATACAGTTTTATGGTTGGGGGTCACCACAACATGAGGAACTGTATTAAAGGGTTGCAGCATTAGGAAGGTTGAGAACCACTGGTCCATATGGACCTTTGTCAGCAAGGTGATGTCTCTGCTTTTTGGTATGCTGTCCAGATTTGCCATAGCTTTCCTTCTAAGGAGCAACTATTTTAATTTCATGGCTGCAGTCACTGTCTACAGTGATGTTTGAGCCCAAGAACATAAAATCTGAAATTGTTTCCATTTCTTCTCCCTCTATTAGCCAGGAAGTCTTGGGACCAGTTACCAAGATCTTAGTTATTGCTTTTTTTTTTAATCTTCAAGCCAGTTTTTACACTCTCTTCTTTCACCCACATCAAGAAGCTTATTAATTCTTCTTTACTTTCTAACATCAGAGTGGTATTGTCTACATATGTGGGATTCTTGATATTTCTCCAGGCAACTTTAATTCTGGCTTTTGATTCATCCAGGCTAGGATTTCGCATGATGTACTCTGCATATAAGGTAAATAAATAAGGTGACTAGTGCTTGTTTCTCATTTCATTCCTCTGGAAGGATCTTACAACAGCTCTGTACTTTACTGAACCTGGCAGAATGGCTGATGCCCTACTAGATAAGGATCTGTCTGAGCTACATTTTAAATAGTAGTGATATTCTCCACTGCCTTGAGGGTTAGAGCATTTCCAGTGACCTAGACCTTCTAGGAAGATCTGAAATCCTAGGTATACACTACTCCTAAGTAAGAAATCCCTTCTGAGATTGCATATAGGGCTGCTTGTTACCATTTGGGGAGATCATAGGGCCACAAAGTTTGTTTTTTATTCATGAACAATCCTGAAAAATATCCACCAAACATGCATTAGTAACATTCTGCTTTCTAAAACCCAAGTAGCTAGGTGGTACAGTGGATAGAATACTATGCCTAGAGTCAGGAAGACTTGAGTTCAAATGCAGCCTTAGAGTTAACTAGTTGTCTAAACTTGGGCAAATCACATATATTTTATTTGTCTTAGTTTCCTCATCTATTAAATAGGGATAATAATATCAACTACTATCTAAGATTATTGCATGGATCAAATGAGATAATTATTATAAAGGGCTTATTAGTGCCTAGCACATAGTAAGTGTTACATAAATGTTAGCTATTAATATTAACGTTGTTGTTGTCCATCTTTCATTCTCAAAGCAGACGAATGACATCAGCAGGGTGATGTCTTGACTTGCAAAGTGAATTGGAATTAAGTGAAGCAGAACTATTCATAGCCTATCCACCAGCCTCACTCTCTCCTCCAGAGTCATCAGAATCCAGTGGCAAGACATAGGTCTAGATAACTGGTGATGGCCCTGGATGCAGTGGGAGACCTTGGCCTTTTTAAGCTATGGTCTTTCCCGGGTCTCAGTTTGTCTGAGGCAATGCCCATTCAGTAAGGAAAGGTTATGTAAGAATTGAGACCAAAAAAATGGCCTAGTTTGCCTTCACAAAAGAATCAGTCTGGGAGGGGAAGATCCTCAGAGTTTCTAGCCAGAACAGAACCGATTGCTACTTGCCCTCCATTATTAATATTATTACTAAGCAGAACACACAAACTGACATGGTAGGATGAACACTTTGGTTTGTAAATATATCATTGCTTATGAAAACAACCATCAGTTTTTAAAATGCAAGCAACACCTTGCTGCAAGCTAAAAAGGCATAACTTTATAAGACAGAGTTAGGAAAACATTTATAAAATCATCAAAAACCAATCTTTTATACTTGCCAAGGCTTTTCAAAGATGCCTTTTTGCCTATTGTGCCAGGCACACAAACAAAACATTTCTTCACAGCATCCCTTCAAGTGATATAAAGAGAAGGTTTATGTACCACATCAAGGCCAAAGACTGCAAAATGCAGAAAATGAGGGCAAGTCCCTTGTTGTGCCACCAGAAGGCAGAGCATAGAGTTAATACAAGATGCAACAGCATCCCAGTGGTGGGTATGAGTCAAGTGGGCTTAAATACACATTTCAGCCTCTTCATTGGTCCCATAAGAAAGAATGCTCTCAAGTGAGGCAATGTTCTATGAGGCATCAAATGCTGCAAAAAGGATAAACCCTTCCCAAGGCACCCATAACAAAAAAGTACCCAGGGGCAAGGAAAGAATCTCTATAGTAAAGGAAGCAGGAAAGCCTTTGATTCTTGTGCCCTCGCTTAATAATGATGTCTTAGTTCCTTTAGTCAGTGTACCCTGATACTCCTTATTAACATTTAACCATGAATCATTTACTATCTGAAAAGCCCAAAACACTCATAGCTACAACATAATATTTACTCAGAAGAAGGCAAAAGCAAGAATTATCAAAATATAACAATCCATCCATAAACCTAGGCCACATTTTCCCACCAATTCACAATGTCCTTGGATGGAAGAGAATAGGCACAAACTTACAAAAACCTTGCAACGTGGTGCATGACTAGGGAAACCCCTGTGCTCCGGGCATCTCAGGATGCTGGAATGAAGACCTACGTGCCTACAATCTCTTTAGGGGTCAAGCTGCACCATACATCACCTGTTTCTCTTTCTGAACCTCTTTGCTCTCCTGATAGACAAAGCTGCTTTGTTGCTACTCTTGGGCCCCTGAAGCAGGTCTAAGTTCCTATAGCTAATGGTACCCTTAAGCCTGAGATCTTAAGAGCTCCCCAAATGTTCTTCCTTGGCGAGATGCTGAGAGACTGTGACATTCTTTCAGTGAAAAGCAGTTTCCTTTAATCCCTGGATAGCCTTGCTCTCTATTGCCTTTGAAAGTTTTTTGCCTCTGAAGACATAGAAGGCACTCAAGGTTAATGCAGGCAAATATTTGAGGGGTTTCTCTATTCTCAAGCTATAGATGATGCTAAAGAGCAAGTCAGCCTTTCCCTAGCCAGCTTTTCACACCGGCAGTAAAGCTTTCCTCCCATCAGATCTGCTCCCGGCATCACTGGTAAAGCTTTACTGTCTTCAGTTGGTATTAGCTGTACCTATCAGTATCCCAGCTCCTTTGACTTTTGTAGCCTCTCTGCTTCTCTTCTCTTCTTTTCAGCTCCTTCAGCTTCCGTGTTGTATCTTTTGTAAGTAGCTTCTCTCACTGGCTTGAGCTCAGCTAGTTTCTCAAGTGGCTTCTGATGCCCCAAATCAGGGCCTCCTCGTGTGTAGTAACCCACCTCTAATTACGTTGACTTTGGACTATGTCCAAAGGGCTACAAAACTGTATATACCCCTTGACTAAGTCTATATCCAGAAGATATCAAAGAAAAGGGAAAAGGATCTATATCTACAAAAAAAAATTATATCAGCTTTTTTTGTGGTAGCAAAGAATTAGAAATGAAGGAAATGTCCCTTCAATTGGGGAATGGTTGAACAAGCTGTGATATATGATTGTGATGATATACTATTGTCCTATAAGAAATGACAAAGAGGATAGTTTCAGAAAAACCTGAGAAGATTTATATGACCTGATGCAAAATGAAGTGAACAGAAATATGGAACATTGTACACAGGAACAGCCATATTGTAATGATAATCAACTGTGAAAGACATAGTTACTCCTATCAGTACAATGATACATAGCTATTCTAAATGGCTTGTGATGAAAAAGGCTAACCATATGCAGAGAGAACACTGATGAACGCCTGAGTGCAGATTGAAGCATTTTTTCACTTTATTTTTTGTTGCTATTTTTGTAACATAGCTAATGTAGAAATATATTTTGCATGACTTCACATATATAATGGGTATCCTATCACTTGCCTTCTCAATGAGTGGGGGAGAAAGTAGAAGCAGGGAAAGAATTTGGAACTCTAATTTTTTTTCTTCCAGAATTTATTTATTTTTAGTTTTCAACATTCATTTCCACAAGATTTTGAGTTACAAATTTTCTCCCTATCTCTCCCCAACCCCCCACCACAAGATGGCGAGCATACTGAATACCCCTTCCCCCAGTCTGCCTTTCTTATATCCTCCCATCCCCCCTTCATCCCTTTGCCCCTTACTTTCTTGTAGGGCAAGATGGATTTCTATACCCCATTGCCTGTCTATCTTATTTCTCGGTTGCATGTAAAAACAATTTTTTAACATCTGTTTTTAAAACTTTGAGGAACTCTTAATTTTTTTTGTCTTTATTAATTTGTTTGTTTACTTTTAGTTTACAACATTCAGTTCCACAGTCCCTTGAGTTTCAAATTTTCTCCTCCTCCCTGTCCTCTACCCACCATCATGGCAGCATGCAGTCAAGTATAGGATCTGCAAATACTTTCACATTAGTCATTAGTCAGGTTGTAAAGAAGGATTATAACCAATGGAATGAATAATGGGAAAGAGGAAATAAAATCAAACAAGAAAAAGAAAGAGAGCAGGTAGTTTGCTTCAATTTGGATTCGAAGTCTGTAGTTCTTTCTCTGAATGTAGGCACATCTCTTTCCATCATGAGTCTTTTGGAGTTGTCTTATAACCTTGCATTGCTGAGAAGAGCCCAGTCTATCAAAGTTGGCCATCACACATACGTTGTGTCTATAATTGTGTACAAATTTCTCCTGGTTCTGCTCTTCTCAGTCAACATCAGTTTGTATAAATCTCACCAGGTAAATATGAAGTCCGTCTGCTCCTCATTTCTTAAAACACAGTAATGTTTCATTACATTCACATACCACAACTTGTTCAGCCATTCCCCAACTGATGGGCATCCCCTTAATTTCCAATTCTTTGCCACCACAAAAAGAGCTGCTATAAATATTTTTGTACATATGGGTCTTCCTCCCACTTCTAAGATCTCTTTGGGATACAACCTTAGAAGTGGTATTGCTGAATCAAAGGGTGTGCACATTTTTATAGCCCTTTGGGCATATTTCTAGGTTGCTCTCCAGAATGGTTGAATTAGGAGCTCTAAATTTTAAAAAAACAACAACAGGTCAAAAAAAAAATCACCCTCCCTACGTTTTGCCTCAGTTTTGCCACCTATGATTTTGACTGTTTCTCATAGCAACATCCTCTTCTGTCCCTCTTAATAAAAAGAATGTCCACATAAAAAGAGGGGAGGAGCACTTTTCAAATGCATTTACTGAGATGTCTTCAAAGGAACAAGAAATAACAAAACTTCTCTTCCATAAATCCAGGAAGACCTGAATTAAAATTCCACCTCAGATAATAGCTGTGTAACTGTGGGAGAGTCACTTTAACTCCTCTGCCTGTTTCTTCTTTAATCAAACGAGTGAGTTGGGCTCAATGGTCTCTACGATCTCTTCCACCTCTAATTTTATGATTCTGTATCTCTTTTTCTTCTCCTGGAATCCTCATGTTATTATCTCCTGGGTGTAGCATCCCTGCTCATCAGATTATTCAGCTGCGCTCTCTGGCCTGCTTTTCTTCACAGCTCTATTCCTGACAGCCAGAGTGAATTCTCTTGAATCCATAGCTGACTCTCTTCTCTGCTGGGAGAGGTCATACTCTTCTGCAAATTATCTCGACTCCCTGCTGGGCATGATGATTCCTACTGGTCCCCTTTTCTTCTGTTGTTCAGTCATGTCTGACTCTTTGTGACCCCATTTGGAGTTTTCTTGTTTGCTGTTTGCTGGAGTGATTTGCTATTTCCTTCTTCAGCTCATTTTGTAGATGAGGAAACTGAGGCAGACAGGTTAAGTAACTAGACCAGGGTCACACAGCTAGTAAGTGTCTGAAGCCAGATTTGAACTTAGGTCTTCCTGACTCCAAGCTCAGCCCTCTATCCACTATGCCGTCTCACAACAGCTTCACTGTTGCTTGACCTAGTCAAAAGAATCCCCATTAAAAAAAAAAAAGGTGGCTAGGTGGCACAGCAAATAGAGCACTGTCCCTGGAATCAGGAGGGCCTGAGTTCAAATCCAGCCTCAGACACTTAACACTTACTAGCCATGTGACTTTGGGCAAGTCACTTAACCCCAATTGCCCCCTCCAAAAAGCTAAAAAAAAAAAAAAAAAGAATCCCCTGAAGGGATCTAAGTTGATCCAGATCTATTTCACAGAGGAGCCAAAGTGGCCCTGGGAATTTGGGCTTCCCCTGGATTCACTATAAAGTACCTGTGATGAGTTTATCTTTAGATAATGCATTAGCCACAACAATGATAATGGCCTGCATTTATATGTCATTTTGCCTCTGTGCTTCTTTGAGTGACTGGTGATTTTATCTATTCAGGTACTCCAGTAACCAAAGCAGATCCCAGTTGGTTCATATTCTTCATGAGCTATTGTGGTCCCCTGAGTTCACAAGCTGGTGCCTAGTGCTTGGTCTATGAGTCTCTCTGCACTCACCAAGGTTGGTCTGCAGGTGACAGAAACGCAGTCTGACATGGAACCTATGCTAAAAGTGCTTCAAGCTTAGTGGTTGCTGCCAGAACTTTGCTTCCTTGGTTTGGCCTTTTAAAAATGCACAGTCAAATCATAAATTTATAAGACTGATGATGAAGCATGCCTTCAGCTTCTTGGCAGAGGGATGATGACTTAGAGGTCCAGAAGGAGACGTACATTCTCAGAAATGACCTCTGCTTTGTTTTGCATCCCTCTTCTTATGTATTAAAAAGAGTCATTTGGGGGTAGGGGAGAGGGATGAGTTAAAGACTGGGGGGAAAGGATGAAAAACTCAATAATAATACATTTTAAGATACATGGGAGAAAACCAAAAGAAATTTAGAAGATGAGGAAAATAGAGAAATTTTGTTACTGTTATATTAAATTAAATATATACTTTTAAGAACCATATATAACCAAAGTTTATGGGCACATATATCATAATCTTTTCTGTGGTTCTCTATATATTAAAATATTTATTTGTTAATGATAGATAAGTTGATAACAAAAAAAATGAAATGTATATTCATTTTTTTAAAGAAGTCACTCTTTCCATGTTTCTCTAAGATCATTGGGCTCATCATTTCTTATAGCACAATAGTATTCCATCACAATCATACACCACAGCTTGTTGAGTCATTCCCCAACTGATGGGCATCCCTGCAATTTCAAATTGTTTGCCACTACAAAGAGAGCTGCTATAAACATTTTAGGACATTAATTAATTAATTTTAAAAAATAAGGCTTAGTTACCTGTAGACCACAAAAAGCATTGGAGTTTGGTTTTAGTACAGGTTAAAGAGAGAACCCAGAAATCCAACCTAGAAGAAAAAGGAGCACATTTGGCAATTAAGGTTTATTAACACATACTTTCAATTCAGATCTTTGGGAAAAAACCCAAAATACTTGTATCTTCTCTTTAATTTGCTTTCTTAGCAAGCAATAGTGTGTCTTGTATTTCTCAACAGGAAACCAAAGTCAGTCAATATTTTTCCCCAGGAAATAACATCTGATAGAAGCTGAAAGCATGACTTTCACATTTGGCCTCAGAACTGAAGTATAAATAGCTTTGCTGGGAAGGCTGTTAGGGGATGAAGTCCTGTATCTCTTGATATACAGGGGTATACCAGATCTTAGCTCAGGTTCAAAGGTCTAGAGCTGGAAGGGATCTTAGAGGTTATCCAGTCCAGGGGTGGGAAACTTGTGGCCTCGCCTCGAGGTCACGTGGGGCCCTCTAGGTTCTCAAGTGTGGCCCTTTAGCAGAATTCAAACTTTATACAACAAATCCAGGATTCAGTCAAAGGGCTGCACTTGAGGACCTAGAGGGCCACATGTGGCCTCAAGGCCTCAGGTTCCCCACCCCTGATCTAGTCTAGTCCTGTCTTTATACATATCAGAAAACTGAGGCCCACACAGGTGAAATGACTTCCAAGGTCACAAGGGGGGAAAGAGTAGTAGACATGGGGTTTGAAGCATGGCCCCAGGAATTAATTACTTTATAGTACACTGGGCCTGGAATTAGGAAGACTTGACTTCAAATCCAACCTCAGAGGCTTCCGGACTGTGTGACCCTGGACAAGGCACTTAAATTCACTTTGCTTCAGCTTCCTCATCTTCAAAACGGGAAGGACAATAACACCTGCTTCCTAGGATAGTTATGAGGATCAAAAGGGGTAACTGTAAAGTGCTTGGCAAGTTGTGAGCAACATATAAATATTGACATGACAATAATGATGACATCATCCCCCCCTGGAATGGGAGTTCCTTGAGGTCAGGGGTGGGACTATTGCCTTTTTTTTGGTAACCTTTGCTCTTAGCAAGATGCCAAATGCACAATAAATACTTAAATGTTTGCTGACTGACTGACTCATAGATAGTGCTGGGGTTTATCTTTTCCTTTTTGTGGGGGGGAGGGCAAGGCAATTGGGGTTAAGTGACTTGTCCAAGGTCACATGGCTACTAAGTGTTAAGTGTCTTAGGCCGGATTTGAACTCAGGCCCTCCTGACTCCAGGGCCAATGTTCTATTCACTGCACCACCTGGCTGCCCCAATAGTGTTGGTTTTAGAATCAGGAACTGGGCCAAAATCCTGTTTCTTCTATTTACTAGTTGTGTGACCCTGGGCAAGTCAACTAACCTCACTGAGTCCCAGTTTCCTCATATATAAAATGGAAATAGCACATGTGATCCCTACTTCATAGGGTTGTTGTGAGGAATGAAAGAAAATGCACTTATCAAGCTTTTACTATGTGTCACACAGAAAATGAGATGATGTATGAGAAGGGCTGTATAAATGTCAGTTATTACTATGTTCTTCTGTTACAGGCACTTGGTATATTCAGAATTTGGGGCATCCTCTAATCCTGTATGGACATATTTATAGTAAGTCTTATATAAGACATATAGACTCCATGCACATTCGCTATATCAGCGTTTCTAGAGGTAAGTATTTTTTTTATGCTTTACCTGAATTACCCAGGAAGTACCATGCAAACTTTAAACCTGCTGTGTAAGTGTGAATTATTAATATGTAAAAATGGTTCATACTGGAATAGCACTTAAGAGTTTTTGAGAGCTTCACGCTCATCAACTTATTTGATTCTCGTAATGACTTCACAACATAGGTGCTGTAGGTATTACTACTCCATTTTACAAATCAGGAAACTGAGGCTATAAAGATTAAGTAACTTGCTCCTGTTACCTGCTACTGAATAGAGTTGTTGAGGCGGCTAGGTGGTGCAGTGAATAGAGCACCAACCCTGAGGTCAGGAGGACCTGAGTTCAAATCCGACCTCAGACACTTAACACTTACCAGTTGTGTGACCTTGGAAAAGTTACTTAACCCCAATTGCCCTGCCTTTCCCCCTCCAAAAAAAAAATTAGCATCATTGAGATGTATACTTCATACAAGCTGGCAAGGGCCAATTGTTTTTTTTTTTTTAATTTTATTATAGTTTATATCATTCATTTCCATAAGATTTTGAGTTACATATTTTCTGCCCCTCTTTCCCCCACCCACCACCCCAAAACCGCCATCCCAGTGTGTCCCCCCTCCCCCAGTCTATTCTCTCCTATGTCACTTTTCGGTAGGGCAGGATGGATCTCCCAACCACAGTGCCTGTGTATCTCAAGTTCAAGTTGG
>CM053585.1:177851853-177878472 GCA_028646515.1 Pseudochirops corinnae | reverse complement strand
TGAGGCTTGTAGAGTTGTCTTTAGCTGTGCATTGTTGAGGATAGTCCAGTTTATCAAGGTTGGTCATCATATGTACGATGTGTCTGTGATTGTGTACAGGTTTTGCCTGGTTCTGCTCTTCTCACTTAGCATCAGTCCGTATAAGCCTCTCCAGGTAATTATGAAGTCCGTCTCCTTCCCATTTCTTATAGCACAATAGCCAATACCCTAATTTTAAAGATGAGGAAATTGAGGCACAGGAAGTTTAGATGACTTGCTCATGGTAAGTATCAGGGGTGGGATTTGATTTCAGGTTCTCTGACTCTGAAGTCAGTGCTTTTTTCATCAAATTACAGCACCTCCTTTCCCACAAACTCTTCTTGGCAACTGTTACTAGAAGGTATCATAGAGCCTAGGGTTAGAGCCCAGGATCCTGGCCACTGGACTTATTAAATGATTCCTTCTCAGAGGGTTGACTGGTATGAAGGTTCTGAACTGAAGGCCAAATCCAGTTGCCGAGTCACTAACCCTCAAGAAATCACTTGGGGTCCAGTCCCAGTCAGTGGTGCATTTATATGCAGCCTTGGAAATCTCTGGAGTGGATTAAATACTCCCGAGCACCTTTTAACTCTCCCAGGTGGCAGTGGACTGCTGAAATGGTGGTGTGAGGCATTAGCATCGGGAATAAACAAGAGGAGAGCCCACAATTAAAACCCAACAAAACCACCTCTGAATGTAGGAATGAACAGGATTTTAAACTAGGATTCAGTAGCAATAAGCAAGCTTCCTGATAATAAGGAAGCAATGCTATGTGGTTAATTCCCCCATCTGACTTTCTTTAATCTGTAGCCTCTAGATCAGTGATTCTCAACCTGTGGGTCGTGACCCCTTTGGGGTCAAACAACCCTTTCACAGGGGTCACAGGAGTCACCTAAGACCATCGGAAAACACAGATTTCCAATGGTCTTAGGAACTGAGACACCGCTCCTCTATCTGTCTCCAGGTGGTCTGCCCACATGCAGACATACCCACATACGACTATTAAACGGTGGCAGCATTAGGAAGGTTGAGAACCACTGCTCTAGATAACTTCAGAATGGGACAGATGCTGTTGTTCTCATTAAGACTATCAGAAACATGGAGGTGTAAATTACCTTAGCGCTGGAGGACTTTTCTAATCTGATGTCACTTTCTATTCCTTTTTGTTGTTTGTTCCATCATATTCAACTCTTCATGACCTTATTTGGGGTTTTTTTGGCAAAGATGCTAGAGTGGTTTGCCATTTCCTTCTCCAGCTCATTTTACAGATAAGGAAACTGAGGCAAACAGGGTTGAGTGACTTGCCCAGGGTCACCCAGCTAGTAAGTGTTTGAGGCTGGATTTGAACTTATGAAGATTAGTCTTCCTGATTCCAGGCCCAGCGCTCTATCTGCTGCTCCATGTAGCTGCTTTCTCTATTCCTAGGTCTATCTAAAACTATTCTATGCTTCAGTCATATTGGACAACTTGCTGTCCTGCACACATGTCCTGTACTTTCCCATCTCCTTGCCTTTGCTCATCCTCCATTGTGCCTAGAAATATCCCATTCCTACCCCAATTTCTTTAGCCACAGGGTCCTTGTAATGTTAATGGGATATATATAAGATCTTAATAGGCCTCACTTGGAGCCCATTAAGGGAAGCTTGCTTAGAGGAAACTTGCTTGTGGGAAGGCTTTCACACCTTTTGTTAATTTCTAATTAGGCACTGAGCCAGGAGGGTTGTGAGGCCCTCTGGCTCTAAAAAGGGTATATATACTCTGAGGTTAGCATTTTGCTTTGGGACTCATTCATTGCCAGAATGTTTTTGTGACTTGGCCAGATGAGACTCTGGGTAGCTGTTACGGAGCCCCCGACTTTGAAAAACTTCGACTTTGAAAAACTTCGATGTTGGTGCTTCTCTCTCTAGTAATTATGTATGTATTGGCTCGGTCAGACAGTTGGATCTGTCTGTTGATCTGTGCTAATTTCTCAGACAGTTAGAAGCCCTGTCTTTATTGATCGGCTTGGTTGGTCTTTATTTCTCTGCTTGTATTTTCTCTATTTTCTTTATTTGGATTTTCTCTGAAGTTCAGGGTACTGACTTTTCCCTTGAGCTGATGAATGTAATTAAAAAGACTGTTGACCCCTTAAACAGCTATCTTTCCTAGTACAGCAGTTCTAAGAACCTGTGCTAGCAGCTATCTTGGGTATGCTGGTGGGGTTGTTACTACAGTCTTTTACGTATTAGGTACCTAATTTGTAATTGTTTAATGCATTGAATTAAATTGAATTAATTTAATTTAAGAAGACAACATGGTACTATAGAAAAATCACAGGCATGGAAGTCAGAGGTCCTAGGTTTAAATCCTGGTCAGCAGGGAGCTGAGTAGATAGAGCAAGAGATCCAGGAAAGCAGAGATATATACCCAGGATTTAAGTATCAGTGAGTCAGAAGCTGGCAAGAGGGAGATTCAGTTAACCAATAAGTGCAGGTACCATGTTGTTATTGTTTGTCCATCAGGGGGTCATGTCTTAACTTGAGCCTCACTCTCTCTTCCTGATTCGTCGAAGTCCAGTGGCGAGACAAAAGTCAAAACAATTGGTGATAACCCCAGGGATGCAGTGAATGACTGTGGCGTCTTCCATGTAACCACCATGCAAACCGCTCTAGTATTTTTGCCAAGAAAACCCCAAATGGGGTCACAAAGAGTCAATCATGACTGAACAACAAGAGATTCTAGGGGATGGAGGCAAGGAGGGGGTGTATCTTAGGCATGGGAGGAGAGCCATTTCAAAGAAACAGAGATGAGAATATTTTGCATGAGCAATAATTCCATTTGGTTATAGCATAAAGTATATGAAGAGGCCTGGAAAGGAAGACTGGAGCCAGCTTGTGAAGAGTTTTAAATACCAAGCAGAGGAATTTGGATTTTATCCTAGAGGCAATAGGTGGCTACTAGAGTTTTTTCAGGGGTGTGGGTGGGTGCTTGAGGGGAGGGAGGTTTACATGGTAAGGCCTGGTGCTTCAGCAATATCACTCTGACAACTGTTTAATGTATGGAAATCAGAAGTATGTAACACTTGTTGGTAAAAATTCTATTTAATTGTGAGAAAAATTATATGCTCTGAGTTTTAGGCCTGAGTCTATCAGAAACAATTTTTATTAATATACATTCAACTAATTTTAAGTATTTCTGCTGAGAGAGAGAAAGAGGGGGGAGAGGGAGGAGGGGAGAGAGAGAGAGAGAGAGAGCTCTAAATGTAGGCAGTTTCCCTTACACTGCTAAAAATCTCTCTAACAAGCCATTTTGAAGTTGTAATTTAAAATATTTTCAAACAGACAAAATTTCATAGTCAAAACTGAGCAAAGGTTTGGAGCTAAAGTAACAGACTCAGTAATAGTTAAAGAAAGACTGATAAGGCTGTTCAGTCAGCTTAATGCAAAGGCTTGAGACCAGGATACTGAGAAATTTGTTTTCATAGTTCTAAAAAAGGAGTGGAGAGGGAGCATTGAGTTTGCTTCTACATGTGAGAGCGCTGACTCAGATGGGACATCCAAAGTCCATGCAATTAGCAGCTGGGAAATACAAAGGAATTCTGGGAGAAGAGTAAATCATTCATTCAATAAATGTTTGAGTGTCTAGTGTGTGCTAGGGGCCATAGGCAATGAAAAAAAATGAAAGATGTAGTTATGCAAAATGAATCAGCACACTGACAGTGTCTGAGAGCACATGGGTTTATTGTTGCTGTTGTTTTACCTAATCCATCACCCTTTCCTTGCCCTCATGGAGCTTCTGTTCAAATTGAGGGCATTAGATACGTTAACCAACGTTTTTAGTCTGTGCATATGACAAACAATCCATATATCTCTAGGCTGAGGTATTGTATGTGTAACACACAGACCACCCACTGCCTGAATGCCTGGTAGGTTATATTTCACCTTACCCTCAGGACTCTCCATTCCCCTTAAGGGGATTTGGGGAGTCTAGGCTCTCTACATGCGGCTCCAGCCCCCACCTGTAGAGCACAGTCCTAGTTCCAAATACCTCCTCTGTTTTACGTCCCAGACACAATAGCCTCCCAGAGTTTCCATGAAGGGTTGAGGACTGCATCATCCTGTTTGCAATCTCAATTCCAAGGTCACCATGGCCCTGACTTCTGGATCTCAAGAAGAGCAGTTCCAACACCTGAAACTGAAACTCAAGAGGACAAAAAACACAGAACAGAAACAAATATCCCCACACCGTTTATTGGAGCCAGGGTAAAAGAGAGGGATTTGGGGAAGGAAACTAAACCTCTCTCCAATTCAGTTCATGGGGTCCTCACTGTAGGTGAACTAGTATTTTCACCCTATAGATGAAAAAAAAAAAGGCAATGTGGTAGGGAAAAGAGTGAATGGCTCAATCTTGACTGTTTTAAGGACAAAGTCAGCCAATCACAGGAGGCTACACACTCACGTGGTAGATGGCATAGCTGAGTATGGTCAAAGGGCTCCTCAAGCACATCTCCATGTTAGGAGAACTGGGCATGCCTATAAAAGCCTGGGTTGCATGTTTGTTCTTCTTCTTATTGCCTTGGTTCTTTAATACTTTAATAAATTCATAATCTCATCACTGTAGGTATTCTTTCCATTGATGCAATTTGCAATCCATCCATACCGTCTCAGGCTGTGGGAATCTTGTTTGTATCCTCCAGGGTCCACCCAAAAGGCTGGGAGCCTTCATATCTCTTGTACATGGACTGTCCACTGGTGATTTCTCACTCTCTATACATGGCGGGTCCACCTTCATTTCTGATAATTTGTCTCTCATGTTTTCACTTTATGAGTGATTTCCAGAGTGGGTATCTTGACCCCCTGGGTTATTATGGCTTGACCCCAAGGCATGAATGGTCAACCAGTCAAAAGATGGGAAAGTAGGTCATATCCTTTCTTCCCTGAGATAGCTGATTATGGGGCATATCTTCAATATAATCATACTACCTCCTCCACCCATTGTGACCCAATACTTCCCAGTTCTGACACCTTCTGTCTCTGGCCTCCAGTGCTGGTACAAGTTCCCAAATTTTCTGTTTTCCCATCAACTCTCAATTGCAGAACAACTATAACCTACTCTCAGTGTGGATACCCATACCAGCAGCTGCACTGACAAACAACTTCCCTACACAAATGGGGCCACACTTTATCCCGCTCCCCCATCACTTTCTAGTTATGTCAGACTTCCCTTGGTTGTATGGATTCTGCATTCAGTGGCCAAAAAGTAAACACCCTAACCCCCTTTCCCCTTTTCACTTGTGGTAGGACAGAACAATTTACACAAGATAAGAAGGCACAAATTGGTTGTGAGCTCCATCACAGATCTCATTATCCTTCATCTTAAACTGAACCCTCTTCTGAATTTCCTTATTTCTTCTGAAGATCTAGACACTTAGATTTGAAACCTTGGTGTCATCCTTCACTTCTCACTTCCATTCACTCACTCATATCACCTATACATTTAGTTGGTAGCAGCTAAAAATAGACGTAGCTTGGTTGCATAGTGAATTGAGTACTGGTCTGAAGTCCAGAAGACCTGAGTTCAAATCTGGCCTCAGATACTTAATAGCTATGTGACTCTGGACAAGTTACTTAACCTCTGCCTGTCTCAGTTTTCTCACCTGTAAAATGAGAGTAATAATAGATCCTAAACTCCCAGTGTTGTTGTGATACTCAAATGAGATGATATTTCTTAGCACAGTGCTGGCACATAGTGTGCGTGTTTTCTTCTCTTGAAATCTCATCATTGCCACTGCACGGTATCTTTCATATATGTCCTATTCTTTCCACTCATATAGCTACTACCCAAGTTAAACCCTCTGTCACCTCTCCCTTGGACTATTGAAATAGTTTCCTAATGGTCTCCTTGCCTCAGATCTCTCCCCTCTCCAGTCTATGCTTCACATAACTACCAAAGTGATTTTCCTAAAACATAGATCTGACCATGTTACTCTCCTCCCCCCACATTTCAATAAACCCCAGTGGTGCTCTATTAATTCCAAGATCAAATATTATTTCATCTTTTTCTCATCCTTTATTAAAAATGTATTTCTGTCTATGTTTTATAATTTTCATTAAGTATTAGTATAGTAGTACATAAATATAGTTTATAAATAAATATGCAAATATTGGTGGAGGCGTTCAAATATTTTTATTGATCAGTGTTTAGATACCATGGCTCTATACTACTTCTCTTGCACAGTTGTCAGTTGGTCACTTGTAGCTTATTCATGCCTTTCAAATATAGCTCCATTGACTTCTGGATAACTTCAGTTCTTCACAGACTGTGGCATGCCATGACTCTGAATTCTATGGCATCCCTGAAAGAATATTATTTTAAAAAGAAGTGGGCCTTTGTTTCAGGGGAAAGTTTGGGGTCATTAGGTAGGGAAATTCCCCAAAGACAATTCAACATCATTATTATTGTTCTTTCATTATTATTTTAAAATGTCCAGTTCGAATATACATTCTTTCTTTAAAATTTTTATTATTATTAACTGAATAACACCAACAAATACAAACGAGTAAAACAGGGAATAAAATCACAAATTTCTCTACAAAGTAAGAGCTACTTTTACATTTTGGTGAAAGAAAAAAGAGGTTAGGAAACTGAGAAATCTCATGCCTGTATATTTTCTTTTGGATGGATGTAATGAGGACTGCACAACATCATAAAACTGAAATTGATTATATTTTAACAAGAAATTACTTGTTATTAATGTAGCAATCCTTTCTAAATCAGCTGTCCCTGTGCAGTTATATTGACTGGTTAGAGTAAAGGTAAAAATTAGCATCAAGTTAGAAGGATGGAGGTGAGGAAAAAAAGACACTAACTACAATTTTTAAAACTCCATTCTGACTTATTTAAACAATTGTTGACTCTGAAAGTAGGAGATGAATAAAAGTAAAGATATTGACTCTGACTACCACCATTTCCTAGAAAATTTAACCACTGTAAAACGACCATAACAAGAAAGACTGAAGAACCCAGGAACCAGCTCAACAAAAAAAGTACTTATTCTTTTTGCCAATGGTCTATTTGCAAAACGTTTTGGAAAAAAGATAAGCCACAAAGCAGTGAAAAGCAGTAGGGGAAGCCAAAAGGTTACTGAAACACCCAGATTAGTCCCAGATGTGTAATGCCTATGCCCAGATATTTACCTGGGATCTTTATTTATGTTGCCTTTGTTCTAGGACTGAAGATGTCTCCTTAATAAAGTGTGGATTCTTTGCCTTGTTTTAAGTTCTTTTCGTTCCATTGATACCTCTTTAGTGATGATTGATTGTTGATAACTCATAGGGAGTTACTGAACTACCCCTGGAGTTGACCTTTAACAAGGAGCACCAAGTTGGCAAAGAATTGGGTGTTGAGGGGATGCCCATCAATTGGGGAATGGCTGAACAAGTTGTTATGATGTTGATGGAATACTACGGTATTTCACTGCGTAATTGTTGCCACCACATAATCATTGTACCCTGGTTTTTTTCAGTTCAAAAATGGGTTTATGACCTTTCATCTCAAAATCATCACATGGTATAATTCTATGTCATGTGGCTTAAAAGGTAAATAGAGCAGCAATGTATTCACCAGTGGCATATGGTTATGCATTTATCTCTGATGTATTGCAAGCTGCAAGCCTAGAATTCTCAGTACACTCATGTTGTAAGTATTAATATATTCATATATATTGTAACACATATTCATGAGTATTCCATGCATCCTAATCTTGCATCAGACAGTTTAGTAGTAAATTATTTTAAAGTAATAACCACACAATTTTTAACAGCTTCACATAATAGTTGCACTCCACTTTTTTGCCTATAATTTGTCTTAAAATCTGTGACAATTATGCAGTGAAATTTGGTATTTATGCTATAAGAAATGAAGAGGTGGGTGCCTTCAGAAAAACCTGGGAAGACATATGAAATGATGCAAAGGAGAGTCAGCAGAACTATGAGAACATTGTACACAGTAACAAAAATGTTGTAACAATGATCAACTATGAATTACTTAGCTCCTCTGATCAACACAATGATCCATGAGTATCCCAAGGAATCATGATGAAACAAGTGCTATCTACCTCCATGGAGAGAACTGATGAACTCTGAGGGCAGATTAAGGCATATTTTCTTTCACTTTCTTTTTATTTTTGCCTTTTTTTTTTTTTGCAACATGGCTAATAGAGAAATATGATTGTATATAAAATGAGTATTATATTTCTTGCCTTCTCAATGGATAAGAGAGGGATCCAGAGGAAAAAAATTTGGAATTGAAAATATTTATTAAAAAATAAAAGGGGGCACAGAGAAAGGCTGAATACCAGAGAGTTGAAGAGAAACAGAAAAGAAGGATCATACAGGGACCGTTCCCTAAAGTGAGGTCTGCACATCTTCATGCATGGTCTCCCAGCAGGGGTGAAATAGCATAAATCCAGAAATGCCAAAGGACATAGGGGGCAATGGAGAGGACAAGAGTTTTCTTGGTCTATCCAGGTGCTTCAGGTATGTCAGCTAGCCCTGGAAAAGCAGCAGTAGCAGAATGATGGAGTAATTCTTAGGCTCGGCCTTTTGTTCATGGACCAAGTGGTTGTTGAAGTTCAGAAACAGAAATGAATAGAGCCACAGTGTATAGAAGCTGACTCTGACCTTGCCTGAGGACTTTCCTCTTGTTAGGAAAGGGGACCAACCTAGGGTATTACTATCAGTTTGGTAGACTAAGGTGACCCAGTTAACAGAGTGATAGATTCAGAATCAAGAAGACTTGTTAGCCATGTGACCTTGGGCAAATCACTTACCCTCTCGAAGTTTCAGTTTCCTCATTGATGGCCTCTCAGATCTCTTCCTGCTCTGAAACTATGATCCTGTGATCCTATATTATAGATCTCTGAGAAGTGAAACTCATCAGAGGGCAAGTTATTTGACTCTAAACATCCCAAGTTCTTTCTCATTATGGGGGCACCATTTGGGGCAATGCTAGAAGACTAGGGGACTGCATAGGTCCCTGAGAAAGGGAAGGCCCACTAAAGGAAAGGACAGTTGTCCTGTTTATAGGCTTAGATATGAGTGCTTTACATTTTTTGGTTGGAATAAATAAAGCCTTTCCTATATTAGTGATATCTTGTTAATTGAAGATAGTGCTGAGGGCCATTTTCCTTTTTTTTAAGCATTCTAGACATGAGTCAAATTCTGATATATCTTAGGGAAATCTCAGGAACTTGAGCCTAGGAGAGTTTTTTTTAGGACACCCCTCCCCCAAATTGAAACTAGTCAATGTAAACCCCGAGTTTTCAGATCTAAGTCATGGATTATGCTTATGATTGAGATTGTAACAACAACTAGACATGATATGAAACATCTGCCAGCTTTTCCATAACATTGTTTTCATATTGATGACAATGCACTACGTTTGGACTCTACCACCTCAATACCTGATATACTAAGTAAAGAAATAGAAATAATCATTTAAAAAAGAAAATTGGGAAGAAAACATAGATTTGGCCAAGTATACATGGAAGGAATCCATACCAGAGGTGACACAGCTTTGAAGTCACATACATACAGAGTGATTTTCAGGATATTTCAAAAAGGAGAAGATTATGAAGTAGTGGAGAAAAATCACTAAAGGAATTACTGTCCCTGTGTAAAGCCACACACAAGCAGCTTTCCAGAAGAATGCTACTGTGAACAGCTTTCAAGATTCTGATTACATAGTATAGCGAACACTCTATTCAGTAACAAATCAAACAAAACATTCACAGTAACTCAAGGTACAGCATTCACAATGTTACAACCTATCACAGAAAATCAAAATACCGCGTTCACAATGTTACAACTTATCACTAAAATAGCCACATAATTTTCACCAGAATGGTCACATAGTTTCGAACAAAGTACATTCATTTAGTCACTCAATCATTTAGTAACTCAATCATTCAATCACCCTTAAGGAGGCTTGTCTCCTCACTCAATCATTTAATCATCATTAAGGAGGCTTAGGGACACAAAATACAAAAGTTAAAGTATTCCACCTGGGTAGTTAGTAAATCACAGGGTCCTTAATTCAATCACAAAGTACAATCACAAATAAATTACAATTCCATCAATTACTGCTCAACAGAAAATAACACAATTCAGCAGACGGGGCTTCCAGCTGTCTGGCCATTACATCCATACCTAATTAGTTACCAGAGAGGGAATCACCAACATCTGGGTTTTCAAAGGAGGGGGCCCATGGGACTCAATGGCTGCCCAGAGTCTCATCTGGCCAAATCACACAACTCTTCCCAAAGTGAGTCCCAAAGCAAAACCTCACATCAGGGTCAGTCACTACTCAGTATTCACGGAGAGGTCTTTTCATCTTGACTTGGAGCAGGCTTTCAGCTTTCATGGTTTCCCTTCCATTGTCCCACCTCCTGCCTGAATTCACCAAACTGTCACCTGGGTTCAAAGGCAGACAGCTCCCAGCTCCATGTTCAGCTCTCTGTGCCATTCCTGTTCCACACTAAAGCTCACAGTGTCCAGTCCACCTTAAATCCTCAACATGTTCCTCAATGTGTCTCTGACCTTCTGCTTGCATCTCTAGGATGAAGGTAGGAGGGGGGAGTGAGAGAGACAGAGAGAGAGACAGAGACAGAGAGAAACAGAGACAGGTGGGAGAGAGAGATAAAAAAAAGAGAGAGACAGAGAGGGGGGAGAGAGAGAGAGAAAGAGAGAGAGAGAGAGGAAGGGAAGGCGGGAGGAAGGAAGGAAGGAAGCAAGGAAGGAAGCAAGGAAGGAAGGAAGGAAGGAAGTCTGGACCACCTTGTACATAGTAACAGCCACATTGTGCAATGATTAACTTTGATAGACTTAGCTCTTCTTGGATTAGGATCTTTCTCTCATTTGGAGCTAAGATTTCTTGCTCTCAGAATAAGAGCTCATTCACTCCTGTGTGTTTTCTGGTATATTATAATTTGTAGAACGTCTCTAATTTCTGTTTATTGTTTTGCTTGGATAAGTTGGCTTATTCACTACTTCCTATTTGATTGTCTTTTGTGTAACTAGCATTTGCTGGGAAGGAGTCAAACTGGTGAGTTTAAGTTAAAGGCTAGCAACCAAGTTAAGAGGCTTTTGTATAGAATCTGCTGAAATCTAGACTACGAAGATTTAGGAGGACAGACAGATACAATTCTAATCTGGTATCCCCTCTAAGAGATAGGTGAATGAAAGAGCACACACCTAACTCTGACCCTTCAACAGTTTCTCTCAGAATGGAAATGACAGTCTCCCTAGGACATGAAAGAACTTGATTCCAGATATATCTGCCCATGCTACCTGACTGTGAACCACATTTTGAGGACTCATGTGGACATATAAATTATATACAAAAAAAGCATTTGACTCAGTAGAACAAAATATAGCCTCAAATGTATCCCCCATAAGATATCTCCCATTTAGTTAAGAGCATACAAAAGTCCATGACAGATACAACCATTGATATAAATTTATTCAACTATCCTCTGATTATTCATGTCAAGTCAGGCATAAAACAAGGAACAATAATTGGTTTTAAATCTTGGCTCTTCTACTTGCTAGATGTATGACCTAGAGCAAATTACTTAACCTTTCCAAATCTTAGTTACCCTTATTTGTAAAATGGGGAAAATGTGACTTAGCCCACAGAGTTGTTACACTAATCAAGTGGGTAATTCTTAAAGTATTCCAATAAACTGTGAAAAATATAGTATCAAGGGTCATGAAGGTGACTGCAAAGATAATGAAGAAACTCATGTTGGTCCAGACTGGCTAACATGACAAAATAGGAAAATGAGAAATAAATACTCTAGACTCTCAGTCTCAGAGCCAGGCTGATTATATCTCCTCCTCAAGGTTCTAGGGCACTCTGAAGGTTTCAGGCACCTCTTTAACCACTTAACATCAATTGACTTTTACAAAGAGATTTTTAATTTGAATACATAACAAGAAGAAATGTACAAATATTTTCCCCAATATCTTTGGGGTATAATCCTCTTTACCATCTTGGTTTCTGGGTGCAGATTAGGTTAGTAATTTCAATTCCTACACAGTTAAAGTCCTACCAAGCTCATGTTCCAAAGGAAGCATGTCTTCTGGGTGGATCCTTTGTTTAGTTTTTGCTGGCATGAGTCTTGAAGGCCCTCCAAAAACCATTCCTTGCTCCTCAGGACACTGGGCTAGTGCCAATATCCAGTCTGGATTTTAACTCTGGGATTCTAGTGGTTTGTTCTCTTGACTCCATTCATTATAACTAGAGTAGAAAAGAACGAGTAAATAAGTTAAAGGACAAAGGCCTATTTCTCCTGGGCCCTATGGACTTAATAGGGAAGGCCTCCTGGGCTTTTACCTTTAAAGTATAGTTTCTCACTGGATAATATGAGTGAAGCAGTCATTGTGCTCTATAGATCATAATGCAACCAAGGGAGATTCAAAGCTAACTCAGGCCTTTCTGAATATATCTTTATATTTGATCCAAGAGGTAACAGGGAGTCACTGAAAATTTATTGAGTAAGAGGGTGACATGGTCAGAACTGCACTTTAGGATGATCATTTTGGCAGCAGCGGGGGGGATGATCTGGAATGGGGAGAAATCTTAGGTTTACAGACCAACCAGAAGGCTATTGTAATAGTCTAGGTGTGCATTGAGGAGGACCTACACCAGGTTGGTGCCTGCATCAGAGGAGAAAATGGGGCATATATAAAAATATGTATGTGTGTATCTATCTGTCTATCTATCTATCTATCTATCTATCTATCTATAGATATGTATGAGAAATGCTGTGAAAAAAAGAATTGAAAGAACCTGGCAACAAGATTGGATATGGAGGGGAGTGAAAGAGTGAAAAGTTGAAAGCCTTTTTTGAAAGACTGGGTAACTGGGACTATGATGGAGCCTTTGTAATATGCAAGTTTGGAACAAGGAAAAGTTCGGGGGAAAGATAATGAATTCATTTTTGGGCATGCTGGGTTTAAGATATCTACAGGACATTCAATTTGAGATGTCCAATAAATAGTTGGAGATGCTATACTGGAGGTCAGAAGAGAAGTTAGGACTGGATAAAAAGATCTGAAAATTATCAGCAGAGAGATGAAAATTGAATCCATGGGGGCTAATGTTCATCAAGGGAAAGAGAATAGATAAACAGAGGACCTGGGACAGAGCCTTAGGGAATATTCACAGTTAGCTAGCTTGATCTGAATGAAGATCAAGGAAACAAGTCAGAAAAGGAGTTGCCTGATATGTACGAGGAGAATTCAGAGAGTACAGTGTCACTAAAACCTAGAGAGAAGAGAACATCAAGGAGAAGATGGTGGTTGATGGCATCAAATACTGTAGAGAGGTCAAGAAGGATGAGAAGTGAGAAAAATCTATTCAATTTGGCAATTAAGAGATTATTCATAACTTTGGAGAAAGTAGTCTCAGTGGAATGATGAAGTCAGCTAGACTGCTGAAAGTTTAGAAGAGAGTGAGAGGAAAAGAAGTGGAGGTAGTGATTGTAGATAGCTTTTTCAAGGAGGTTAGCCATTAACAGGAGAAGAAATACAGGATGAGAGCTTGGATAATCAGATTAAGTGAAGATTTTTTTAAGAATGAGAGAGACATGTTTGAAGGAGACAGGCAAGCAGCCTACCAGCAGAGAGGAGAAACTGAAGATTCACAAGAGGGGATGATAGAAGCAGCGATCTGCTAGAGAAGATGGGATGGAATAAGATCACTTGTGCATGCTGGTTCCTGTCCTCTGTTCTCAAAGAAGGCCAAAATGACATTACTATGTTGGAGTCAAGGTTGATAGTCAAGCCTTGCAGGGAGAAAGGTCACATCTTCATGTAAAACACGGGTGAGATAAGAAATAATAAGGAAAGACACTTGTGATGCGAAGGATGTGAGATGAAAAGGAAGGGAGAAGAGGGAGCCCTCAGTGAATGGCCTCAATTTTTTCAATGAAATATGAGGAATGATTGTCAGCTGAGAGGGTAGTGTTAGGAAGCTTGAGGAGGGATGAAAATGTTTGGGAAAGCTATTTGTAGTAAATAAGACAGTTGATCAGAGTAGTGGAAAAGGCTTTTGTTTGTTTTTCTGTAATGAGGCTCAAGTTGAGATCATGCGTACATTTGTAGTGGACCTGGTCAGCGTGGTTTCATGATTTTCTCCAGGTCCATTTGGTAGTATGTGAATAGGAGCAAAGATAGCAGATGGTGGAAGTGATTCAAGGTTCTTGGCAAGGCATGCTAGGTAATAGAATAAGGTGGTAATGGACTCAAATGTAGATGATCCTGTATAATTGAATTGGTTCCCCAAGCAGTCAAGATAGTGAAGAGAGGACAGCAGCATAGCTAGATGATCTAGGAAAGACCTGAGGGTTGGAGGAATTGAAGGTCACAGTGAACTTGAAGAGTAGGGCTAGAGATCAAAAGGCAGAGGGAAAGATGGAATGATAAAAGATTATGATCAGACAAAAGAATTTCAGAGTTCATGAACATGGAGGTAGAATACTTATGAATGATGGGAATATTAAGAATATGTCTATCTCTGAGTGCAACTAAAGTGAAGTGGGGGAGCAGGTCAAAAGAAATAAGTAAATTGAAGAATTGAGAAATTAAGTATTTGAAGGCTTGGCTTATCATTATCTATGTGGTAGTCTCCTCCCATAAAAGCAGGAGTTGGAAAGAAGAGAAAGACTATGAGTCAGGCACTAAACTCATGGAGGAAGGCAGAAGAAGGTTGGGGGCGGGGAGGGTCTATAGATAACAACTACCAGAATATTGATGGGATGATAAATGAATTGCATGAACTGCAAAGGAGGAAAAGGGTACTGACTGATGGTAATAGAAAGAATTAGCAATGGGGAGTAAGGAGTATTCCATCTCCTCCACCATGACTAGTGAAAATACAATCAACACTGGAAAAGGTGGCCAAGGATTTCATGTGATCAGAAGGAAGCCAGGTCTCAGTGAGTGTCAGAAGATGGAAGGAGTAGGAAAAGGATTAAGAAGAAGTCAAGTTTATAAGCTATGGAGCAGGCATTCCATAGAGCACAGTGGAAGGGGTGTGTAAATCTGGAGTGGGATATTGAAGAGGTGATTTTGCTGTCTTAGCTGCAACTTTCCCATTCCTGTCAGTATATCTTATACCCACAATTGTGAAATTATCTGAAGAGTTACTGGGAGTTACACAGGGTAAAGAAGGATACATTCTTTTATCACAGCCTTCTTCTTCCAGCTCAAACCTGTCTTCCTCAATAGAATCCTGCCTGGCTGGCTTTCTTCCTGGCTTCTCTGTCCTTCTCCAGGTTGAGTCTTTGTCCTTTGCCTGATAAGACCCCTCCCTCACTATATTTGAGATGCCTAAGATCCAGAGGTCAATCCAGATTCCCCCATATGGATCCCAGGCAGACCTAGATTTTCCACTGTCCAGAGCCAATTATAGTGGGATAATAATAGAAGCTGACATTTACATGGGCTTCAAGGTTTACAAAGGGCTTTACCTTTATCATCTCATTTCTATTCCCTCGACAGATTCTTGAATATGAAGCAGTAAATATTAATACCACTTTACACATGTAGAAACTGAGGTTCAGAGAAACTATGACTTTATCCCCTTAAACGTCTTAGTGAGGGGCAAAGGTAGAAGTTAAATCCAGTCCACTGCTTTTCTCTCTACATCATCAGGCTTCCTGTGTACCTCTGAGCCCCGGGGACATCAGAGTCATTCTTATTCCCACTTCCCTTTTTTGATCTAGATTGCTATTTCATCTGTGTAGAAAACTGTCTGTGGAAACTCATTCCACTGATGTGGATCAGCAATTCAGCTGAAACTTAGAGCATTGCCTGGAGCACCAAGACTGTGATTAATCTGCTTTGGTTCTACACAGGATATGCTCAGTTAGAAATAGGATTTGAACCTAGGTCTTCCTAAATCCACTGCAACATGTTACTTCTCATCTTACAATCACAATTTTTTTTACTGTGAAATGAATAATCATCAACAAACATTTCTTTTTTTAAAATTTATTAATTAATTTTTAGTTTTCAACATTCATTCAACAAACATTTCAACATGCAAAGTACAGGAAAAAGAGGATGGCACGTCAAACTGTGAGATTCTGTTAACAGGGGTTTTTTTTTTTTAAGTCTATATTAAATTTAATGGGCCAAAACAATTTTTTTTCTGAGTTCTTTTCTGCATAATATATATAGACATAGACCAGAATTGTACTAGGTGAGGAAACTCTCCTTACCAGTGTAAAACAGCATATTTTCTGCAACTTAAAGTCTTAGAGAGTTTGCTTAGAGTCACATAGCAGAATTTGAATCCAGGTCTTGAGTTTAAAACCAATTCTATCCCTTTAATAATGGTAACAAAATCAATAGTTTTCTCTGATTCATGAAAATAACTAAGGTAAATGATTAGCAGAAGTCATCTAACTGATAATTAATATTTTCTACCCCGTAAGGTGGGGTAATGTCTTAATTCACTTTGCTTATTTCCAGAATGTAATTAGCTTTGGAATTGGATGCAAAAACAGGACTGGAGAATGGAAGTTGGGGAGCCAAAGCCTTCTAAAAACACCCAGAGAACAGCTGTCTTTGCGTAACCTGACTCTCCTGTGCCCTGAGTCAGCTTCCCTTTCCTCCCCCACCCTATATCAAGCTTGCCCTTTTTGAAATGGGATTAATCTGAGATACTGGATGAGCTCTGCTCATTTCTATTTCGTTTTCTGATCTTCCTCAGATAGAAATGGTCTCTCCTTCCTCTGATCTCATAGCACTTTCTACTCCTCTTTTGTTCTTAAGATATTCTATTTTAAAGGGGAGGAGAACTGGATCTGAGATTGTGTTAGTAAGGGGAACTCCTAGTGAGAAAACTCCTTCTAATAATAATGTTAGATAACTTTTATATAGTTCTTGTGACAAGCACTTTGTGATTATTTTCTCATTCTCAAACAGGTTGTTGTGGGCTTATAAGTGTCAGAGGCTGGATTTGAACTTAGGTCTCTCCTGACTCTAGTCAGGGTAGCTCTATCCAAAGCTCCACCAAGCTGCCCCAGCAAATTCTGCCTAGGCAAATCAACATTTACTCTGTGTTTTACAATGTTGATGAGTTCCCTGGGGCACTGAGAAGTTAAGTAACTTACTTATAAGCCATTACCTAGAATGTATCAGAGAAAGGACTGGAACATAGTCCTTCTGACTCTCAATAAGCAATCAGCAGCAGAGCATACTCAATATATTTTCAAATCTTTGTACCTTATCACTCCTACTAGGTATAACATGGGATAGTGGTAAGAGGTGCTGTACTTGGAGACAGAAGAGAACTGGGTTTGAATCTTATCTTTGACATTTCGTACCTATATGATCTCAGGCAAGTCATATAACTTCCTTAAACCCATTTTCTCTATAAAATGGTAATAATAACACTTTCAATATCTATCTTCAAACACCATTATGAAGAAAGTGATCTGCAAACATTAAAGTGTTATATAAATTGTTGAGTGATTGTTACTTGATTTTAAGTTCCCAAGGGCAATGACTATATCTAATTTATCATCTTAGCCCTGGGCTGAGCACAGTGCTCTGTATACAGTAGGTGCTTAATATGTGTAATGAATGCAGTGTTTGCTGTAAGGGCTGATAACTCTCATTACCTTTTCTTGAAGGGATTCCAACCTTTGCTTTCTCTAACCTTGGTCTCTGAGTCTGGGGGTTAGAGGAGGGGAAGAGACAAGCTGCTTTAGGATGGATCCTAGAATAGATAGTGACAGATTGTGTACCAATCATCTCCTTGAAAAGTCCCCATCTCTTTCAACTGGTTCCAGACTCTGTCTTATGTAAAATATAGAAACAAATATGAGGCCTTGTGTCTTGTAGGATCGTGTATCTACAGCTGTCTGAAACCATCAGTTCTATTCCATCATTTTACAGAGGAGGAAACTGAAACCCAGGGAAGTTAAACAGAATACCCAAGGTCACACAGGTTGTGAGAGTGCCAGCCTCCCTTTTGTTATAGTACCTAGCACAGGAGCAGCAGGAAGACTATTAACCTGTCAGCCTGTTAGACTTTATCCAGGGCAGTCTGAAGATGCTGGCTGCTTCTGCTGCCCTTCTTGGTGTTCCTAGCAGTGTGGCTTAGTGACCAGAGGGCCAACATCAAGGTCAGAAAGTCTTAGCTTCAAGCTCTTCCCCTGACACACACTGATTCTGTCCAAGGCTCTAAGTTACAGATGAGTCGCTGATCTACTTCAACGGAGGGAATTTCCACATGGGAAGTTTTTTATACTGATAAAATCACAACTTTTTTGGGAAAAAAAATCATGTGTCCCAGGGTGTAGTAAGGATGGGAATTTAGGGAGGTGTAGAAATGAAGCTTTCTTTGCCAAGAGTTTGAAGCAACCAGCCTACCTATCTAGGAGTCTTTCTGTTTGCCTTGGGAAGGTGGCTGAGACCTTTGTAAACCTCTGGGGTCTGGGGAAAATTAGGGAGGGATCTGGGGTTTCCCTGAAAGTCCCTCCTATGTGTGTGTCACCGTCTGTCTCTCTAGAGAAGACAACACTCCTACCGTGTCAATGTTTCCCTGAGCCTTTGGGCATCTTATCCGCTGAGGTTAAGCTTGGTTTTGCCCCCACTGGGTGTGGTCACCCTGAGCCCAAGCTGATACAGCCTTTCTGAAACAGCTGAGAGAGGGCTGCTTCACTGGCTTGGCATTCTTCTGAGACTCCACCCTACTAGCTTTGGGAAGGGTTGGGGAGCCACACTAGCGACCCACGTATTTCTCTCCTCTTCCTACCCCTGAGGCTTCCCTGCTTTCATCTCTCTAGATCAGGTGTTTTTATCCTGGGGACTGGGAACTTGTTTTTTTTTTGGTAATATTCTGATAGTTGTATTTCAACATAATTGGTTACCTTAGAAATCCTATGTATTTTATTTTATGCTTTTAAAAACATTATTCTGAGAAGTGGTCCATAGGCTTTACCAGGCTGCAAAAAGGATCCATGACTCAGAAAAGTTTAAGAATCCCTGAACTTCAAGGCCTGGTGCCAATTGTATTCCTGGAGCAGCTGCAGGAGTTTCAGGGGTCACTTCACAGGATCATAGGATGAGAAGCTTGGCTAGAAGAGATTTTAGAGACCACCTGGTCTACCCCCTCATTTTACCAATGAGAACACTGAGTCTTAGAGAGCTGATGTGACTTGTCCAAGGTCACACAACAATAGTATCATAATCTGAACCCAGGTCCTCTGGCTCCCAAGCCTGATACTCATTTCACTGAAATGTGATGCCTTTCCTTTGAAGGTTCTGTCGGGGAAATAGACTTAGACCACTCCAACCCAAATTACCCTGTAAGCAATCTTAGGGGACATAAGGGCCACTACCCTCTCTCCTTTTTTTCCCTAGTGTACTTCTGGGATGTACAATGCTTTGAGGTTCTTCTTTCAGCCCCTTTAATATATCTCCACTAACGTTACCTCCTCCCAACCAAAGATCATCCATTTGCCCTTTCCCCTAGGTCCAACATTCCTGCTTGTGATGGCTGCAGGGGTGGAGGAGATGGGAGGAGGTTAAACATCTCTAGAAATTCATCCTTAAAGAAGAACTGCTTGATTGAGATGGGCCCCTCCCAACCTCCCCATCACTCAAGTCAACTGACCTAGGTAAAGAGAAAACACAGTGATGAAATGGTAGCTGCTTGAAATTAACACTGCTCTGGAGACCTGGCAGCACCAGTAGGAAAAAGTGAATTATCCTCTTGAATGTAAATGACCATCAGGTTCACAATAAGTATTTGGTATACCGGAAGTCTGGATCCTACTGGGTGGATGTGCTCAACTGGCAATATTCCTTTTACGATTTTTCCTCTTGGTAAAACATGTGCCTAAGACAAAAAACTCCATCACTATCCTAAGTTTATTTTTTAAATTAAATTTTTTTCAATCAGAAAGAAAAACAAACTTCCTGTTACTATTCTGATTTAGAACCAAATGAATCAGTCAGAAAGCATTTGTTACCTACTATATGCTTGTCACTGTGCTAGGCTCTGGAGAAGCAAAACAAACCCCCCCCAAAAAAGGAAATAGTCTGGGACCTTGAGGAGATTATATTCTATTAGGGGTAAAATATGCATATATGAGTAAGTGCAAAATGTAAACAAACTAATGCGAGACAGTTGGGTGTATATCACAGGGCCTGGCAGGGGGAGGTACTACCTCTGCAAAAGTGGGGAAGGCAGGTGTCAGAAGAGACCTTCAGTGGGAGGTGGCACTTGGGCTGAGCTTTGAAGATACTTCTGGGAACTAGCTGATGATGTCATTGCTCCCCCTTGCCCTTGGGCACCTTGTGTGACTGTACTGATCCTCTGGGTGGGGCCAGTCTGTTATTAGGCAGAATCTAGGATGATAAAACCTTTCTGAGAGAGTCAAGGGCTACATCTCTGACACAGCATTATTTTGGGACTCTGGCCAACCAATTCAAATTAATTCAACTAGCCTGCTGCCTAACAAGTATTATGGATACAAAGACAAAATAAAACGATCTTGACCCTCAAGGAGCTTATATACATATACATACATACATGACGTATATTATATACTTATATACTGTATATATAGACATGACATCTAAACCAAGTAGGTTAGAGGTTGGGCCTGGACCTGTGACTTCATTGGTAAAGGAAACTCCCAAATGAGGAAACTCCCTTCCTTTACCAATGCAAATCAACACTATCTTTGCAATTTACAATTTAGGAGAGTTACTGAGAATGCTAAAGGGTTAAGTCCCCTGCCCCTTTCCTTGGGAGGACATGAACTCAGGGACAAAGTATTTCTGAGAGGGAGAGAGCTAACTGTAGATATTGGCACTTGAACTGTGTTCTGAAGGGAGCTTGAGAATCTATAAAATAGAGAGGACAAAGAACTTAATTCTAGAAATGGGGGGACCACCTGGACAAAAGCAGGGAGTCAAGAGATAGAAGGTGTTTTGGAGGGAATAGTTAGACCAGTTTGACTAGAATGGAAAGCATATGAATGAGAAACATGAAATAAGACTTTTAAGACAGATGGGCATCATATTTTGGAGGACTGAGGATTTTGTGTTATCCTAGAAGTTTGAATAGGAGAGTGCCATAGTCAGCTTTGCATTTTAGGATTATTCACATGTTAAGGTTTGGGAGCTTAGGGGTGCTGGAGACCCCAAAATACCAACACACTGGGTCCTGCTGAATGAATTTGACTCAAGTCTTCTCTCAGCCAAAGTAAAACAAAATTTATTAAAGATTCACCATAATGGGTACTCTTAAAGAGCCTAAGTATTTGTGATGCTTGTCAACACAATCAAGCCAGGTTGAATCTCCTCTAGATTGAATCTCAGTGTCTTCATGAAGGAAGATGGATCTTACATAGAAGAAGACTGTGGGAGGGATCTAGGGGTGGTCTAGAGGAGAAATTTGGGGAGGGTCTTGAAGAGGAGTCTAAAGAGGGATTGAGGTCAGACTCCAGGAATAGGATTAAGGGTTGGAAGTAGCCAGACTATGGAGGGCTAGACTAGGTTAAGACTAACAAAGATTTGGGCCTAGAAATAATGAAAGGTTTATGGCCTCAGGCAAACGCCTCATCAAGTGGGAAGATTCAAGGGGCTTCCCAGAGCCTGGACCCCATCACACAAGCAGCTGTCTGGAGAATGAAATTGAGAGGGACTTAAGAAGGACTTGAGAACCTGGGATATAGCATCTTGAACTACAGTCCCACAGAAAGGCTCTCAGTCTAGGGGGTGATTCAAGACTTGGGAAATCTGGGTCCCAAGAAAAATTTTGTGTGGTAGTTTTAGCCTTTACTCTTTGTAAGCATGAGAATTCATTAAGACTCAAGGCTTAGCCTGATAAGGTGTCTTGAGGATAAATACCTTGGCCTCATTACTAGGTCATGGTAGGAGCAGTTGGATAACTTGAAGAGAGGATTAACTCACATTTATATGGTGTTACTTTATAGTTTCCAGAGTGCTTTCTTTTGAATAATACTATGAGATTGGTGGAGGAAGCATAGCATCATCTCTATTTTATAGATAAGGTAATTGAGAGGCAGATGGTCAATAGAGCTTGGACTTGAACCCAGATCTTCTACCCCACAATTCAGTGCTTTGCCAATTACAACTTGTTGTCTCTCACTAAAGGAACTGTAGGAGAATCCTAATAAAATTGTCACATCATATGACCTCTTACGAAGAGGCTCTGAGGGCATTGAAATATACCTCTAGAAATATACCTCAACAATCACATTTAATTCAGCAAATATTTCCTAAGCATTGGCTAGCACTCAACCTCAACACTGGACCTTTAGAATTCATGCTCCTAGTCCCTAGAGAAGTGAGTCCACTCACTTATGGAGCTTCTGGTCTAGGGTCCAACCCAGTTGATTGGTGACCAAGGGAGGACACCTCTAAACCTGGTTCTAGGTTACAGACCATGCTTCATTCAGTTTCACATGCCATCCAGCCATCCGTCTGAACCACCCAAACCAGCCTGCAATCTGCCTATCATAGTATGTATCCTCTCCACTCTTTGCCCCATTTTTTCTACCTTTCTTTCTCTAGCCACTGCTCCCCTATATATGTTGTTTTCTACTATTTGAATGTAACCTCCTTGAAAGCAAATACTACCTCACTTTTAAAATTTTTTAAATTTTTATTTTTTAATTTGTATCTCTAATGCTTACCATCTTGCCTGGAACATAGTAAGAGCCTGTTAAATGCTTTTCCATTCACTCATCCAGGCATGCATACATTCATTCACTAGAATAGCAGTTCTCAACCTGTGGGTCACAACCCCTTTGGGGGTCAAACCACCCTTTCACAGGGGTCGCCTTAGATCATTGGAAAACACTTTTTCCGATGGTCTTAGGAACAGAGACACCGCTCCTCTATCTGTCTCCAGGAGGGTCTGGCCACATGCAGATACGCCCACATACGAGTATTAAAGGGTCACTGCATTAGTAAGGTTGAGAAACACTGGACTAGAGGCAGAGCTCTGTGATAGGCCCTGGAGAAGATTAAAAAATGTACAAGGCATCCTTGCCCATTCTGTTATAGCTTTTCACTCAATTATGAAATGCTGGGTAGTACAGTGTTGCGGCCGCTTCTTAACTCAGTAGCCTAAGGGCCAGCCTTAGACTATATTTTCAGGAGGGACTGAAGAGACCAGAGGTGAGAGAGAAGCATACAGCAGCTGTCCTTTATTGTATTGTAACATTCTCCTTATATACCCTAGAGGTAACATGATTAAAGCATGATCTCCTTGTGCACTGGAGAAGTAGGCCAATGGAGGACAGGCCAAACCAGTCATCTCAGCTGCTGCTCATCAGGTGAGTGGTCTCACAGGACTTTCCTGTGAGCTTAGCAACTGGGCTATGACCTTCAGCACCACAGATGCTTTTAGACTCACACTGATCCCTACAGTATAGCAGATAGCGGGTATCAAAGCCAGAAAGACCTAGGTTCAAGTCTAACCTCTGACACATAATGTCTATGTGACCCTCAGTAAGTTAATTAAACTCTAAATGTTCTAAGCAATTCTCTAAAGACTATTAATTGTAGAGAAGATGTTGACCTGTATTAGAAGAATTTTCTCATCTAGGCAGTTACCTATTCCAATGAAAGCACAGATCTAGTCCCTATGTCTATTTTGTAATTTTCCCATTAAAATGAAATTTTTAGTTATAAAAGCATGGGTAGCTTAGGTGGTGCAGTGGACAGAGCACTGGGCTTAGAATCAGGAAGACTCCTCTTCCTGAGTTCAAATCTAGCCTCAGACACTTATAAGCTGTGTGACCCTGGGCAATTCACTCAACCCTGTTTGCCTCAAGTTTTCTTATCTATAAAACAAGCTGTAAAAGGAAATGGCAAACCATTCTAGTATCTTTGTCAAGAAAATCCCAAATGGAGTCATGAAGAATAAGATGCTATTGAAACAACTGAATAACAACAATGACAATATAAAAGCATAAATACTATGTAAATAAATGATATACCTTAAAGCAAGATTTAAAGAAATATTGTCACCTAGGTACTTGAAACTCTCTCCTCTCTTGGCTTCTATTTGGTTTTCTTCTTTGTTCTCCTTTCTATATCTTTTTTTTCCTTACTTCTAAAATGCAGTCATTCTCTGAGATTCTGCCCTTGGATTTGCTCTTTTCTCTCTATTTTCTTGCTTTAAAATTTCATCCACTTCATAGTTTGAACTATTACATCTATGTAGTTGACTCTGAAATCCATATTACTATCCCTGTCTTTCTCCAACATCAACCTCTCTCCCAAACTCCAGTCTCACATCTCCAGCTGCCTATTATACACCTGAAACTAGATGTCCTTAAGACATCTTAACTTGACAAGGCTAAAGGTGAAAGCATCATCTTCTCCCATATCCTTTCCATCTTCCATTCTCTCAGTCACCCGGGCTTGTAACCTATGTGTCATCCCAGACTCCTAACTCTCACACCCATCATATCCAACCCATTGTCAAGTCATGTAGTTTCTACATACATAACATTTTTTGCCTATGCCCCCTTCTTTCTTCTGACATTCCTATCACTCTGGGGTAGGACCCCATTGCCACATGCCTGAACTACTACAAAGGCTAGTTGATCTCCCTGTCTCAAGTCTCTCCCTACTCCAACCTATCATCTGTCAAAATGATCTTCCTAGAACGCGGACCTATGTCACCTTTCCCCCCATTTAGTAGTTGCTTATCCTACAGGACTAAATATAAAATCCTCTCTTTGACTTATAAAGCCATCCTTAACCTACTCCCTGCCTTCCTTCCAAATTGAGTACCTTATTGTACCTTACAGGGGTGGAATGAGTATAAATAGCAATTGTTTTCTGTTCTGGCCAAAAACTTTGAGGGTCTTTCCCTTCCAGACTGATATTTTTGTGATGATAAATTAGGTCATATTTTGTCTCAGCTCTTACCTAGCCCTTATTGAATGGGCATTGCATCAGATAAACTGAGACTTGGGAAAGATCTTAATTTAGAAAGGCCCAGTCACTCACAGCATCCCAGGCCATTGCCAGTTGTCCTGAATTTTGTTTTGCTACTGGATTTAAATGACTCTGGGAAAGTGAGGCTCTATTCACTGTGCCACCTAGCTGCCCCAATGGTAAAGATTTTTAACATAATTATTAGAGGTAGGTTCAAAAGAGGTAGCAAGCTCTACGTATTAGAAAACCACTTTGTAAACAGTAAAAAGATATACATGTGAACTCTTATTATGGTTATTAGAAAGAACCATTAAAGATGTACTGAGCACTCAAACTGTGTAAGCCTGTGTAGAAAACATTAATTCATCACAAACTAAGAGCTGGCATACTAAAGGAGCATACCAGACCTAGTATGCAAATTGAATGTAGTCAGTTTTTATTATTTTTCATAGCAAATTATTAATCCCATACTGACTCCTCCATGTTATGGTGCATGCTTCAAGAATACCACCCCTTTGCCATAAGTGGTGTGTGTTTGTCTTATGCAAATTAAACTTTACACCAGCCTAATCAAAAAACAATTAGGAAAGTAAGTATGTTGCACCTCAGCATTATTTAACTATCCCAACACAAAGTAAAGATGATTTGGGATTTTACAATATTTTGGATTACCGATTGTATTTTCTTTAGTTTGTTCATCCTTCTTTTTGGAAGAGGACTAATGATGTCATGAGGTAAATCACCTGTGAATTGGATTTAAGTGAGACAGAGCTGAACAAAGTTGTCAGGTTTGAGGTCTATTGGTTCTCCCTTGATCTGGTTTAGCCCAACAGCTGAGACGGTTTTATAGGGTGTGGCAGCTACACATGCTACGGCTTCTTGGAGCCACAGGTGAAAACTGGGTAAGAGGTGGACACCAAAGGTGGATGAGCAGCCCTCAAAAGGACTTGGCCTAAGTCCTCACACCAAAGGTGCTAGTCCTCCCTGAACACCCCATAGACAGGCATAAAGATAGCACATGTATGCAGGCACGCACATATACACATGCGCACATGCACACACACACTCCATATATTCCCTTTTCCAAGGGTAACATTTTTTTTTTGAGTGGAGGATTTGGCTGCCTTTCTAATCTTATTCTTTTCTTGTAATTCATTTGGCACATTTACAGCATGCAAGATGAGGAGAGATGGCTGTTTGACAGAACTGTAGGAGACAGCTGAATCTCCTTCCCTCTCAGCACTGTATCTAGGGCCAAAGGACTTATGTCTGAATAATGGCTCTGCTACTTCCTACCTTGTAATCTTGAGTAAAACATTTGGTTCTCCCAGGCAAAACCTGTACACAATCACAGACACATCGTACATATGATGACCAACCTTGATAAACTGGACTATCCTCAACAATGCACAGCTAAAGACAACTCTACAAGCCTCAAGAAGGAAGGAGATGCCTAAACTCAGAGAAAGATATAGAAAGACTATAGTTTAAATGGAGACTGAAGCAAAACTCATTATCGTTCTCTTTTATGTCTGGTTTTGCCTTTTTTTTTTTCTTTTCCCAGTGATAACTCATAGGTTACAGCCCTTCTATATGACCAAACTATTGTACA
>CM053585.1:177834069-177851353 GCA_028646515.1 Pseudochirops corinnae | reverse complement strand
GACCACCACCCAATCCAGATCCAAGCAGGTTAAAGCAAGAGCAATTACCCCCTACAATCTGAAGGTCAGGAGCTCCTGAGGCAGCCACAGAGCACAGCCTCCCTACCTCCACCACTTCTCACCCTGGGGGCAGCAGCTGGACTGCACTCTTCTGTCTCCCCCTGTTCCAACAAAGTTCCACACCAACTTTTTACTTTGTCTTTGGCATTTATAGGTTGAGAAGTTTGGAAGTCACCACAGCTGCTGGTTATTCACTCTACTGAAGTCTGCTTTGGCCGCTGCTGGTTGGGGCCTCCCTGGGGCTAGAACCAACTGCGTGGCTCCTGCAGGACTGCACTTGGCTTCCAGAAAGCTGTATATGGTGTATATTAAAACTTAATATATGGTGTATATGCCAAAACAGATCCAAACAAATGAAAAAATAGAAGACAATGTGAAATATCTCACTAGAAAAACCAATGACCTAGAAAATAGATCCAGGAAAGATAATTTAAAAATTGTTGAACTACCTGAAAGCCATGATCAAAGAAAGAACTTAGATACCATCTTCCAAGAAATTATCAAGCAAAATTGCCCTGATATTCTAGAACTAGAGGGCAAAATAGAAATGGAAAGAATTCACCGATTGCCTCTTGAAAAAGATCCCAAAAAGAAAACTCCTAGGAATATTAAAGCCAAATTCCAGAGTTCCCAGGTCAAGGAGAAAATACTGCAAGCAGTCAGGAAGAAACAATTTGAGTATTGTGGAAACACAATGAGGATAACACAAGATCTAGCAGCTTCTACGTTGAAGGATTGAAGGACTTAGAATATGATATTCCAGAGGTCAAAGGAGCTAGGACTAAAACTAAGAATCACCTACCCAGAAAAACTGAGTATAATGTTTCAGGAGAAAAATATGGTTATTCAATGAAATAGAGGATTTTCAAGCATTCTTGATGAAAAAATCAGAGCTGAACAGACAATTTGACTTTCAAATACAAGAGGCAAGAGAAACATGAGAAGGTAAACAGGAAAAAGAAATCATAAGGAACTTATAAAAGTCAAACTATTCACATTCCTACGTGGAAAAACGATAATTGTAACTCATAAGACTTTTCTCAGTATGAGGATAGTTGAAGGGAATGTATATGTATATATGTATACATACATATATATATGTATGTATAGGAGGGTGTATGTGTATATAAATATATATGTGAGTGTGGGCATATGTATGTTCATGTATACATAGACAGAGGGTACAGGATGAATTGAATATGAAGGGATAATACCTAAAAAATAAAATTAAGAGGTGAGAGAGGAATGTATTGGGAGATGGAGGAAGGGAGAGATAGAATAGGGTAAATTTTCTCATACAAAAGAGGCAAGAGAAAACTGTTACAATGGAAGGGAAGAGCAGGAATTGAAAGGGAATGAAACAACCTTACTCTCATTGAATTTGGCTTAAGGAGGGAATAACATACACACTCAATTAGGTATCTTACCCTACAGGAAAATAGAGGAGTAGGGGATAAGAGGGGAGATGATAGGAGGGAAGATTGGGGGAGAGGGTAGTTAGAACCAAACATTTTTGAAAAGGGATAGGGTCAAAGGAGAAAATAGAATAAGCGGGGGGCGGGATAGGATGGAGGGAAATATAGTCAGTCTTTCATAATATAACTACTATGGAAACATTTTACATAACTACACACATACAACCTATATTGAATTGCTTATCTTCCCAGTGGGTGTGGGTGAGAAGGGAAGAAGGGAAAAAATCTGGAATTCAAAGTTTTAAAAAACAAATGTTTAAAAAAAGAAATTTGGGTTTTTTTACATGCAATTGGGAAATAAGATATACAGGTTCTGGGGTATAGAAATCTATCTTGTCCTACTAGAAAGTTGGGGGAGGATATAAGAGAGAACAGATTGAGGGAAAGGGTATTCAGTAGGCTTGCTATTTTGGGGTGGGGGTAGGGGAAAGATGGTGAGAAAAAACTACAACTCAAAATTTTGTGGAAATGAATGCTGAAAACTAAAAATAAATTAATTAATTTTTTAAAAAGTGTCTACCCATTAAGGTGAATCTTTAATAAACTTTGTCTTACTTTGGCTGAGAAAAAAAAAGAAGAGAAGCTGTAAGAAAATGGGTAAGGTAGCAAAAGGAGGGTCTGAGATGGAAATAAAGGAGGAAATCTCAATTTAGTGGTAGGAGGGGGTCCCACATAAGAGTATTTCCTAGGGAGAAGGGGAAAAGAGATTCTGTAGCCGAACATGGGGACATTAAGTGTTTTTAATCTATAGGAATCTATTGCTTGTAGAGACCACTACCCAAGAGTGTGCCGTGCCTCCATGTAGAGCATCTTGCCCAGAAGCAGAATCAGACCTGGGGGCAACTAACATCCAAAAGGGCTAGAGCACATGGACCTATAGAGCAAATCTCATGGAAAACGGAGATGAGGAATGGTCAAGGGGATTGCAGAGTGTAGTAGCGGATTGTACAATCAGGGACATTGGAAAACATACCCTGGGCCAATTCTCCTATACCTTTTTATCTCCTGCAGGAATTGATATTTATGAGTGAGGCACAAGAAATTTTGTGTGGGCTCATAAGCTAAGGTTGTAAGTGGATATAGAACCATAGAGAGGGAGTCAGTAAGGAGTTCAGTTTGCCTGGGGCATATCATATCATATCACACGAGAGAAGTGAAAGAGACAGACTAAGGAAAGGAAGGGAAGTGTCAGATCGTGGGAAGTTTTCAATGTTAGGGTCAGGATTTTGGAGTAGACAAAAGGGAACCATTACAGGCTTGGCTCCCCTGTACATAGGGGAGATTCATCTGGCCTTCTCATGTGCCCAAATGAGCCACGTCTATGGGAGTAAGTCTATTTCCTGCATTATGAAGTTACTCACTTTAGCCTTTTGTGCCTGCTCCCCCAACCCAGACTAAGAGAGATTCAGCCTCCTGGGAACATACTGGGGTAGGAGTATGAGTCAGAGCTGGCAGCTCATCCTCACTGCACTGGATGGTTGGCATTCAGAACTAGACTAGCCCAGGAGGCAACTCAACAGAGGGAGGGCTGCCTGCCTTGAGTGATGCCAATCCAGCCCTGCTCCCTCCTCCTTTGGCTCTGGTTCTCAGAGCTGTAACAAGCTCAGAGAAAATAGCAACAACTAATATTTATATAGCACCTACCATGGGCCAAAGCCCTGTGTCAAACACTTTACAAGTATTGTCTCATTTGATCCTGACAACAACCCTGGGAGGTAGGTGTTATTATTATCCCCATTTCACAGATGAGGAAACTGAGGCAGGCTGCAATCAAGTAACTTATCCAGGGCCACATAGCTAGTAAGTCTTTGAGGTTGGATTTGAACTCAGGTCTTCCTGACTAGAGGAAGTAACTTTTTTCCTCAGGGTGCTAACATCCAAATGGGGAATGAGGAAAGACCTGTACTTCCTTCTCAGCAAAGCATATTTGGCCCCTGTAGCCACCACTCAGCCTGGGGTTCTTGGGCACTCACTTCTGTGCAGCATCACTGTAGAGCCAGTTGCCTGTCTCTTTCTCTCTCCACTCTCAGTTCTTCTCTCGTAATAATGCTTTGACTTTTTAGCTCTTAAAGGTGTGTGTGTGTGTGTGTGTGTGTGTGTGTGTGTGTGTTTTAGGCAGGGCATTTGGGGTTAAGTGACTTGCCCAAGGTCACATGGCTAGTAAGTGTTAAGTGTCTGAGGTCACATTCAAACTCAGCTCCTCCTGACTTCAGGGCCAGTGCTCTAGTCACTGCACCATCTAGCTGTGCCCAGCTCTTAAGTTTTTTCAAAGGGCTTTTGTACACAGTATCTCATTGATTTTGAGGTAACCAGAACAACTATTTTTGTCTCCTTTTTGCAAATGATGCAACTGAGACTCAGAAAGGTTAAGTGATCTATCTGCCTAAGGCCACCCAGCTACTTCAGGGCAGAAAGGGTCTTTCCACTTCATCATTGTTGCCTTCCTTTTCAATTCCACAACAATTTAATTCAACCAGCATTTATTAGGCTCCTACTCTATACGTAAGGCATTATTGTTGTTCAGTCAGTTTACAGCTGTGTCTGACTCTTTGTGACCCCATTTGGGGTTTTCTTGGCAAAGATACTGGAGTGGTTTGTCATTTTCTTCTCCAGCACATTTTACAGATGGGGAAACTGAGGCAAACAGGATTAAGTGACTTTCCCAGGGTCACACAGCTAAGTGTCTAAGGCTAGATTTGAACTCAGAAAGATAACTCCTCCTGTCTCCGAGTCCAGAGCTCTGCCTTGACCTGCCTAACTTTGCCAGGCACTGGGGAAACAAAGACAGAATTGAAATAGTCCCTGCCTTCAAGAAACTTAAATTCTATTTGGTGGGAGAGAATAATGGTCTTTGGATAAGTAAATAAAAAAAATACCAAAAATAATTTCAGGGACAGGGATAGAGGTAGGGGAATGACGCATAAGGCGGTGGAATGGGGTTTGAAAAGGCCTCTACTTGGGCCTTGAACTTGAATTTGAACTGGATCTTGAAGAATTAGACTCCAAGAGGGGTAAGTGAGGAGGAAGAGCACTCCAGACACTCCAGGCTTCCCTTTGCGGTCCGTCCTCGATGCTTTTCCTTACTGGTGTGCCCCTCCCCTGTGTATTGTGAACTCCTGGTACTAAAGTCTGAGTTTTCATTTTGGATGATTGACTAACTGAGTGCTCCGTTCTGCCTTGTAGCCTGTCTTCAAAGAAGCTGGCTTGGCTTGCTTTTTGGATTGCTGTGCTTAATAAGCCAGCTTTTATTGAGATCCAAACACAAAGGAAGGAACCAAACAGGTGTTGTAATTAGCACTGTCCAGGCACAGAGTGCTTCGTAATTTACTACAGCTGGAGGAGTGGGGTAGTGCAAGCATTCTCATCTCCATCTTCCAGATGATGACACTGAGGTTCAGAGGAATGGGGTGACTTAGGGTCATAGGAGTTAGAGCCAGCGGGAAACTTAGAAATCATTGCTTCAAATCCTTTCACTTTACAGGTGAGGAAACTGAGACACAGCACAGGAAAGGAGTTTGTCTAAGGCTACACAATCAGTTGGTGCCATACTGGAATTTGAACTCAGGTCCTCCTATTCCAAATCCAATCTTTTTCCCACTAAAAAATGGGTGCCCAGGTTCATATTGCTTAAAAGGTCAGAGTTGGGGCTCATGCTGAGGTCTTCTTAGTTCACATTTAGTGCTCATGTACAAGGTATCCCAAGTCTTAGGTCATAAGTTGTTGGGGTTTTTTTTTGCTTTTTGGAGGGAGGAAGGCAGGGCAATTGGGGTTAAGTGACTTGCCCAAGGTCACATGGCTAGTCAGTGTTAAGTGTCTGAGGTCGAATTTGAACTCGGGTCTTCCCGACTCCAGGGCCGATGCTCTATTCACTGCGCCACCTAGTTGTCCCAGTCACAAGTTTTAATAGCTAAAAGCTTATAGACTTTTGAGACACTCTATATATCCTACTACTTCTCCCGCATAGTGCCCTATATGAGGTGTAACCAGCTGTGACAGTATTCTTAACATGGGAACACAATATACACTATTTCACAATACTAGGAACTTTTTTTTGAGTACCTAACATACGACTTACACTATGGGTTAGCACAAATACATTTAAGTCACAATCTCTGACTGTAAGAAGCTTGAAGAGGAAGGCAAGTGGTGTAGTGGATAGAGCACTGGCTTGAAATCAGAAAGACTCATTTTCTTATGAGCTCAAATCTGGCCTCAGACACTTACTAGCTGTGTGACCCTAAGCAAATTACTGAATCCCATTTGCCTCAGTTTCCTTATCTGTAAAATTAGCTGTAGAAGACAATGGCATGCTGCTCCAGTATCTTTGCCAAGAAAACCCCAAATGGGGTCATGAAGAGTCAGATATGACTGAAATGACTGAACACCAACAATGGGGACGCAGGCCTCAATGACCCTGGAATATGATTTTAAAAAATAGAATTAAGCATTAGCTAGCTGGGACTACTCTGTATTCCAAAGATCTTGGTGCTTGGGGTAAAGAATCTAATTCCGAAGAAGAAATGCCTATTTCAACCAATCAAGGCTTAAAGAAACAGATGGAATTCTTATGGAAGGAAGTATAGAAGAAACATTCTTTTTCTTCCACTGCCTGGGTATGCTGGGGTTTTGTCTTTTTCTTTTTTGTCCAGAGGGAGCTCCAGATGAGGATCCTAACTCCCCTTGCCAATGCATTTCTATGACTGTTTTGCAGCTCACATCATTTCCTGGGATGTGAAAAGGTGAGGCAACCTGGTTAGTCACACAGCTACAACAAATGAAGCACCTATTTGAACTAGGCTCAGTTTGACTCTAAAGCTAGCTCTGTCTAGAATGCCATGGTCTTTCCAAAAGAGCTATAGCCATAAGAAGTGATACCAAGACACAGACACAGATTCAGAGGTCGATAGAGAGACAGAGAGGCAGGGATAAAGAGAGACAAGGACAGACAGGTAGAGACGGAGAGACAGAGAGAGATAGACAGAGAGATAGAAATGGAGAGATAGAGAGAAATAGAATGACAGAGGAGCAGGAATACAGAGAGAGACAGAGAGAGACAGAGAGGCGGGGATACAGAGAGACAGAGACAGAAAGACAGAGAGACAGAGAGAGATAGAGAGACAGAGAGATAGAGATGGAGAGAGAGAGAGAGAGAGAGAGAGAGAGAGAGAGAGGCAGGGATACAGAGAGACAGGGACAGACAGGTAGAGATGGAGAGACAGAGAGAGAGACAGAGAGACAGAGACAGAGAGATGAAGAGACAGAGAGAGATGTACAACCTATTCATCCTCCAGTAAAGAAGGGATAGCATCTCATTTCAGGATTTCAGCTGAAGCTGGGAGTACAGAGGACATGTCCACAGTGATGTGCCTAACACAGCTATACCTGGTAAAAGCAAACAGTGTCAATAAAGTAGGCAGAGTAATGCTAAGCAGCAGTCACAAAAAACTAGCAAAAATTAAAGGCACCAGCAATTCGTGTCTAGTAGAAATCATACAGGTGGCAGCTAAATGGTATAGTGTAGAAGGAAGACAGCCTCCTGAGTTCAAATCTGGTCTCAGATACTTACTAGCTGTGTGACCTTGGGCAAGTCACTTAACCCCATTTGCCTCAGTTTCCTCATCTTTAAAATGAGCTAGAGAAGAAAGTGGCAAACCGCTCCAGTATCTCTACCAAGAAAACCCCAAATGGGGCCATGAAGAGTCGGACACAACTGAGAAATGACCGAAAGAAATGATAGAACATCAGAGAGCAGTAGGGAGAAGGGCCGAAGAGAGGAGTGTTATGGCATCACCAGAAGGCAGCAACAGCCCTGTGATTTCAGAGCCACCTCACTACCCTAGACATGTTTCCCCTGTGTGGGTACCCCTCAACCCATTCCCCACACTCTTCCCCACTGATAATGTGTAGATATGTGGGAAAGTGGGTCCCACTGGGGGTGGGGGGAGAAGGGAAATGTTTTATTGCTACTTTTCTTAGTATGTAATGTCATTAAATGATTTTGCTTTGAACTGTATCATCTGTCTGCTTAAACATTGTAAAATGTCTCATCAGCTATAGTTTTGAGCAGTTGTAAGCCTGCAGAGTACCTTAAGACTGGAGTAGCCTTGTTTGGGTGATTCACATATGAGCTATTCCCAGGTACTGCACTTATCTAGAAGTATAGTGTATTCATCTAGTAGAATATAAGCTCATGGAGGTCCAGGACAATTTTATTTTTGTCTTTGAATTATTCCATGCATAGTAGATACTTCATAAATGTTCTTTGAATTGAATTAAATTGTCTAGTTAGCAGGATAAGCTATAGACACAGGAAAAGCTAAAAAGCAATTCAAGACAATATTACATCAGTATCACAAAGGGGCCCACAATAAACTGTCAAAACAGTGTTAACCGACAATGGGTTATGTTAAAAGAAGCAGTGAGCGTGGTGGGTTGGATTGATCTAGGGATCAATCAATTAACAAGCATTTATTAAGTCCCTTCTCTGTCACACGCTGCACTAGACTCAAGGAATAGAATGGGACAGACATGGATTTGTATGGGCAGGAAGAAGGCAGGAGAGCATTTGAAATGAAAGGAAATGGTGTAAACAAAGACCTGGAGGTAGGAAAGTAAAAGAAATGTTCAGGGCATAGTGAATCACCCTGTCTAGAACAGAGAATAGGGTAGGAGTGAAAGATGTGACTATGCTGGACTTAGAGAAGGCCACTAAATTTGGCAACTGGCCGGGTCCTAGAAGAGCAGTTGGGAAAGAAACCATATTGTACAAGGTTAAGGAGAAAGTGGGTGGTGAGAATGTGGGAGGAATAAGTGAAGCAGTGTGGTACAGTCGAAAGATTGCTGGATTTGGAGTCTAGAGGACATGGGCTCAAATTCTAGCTCTGCCACTCAATACTTGAGTGACCTTAGGTAAGTCACTTAACCTCTCTGGGCCTCAGTTTCCTCACTGAGGGGATTGGACTAGATAACCTCTAAGGACTTTTCCATCTTTGACTTTATGATCCAAGGACCTGATGGTGGAAGTAGGTACATACAACACTTTGGTGTCATGAAACTGTAACCACTGAATTGAAGAATGGAACACAAGTGCATGGATCAGTCACAGGTGTGGATATCAGTATGAATACACATCTTAAAGCTGTGAAAATGACTCTGAAGAGCAGAGAGCCAGCACAACTGGAAACACCGAGTCCATGAGGAAATAACATTCAGTCCAACATCCTCCCAGATAGTTTACTTCTACAGGAAGAGGCTGAGGTTTGGATAGAGGGTGAGGATGTAGGCATGGCAGAGGAAGAGGGGGTCCCAGAGGATAACTTCTTCCATGAATACTGTTATGCAATTCCACAAAAGTCGGAATTTTTTTGGTATAGATTTTGTTTATGATGTCAGTTTTTAATAAACCCAAATGTGTGTGTTGGGGGGGAATTCTGTGAAAAGGTTGAAAGAAAATGGTAAATAAAAAAGTAAAATGTAAATTAAAATAGCAAATAAAATAGCTAATAAGAATAGGTGGAGGGGGCAGAAAACAGAAGAAAGTGATGGTTAACCTGAACACATAAAAGATCAATGGATAAGAAGCCAGTGGAGAATGCTAGCTTAAAGATGTTAAAAAGAGAAAAGGTAAGGCAGCCAGAGGAGGTGAAAGGGGTCAAAGGTTAAAAGCTTTGATCCAGGGTTTAGCTTTGAGATAAGAGATACATCTCCTTAACAGGAGAGAAGAGAAAGAAAGAAAGAAGGGAGAAGGAAGGAAGGAAAAAAGGAATGGAGGGAAGGAAGGAATGGAGACAGGGAGGAAGGGAGGGAGGGAGGGAGGAAGGAAGGAAGGAAGGAAAGAGAAAGAAAGAAGAGGAAAAAAAAGAACACTTATTAAGGACCTATTCTGTACAAAGCAGTGATCTCTGAGGATACAAAAAGTAGAACATGGTAACCCTGAAAGAACTCCAGACCATCTTCCTAGACTAATTTTATACTACTCCCCCAATGTATACTAGGTGAACCTATTTACTTTTCACTGTATATGACACTCCATCTTCTATGTTCATGCCTTTGCGTAGACTGTATCCCATGCCTAGCATGCTTCCCTTCCTCATCTCCATCTTTTAGAATCCCTTACTCTAGTCTTGTCTCAGGTGACACCTTAAGACTAGTTGTTAGTGTTAGTGCACCCATATGTAATCTCTGAATATGGTTTACTTCTCCAGTAGAGTGTTTTGTCACATAGAAAGCAATTAGCAAATGCTTGTTGAATTGAATAATGATTTTAAAATTTAAAAATTTTAAATGATTTATAAAATACATAAAAAATAATGATTTTTAAAATTTGAGCTCTATGTAAGGCATCTGTGATGTAAGAGTTACAGAGCTGCCTTCACAGTCAGGCAGACTTGGGTTCACGTTCTAACATTGTTACATACTAGTTAAATGTTCCTGGTACTTAACTTGTCAGTGCCCCCAGGCAGCTCTCTAAGATCACAAATTGCAGAGAAGGCACTGACTGATAGAGTGCCCCATCTGGAGTCAGGAAGATTCATCTTGATAAGTCAAACCCTGGGCAAGTTACTTTGCCTCTGTTTGCCTCTGTTTCCTCATCTGTAAAATGAGCTGGAGAAGGAAATGGCAAACCACTCCGGTAGCTTTGCCAAGAAAACCCCAAATGGGGTCACGAAGAGACAAACTCAACTGAAGAGTCAGACAGGACTGAACAACTAAAGTTATCAGCACTGAAAGAGGAAGTTCCTCACTAGGAACACCACGAGTACTGACGAAGTTACAAATCCAGTCTCTATATATCTATATCTATATCTACATCTGCATCCATATCTATATCTATGTCTGTGTCTATTTCTATGTCTATGTATGTGTATGTATATATGAAAGAGCGGTACTAGTAAATGTTTAACAACTGGATTTCTAGGAAAAATGTACACATGACATTTAAGTTTAAGCTGCATTATTAACATCTTCTCCATTACTTTCTTAACTTTAAATAACCAACAAAACAATAGATTGCTTTAGAGTGTTTGCCTTTTTCTGAGGTATAAATGCTCACATTGAAAATTTAAGGGTTGGCTCCTGTACAAGCAGGCTCTAGCACAATAATGTGTATGAAACACATATATGTGTGTATATATGTACATATAATTTCATCTCATCTCACAACTCTGCAAAGCGTGCTTGTAGGTTTATGGGTACATGGACACGTGTACATATATGTATATGTGCACACCCATATGTATGTGTGTATAAACACGTACAACAATAGGTAGCCACATACATATTTTACCTTTTACTTGTTCCCCCAAATCATCTCGTACCCAAAATATGTAGCTTTGTTAAAGGCATTACAAAACTAAGAGAAGCGGTTAGAAATTTTTGCTGGGTGGCAATCCTAAAGACGACGAGTTAAACAGTTTTCTATCCCTGCTCTTTTACCTTAGCGATTATAAAATAGCATTATATCTCCCTCTCCTGACAGAAACTAGTATTGCAACATGAACAAATTCCGTTGAGCTGATTGGTTTCTCTGCATCTGAAAATGGTGTAGGAGATCCTGGCTCCACCTGTTTCATCTATCAGCAGTCTGACATGCCTTCCTCCTCCAGCTTGCACTAAAAGAGAAAGCTGACTTAGGAACCCTCTGTGCAAGTCAGGCTTTTACAGTAAAAAGATTAAAGGCAAAGTCCTGTGAAGGGGCATTTTAATCAATCAAAAAGCTTTTAGTGCATTTAAACATGGTGCCAGGCACTGTGAAGAGTGCAGGGGATCCACAGGTAAAAAAAAAAAAAACCAACCCAAAACAAAGCAGTTCCTGTCCTAAAGAAGCTTAAGTTCTATATATAGGTGGAGACAATGTGTGTGTATATCCACGCCCACCACTACCAGGGCTGCTCTTCCCTTTTGCCCCCCACCCAAAACCTTTCTCCCTGACCCCAGGCCATCCCAGAACTCATGGGTTACTTGACTGCTCACAGAGTTCGAATGAGATGAGTCACCAGCTCTGTTCATTCAGGCGAAATGGAGAACCGCCAGGTATCCTCTGCCCTCCCTCTATGATTTGAAGAATCTAGCCCTGTCACTTGATTTATTGATATAGACAAAGGATGGCTGGGTCCAGGGGTGTGCTGGTAAAAAATTGATAACTGGCTTTCCAAAAAATGTACCCCTGAAATACTTTCAAATTTAATTGGCATTAAAAAATTTTTTTCTCCATCACTTTCTTAAGTCTAGATATCGACAAAACAATAAATCAAGCTCTGATTTATAGCATTTGATGGTTTTCCAGTTGAAAATTTAACAATCCCTATTGGGAGGCAGTACAAGCAGGCTCCAGAACATTCCTGTCTGGGCCTTACCATCCACCCTACCACTGCACCATTGGGGCTTCTAGTCTTTCCATCTATCCTGTCACTAAAACCTTTTTTAGTTGTCTTCACCTCCTTAAGAGCAGAGATTACCTTAACTTTTCTGTTTGTATCCTCAGTGGGGATTTTGTGTGTGTGGGGGGGGAAGTTTAGTGAGACACTAGTAGCTGTGGGGATCAGAAAACTCTTAATTTAATTACATCATGAGCTAAATTCGGAAAGAATCTAAGAATTTGAGGGGGAAAAGGAATATATTCCAAGTAACTAGGTAGTACAGTAGGTAGACAGGTGGCCGATGAACTAGGACAACCTAAGATCAAATCCTACCTAAGATACTTGGTAGCTGTGTGACTCTGGGCAACTCACAATCTCTCTGATTTTTCATTTCCCCATCTGTAAATGGTTATAATAATAGCATCTCCTTACAAGTTTAACACTGCCCACCCTGGCCTCCCATTTCCTAAAGGCTAGGTATGTTATATTTCACCCTCCCCCAAGCTTCTCTGGGACCCTAAGGGTGAGTGGGGAGTATCTAGCCTGATTCTGGCCTCAAATGATAGTGTCCCCTCAGGTGTAGGGGGCATCCCCTGAACCCCAGTTCCCTTTAACCACTACCAGGTATATTAGCTTTTACAAAACAATGTTTACTTCAAAGGGTATAACAACAAATATACAAACATCCTTCCCCAACGCATGGGAGGCATACCTCATATCCACCTCATATCACCTCAGTATCTGGAGAGGAGAAGGAGATTAAGGTCATCATTTAGCTTGGTTCTTATACAGCATGATCCTAAATTCTGTATCCAAAACCCTCCTCGAGCTCAAGTTGAAAGCATCCTGGATTCTGGAGGCTTCTCTGCCAAGCTGACTAGTTTGGAATACTGGCTCCAAGGTCATCATGGCTCAAACTCATGGGTCTGGTGGGGATCCCTGACATCAGGGGATCACCTGAAACTGAGAAAGTCGAACAAAACAAAACAGAAACGGTAACACTCCAGGCTCATTTCTCAGAGCTAGCCTAAAACAAGAGGGGTAAGATATTACCCCATCCAGATTCAATTCACAGGGCCTGAGCTATGTATGAACTGTGGTCTTCATCCTTTAGACTCAATAGAAAAGAGAGAGCAGGAAAGAGACTGTCCCAGTCTGGCAGTTTTAAAGACATAGCCTGTTCTTCAGCCAATCAAAGGAGACAACTCTCATCCACGTGGTAGGAGAATGCCTCCATGTTAGGTGATCTGGGCATGCCCCAAGCCTCATTCCATAGGGTTGTGGTGAGGATCCAAGGAGAAACCATGAGTAATGCACGATACAGACCTAAGAGTACTACATAAATATTAACTACTATTATCATTCTAGGCATAGGCAACAACCAGTGCAAAGCCATAGAGACGAGAAACAGCAAGTCGTTTGTGAAAAACAGAAGACCAGTTTGGCTGGACCAAAGAGCACATGAAGGACAGAAGTGGATGATAAGGCCGGAAAGGGAGGTTGAAACCAGGTTGCAAAGGGATCTAAATGCCAAACAGAGGAGTGAGTGTAACAGGAGCCAGTGGCCCAATTGGACTGCAGTGCCCTCTATCCCGCTGGGGGTCAAGCTCTAGGCTTATGTAGATCAGGTTTAGTGCTGGAGAAGCCTGTTCTCTAAAGGAAGGGGACAGGCTCTTCTCTTATTCTCTGACTCTTTAAGTCAGGGTGTATGGGGTGTGTAAGGAAGGACCAGCACCTCTGGTGTGAGCCCTTTGCAGGCCTGTTCATCCACCTTTGGTGTCCCCCATCACCCAACTCTCACCTGGGCTCAAAGCTGTAGCATGAGCAGCAGCCACACCCTGGTAACCCCCTCTCAGCATATTGGTTAAACTGGGGTGAGGGTAACCAACAGCACTAAAACCCATCAGTGACTTAGGGGGCTGTCTACCCCAAACATGTGATGACTCCCCCTTGTAAAATGGGTAGATGAGAACAATTTGTTCCAAAAGTCATGAAAGTGGCTGAGGCAGGCTCTGTGGGGTGCTTAAAGCCTGGTCAGATGTTGAAGATGCCAAGGCCATCCAGTGCATCCTGGGGGCCATCTCCAGGCATCCTGACTTTTTTCTTGCCACTGGATTCCAATGACTGGAAGAGAGAGTAAGGCTGACTTTGTTCACCTCTGCCTCACTTAAATCCAGTTCACAAGTAAGTCAAGCCATCATCCTTATGATGTCTTCATCCTCTGGGAAAAAAAGAAGGAAGAACAACAATGAACAGCAACAACTCCAGACCTTCAGGGTAAATTGGGTTAAATTGCTTACATCCAAGAACAAATTCACACCTAGGATCTCTCTAAAATGGATTATCAAGATATTGGAGAATGGTGCTCGGTGCAAGAGAAGATCAGGTATGGAGCACCTGTTTATTTCCTTGCCCACAAAAGAGATGCTTAAAACACTTAAAAACTCATAGGCATGCTTTGAGAAAGGCTTAAAACATGGTATCATGGCTATTAAGAGGCAGCTGGTGACAGAGCTGGGCCAGGAGTCAGGAAGGTCTTCCTGAGTTCACATCCTCGGAACACTTACTCGCTACGTGATCCTGAGCAAGTCACTTAACCTCTGTTTGCCTCAGTTTCCACAACTCTAAAATGGGGATGATAATAGCACCTACCTCGAAGAGTTGTTGTGAGGATCAAATGAGATCATATTTGTAAAAGCTCCTGGCATGCAGCAGGTACTACATAAAGTGCTTTTTCTCTTCTTTCCTGACAACTCCTTTGGCACTCTCCTAGGTGGTTGGAACTTAAAAGATTAAACCATGAAAGACTTTGTGAGACTGCTAAATAACCATCTCACCTTCACCTCAGCTTTGTACTGAACAAACAATTTCTCCAAAGTCCATAGCTTTTGGCAAGCCAGGTCGCTCATGTCTCATCTTCTCCACAAAGCATCACAATGCTGCAGAGAACACCTTGCAAAGTGCAGCCAGCACTAGCCGAGGGAACAAGGAGCTTCCAACTTGTTGAACTTCCAAGTCTGGAAACTTCCATCTCAAGACTGCTATTCAATCACCCATGTTCAGGGAAAGAGACACAAAGTACTTAAGGGGCCAAAGTGCAAGCTTAGGTGTGCCTAATCAGTTGTTGTAGAGTTGTTTTAGTCGAGTCTACCTCTTCTTGATCCCTTTTGAGGTTTTCTTAGCAAAGATACTGGAGTGGTTTACCATTTCCTTGTCCAGCTCATTTTATAGATGAGGAAACTGAGGCAAACAGGGTTAAGTGACTTGCCCAGGATCACACAGCTAGTAAGTGTCTGAGGCTGAATTTGAACTCAGGTCTTCCTGACTCCAGGCCCAGTGTTCTATCCACTGTGCCACCTTATTGCTTTAAGCAGAACATATGCTAAAAGAAGAAATCTCCAATCTACTCCATCACAGGAAGTCAAGGAAAGTTATTTCTTTAAAAATTTTTTAAAATATGTATTTAATATTTTATTTTCTCCAATTACATATAAAAACAATTTTTAACATATGATTTTTAAAATTTTGAGTTCCAAATTCTCTTCCTCCCTCCTTCCCCCCTCCCTCATTGAGAAGGCAAGCAATTTGACATAGGTTATACATGTAGAGTCATGCAAAACATATTTCCATAATAGTCATGTTGTAAAAGGAAACACATTTTTAAAATGAAGTTTAAAAAAGTATGGGAGAGCTATTTCAAAGAAGATGAAAAAACCAGAAGAAGATGTCTTTCCCCTTAAAGTTTCCGGATTAGGTGGCTCTTCCTGTCCCAACGGCCAGTCTTCTTTTAAGGCCATAGTCTATCACATTGTTTTGCATGCTTTTTAGCTAGGAACCAACACCCTTGTCCCATCCTCCACCTGGCAGGGGCGCGCTCTCCAATGAAATCTCTACTACAAGAGGAGGTGGCATTTAAACTGAACTTTACTTTCCTCCTCATTTCTAGGAAAAAGAGGCCTTTAGTCTAAGCTTCTTTGACTCCCACTTGATTCAAACCCATGTAGAAGGACCCAGGTTAATTCCCACTGCCTCCTTAGATGCCCACCTGGTGCTGGCTACTCTGTGCATGTATCCCTGACTTTTCATGTGTTTTCCTTCTTTGAAAGAGCTATGGAGGGTTTTCTCTCTGAAGAGGGGCAGTGACCATCTGGACCTAGAAACTGCTACTGATCCTTGGTGAGGGCGGAGGGTAGCAGCTTTTTAGAGGCTGGGCCTGGACACCAGTTAGGGAAGATAGGTAGGTTTGAACCTTAGTTTACAGTTTAGTCATCCTCCCCACTAGAGGCAGCAAAGAGTAACAGAGTGAATATTACAGCCAGCAGATGAGGGTTTAAGTCAAGGACGTGCTGGTAAAATTTTAACAAACAGCTCTCAAAAACAAAAAGTACTCATAACACACTTTTGAGCTTCATCTGCAGTATTAACATTTCCTGTGTCACTACTTAAGTCGAGAAAACCAAGGAAGCAATAAATAAAGCCCTGGTTGGTATTTGTTGATTTTGAGGAATAAATGTTCACATTGAAAATTTAACAATTGCCCTGCACCCCTCCCCCCATCCATTGAGAAAACAAGAAATGTGACATCAGATATATCATTGAAATCAGGCAAAACATTCTTCCATATTAGTCACATCACAAAAAAAGTGAGAGAAATAAAGAAAGTGACAAAAATTATGCTTCCGTTTGCACTCAGACTCTACCTATTTTTTTTCTGGAGGTGAATAAGATTTTTTCATACAGTTTGTGCAGTATTGGCATTATTTATTCACTGCAAATTTGGAAAATTTCAACCCCTGTCCCCTCCCCCAAAAGTTAACAATTGGCCCTTGCGGGGGCAGAGCCAAGATGGCGGCATAACAGAAGCAACATATTGCAGCTCTCACATAGTCACCCCAAAATACCCATAAAATAGGACTCTAAACCAATCCTAGAACTCCAAAACGCACACAAAGATACTTCCCACTAAAGTCAGCTCAGCTATGAGGAACCATATCAGCACTGTGAACAGAAACCAGCCTGGCCTGAAGCTGTGGCTGTGCCCTGGGGGCAACTGGGCGGGAGGAGCCTCTCAGGTGAGCGGATTAGTACCAGCTGCGAGTGGGGATTGCGAAAGAGGGAGATAAGCAGTCCAGCCAAAAGGCCTCCAGAGTGGAAAAGCAAAAGGCAGAGGTTTTACACCCGCCTCCACGTTGCAGCTTCCCGCCCGCGGCCTGAAGACAGCAGGGGGACTGAGCGATTATTCTCAGGCCAAGAGCTCTCGTGTTGAGCGGCCTGGATCTGGATCGCCATCTTGGGCCTCGGTTCTGGAGTCTTCACTATCCAGTCAGCCGGAAGTAAATAGGAAGAGTTCCCAGCATCTTCCTGAGAGCTACAGCAGCCGGGAGGACCCCA
>CM053585.1:177786479-177833569 GCA_028646515.1 Pseudochirops corinnae | reverse complement strand
GACTGGGGGAGGGGGGACACACTGGGATGGTGGTTTTGGGGTGGTGGGTGGGGGAAAGAGGGGGAGAAAATATGTAACTCAAAATCTTGTGGAAATGAATGATGTAAACTATAATAAAATTTAAATAAAAGAGAGAAAAAGAAAAAAAAATTTTATACCAATCAAATTACCAGGGGATACTTTACAAAACTTGATAATAACAAAGGTCATTTGAAAAAGCAAAAGATCCAGAATATCAAGGAAAATTATGGAAAAAAGTAAAAACAAGAGGGGAATAGCACTTCTGCACCTCAAAAGTAGCAGTCATCAAAACCAGGTGTTACAACATGACTAACATAGAAATATGTTTTGTATGACCGTGCATACATAACCTATAAAAAATTGCTTGCCTTCTCAATAGGGGAGGGAATGGGGGGAGGGAGAGAATTTGGGACTCAATGTTTTTTAAAGATCAAGTATTAAAATTGTTTTATATGTAAAAAAAAATAACCAGGTATTATTAGTTAAAGAACAGAAATAGAGTAATGTAATAGACTAGATAAGGGAGATTCCGAAATAACTCAGAAAGAACTCAATAACCCAGTATTGGATAAAGTAATAAATTACCTAGGGAAGAACTCCCTATTTTTTTTTTATTTTTTAAAATTAAATTGTTTTATTTACTTTTAGTTTACAAATTCAGTTCCACAGTCCCTTGAGTTTCAGATTTTCTTCCCCTCCCTTTCCCCCCCCATCCTGGGGGTATGCACTTGGATACAGGATCTACAAATATCTTCCCATTAATCATTAGTAAGGTTGTTAAGAAGGATTGTAACTGATGGAATGATCAGTGGGAAAGAGGAAACAAAACAAAACAAGAAAAAGAAACAGAGCAAGTAGCTTGTTTCAATCTGCATTTAGACTCTGCATCTTCTCTGGATGTGGATATCTCCTTCAATCATGAGTCTTTTGGAGTTGTCCTATAACCTTATATTGCTGAGAGGAGCCCAGTCTATTGAGGTTAGTTGTCACAAATACATTTGTCAGTGATGTGTACATATTTCTCCTGGTTTTGCTCTTTTCACTCAGCATCAGTTTATGTTAAGTCTCTCCAGGTTATTATGAAGTCCGTCTGCTCCTCATTTCTTATAGCACAATAGTATTCCATTCCATTCATACACCACAACTTGTTCAGCCATTCCTCAATTGATAGGCATCCCCTTGTTTTCCAATTGTTTGCCACCACAAAAAGAGCTGCTGTATTTTTGTACATACGGGTCCTCTTCCCACTTTGATTTCTTTGGGATATAGCCCTAGAAGTGGTATATTGCTGGGTCAAGGGACATGTATGCACTAATTTATAGCCCTTTCCATATAGTTCCAGATTGCTCTCCACAATGGTTGGATCAACTCACAGCTTCACCAACAATGCATTTAGCGTTCCCATTTTTCCACATCCTCTCCAGCATTTATCATTTTGCTGTTTTGTCATCTTAGCCAGTCTGGCTGGTGAGATGTGGTACCTCAGAGTTGTTTTGATTTGCATTTCTCTAATCACTAGTGATTTGGAACATTTTTTCATATGCTTATAGATATCTTTAATTTCATCTTCTCAAAACTACTTGTTCATATCCTTTGACCATTTATCAGTTGGGGAGTGGCTTGTATTCTTATAGATTTGACTCAATTCTCTGTATCTTTTAGAAATGAGGCCTTTATCAGAGACACTGGTTGTAAAAATTCTTTCCACTACCCTTTTAATCTTGGCCAACACTGGCTTTGTTTGTACAGAAGCTTTTCGATTTGACATAATCAAAATTATCCATTTTGCATTTTGTAATGCTCTCTAATTCTTGTTTTGTCATGAAGTCTTCCCCTCTCCATAGATCTGACAGGTAAACTATCCCCTGCTTACAGATACTGCTTACAGTATCAGCCTTTGTACCTAGATCATGCACTCATTTTGACTTTATTTTGGTGTACAGTAGTAGATATTGGTCTATGCCCAATTTCTGCCTTACTATGTTCCAGTTTTCCCAACAGTTTTTGTCAAATAGTGCATTCTTATCCCAAAAACTGAGAACCCCCTATTTTATAAAAACTGCCAGGAGAACTGAAAAGCAATCCAAGAAAACTGGGCTTAGCCCAACAACTTATATCATACTCCACACACATTCTAAAGGGATGTGACCTTAATATTAAAGCTCATATTATGAAAAAAATTGAGAGGCAGATCTCATAACTCTCACAGGAGATATATTCTTAACCAAGTAAGATATTTTTGTTCAGTGATTTTTCAGTTGTGTCTGACTCTTCACGGCCCCCTTTTGGGGTTTTCTTGGCAAAGATATTGGAGGAGTTTGCCATTTCCTTCTCCAGCTCATTTTACAGATGAGAAGACTGAGGCAAAAAGGGTTAAGAAACTTGGCCAGGGTCACAAAGCTAGTGGTTGAGGCTGGATTTGAAGATTCCAGGCCTAGCACTCTATCCATCGTGCCATCTAGCTGCCCAAGTAAGAGAAAGAAGAAATTAAAAGATAAAAAAGATAACTCTCATTACTTGAAATTGAATCACAAAAAAGGGAAAATGATCCACATGTACAAAAATATTTGTAGCAGCTCTTTTTGTGGTGGTAATGAATTAGAAATTGAGGGGATACCCATCAGTTGAGGAATGGCTGCAAGCTGTGGTACATGAATGTAATTGAATACTATTGTGCTATAAGAAATGATGAACAGGATGCTTTCAGAAAAACTTGCAAAGACTTACATGAACTGATGCTGAGTGAAGTGAGCAGAACCAGGAGAACATTGTACAAAATAACAGCAACACTATGTAACAACCAACTTTGATAGACTTAACTCTTCTCAGCAATATGATGATCTAAGACAGTTCCAAAAAGACTCATGATGGAAAATGCAATCCCACAACCAGAGAAAGAACTATGGAGTCTGAATGCAGATTGAAGCATACTATTTCCTCTCTTTTTTTTTTCTCATGGTTGTCCCCTTATGTTCTGATTCTTCTTTCACAACACGACTAATGTGGACATATGTTTAATATGATTGTACATTTATAACCTATATCAGATTGCTTGCCACCTTGGGGAGGATGGAAGGGAACATAAAAAATTGGAACTCAAAATCTTATACAAGCGAATGCTGAAAACTATCTTTAGACATAATTGGAAAAAATTAAATGCTATTAAGTAGGAGGGAAAAGTAACTGAAGTTTCTGCAGACAACATTAATGAATCTAGATTAAAAAGGAAAGTGGCTGACTGTGGAAAAAAAATTTGTATCAAATTGATAAAGGTTTAGTATCAAAAAAATGTACAGAGAGAGAGGAAAAGAGAGAGGGAGAGAGGAAGAAAAAGAGGGAGAGGGAAAGTGAAAGAAGGAAATGAAAGATATTAAAAAAGGTTTCAAAAGACAATCTGCAAAGCATTCACAATCACATGAAAAAATTCTCCAGGGGCCACTAAGTATTAAAGTGAATAGATCACTGGCCCTGGAGTCAGGAGAACCTGAGTTCAAATCCAGCCTCAGACACTTAACACAAAACTAGCCATGTGACCTTGGGCAAGTCACTTAATCCCAATTGCCCTACCTTCCCCCCTCCAAAAAAGCAAACAAAACAAAACAAAAAAACTCCAAATAACTAACAAGAAAAATGCAAATCAAAACATTCCTAAAGTTTCACCTTACAACCTTCAAACTGGCAAAAATGACAAAATGTCAACAGTCAATGTTGAAGGGTACAGTTGTACAAAGACAAGTATACTAATACATTGTTGGTGGAGCTGTGAAATCATACAATCATTTTGGAAAGCAATTTTGAATTATGTAAATAAAGTGACTAAAAAAGTGAATCAGAGACACCATTACTAAGCTTGTACCCCAAAGAAGTCATCAATAAGGAAAAAGTCCCCATATACTCTAAAATAATTACAGCAGTAGTTTTTTTGTATAGTTAAGAATTGGAAAAAAAGTGATGTCCATCAACCGGAGAATAGGTAAACAAATTGTAATACATGAATGTAATGGAATATTAGTGTGCTGTAAAGAAATAATTTGTGTGATAAATACAGAGAAGCATGGGAAAATTTGTATGAACTGATACAGAGTGAAGTAAGCAGTCAAGAAAACAACAGAGTAACTACAACAATGTAAATGGAAAGAACACCACAACGAAAAATCAAAAGTAAATGTAATAAAATTATAAAGATCAAGTGAGAATCAAATGAAGAGATATGAGAAGACACATGTCCCCAACCTACCCCTCAGTGGAGGTGAGGAGTCTGCAAGTATCACACATATTTTCAGACTTTTCCAATTCATCCACCAGTTATGCCAGTTTTTCCCCTCTCCAAAAAACACTATTTGTCACATGGGATGGCTCTTTGGGAGAGGGACTAGAGAGGAATGGATACATGGGATACTATGGTAATGTAAGAAACAGAAAATATAAAATCTTAATTTTTAAAAGAGAGCAGGTCTGACCTTGTCTCTGTCACCCACACACACAGACACAGACAGACAGTGCCTATCTATCACTTCTAGGACAAATATAAAATCCTCCGTGAGGCACTCAAAGTCCATCATAACTTGCCCTCCTCTCATTTTCCCCATCTTCTTACACCTGCCCACCCATCCAATTATTCTGTGATCCAATGACACCGGACTCCTTGATGTTCACTGAATAAGATACCTTATCTCCTGACTGGGCATTTTCACTGGCCATCTCCAATGCTGGAATGCTCTTGCTCCTCATATCCATCTCCTGGCTTCCTCTGGCTTTTTTTCAGCCTCAGTTAAAAATCCTAACTTCTACAGAAAGCCTTTCCCAATGCCCCTTAATTCTAGTGCCTTCCTTCTATTGATCATTTCCAATTTTCCTGTATGTGTAAGGGCCCTTTAAAGCCATTTGCGCAACTAGATGTCTGACCTCCATCAGCGTATCCTTGCTGACAAGGAAAAACCTGAGGCAGGTCCAAGAGGCATCCAGGTGTGTGCTCTGCCTGGATGACCGCATGGAGGACACGTGGGCATTGAGCATGCACCATCAACGGAGGAGCACTCTCCGCCTATCAGGATCTTGTTGCTGGGACATGTGACAAAGGGCAGACGGGGAGAGAATAAAAGGGCATGGGAGTAATACTGGGGGGGGGAGCAGCAGCAGGAGAGATATGTAAGAAAATGAAGACATTTAGCCATTCCACTGAAGTGTGTCTGACTATTCTGTCCATATCCAGAGTTTTCTTCCCAAGAGTCATTGGGGAGACTGAGAGTAACTGCAGAATAGCGGTAAGTACTTTGGGACCACCGGGACCCCCAAGTCCGGCTGGCCCAGATAATGTACCTTATATGTAGATAGTTGTTTCCATTTTTGGTGTCTCTCCCATTAGACTGTGAGTTCCTTGAGAGCAGGGGCTGTCTTCTGCCTTTCTTAATATCCCAAGCACTTAGCACAGTCCCTGATACATAGGTGCTTTTAAAAGTTTAATAACTGACATAATCATGCTTTCGATCAGTTTAGTAATTTCTTTTAATTAGGAATTTAACTAATCAATTATTGGGGGAGGAAGGAGCAAAAAAAACCCCAAACAAACAGAACACCACCAAAAACAGCAAAAACCTAACAACAAAAAAGATATGGGGGCACTCAGGCTTTCTCTAGGTTTTAAGGAAAATCTTTGTTACCTACACTTAATTTATTTTTGTCTAAAAAATAATCTCCAAATAGTGATTAATCTACTTATTTAGGGAAGTGGGGTTTATCAATGTAACTTAATAAATTCTAGTTCCAAAAGGACAGAATTCCCCTATCAAATGGGAAGTAGTTACTAAGTATATATTAATGGGTATGCCTGATTTCTATTACTGTATGCAAAAGATCATGACTCCATTAGATTAACTAGTTCATTAAAGATAAGGAATGTGTGGAGAAAATACAAACTCACACAGAATACAGAATATAAAAAACAAAACCTTCCTTCAAGTCAGTATTAGGATTCTTACCAGTCATTTTTATTATATCTGGAGGACAACCTATTTTCCCCAGGAAAAACTACTTCCCCTTCTCTGGGCCTCAATTTTCTCACCTGTAAAATAATTGGGGTGAACTTATCTCCCAACTTGATGTCCCAAGGGTTCATCTCATTAAGTGAAATGAATATAAGAAACAAACCCCTGCAGATTAAGTGCCACACACACCCACACACAACTTTAAAAAATATACATGTAAATTCTGTTGTGCTCAATAAAATACAACGTAACTTAAAAGTATTACTGAGTTCATAGTGACTTTTTTGGGGGGAAGGCAGGGCAATTGAGGTTAAGTGACTTGTCCAAGGTCATACAGCTAGTAAGTGTGTCAAGTGTCTGAGGCTGGATTTTGAACTCAGGTCCTCCTGATTCCAGGGTCAGTGCTCTATTACTGTATCAACTAGCTACCCCTCATAATGACTTTTAACAGATACTAACAAGTACAATTAGTATCATTTGGAAATCTGAAAATTTTGATGTAAAAATGAATCTTTGCACTCGAAAAAAACTGAGAACAGGCTAATCAAGGGCTTGAAAACCACAGACCCTCAAGGAGTCCTTGGATAAACTTTAGAGTGTCCATGAACTTGGGGAAAAAATTACATCTTTATTTTCACTGACCTCCAAATGAAATTTAGCATTTCCTTCGGTTATTTAAAAGCATTGTTCTAAGAAGAGGTATTTAAGTTTCACCAGACTTCCAAAGGGTCTCACGACATAAGGAAGGTTAAGAACACTTGGCTAGATGATCCCCTTGGTCCCTTCTAACTTTAACATTCTATGGTACTTTACCAATCTTATTTTCAAAATAGTAATGACTATCAATGAGAAACATAACGTAATGCATAAAAGCAATGTCAAACGATATTAGTGATTTTCATCACAACCTACCAACTTGACAGCCAAGTTTTATTAAAAGGATTAAGAAAAGCATAATGGACAAAAAAAAATATGAGAAAGATGTACTGGAAAAAACCCAGTAAATCCAAACATGGATAAAAGTCAATCTGGATTAAGACTATTTAATGAGTATTACATTACATTACGACTTAAGCTAAACATAATCTTTCCTTACTGCTAGTCCTATTCCTTTCTAAACTTACTCTACAAAATATTCAAACTCTACTTTCTTCCTGAGTCCACAAGTATGTTCCTTTCTCCTAAAAATTGAGAAAAATCACTTTTCTTCCCTTAACCCTAACAAACCTAAAGGATAGTTTTCTCTCTTCATTCCCTTTCAATGACAAACTTAATATGTCTAACAAAAGAGTTAGACTATGTTCTTACAATCTGACTTTTGTCTCCCAAACTGAAGAGAGATAATTAATGACAACTTCATCACCAAATTTAGTAGCCCACTTTCAGTCTTAGTAACGTCATAAATAGAGAGCCAGCCTTGAAGCCAAGCAGACCTGAGTTCAAGCTTCACTTCTGACACAAACTACCAGTGTAACCTTGGGCAAGTCTCTCAACCTCTCAGAGGTCTATCCAACTTAAAGTGCCAACCTGCATTCAAAAAGGGAGTTTCCTTACCTGGGAGCTCTTTATAGTAATGAAATCCCAAGTCTGGTCTTTATCCCAACCCTCCTTACTTTTGTAAATTGTTTAAATTTAAAATATTATTATTATTAAACATATTAAATTTAAAATACCTTTAAAATTGTTTTTGAGTCTCTTGCCTTGCCTGACCTCTATGACACTACAATATATTCTATTCTACTTCTACCTTTCTATTTCTCTGTCTCCTTTATTAGTCCTTTTAAAATTAAATTCAAAACAGTACTATTGAAATAGCCTTACTGAAGTCTATCCACATGCCAAAATATCCTCTAGTAAGCAATTAAAGGCAACTTTTCCCAAAGTGGAGAGGCCTTGCCCACTCAAGGCCCTCCCCTATTCACTAAACTCCAGGGGTTCCCCATTACTTCCAAGAATAAATACAATGTTGTCTTCCTTTAAAGCTCCCAATAATTTAGCCTCTTCTACCTTTCTAAGATTCTTACATTTTACTTCCCCCATGCACATTATGATCCAACCACACTAGTCTACTCATAGTCCTTTGCATAGGATACTCCAGCTCCTAAATATATATCTTTGCAAAGATTATCCCCCTCCACCTCCCACCCCGGTCAAACTGGAATGCTTTTCCCTCTCACTTCTGCCTTAGCTTCCCTAGCTGGTATCCTTCAGCTCAAATCTCAATCTTCTACAAAAGGCTTTTTCCCACAGTTCCTACCCCACCCCCACCCCCATTACCTTTCTTGTACTATCTACAGATCTGAGAAATATATAATTATTTACCTTTTCTCTCCCCCATTAGAATATGAGCTCCTGATGGGGTAGTTATTTACTTTTCTGTTTAGCAAAGCACCTGGCACATAGTAAGCCCCTAAGTTTGTTGACTAAGCTTTTTAAGAGCCTACTACATGAAGAGTGGACAGCTATTTGGAGAGGTGGGTAGAATACCAAGCCTGGGGTCAGAAAGACTCATCTTCCTAAATTCAAATCTAGCCTAGGACACTTAATTAGCTTTGTGATCCTGGGCAAGTCACTTAACCTCATTTGCCTCAGTTTCCTCATCTATAAAATGAGTTCGAATAGAAAATGGCAAACCACCCACTTATCTTCGTCAAGAAAACCCCAAATGGGTTTCAAGAGACTGGGATACAGCTAAAATGACTCAACAACAGCAAGCAGAGTACTGAGCTAAGTGTTTTAAGCAAAAAATAAAGCCTAGATCCTCTTTTCATGAAGACTAAAAACAAGTGCTGATCGCTAAGAGCATTCTTCAAGTGGAGGTCATGCCACACAAACTGATGGAATCCTAGACTCAATATAGCCACTGCCCCTAGCTAGCCACCCCTCCCCCCATCCAATTCACATATTTGAACAGGTGTGTCCTTGTACTCAACCACAATCACATCACCAATTTAGCCTAAGACAGAATCACAATGCCTAACTATCCATCTTGACCTGAGAGGACCACAATATTTAGCCAATCAGAAAGCAACATGAACAGGATTGTTTGACCAAACCATACAAGGGACCCCTCTCCATTACCTAATCCTTTAACAAACCTTTCCTGACTTTTTAATATTTATAATTTCTGTAGTGTAATCAACATCATTACACTATAAATTTGCCTGTGTTGTCTTACTAAGTTGCTGGTTCCCCTTGGAACCTAGCCCACTTCTGAGGGGAGGCAACCCTCAATAAATGCCTGTACTTGGATTAGAGGTGGTCTAACTGAATTCTCTGAGACAGTGCCGCCAAAACACACCATGAAACTACAACACAAACCAACATTTCCTTTCTCTGATACTGGCAATAAATTGGTAGGTAAGGGGAATGCTATAGATTCAGTTAATTTAGATTTTAACAAAGTAAGTGATAAAGTCTCTCAAACTATTCTTGTGCATGTACAGAAAGAGAGGGGATTAGACGACAGCAAAACTAGACAGATTAAGAATTAGATGAAATAGCTAAATGGTCATACTCATACAATGTTGTTCAGTCATTTTAGTCATGTCTGACTCTTTGTGACTCCATTTTAGGGTTTTCTTGGTATAACGGTAATTAATTTGAGACAGGAGGCCAGGTGTGTATATAAGAAGAATTCCAGAGACAGAGAATCAGAATCAGGAATGTTTCTCCTGGTCTGGAAGCTGAGAACTGAGTTGGAGTTTTCTTAAGACCAGAATCTGGTGAAGGCTGAAGTTGCTGCCTCCTGGAAGGCTGAGATTCCTTCTGGGTCCTAGGGCCAGCGGAACTGCTGGAGGACTGCAGAAGCATGACCAGGATAAGCCTTTGTTTGTTTGTGGCTTGGTGGATCCTTGAGTTCCAGGAAACAGAAGTGGTGAAGGGTTTGAGAAGTGCTGGACCCTGTGAACTTCAGTGAGTAACAAGAAATGCCGGGAGGACTGGACAAGGAGCTGGGAGCTGTCTGCCTCTGAATCCAAGTGACTGGTGGATTCAGGTAGGAGCTGCGACCATGGAAAGGGATCCAGGGAATCGAAGAGATCACCTGAGGAAAAGGCCTCCCCTTGGACACATGATGAAATTGAAGTGTACTAGACACCCAAGGGGTAGAAGGTTTGTGTAATTTTCTAATGATTGTATTTAGTGATTAATGATACTTAGTGACTGACTGCTAGATAAGTGACTGATTAAGTTAACCTATGATTGCCCCTTGAGTGGAAGATTGATTATTATATTGTGAAATAACTGAACGATTAAGTAAGGAGGGTTTCCCCTCTTAGGGAAACCAGATGATTATTCTTTTGTTCTTTGTTCTAAATATTGTGGCCACTACAGTGAAAACCATGTGGTCATTCTAACATTAAGTTGCTGTGAATACTATATTGTGATTTTCTGTGGTAAGATGTAATGTTGTAAATATTATACTGTACCTTGATTAGCTATGAAGGTTTGTCTTGATTTGTAATGGAATAAATGGAGTGTTCACTATACTGTATAATCAGAACCTTAAAAGCTGTTCACAGTAGCATTCTTTTGGGAATTGGCGAGTGCGTACCATTACACTTGGCAAAGATACTGGAGTGGTTTGCCACTTCCTTCTCCAGCTCATTTTACAGATGAGGAAACTGAGGCAAACAGGGTTAAGTAACTTACCCAGGATCATACTGCTAATAAGTGTCTGGGGCTGGATTTGAATTCGGGGCTTCCTGACTCCAGAACTGGTGTGCTATCCATTGCACCACCATGCCCAGCTCTGACCTGTTTAATAATTTTATCAAGGACCTGGATAAAGGCAAACGTAGTGTTTACATTTATCAAATCTGCAGACGGCATGAAACAAGAGGGAAAGCTAACACGCAGGTGAGACAACAAGGATGAATGTAAAATCTTAGAACTGGAATAAAAAATCAATTTTGCAAGAAGTAGATAGGGAAGAAGGAACTAGATAACAGTTTATAATAGTTTTACTGAAAAACAAACCAGCGGTTTTCGCAGATTGGAAGAATAATATGAGTGAACAATACGATACGGAAGCAAAAAAAAAAATACAAAAACAAAAACCCAAATAAGTTAAATAGTTTCTAAGACAAGGAGGTGATAATCCCACCGTACTATGCCCTGGTCATATTTCTGGCAAAACACCGATAGGCGGCCACTAATGGTATAGCCCCAGCCCACCCCTATTCCCTCTCTGCAAAATGAAAGAACTGGGGAAGATGCCTGGAGAAAACTCAGGAGGAATGTAACAGTTAAGTATATGGGGAGCTAGAATGTATCAAGGATAGGTTTATTCTGCATGGCAATAGAAGATAAAACTGCAAGGAATAGATGTTAAGTTGCAAAGAGAAAAATTTAGATTTGATATTAATAATTTTTTCCTTCCTATTACAATTATGAGCTATTTGGGGAAATAGCAGGTTTCTCCTCACTAGAAATCGTCAAGGCAAGACCTAATGACTCCCAATTTGTCAGGAATGTTATAGAGGGGATTCTTGAGCAGGTATGAGTTGGATTACTTGGTCTCTGAGAAGCACCTTGCAAATCAGATTCTATCTTTTCCCTTCTGTTCTTCTCCTGCCCTTTTCAATTTGGGTATCCCCAAAGGCTCTATTCTTGGCCATCTGCTGTTCTGTCTATTTTTTCCCCTGGAGATTTTTAAACATACCAGTTTCAATAATCAGTTCTATACAAGTAATTTTCCAATTTATATTTTTCTCCTCAGGACCTATGTCCCATATATCCAAGGATGTAGTAGAGCATATCCATGTAGATTTTACATTACACTTCAAACAGAGTATTTCAAACTAAATTCACCTTTCCCATTATGAAAGATCCAACTTCCTAGGGCATCTAAACTCACTGAGATCAGTTACCAGTTGAAGGTATCAGGTTCATCCTTGGATCCAATCCAGGGCTTTTACCACTTTATAAACCTTCATTCTATTAATTCCTAATTGTAGGTACCAAACTTCCTGGAACCTTCCTGGTCCCCTGAGTCTTTTTAATTCCCTACATTTAGTGTGAGGGAAGAAGAGAAAGAGAGTAGTAGTAGTAGTAGTAGTAGTAGTAATGATGATAGTATTTGTATGACGCATTAAGGGTTGCAAGGGCTTTACAAATATTATATCATTTGATCCTAACAAAAACCCTAGAAGGTGAGGTTTTATTTTATTTTTAACCATCATTTTACAGACGAGGAGACTGAAGCAAACAGAGGTTAAGTGTCTTGCCCAGTCAGTGTAGCTTAGTAGAAAAAAATGTTGGGCTTGGGAGTCAGGAAGGACTTAGTTCCAGATCTTGGCTTGTGTGAGTGACTCAGGGAAAGTCATTTTAACCACTCTGAGCCTTTGTTTCCTCATGTGTAATATGAGGATAACAATGACAAAAACAGTTACAAAGAAAAAACAAAAACAATGCTTGCATATGAGGAGCTTACATTATTCTGTCTACCACTTACAGGGTTAGAATTTCTAGGGTTTATTTATAAGGGGGAAGGGAATAAACAAATTAATAACAGAAATCAGTAAAGTTATTCAAAGTATATACATAAAAGAAAATTATACCATGAAGACGGGATGGTACTTAAGCTTTTTTTAAATTTTTATTTGTTTTTAGTTTTCAACATTTACTTCCATAAGATTTCAAGTGTTAAATTTTCTCTCCCTCCCTTAACTACTTCCTCCTCAAGACAGCCAGCAATCTGATACAGGCTATACATGTACAATCATATTAAACATATTTCCACACTAGTCATATTGTAAAGAAGAATGAAAACCAAAGGGAAAAAACCATGAGAAAAAAAGAAACAAAAAGAAGACAGAGAAAAGTATGCTTCAATCTGCATTCAGACCCCATAGTTCTTTCTGTGGATGTGGACAGCATTTTCCATGATGTCTTAGATCATTGTACTGCTGAGAAGAGCTAAGTCTATCAAAGTCACTCCTCACACAATGTGGCTGTTACTGTGTACAATGTTCTCCTGGTTCTGTTCATTTCACTCAGCATCAGTTCATTTGTCTTTCCAGGTTTTTCTGAAAGCATCCTACTCATGCTTTCTAATACCACAATAGTATTTCATTACATTCATATACCACAACTTGTTCAGTCATTCCCCAATTGATGGGCATACCCTCAATTTCCAATTCTTGGCTGTCACAAAAAGAGCTGCTATAAAAATTTTTGTACATGTGGGTCCTTTTCCCGTTTGTTATCATCTCTTTGGGATACAGTCCTAGAAGTGGTGCTGCTGGGTCAAAGGGTATACACAGTTTTATAGCCCTTCGGGGTTATAGTTCCAAATTGCTTTCCCAGCATGGTTGGAGCAGTTCACAACTCCTCCAATGCAATTTTCCCACATCTCCAACATTTATCATTTTCCTGTTTTGTCATGTTACCCAATCTGATAGGTGTGATGTGGTATCTAAGCTTTTCTAACTTTAAAGTTCTTTGGGCCAAAAGTCTTCCTAGGTCTGAGATGTTCCACTCCTCTTAGTTTCTCAAAATTAAATAATGTTTTATTTGGCAAAATATGTGCATACTGATTTGGAATTTGCCAGGCATCACGATTATGATCCATTCTACAACCCACATGTAACTCTTAAACAATCGGCAAGTTTCCTGATTGCATGGCAATCTTTTCAGCGTTCCATCCAAATTCCTAACCACTGGCTAGCTTATCTTTCCCTTCTCCTATAATCACCCAGTCAATAAACATTTATTAAATTTACCTTTTCTTTGCCTAGTGCTCTTCTGCACCAATTCAACAATCTAATTCAATAAGCATTTATTAGTTGCTGACTATGTTCCAGGCACAGTGCTAGACCCCAGAAATACAAAAATAGCTCTTCTACTCATGGAGCTTTATATCCTAGTGGGGGTAGGAAGGTAGTGGGAGACAGACAAGGGAAGACAAATAAATGGGTACACTTCTCCTAACACCTCAAAAAGAAATACATCACTTCAAATATGCAAAGACAAGGCCTTCCTACTGTTTCTCCTATATTTTTACTGATATATCTATTAAGGCTTAAAAAAAGCAATCATTATTGGGCTTCTCTCTCTTCTTTGCTCCATATTTAATAAAACGCCAATCTTGCCTATCAATTCAACCTCCACAGCGCCTGGCCTCTACTCCTAAAACCATCCTAGTTCAAATCACTACTACCTCTTATACCTTCCTGTATTACAAGAGTTTAAAAGAGCTCACTGCCTCTGGTATTATTTATTCTCCTCCTCTGATCCTTCCTTCACACTGTTTTCTAGGTAATCTTCTGAATGTAAAGCTTGAATTCTGCTCAAAATCTTTAGGAAATTTCCCACTGCCTACCAAATAAGCAAAAAACCCTCTTGGCTTGGCAATCAAGATTGTCGGCAATCAAGATTGTCGGCAATCAAGATTGTCGGCAATCAAGATTGTCGGCAATCAAGATTGTCGGCAATCAAGATTGTCGGCAATCTGGCTGCTACTTATCCCGACGCCGGCCCCCCCCTCCCCTTCCCCATCATTTTATCTCAAACTACGTACTCTCTTTCATACATTTGATGTTTCAGTTAAACTGGACTTTTTTTCTTTTTTACCCTTTACCAATTTTACCTTGCCCTTTTTCATCTTAGTTCCTTTGCTCATACCATATCCAATGCCTATACATTCAAGTGTGACGTAGGATATCTGCAACTTTATAAAATGCTCAGATTTATATAAAATCTCCATGGTTATATTTTCCCCAAGTCATCAAAATCACTAACTTACATCTAGACTTACAAATATACTTAACAAATCTAAAAATCAAGAGTTCTAAAAGAGACAAGAATCAGACAGCACATCTGCAATGTAACCATCAATATAAAGTTAGTATCACATAAATGGAAGCTTCTTTATAACAGATCATCTATTTTCAGGAATGGTTAAATTATACACTTATAATTCAACAAATGCTTATTATTTTTTTAAAAAAGAAAGTCTTTGCCCTCTACATGGTCAGATCAATCAAATATAGCAAAATTGAAATATTTTTTAAATTGTTATATATATTTTATGCAATATCAATCAAAATACCAGCAGGATACTTCAAACTGAGTAAGAACTCTGAAAACAAGAATCAAGAAAAATCTAGAAAGGTAAATTTATTAAAGGTACTATGTGATGATGTAGTGCCAATACTGCAAAAGAGGAAGAAGAATCAAGTAGAATCTTAATGTCTTCAAAGGGTATTGAGGGAATTAGTGAAGAAAAAAGAGGTCCTGGGGGGTAAATTGGTTCTCTTCTAAGACCATCAAGGGGGGAAAAATAAGGGATGGTAAGGGAATATATCAGTGTACAGAAGAAGAAGAAGGGAGTAGAACTTGATTATTTCTTATAATTAGAGTCTGAAAAGAATGTACAAATATGGAGGAAGGAGTGGGTAAAACAGGTATCAAATGAATTCCACTAATTCATAAAGGGCAAAGGAAGTTTGAATACACATACAGTGTAAAAACACATCAAAGTCAACAGGGAGACAAGCAGAGACAGAATGTTAAGAGGACAAAACTATAGGTGGAAACAGTCACAAGAAAAACAAATTTTCTGATCCTTAAAAGGGGATTAAAAAGAAAAAGAGGAAAGGAAAAAGAAGAAAACTGGAATCTAAGAGGATGTCCATCAACTGGAAATGTCTTTTACAACTATCACTTCAATATTCCCATACTATCAGGTCCTCATCATCTCATGCCTAGAACACTACAAGAGATCCCAAGGTGGTTTCCCCTCCTACAGTTACCCATTCTCCACATACTCTCCACACTGCCACATTTCCTAAAATACTGCTTTCATCAAAATTACCCAAGTGTATTAAGTTTTAAAGTAAGGCATTACATAAGCTGCTCCCATCCTACCTATCTTTACTTCTTTTCCTTGTTCAGAAATATTAACCCTCTACTTTGACCTCCTGTCCCTTAAAGATTCGATTTAACCCCAAACACAGTGCTAGAAGTTAGCAACACAAAAACAAAAACAAAACAGTTCCTGACCTCAAGGCATTTTTATTTTACTGTGAGGAAAACGAAAATATCAACTACAGACCAAGTAATTTTTTCCCTTTTTGAGGGGTGGTGGGGGTGGGGGAAAGATTAGAGAAGTAGAGACCACCAACTAAAGGGATTGGGTAAAGTCATGCAGGTGGTGGCATTTGAGCTCCTTGAACAGGGAGCCTGGGATTCCAAAACGTAGAAGTGAATAGAGAGAGTATGCCAGGTAAGGATGGCAAAAGATGAGAATAGCAAGTATACAGTTTGTCTGAAATGCAGAGTGTGTAAAGGGAAATAACAAGTAATCAGTCTGAAATGGAAGAATACCAAATGGTTAAAGGCATTAAATGTCAACCAAATGAGTTTGTATTTTATCCTAGAGAAAATAGGGAGCTACTGAAACTTTTTGTGAAAGGGATTGACATGGACTCTATACTGTCCACCTTACTAGGTATGCCCTCCTCTGCTTATTCCACTCTTGTCTATTTTTCACGAAGGAGGTGGCACCTAGGCTAGACTTTAGCTCACAGACTTAAAGCTAGAAGGACCTCAAAGGTCACCTCATCCGATCCTCCTCATTTTGTAAATTAGAAAACGGAGGCCCAGAGAAGCTAAATGACTTGTCCATGGCCTCATGCCTTAGAGGTGAGGTCTGAACCTTTCTTCCTGACTCTAAATCAACCTTAAAGCTTTACAGCCCATTCCCTCTATCAAGCTTTGGAAAGTATAGTCATTTATAGCTAACATATTAACATTAGTCAATTTGTTCATGAAATGCAAAGTAAATACCAAATAGAACAAAAGCTATATTTACAATGCATAAGCTCTTCTTCCAGTGAAATACAGTAGCTAAGATGAAACCTAGAAAGCCACATCACACAACTGTATGGCTTTTATAGTTAGCAGCATCCCCTTGAATTCATCTGGTATGCATCCCTCTCCGTCCTCAGAGCAGCCAGTGCCTTGCTAGGTTCTGTCCTTTCTGCACTAAGGACTTCTCTGTAGTTCCATGGAGCAAAAACTCACAGCAACAACACAACACCCTCCCCTCTTCTCTGCCTTTTATAAAATGAGTCCATGTTGTAATGGTGTTTGCTTCAGCAGGTTCTAATTACTATCACCACCCTTCTTGAAGGAATGACTCACAGCAGACATAGCTAACTAAAATTAAACAAGGTGAGCACAATTAGACATAAAACAAATAGGTGTCTTAACATATCCCATTTCACTGATGGGAAAAAACAGGTACAAAGAGTATAGATAAGTGATGTGTATAAAGACAATGCATTTGGATTCCGAATAGGGTTTAGAATCTACTCTTTTACTGTGTGACCACAACACAGGCCACAGACTAGGACCAGAACCCAAATTTCTAGTTTAATATATTTTCCATGAAAGTATGCCCTACACTATTATAAGAGCTTCAAAGAAGGATTAAATAATATTCACTGCAATCTATTATACCTACTACAGTAGTGAAGTGTATATTTAGACAGGGAGTACTTAAAGTGGGAACCATAAATTTGTTTTTTAAATATTTGGATAACATTCAATAACTGGCTTCCTTTATAATTCTATGTATTTTATTATATGAATTCAAAATATTATTCTGAGAAGTCCATGTTTCTCCATTCTGACAGAAGTGGTCCATGTCACACACAAAACTTACTTTAGATTTAAAAAAAAAAAGATTTCTGGACCTTGGATGAAAAATTCAGCTAACCTAAATATCCAATCCCTTCCTCCTCTCACTATCTTTCCCTACCTCCAAACACTTCCAAGTCAGTCAAGATATGAACCTTTGGAGACATAACAGGGCATTCTGGTTAACACTGGAAGCTCAGTCCTAAAGCCAGCACCCTCTTAAGTTGAGGTTAAATGTTGGAATGAAATGAGGCATCACAAGTCATTGAACATTTACAAAAGGATATTTACTTTGCCATAACACAGCAAGGACATACAAGAATACAGTGGCTCTTAGCTTCTCTAGACAAGTGTTTCCAACCTGAAATGAGTTTGGTCAAGGTATGGTGAAAAGTGGTCTTAGGCACCCAAGTCTAAAATGCTAAACTACATGCAGCTGGGCCTTTTTACACCCCAAGATGACCAGGAAGTTTGTGTCAGGGAAGCTGAAGACCATCAGGTCTATAGGGCAACTTTGTCTTCTTTTAGGTTAAGATATTCAAAATTATGGGTGGGAAGAGAGGAATTACTTTCTTATCAAAGTTTAAATTCACTTTTTAAAGTCACTGGGGTTTTTTTATTCTTGATTGTGTATTTAAATATTTTTGTTCATGGCTCCTAAGAGTAGAACAATACAAGAAAAGGAAGATTATAATGTCTCCTACCTCACCTTTCCTCTCTTCCCCAATGGTCAAAACAAGATCCAAAGTTAAATAATTCAGCAAAACTGTCAGGAAAAAGTCAGTGAGTCAAAAATAGATCCAACCTCTTCCCTCATCTCTTGCAATTTCAAGATGCATTGCAAGTATGCTGTAGAATTTTTTAATTTCAAAGAGCAAATAACATTCTCATCTCTTCTACTGTTATTGGCAAGGGTGATGAATGACAGGTGGATAGCCAGAATTACAATGATGTCCTCCCAATGTGTGGACAAAGTTAAGGTTTCCAGCACACTAGGTAAGAGGACATGGACAAAAGTTGCACTGGATGGGCAGATATAGATGGGTTTTGATATCCACTGTTGCGAGAAAATTCTGAGTAAATCAGGGAGGAGATCTAAGAGTCAACAACTTTATATACTACTCCAGCTGAAAGAAAGAAGAAGAGGAAGGAAAAAAAACGCACAATGGAAAAAGTTCCTTCTCCCCCTCCCATCCCATTTTTTTATTCAAACTGATTAACTTAAAAGGTTGGCTTAGATTACATAAATTTAAAATAACAGCAATCTCTATGCAGAAACACAGTTTTGTTTTTAAAGTTATAACTAATTTTTCTGAGATGATACAAAAAGTCATTTGTAATTTTTCAAAACTCAACCTGCCCAAAAAGGGGTATCATTCATAGCCCTCTCTATACTGATTTATAAAATTGGGTTGATGCTAAATTTCAATTAACACTAGAACACTTTCTAAGAGGAGAGATGGAATTCTCAAAACGGAAGTTTTGCAAAATGGAGGCTTTTTCAGATACTGTATAATTTTCTTTCCAACTTAGAAATTGCTGAACTTTTACATTTTACAATATAAGCTTCCCCAACTCCCCCCCAAAAAAATCATTTCAAGAAATGCATATGTTAATTCTGGGGGAAAAAAGCGAACTTAAAACATGCCAAACCAAGTCTAGCTGTCACCAGAACATTCATGTTCTACATAAATATGGCTACACATAGAACTCAGACTAGAAAGTTCTTCTGGAGGACATCTATTTCTATGCCATGGCAGATGTTTTCATCATTCTAACAAACTCCAGCAATACTCCACCCTAGTAAGTTATCCCTATTGAAAATATACATTCACTTTCAAAATTGGCAAATTTCATTAATAATTTTAATGAATTCTACCATAGCCCTCCATGGAGAAAATCTAGGGAACATTTACCAATGTGATGGGGCCATATACGCCCAGAAGGAATTCAAAACTCAATAATGTATAGTAAATCATACATCAGTATTTGTTGACTGCCCAAAGTGCTACAACTAGAATCGCAATTTTAGAGAACAGAAAGGTGAGAAAATAAGAAAGGTAAAGAGAAGAGCCAAATAAATTAGACAATTTAAGCAGGTATCTGCCGGGAAGATCTGGTAGGGTAGCAGACAGATTAGCAAACAACAAAATGGGGAGTGGAGAAAAAAAGATGAAAGGGAAAAGCCACAGAGGAAAAAATAAAATAAAATTAGGTAATGAGTCAGAGCAAAGGAGTAGTGGGAGGGTGTAAAGACCAATAAATTGATTTTAAAAAGTACTGTAACACTATGTAGTTCTTAATAAACAAATTTCCTAGTAGTGAGTTTATTTAAGAAGAGGATTCACTGGATGGTAATACCTACCATTTGCCTCATGATTCTCAATTTATAATCTCTTTATCAGAGAATCCAACATATTTTGTAAAGCCTAAGTTTTTTTTTATTTACATCATTTTGATTATAAGTGCTACAGACTTATTCAACACTCTATTCTCAATTCTCTCTCTCTCCCCCCCCCCCTCCCCTATATCAGGAATTCACAACCCTGGTTCTATAACACTCTAGGGCATCTTAAACTACCTCTAAGAGATATTGAAAAAAATTTCCAACAAAATTATTGAAGTTAAAATTAAATTCATTACATTCGGTTCATTAAAAGAAAAGCACATCTTTGCAACAGATTCCAAGACTAAAACCATATGGTTTCAAAGATAATAGAGACTATATAAAGACTTATTATTTTCTTCTAAGAAAATAGTAGCAGCATACCTAGATATATAACCTAGATACAGAAAAACTTGTCAAATCTAAATAAGGAGAGGCGGCTATGGCTTAGTAGATTGGGCATAAGGTTTAGAAATGTGATTTCTAAACCTATGAGAAACTAGTCAAGTCACTTCAGCTTTTGGGCTTGTTTTCCAATCTATAAAATAAAATACTGGACAAGATGATTTTAAGATCTAAATCCTGGAATTTTTCCACCATGAATTCACACAAGTGTGCAGAATTTCTCCAATTAAAAATTCTATATCCTATATAAAGTTGGAGGAAGATTAAAGAGCTTAATGATCTGGATAAACTGGATATCTAAATAGGTAGGCTTAGATAAAATATTTTCCTAGGATAAGAGTTGAAAATTTCTTTTTAGGATGAAGCAGTTCAATTAGTCAGTAATTCTTTTGCTCTCATTATTCTCTGTAGCTCCCTTAAACTGTGATAACTCAAACTGAAACAGATTATTAAATGAAACCTGTTCAGTGCAGCATATGCTGGAAAAAACTAATCTCATTTTTAAATGATATATCCTTGTACTTCCCCTTGTGCTGGAATGTAAACAATCAAAAAGAATAAGTAGGTATCAGGATCCCATGGTCATCCTGGCACCTTTATCCCTGAATCTTTCTTACTTGGTAGTCTCAACAGCTCTCATGGAGATTAATGATTATTTCCATACAAATTACTCTAAAAACTAAATATTTAGCCCTATTCTCTCTTCTGAATTCCAGTCCCACATCACCAACTACCTAAACTCTAGACATCTCCTACTAGATGTGCCTGCCACAAGCACTTCAAAGTCAACATGTCCAAAACTCATCCCATTCTCTCTCCCTCTAAATCAGTGGTTCTCATACTTCCTAATGCTGTGACCCTTTAATACTTGTATGTGGGCGTATCTGCCTGGGCAGACCCGCCTGGAGACGGATAGAGGAGCAGTGTCTTCGTTCCTAAAGATCATGGGAAATATGTTTTCTGATGGTCTTGGGCGACCCCTGTGACCCCTGTGAAAGGGTCAGGGGTCGCAACCCACAGATTGAGAACCACTGCTCTAAATCCACCCTTCTACCGAGCTCCATCCTCCTAACTTCCTTTTTCCTATTGAGGGTACTATCTTTCTAGTCACTGGAGTTCACAACCATGGAATCATTCTCAAGTCTTCCTTCTCCCCTTAACTCTCCACAGCCAACCAGCTGCCTTTTGCTGTCAATTCTACTTCTATAAACATACATCTCCATGCACACAACTACTGCCCAAACTCAGACCCTTATCAGCTCTTTTTAGGACTACTGCAAGAGCCTACTTAATTGGTCTCCCTGTCTCCAGCCTTCCTTCAATCCATCCTAAATACAGCTGCCAAACAATATCCTAAAGCAGCTTCTTAACAGTTTCTTGCTCCCTCCCACTCTAATTGAAGTACCAGTGGCTACCACTTGCCTTAAAGGTAAATAAAAAACTCCCCTATTCAGCTTTTAAAACCTTCACAATCTGGCTCCTACCCTTTCCAAATTTAATGCACATTGCTGTCTTTTAGGAAGTCTACATTCCAAACTTCCCTGCTTGGTACTCTCTATCCACAACATTCCATCACCTGCCTTCATGCCTTTGCAAAAGCTGCACTCCCCCCTACCCTCCCCAAAAATCTGGAAATGCCCTCTCCCTCCTGCAGGAGAATTATTTCCTTCAAACCTCAGTTCATTTGTCACTTCCAATAAAAAGGCAATCCTGCTCTAAAGTTCTTAGTATCCCTTCCCAACTTTGTTTCCTCTTGTCCCAATAAAATGTAAGCTCACTGAGGATAAAGACTTGTTGTCTCCTTTATCTCCAGAGCCTAACAGAGGACCTGACACAGAGTCAGGTCACCATCCAATAAAATAAACTGCATCAATCATCATAAAAATTCACCAGCAAGTAGACTTCTGTTCTTTTGGCTGCAATAAGTACCTGCAGACCCAAGGCTATCTATACACCCAGTGGGTGGTACAAAAAAGAGCAAGGAAAAGCAGCCTCTGGCAATGACACATCAGTGATGTCTGCAAGTTTTGTTCTTGCAAATTCTGACACTTTCAAGCTCCGGGGTCAGAAGACCTAAATTCAAATCTTGCCTCTGAAATCTATCTATGAGATTTTAGGAAGTCAAAACCTCTAAACGCCTCAGTTTTCTCACCTGAAAAAGAGGCAGTTGGCCTACATGGCTTCTGAGGTCCCTTCCAACTCTAGATCAGTGATCCTATGATACTACCTGAACCTCTACATTAGTAAGAGTAGGATGGAAGTTAACATAGATGGTACAAACTACTAATCATGGCCTTTTTTCAATAGCCTTGTCTGCTTATAGACAAGACAGTCTCTGACAGATAACTACAGATGGAAAATGTTTTAGAGGAGAAATCAAACACTGAATGTGAAAGTTTTTTAAACAACACAAATTTGGGATTCCCAGAATAGTAGATACCATCAGCATCCAACAACTGCAAAAATACATAATGATAAAGTTACTATGAATGCAATAATGCTTTGAAATGCATTTATATTTCATTTTCACCGAAGTCCTACTCAAGATGCTTGTGAGAAGAATTTTCAAAAAGACCACCATGAAGGTAACTGCAGAATGGGAGAAGAGTACAGAAATTCTACCAAGAACTCAAGACACTCCAAATTATATAAGCATAAATTTTAATACTCCATGATTTCAATGAAAAAGTAGGCAGAGAAAAGGATTAATCTGTTCTTGTTCATGTCTAGGAAGTTTTCCACAAAGGATCCTCCCAATGTGCTAGAGGACTTCCTCTACATGATATGAAACTGCATAGATTCTGACTGGGTTTCAAAATGTACCATCTGAGGGAATACCAACGATAAAAATCAGAGTACAACCCCAAGCACCTATAAAAGCCAGATACTTGGGAAACAAATATCAAAAAAAGGCAGTCCCCACCCTAAAGGAGTTTACATTCGACTGGGGAGTTTCAACTCATATGAGTAAATACAAATTTCAAGGGAAAGTCTCAACTAACTGAGAACCAAGAAAGACTTCTTGTAGAAGGTGGCGCTTGAATTGTACCTTGAAAGGAAGCTAAGGGTACCTACTGATATAGAGATGAGGAAGAAGGGTATTCCAGGCATGAAAGACAGCCTGTGAAAAGATGGGGACTTGGAAATGAAATTTCTTGTACACAGTGGGAAAAGAACAGCAGGTAGGCTGGAACATTGAGTCCGTGAGGAGGAGTAATATGCAGTAAGTCTGGAAACAGGCTAGAGTAAGACTGAGAAAGGCTCTAAATGACAAAGGAGTTTAGGTACATATTCATGAATGTAACAGTGAGGCACTGAAGCTTCCTGAGTAAGGGTTTATCAGACCTGTTTTAGTAAAATCACTCTGGCATGTTGTGGATGCTAGACTGAAAAGGGAAGAGGGTGGGAATTCAGGGAGACAAATTAGGAGGCTATTTTTAACAGCCAATTCTCTTCAGCACTGATTTACCCAAAGTAGACTATACTGCCTGAATTTATTTAACATATTCTCTATAATAGTAATTTCTGATGTCTTCCTCATATGTATCTCTATCTATGCTAGTCTTCTGACCATTTCCTAAGGCAGTTCTGTTCCAGCTAGTACTTTGCCTTTATCACTGGTCACTGTAACCAGATGTTCGTTTTTTGGTGCTTCTTTTAGGCAGCATATCAGGCACAAAAAGGCTTTGTCTGAGTCTCTACCAAAAACTCTAGTATTCACCACTCTATGATCAATAGTGGATCAAGTGAGACACTGGTAAAGGATGTGGCATAGTGCCTGGCACAGAGTAGGCAATCAATAAAAGTTTCTCCTATTCTTTTCCTACTACTGTTCTCATAAAGAGAGGCATGTATTTAAATTCACTTTTAACTCTAAAGGCTGTATTCTACTGTAAAGACCTAAATGGGGGGAGGAGAGAAAATAGTGCACAAACCTACCACGTCATTTCTGACCTGTGATATCTTACCACCTTTCCTAATTCTGACCTTCTATCACAATTTATTCTTAGCTATTAAGTGGCTATCTCCAATAACTCCCAATCAAAGAAGGACCTGGTGTGGAAAACTCATTCTATTAAGCAGATTACAGTGTTCTTTCTAACCAACACTCTTAGAAAGTTGCCTAGGTAACAGACAAGTTAAGTAATTAGCCTAGGGTCACACTGCTAATATTTTGTCAGAAAAACTCATGTCTTCTTGACTCTAAACCTAATTCTACATCTACTACAACCCCACCTTCCACCCCCATCTCTCCATAAGTGATTAAAATGTTAAGTGCAAACAAAACTACTTTGCTACTTACTAAAAGCCAAAATGTATCAAAGCTCTCAACCAGTTGTAGTATTGACCAGAAAAGTAATGTAGAACTCAGATCTGGAAAGTCCAGCTCTGCTATCCCTAACATTCTCTCCTCAGGACGCCAGAGAGGGGGCCCTTGACCTGGTTTTTAGAACCTCAAAGATCCAAGGAGGTGGAGGTCAGAACAAGAACCCAGGGGAACTCATGGCAAGACCAAGCAGAACCAACCACCCCCAAAAAAATATCCTAAATTGGGCTACAGAAGTTTGGACATGGGGAAACAACCAGCATTATTAAATGCCTACTATCTGCCAGGCACTATACTAGGCATTAAAGATACAAACACAGAAGTGAGATAAGCCTTGTTCTTAAGGAGCTTACATTCAGTGGATACAAAAGCAAGGAGGTGAAAGATGAATAGAAAATTTTGTCTAAATAATTTTTTTCTAAATACCATGTGAAGTTGGGTCATGCTAAACTGAATAACAATTTACCTGTTCATGGTTGTTCCTTGAGATTACTACACAGCTCAGTTCTTGCATTGTAAACATCCAACTGTGCCACACAGGCTCAAAGCAAGCATTGTGAAAATTATTATCAATCAGAAAGAAGCAGAAATAGTAAAGTCATGGTTGTCAGGAAGCTGGCTCTGGAAGAGAACTTCCATATGGGACTCAGGTTAAAGAAACTGGGATATTTAGCCTGGAAAAGAGATTCAGGAGCACCATAACAGCGGTCTTCAAGTCTTATCCTTCTTTCACATAACTTTCAAATATAGTATGATGAACACAACTGTCTCCATAGAACATTAGAAATCATTCTTTGGGGAAGGGAAATTAAAGTAGTAACAATATACAACAGCTAGTTTTAATACATATTCATTCACAAAGTTTCAGAAATTCAGAGGGCATTTAGTCTAATCACCAGAACAAGAACATTTTCTACAACAAATTCCCACCAAGTGGTCATTCAGCTTTTGATCAAACACTTCTAGAGAATACCAGTTATTGTTGAGGCATTCTACCTTTGGAACAGTTGTACTTGTTACGAAGTTTTTCTTTCCAAAAAGCCTAAAACTTACCTTTTAAACTTCCACTGATTACTTCCAGTCTTAACCAGAACAAGTATTTGAAGGATTATCATGTGAACGATGGATGAAAAAACAGATGCAAGACAAGAAATGGGAGATACCTCTTCTCTTTTCCCTAAGAAGGCTTTAAAAACTTACTCCTTAACAAAATTTTCTTAGTCTTCTTCTCCAAATTGCTTTTTCCTCACCTGTAGCATTCTTAGTACTATTCTTACAGAGCTATGCCTCATTATTTTATCAACCCAATGTTACTAGTATCCTGCTTCTAATTTCTGTGTAGGACTCTTCCAATTCTACAGGTGCTCTAATGCCAAGAAAGGAGGAAAGTACTATACATACACAGAATACTCCATTCCTCACACTGTTTTTTCTCTTAGCTTTTGGGTATTTTTGTATGTTCTGTTGTAGCAAGTAATTTGGAAGTTTCTGTGGTTTTTAAAGTTAGATATTAGCATAAATTTCATGTAAGGAAGAGTGAAGGGAGCTGACAGTTAACTAAAGGCATGCAAAAAACCCATTCAAAGCTCAGCTTTATTCTCCTTTCCCAGCCTACCAGGCAAATAGTAGCTACCAAGTCTTTCACTAATATAGTAATTGTTACATATTACTAGAAAAAGTATTTGTTCTAATACGTACATGTTAAACTGAAATGAATTACAGGATAATTGTTTAAATAGATGCCATGGTACCCCAATGAACAAAGCTGTTTGTATAAGCCATGGAGGCATGTGGAAAAAAACTCATACAGAATCTTTATTTGCAATGTCACTTGTCATAATAGGAATTTACCTTCAACTAAGTAAATGAAGTCATCTTCCACACCGGCATTCATGATGTATCTAATGCTATGCTAGAGAACACTTAAAAAGTTATGAAATAACTTATACAACATAAGAGAGGTAATTTGGGAGAAGAAAAGGTAAAAATGTTAGATGGACATGAGATGGTATTTGCAACTATTTGAACTTGACAGTAAGAGAATAAGTTTTCCTGTTTAGAATGAATGTTGTGAACTGCTGTCTCTCATAAGCAGCACACAAGTGGAGTTCTCCCCATTCCCCCACGTAGGTTCCAAATATAGATATCTGGGTTCAAATCCTAATTCTGCTACTTAGCAGCTCTGAAAACTCACAATCTAAGTCTCATATGCATTTCTAAAATATTAAAAATAAAATACACATTTAATAAACCACCTAATTAAATGCAAATTACTTGGAACACAAAGTTTAAAAGTGATAAACAGACCTGACCTTGAAGGAGTTTAAAAGTCAGGGAGGGGCGGCTAGGTAACACAGAGAATTGAGCCCCGAACCTGGAGTCAGGAGGACCTAAGTTCAAAAGCAACCTCAGACACTTAACACTTACTAGCTGTGTGACCTTGGGCAAGTCACTTAACCCTAATTGCCCTGCCTTTCCCCCCTCCAAAAAGACAAAATAAAAGTCAGGGAGGTAAGATACACAAATACACAGGGATAAATCAATGTACACAAAAAAGTAGAATACAAGGATATGCTCCTAAGGACCTCAAAGGTCCCCCAATCAAACCTGTATTTTAACACTTGCTACCTCCATAATATTTTGTTAAGTAATCAGTCAATAAGCAAACATCTATTAAGATTTTATAGTTGATACTGGAGGTAAAAAAGGGAACAACTAGAGCTCCTTGTAGGAGTGGGGGTAGGAAGGAAAGTGAAATGGTTATAGACTTATGCTTTAGGAATATAACTTTTGGCAGCTGAGTAGAGGAAGGATAGATTAGAGTGGAGGGATTTGAAGTAGAGAAACCAATCAGAAGACAATTTCAGTAGTTCAAGCTAAGCACTGAGGGTTTTCATCAGGGTGGTGGTGATTTAAGTGGAGAGGAGACATACGAAAAATGTGAAGGTAAAAGGGAAGGTAAAAGCAACAAGACTTGACAATAGATTGAATATGTCATTTGAGTGTAAGAGTTGAGAATGACACCCATGTTGTAAGCCTGAATAACTAAGATAATGGAGATGACCATAATAGGAAAGTTAGGAAGGAGAGTGGGTTTTGGAAAAAGAAAATGAATTTTATTTGGACATATTGAGTTTGAAGAAGCCTGTGGAACAATTTGAAATGTCCAAAAGCCAATTAGGTAATGCAGGACTGGAGCTGAGAAAAGAGACAAGATACAGAGATCAGTGAATCATCTCTACAGAGACGACAAATGAACCCATAAGAGCTGATGAGATCACCAAATGAGACTGTATAAAGCAAGAAGAAAATAAGGTCCAAGAAAAAGTATTAGGGTACATCCACAATTAGTGGGTATAACCTAAATTGAAGATTCCTTTCCTCTCCCCAAGGAGGAGGAGAAAGAAAGATTACATAGACAAGAAGAAAACTCAGAGTAAGCATAGAAAGGAAAAGTATCTAGAATATAGTATGTGACAGTGGTATCTGAAGCCCATTAAAGTTGGCAATTAAGAGATCACTGGTGACTCTGGAAAGGAGTTGCATTTGAATGTTGAGATCAGACGTCAAATTGCCAAAAGTTTAGAAGTTAGAGGAGAGCAAGTGGAGGTACTGATTGTAGATCACTTTTTCAAGGATTTTATTCAAGGGGAGTTGAGATACAGAACAACTAGAAGGGATGGCTGGAACAGGTGAGTTTTTAAGGATACAGAAAATATGGGTGTGGTTGTAAGCAGCAAGAAAGGAAGCAGTAGATAAGAGATTCAAGATTAGTAAGAAGTTATGAAAGACATAGGGGACAATCTGCTGGAAAAAGATGAGAGGGGATGGGATCAAGGTTATATGTAGAGAGTTTGGCTCTGGTAAGGAGAAGGCCACATATTCATGTGAGACAGGGAAAGGAGGAGATAGTGGGGAAAGATATGAGTGATGTGAGATCAGGAAGCTCATGGCAAATGGCCTCAATTTGGGGGGTGAAATATGAGGCAGACCTCAGCAGTGAGAGGGGGTGCTGTGGGAGGCTTAAAGAAACATAGGAATGTTTGAAAGAGACACAATAGTGAAGCACGGAATCTATTAGGGAGGTAAAAAAAAAAAAAAGGATTACCTTGCTTCAGTGAGGGCTGGTAGAGATTATACATATACATAATAAATACATACATACATACACATACACATATACAGCATATAAAAAATCTGTAGTCTAAACATAATTTCAAGATCTTCTCCAGCTCTATTTTATAACAAGTGAATAGGAACAAGGAAGAACATGGTGGGAATAATCCAAAGTTGGGGTTTGTCAAGAAGTGACTGGCATTAAACAAGGGGTCAAGGGTAGATCTGGAGTGAGTCACTGGAGTTCCAGATATGGAAGGGAGCAAACAGGGATGAGGAATAAGGGTTGTTCATCAGAATCTAGAGCAGTGGTTCTCAACCTTCCTAATGCTGCAACCCTTGAATACTTATATGTGGACATATCTGCATGTGGGTGGACTGGCCTGGAGATGGATAGAGGAGCAGCAATGTCTCGGTTCCTAAGAAATATGTGTTTTCCAATGGTCTTAGGCGACCCCTGTGACCCCTGTGAAAGGGCTGTTCGACCCCCAAAGGGGTAGCGACCCAAAGGTTGAGAACCGCCGATCTAGAGGTTCAGAATCCTTGGGATAAAGGAATATAAGGGGATGGGAGTATGCTAACCACTGAAATAGGCAGCTGATTAGACTGTTCAAGGTCCTCCCTCAAGATCCAACCTTGTGGCGTGCAGGAGATCCACCTCATAGCACGTAAGAGTAGATAGGAGAAAAGGTGGCAGCAGGATGTGGGTCAGGCCTTCAGAGCACAATAGAAAGACTCTAGAGAGAGAGGTTATGAGACCAATGATTGGTTCTTAAATGGATACAGGGCTTGCTAGGCAAAGGAAACTAGAGGCTAAGAGGTGGGTAGTCAGATGTAGGGTTGATTCAGGGCTCAATGCTAAAGCTTTGCCACAAAAACAGAGGCTGGAAGCTGGATGCCAGGGTGACACAAGGCCCATTTAACTTGCATTTGAAAAATTCCAGCCATGGGAAATTCACTTTATCTCCTGAGACAGCTCATTCCAATAGTTGGGAAGTTTGTCTTTCCATAGAGCCAAAACATGCCTGGTTTGCAACCTTCACTAACTGCTCCTATTTCTGCCCTCTATAGATAAACAGAAGTCTAATTTCTTCCATATGACAGCCACTTGGATCCAGAAATCTTGCTCCCCCCATTATCATCTCTGTACAAATCGCCCCCAGTTCTTTCAAATGTGTATATAGCACGACTATACTATATATGTATATGCACACACACATACACAATATATTCTCTTACACACACACACACACACATACACACACACACACACACACACACACACACACACACACACTTTTCCTCCAGAGGCACTGCAGTTAAGTCAATTCCTTTAAAATATGGAACCAAAAAAATGAACACAATTTTCCAGAATCAGTCTAGACAAAACAGAGTAAAGCAAGTCCATCACCTCACTTGTCCTGAATACTATACTTCTTTGTCCCATTTCAATGTCTCATCATGGAAGAGAAGTGATCTAGGCTTTTCAAACACAATACTTTCTGGCAGGTCCTAAACCAAGCTAGAAAAGACCTCAAGTACAGTGACTCACTGGTTCAGTATGTCTGTCATCAGAGGAACAGTTCAAAGAGACTTACCAGGTTGGCTACAGGGTAATCTGTTTCAACCACCATAGCTCCTGCTGTGTTATTTTGTTGTTTCTGCTCTCAATGAACTTATATTCCTCTAACATATCTAGAATGAGTACATATTAGGAAAATTTAGATGCCAAGTGGATGGCAAATCCTTTAAAGACCCAGCAGCAAATGGCAAAGTGGTTCTTAGGGTGTATCAATAGAATAGAATTACCCAAGGTCTAAAAGAAAGTAGCAGAGCTCAAGACTTTGTGGTAACATTTAAGAAACAAGAGAAGAATGTCTAATGCCTAGGATAATATGCAACAATCCAGGCAGAGTACAATAAGGAAAAAAGAAAAGGATATTATGTCAATATGTGGATATAATAGGAATAAAGAAGAGATACTGTTAAGGTAGTGATAACAGTTGGCAGACAAATAAAGTAAAAGGTAGTAAGACAGAAAAAATGATACATTCTAATTTCCATTTGGGTAGGTTTATTAGCGATATGCAATTGGGGAAAATCAAATTTATGAAAGGGTTTATAAGAAATGAAAAAAAAAAAAGCCTACTTTGTTATTAATTCTCAGTAATGGTGGGAACTCCAAAAGATGCTATCTACCTCTAGGTGACTGGTTTATGATGTCATGTTAGTTTTCCTCTTTATCACTTGCTTTTTAAGAGAACATCACCTTTTGAATTTCCCACCTTTACTGTCTGTTTATAAAGCCTTTATCTGAAACCACAAAGACAGAAAAATGTACCCAATAAAGTCCCACTGCTAACACTCAATCAGAAATCAAGAAAAAGTAGAAAAAGCCCACCCTAGGTCCCTAAAGAAATAGTAAGAGCAACTGAAGAAGAATTGCTCCAAACAAATAAAGCTAGTGGTTTTAGGAGCATAAAGATGAAGAAGTCTTCAATTTCTCTTTTGGTCCTTCGGTTAAAAACAGATTTTGGCACCACTACCTTCTTTGTAGAGTGGGGATCTAAGTGTCGAATGCTGCTTATACAGCGGCCTCAGTTGCTTTACTGGTTGGTTTTACTGAATTGCTGTTTTCTCTTTTATCCTGTGTTAAGGCTCTCTGGGTAGGTAGTGGACTATTTGGAAATGAAGGTGAATCAACAATTTTTTAAAATATTTGTTGAAATTCTTTTTACTAACTAATTTCAACTCCTTATACTCAAAAAGAAAAAAAAAGTCACGTAAGTATATTGGTTCTGAATTCTGGCTCTGTCACATACCTATATAACCTTCAATAAGTTATCTCTGAGTTTCAGTTTCTTTACCTCAAAAACAGAGATGAGAGTACTTAAAATTATCTACCTTATACACAAGATTATTGTGATACTCAGATAAAATATGTGAAGCAGTTATAAGTCATAAAGTCATAAAGTATCACATAAAGGTCAGTCCTCATATTTCATATTCTTTTGATAGTGAGGACTCAAAATGAAAGAGAGGACAAAACAGATTCAGCTGATCAATTAAATGATTAATGAAAGGATTTTCCTTAAACTTCTTTTGTGGTTCCTTACTTCATCAGAAACAAAAATACAAATACCAACACATAAAGTAAACTTCCACAGACACATGTCTTTTAATGACACAAGAAAATTAAAAAGATATTTCATTTAAAGGGAACTAAATGCTACCTAAAGAAAGTCACTTTGTTATGTGTACAAGTACATTAACTAATTCACTCCATACCAAGAAATGAGTCAAACTGCAAAACCATGCCATAGTGCATCTTAAAATCTGTGAATCAGCACATGAAGATGACATAACAGAAATGTCATTTGAAGAAGGTACATTTAAGGAGACAGACTTAATGGTAAACTTCACATAATGTTCAAATTGTTAAGACCACAATTAGTCAAATGAAGGCCAAAGCTCAATTAGCAAACAAGACCTTTCAACACCACAGGGAAAATAAATTAATTTCATTTCATTTGTCCCCCCATCTGTAAAAAAAAAAAAAAAAATCATATAAATTGAAGGAAAAAATTTATATAAATTGAAGAGACTTTAAAAACAGTTTAAATTTGTAAAGTATTTCCACTTGAAACTCAATCAACCATGAAATTTTAAGCTCAGTAAATGACAGATCTGAAGCTTTTATTCATTAATATTCACATAAAGCAAAAAGGGAAAAAGGAGTCAAAGTCAAACAAATGGGTATATCTTAAACAAAGGGGAAATTACCATAGTTGAAAGAATATTATTTTCTTGAGGATTCCAGGAGTTCTAGTCTTATGGGTACATAAAAAAGGATTGTTCTTATGGGAAAAATACAAATGTATAAGCATCAAAGTCACTATTGTCTACCATAACTATTGTTTAGCAAGGAGGTCCAATAAACTCTACTATCAAAGTTGAAGACAGACCTAAAACAGCCAAGGTATTGGGGGGGGTGGGGGGGGGAAGAAGGTGGCAGGAGACACTGTACTTCATGCTGGTTCCTGAGGCAAACTGAAAATCAGCATTCGTAATCACATCCTTCTCCACTTACTTGAATCTAATAAGGGTTATTTGCTTAGAATAGTCACCTAAGAAAGATTCCAAGTGACACATTTGTCCCTAGACCAAGACTACAGTGGCATTTTAAAATTACTTCAAAACACAAACTAAGTAATAAGATAAACTTATTTATTTTAAGATAGTTATTAAGCTAGGGATAGGGACTGGACCTGTGATTTCACTACTCTATATATGGAAGTAAAGGGTTAGAAACTTCCTCAACCAAGGTAGCTCAGTGCCTTCTTTGTGATTTGAAGTCTTAGAGAGAATTATCTAGGCTTCTTAAATTCTTTTTCCACTCTTAACCCCTTTTTGAGTTTCAGTAGCATTTGTTGGCGCATGCATGAGAATGATGGTATGTGCAGTGCAAAGTGTGCATGCTGTGTATTCAGAACCAAGGCTGCAGTGAAGTTGTGATGCAACAAGGGTATCTGATTTTTAATTAATTTCTGGTCATTGCAAGTTCAGAAACCGTTTACTAGTGCCAAACATGAGGTCACTAACCACAGTTTAAGAAGCACCAACAGCGGAGTTGAAACAAGACCACTAAACCATACTAAACCATCCCTGAGAACCACGTTTAAAAATGTAATATTCACTACGCTTTATTGTATTTTTTAAAGCATCTTCTTAAATATTTCCCAATTACATTTTAAAATGACTCAGGCAGCACTCAGGATTGTTGCAATTGTGAAACTGCTAACAAAATTAAAGATCACTTACACTACACTCTGAAATGCCTACACTTTTTTCCTTTATACTTTTTGCATCTTAAGCATACTATTATCACCCTGTAATTTAAAAATTGCAATACATGAACCAAAGTGAATAATTCAATTCATAAATCATAAAATAGCCAACAAAAGAAATCACTACTTTTAAAAGTCCTCTTCAAAACACATTATCAACACTATCTGAACAATTCTAGGCAAGGCTGTCTGCCTCAGTTCCCTCAACTGGAAAATGTGATGGTGACAGGCACCTACCTCAATGTCGTAAGGATCAAACGAGATACCTATAAAGTGCTTATTAGTACAATGCCTGGCACATAGTAGGCAGTAAATAAATGCTTTTTTTCCCCCTACCCCCTTATTATTTAAAAACATAAAAACTCCAAACTGGGTCTGACCCATGGGCCACCAAACTCAGTCTTCTGTTTACCAATAGTGGTCCCAAGGGAAATGACAAAAAAGGACACGCTTTCCTCTCCTCACCCTGACCTCAAAATATTAATTTTTATTAATTTCTATATCATTAATTAATATATCTATATCATTAATTAATAATTAATATATATCTATATCATTATTAATTTCTATATTATTAATTTCTATATCAACTTTTCTCTCATAAGTTTGTCTAAACACTTTCTAAATCTATTTTATTTCTTCTGGTAATATGTCTTGGGATAATGAGTTCCACAAACTTGCTACAAACTTACAGGAAGTGGCATTTCTTTTACTTGCCCTAAACTTGTGTATATCAAGATTTCAAAGGTACCTCTCCATCTTGTTTAGGGATCTGGTGAAGTCTTTTCACCTTATTTATTTCATTCATGACTTTGGAGAATTCGATCATATCTTTTCCCCTCAGAATTGTAAAATCTGATAGTCTTTTTTTGTTAATTAACATCCTATATGTCTAATCACTCCTCAGTCTCTTTCGCTGAATTCTCACTCACATCATATACCCCCTTAAGTGTACGGGTTCCCCCAAGGTTATAGCCTATGTCCTCCTCTCTTCTAATTTCCCTTTCCAGGTAACTTTATCAACTCCCTTCTATGCAGATCTACATATTCTATCTATGCAGATCTACATATTCATCCCAATGTCTCCCCTCCGCTTCAGTCCCACCAACTGCCTTTTGGACACTTCCAACTAGATGTTCCAGAGACATCTAAAAACTCAGTCTAAAACTGAACTCATCATCATACTCACCAAATCTGCCCCAACCTCTTTCCAAATTTCTCTCTTCCCCTTCCCCTCAAGCTGCTAAATCTTGCCATTTCTACCTTTACAACTCTTTCATATCTGACTCCATTCGTCCACTCATACAGCTACCACATTTGACTAAGGTTCTTGTCAGCTCTCACCTATTGCAACAACTTCCTAACTGTCCCCCTGCCTCAAGTCTATGATGGCTCCAGTCCATGCTATATTCTGTTGGCAAAGTAATTTTCATTTGACATAGATCTGACCGAGCAAAGATGTAACCCCACTACTGAAATAATTTCAAAGCCTTCCCACGATCTCTAGGATAAAATATAAACTCCCCTGTTTAGCTTTTTAAAATCCTTCACAACCTAGCCCCAACCTATCTTTCTAGTCTCAGGGAACATTAATCTCCTTCTCATCCCGTGATCCAAACAAACATTTTCTTGGTGTCTAAGTCATCATAATTCACTCCCACCATTACCTTACTGTTATAGAGACAGAGTGCTGTGGACTAGAAACAAGTTAATTATATCTGTTAAAAACAGTGTTGAATATGCAAGTATTTCTACACACATACTTAAGTGTTTAAATACTTTTGGCTAAAAATAATAACAATATATAGTTTTAATACAGTGGCTTTGTGACAATTATTTCAAGGGTTCATTGTGGACTTCAGTCTTAGAGCTATTTTAACAGCAGCTAAAGTTGCAAGAAGATGAGGCTATGGATAAAAGAGTACTAAGTGCTTACTGTGTGCCAGGCACAAGGGATAAAAATAGATCATCCCTGCTTTCAAGGAGTTTACAATCTAATGGAGAAAGCTAACAAGTAATGGGGGGGGGGGGAGGTGAGGAGAAGAAAGAGCACAATAACACAAATTTGGAAATACATCAAAAGGACCTGGTAACCTGGCTCCAGGACAGGAAAGGTGAAACATCTACTAGAGCCCAGTACCCGAGTTGTCTCAGTTCCAGTGAGAGTGGAGTGAGGAAGATGGTCAGAGTACAGGTATGTATTTTAGAAATGATCCGTAAGAGAAACACTGCAGTTGTACTTCTCCAGTACATTTCTAAAGGTACTTACATGAACCAGAAGTGAATATAGTTTTACAGAGAGAATGCTATTACTTTGGGATTCCCTAGCTCACTTCAAGGTTTGGCTCAAGTGTTTTTCCCTTCAGGGCCTTTGGCGATTCCTCCAATTGTTAGCCCCACCTCCTCCAATCATTGGGTATTTATATTCTATTTATCCTATATTTTTTTAATCTAGTTTTTGCTTTTCTTTATGTCTCAGTTCTCTGAACTGGCTTGGCAATGGTAAGAACTTCATAAATACTTGTTGACTATGAAAATGTTCTATCTTCTTCCCCACCCCTGCACAGCCCCAGCTCCCCAGAAGCCCAGAGACAGGCAAGAGAATTAGCTCTAATCTCAGAGAACCTGGGTAACCCAGGGCAATCCATTTAACGTTCCTGAGCCTCAGTTTCCTCCTGTGTAATATAAGAAAATTGGGTTAGGATTAGATGGCCTCTGAAGTCCCTTCCAGCTTTTGAGTTATGATCCTCAAGTTCTATGATCCTAAGCTCCTTGATGACAGAACTATTTCACTTTTTCACTGCATGCCCAGAACCTACTATAGTGCCTAGAACACATTAAGTGCTTAATAAGTACTTGATGGTTAATCTGTATGGCAACTTAAAAATTTAGAACTAATGTTTAGAGCAAAAACTGGGGAACAAAAAAGAAAACCCAGAGGCATACCTCTATTTTCTAGTTTATTAAATTTTTTTTGAAGTTTTAAAAAATACAGCTTGTTAAATAGCAACATCATATGGAAAATAATCCAACTCAACAACTCACATAAATTATGTATGTCATAAAGGTTAATTTTACACCAACTTGGATGTTTCCCTCTGAATTCTATAACTACATCTATATACTAAGCCATAAATATCCATCTACACATCCTAACACTTACTCCAGTAAAATATCATTAAAATAATATCTTATCTAAGTCTGCCCAAAGCATGAATAACAAGTTACTAATTGTAAGACTGTATAAAGAAAAAAAGGAAGACTTAGCTGGTAATGAGAGTTCTGAAGCAAAATTCTTGGTATTACTTATCAGTAATTTGATACCCAATTGGAAGCACTTAATAAACATTCCCTATTAAGAAGTTTCCAACTGGCAAAAATTACAATTGTGCTGGGCACTACAGCATAATAGTGTACAGAGTAACACAATACATGGCTAACTCACTGTAAAACTTCACTCATCTCCTTAATACATACTATGAATTTGTTTAAGTTTGTTGTATATACTATACATTATATGCCAAAGACTGCAGCTTAATACAGTCCCGTGTTACACAAAAAAAAACCAGATTGATTTAATAAAAGGACCTGAGTTTAAAAATGCTTCAAGGGATTAATAAGATGCATCAATTGATACAATATACTGTTTTTATCCATAATGCAAAGAAAATAAAGATAACTGAATAAAAAATTTTATTCCAAAGCAAATGTTTGCATCAATTCATGCGCTTGATCCTTCTAGTGTTAATAAATAGATTAAAACTTACACAAGTGTTGCACCTTTCAAAGAAATCATCGTAGTATAGCATAGATTTATTTCAATGATACCATCATTGTTTGATGCATTTTTGGATCTGCTTTCAGAATCTACCATTCACTATTTTGAATAAGAGGTAACCTAGAATAGTTGATAAGAGTACTGGGCTCCTAAGACAAAAAGACCCTATTTCAAATTCCTTCAATGAAAATTACTAGCTGAGTAACCGTGGGCCAAGTCACTTAACTTACTTTATCCTCAGTTTTTTCATCTGTAAAATGTGAATAACTGTTATATTTCTACCTCCTAGAGTTGTTGTAAGATTCCAACAAAATCATGTATATAAGATGGTTTTTAATTTTAAAATATAACTATATCCTTGATGGTAGCAAATACTTTTCCCTTAAGGATGCATAGATTTGGTTTTAGTTTTTTAGAAAAATGAAAAAGAAAGACATTCACAGTAAAGCTGAATGAATAAACATTGCATAATAAGCCAGACTTTCTCCAATATGTTTTGTTGGTTTTACTCATTTTTTATCTTCATTTTAAAAAACAAACCTCTTTGTCATAAAGGATAACATTCTGGGTAGGGATGGAGAGGAACACAGGAAAGTCTAGATTATAGGGGAAAAGATATAAAAAAAAGACTTTTAAAAGTTTAGTGAATAAAGCAGGTGAATAATCTGGATAATACCATTTTAGGTCACAGGCAATGTGACAAAAAAGCATATTGTAAGCCAGAACACTAACTTCTTCACCATTCAACCACTGTGCCAAAAGTTCATTCCTCCTGACAGAGAATCTCTCATAATTCTGACTGAATTTCTGATTGACTACTTAACCTTGCAGCATGAACTCTCCATACACAAAAGCACTGATACAAAAGAAAGAAATCATCTTTTTCACTCATGATTCAGTATTTTATAGGATCTTTGAGAAGCCAACATTTTCCACCAGAAATCTTTTTGTACTTTATTTCTGAATCATACTAGAGAAATAAGTGTTTTGGCACTAGTCACTATTTTCTTTAAAATCATGTTGTCTGTCCATATTAGGATCTAAACAAATGTCTTCATAGTTTTACTTCATTACTTAAACCATGTGGTACATTCTTTGCAGTATTGTTCAAGTATCTTCACAATTAAACTATTTAATAATTGACAACCTTCATACATCATAGCTCTCTTCTCTGTCAATATGTAATGCTAATCAAAAATTGGCTTGATGATATTTCACCTCACTTTTTAAAAAATAGCATCTCTCCCCACCCCCTCTTAGTCTCAGGCTCAAGGGATAAAAGTCACCCAAAATTTGACATTTATTCATCAATCTAAATAAATACGCAATTCATTTTTATACTAACATGAAATAACACATTTCCAAAAAGACTAGTAAATCTGCCTACAACTTGGTCAACAAACAAAAGCTGAAACATTTTACAAAATTGTTCCTGATATCAGTACACTCCTGCTATCCCAAAGGGAAAAAAAAGGCAATCATTACTTAGAAACACTTTTAACAATCCTACCAATATGATCTCCAAATGGAAAATATTCTTATTTTCATAAACTTCACTACAGAATCCAGATGTGCATGGCAAGTGAGTAAAGAAAAACTTGATATTTTGTGCTAAGATAGGAAATGTCTATCGAAGGAATTACATAAGATTCTTACAAGGTAAAAATTACTAAAAGGAGTATTATTACAGGAAGCTTCTCATTTTTGAATGGAATTACAGAAGAATGAAAACAAGTTATTACCTCATTTTTTTATATTAGTGGTAGTGTGGCAGAAAATATTGGAATAAAAAAAAAATCAGGTAACATAGGCTTTCTTTTGATTCTGTCTGATCCTAGATAAGTTACCTCACCTCTCTGACCCGTCTGCTCCCCTATAGAGAGGTGAAATGATAGTAGATGGTCTCTAAAGCCCTGCAGACAATGGCTGTGATCCAGCAGGCATATACAAAACCAAAATCCATGCACATTCACATGGAGCTCCCAGAAGAAAGTACAGGGTCAGAAAGACTGAGGAATGAGAAAAGAAAAATGTGTCAAATACTGATTTCCTAAGCAGTAACACTAAAGAGAACTATTGCTTTAGTTCTCTTCATTCATTCTTTATTTAAAAAAAAACAAAACCATAGGTGGAGAGAGATCATTTCCAGTTCTTTCCTCCCTTCTCTTACTGAGTAAAAAGTATGTGCATTTTGGAAGCCTCTAGAGTAATTTTGTTAGTATTTAGCTAAATGCAATACTTAAAAGTAACCAACTCTTCCCTGGATAAAATATATACCCCAAGGAAACAGAAAGCCTTCTACCTTAACATCTCACTACTACCTGATATATCTCAGAAAACTTGTAGGTTTTTTTGTCCAAGCAAATCAGGCAGCATAATGTAGTAGCCAGAAAACTAGTCTTGAAATCAGAAAGATCTAAGTTCAAGTGTCACCTCTGACTCACACCAGCTATATGACCCTAGGCAAGTCACAACTTCTCAGGGCTCCAGACAACTCTGGGAGTTTAAGGTGCTGATCTAAATTAAATTAGTTCATCCCTAAACCAAGCTTCTGACTTCCCATTACTAACTGCCAATGATACTGTGAGTTCATGTTGCTGGTTAAAAAAAAAGGGAGTAGCTACCACCATCACTTTCTACAAGTTAGTAGAAAGTCATGGTGTGCTTAACAGAAAAATTCTCATCCTTTAGCCAACTTCAAATCTCTGATAACAGACAGACACTGCCACCTGTCCATGCCCTGTACTCAAATTCAAAAGCCTTTCCAGCTTGGCAGAAACTGTCAGAGTTTGTGGTCTGCTGCCTGGCATGGACTTTGAGAAGCCAGGGTCACCTCCAAGATGAGACAGCAGAGTAGGACGTTAGTGATCTGAATCTGTCGAGGGAATAACCACACTGACGAAATAACATATCCTTGAAATACTGACATATTGAATAATAATAAATAACTAACACTTCCATAAAGCTAAGTTTACAAAGCCCCTTACAACAACCCAACAAGACAGGTACACCAGTTATTTTCTTCACTTTACAAACAGGAAACCTAAGGTTCAGAGAAGTTAAGTGATTTGTTCATGGCCACACAACTAGCATCTGCTGAAGGCAGAATTCCATCCCAGACCTCTCTGGTCTCAGCATACTTTCTACTATTACACACTAACCCTGAATTTTTAACATCAACAGATGTCACTCGATACTACCTCAATAATTTTTTTCAAAGACTTTTTTAACCAAGATCAGTGTTGTTCTAATTATAATTTCAAGAAAAATCTGAGCATAAACAAGTTTAAATTCAGGTAACATTTAAGTACAATCAATATGTTTTTAAAAAGCAAACTGAAGAACATAATCTAGAACTTACTTATCTCTTCAACCTGTCACTACATCAGGCTTGTCATCATTTTGACTAATTAGTATAGTATGCCTTTTCATCTATATGCAAGTCTGTTTTTAATTGATAAAAAAAACCCATAATATTACACTCAATTTATATTCAAAGGTTCAGGGAAAGAAAAGTGATAAATAAAAGACATAATGGGTTTTTCTGTGTATGTTACATATATTTACTCTAAATACTTTCAAATACAGAGGTAATATCAAAAGAGTAGTTTCAATTCTCCCAAATAAAAGAGATTCTCTGCCTTACTTGACCACTCTGGAACTCCTACAATAAAGACATTTCTAGATAATCTTACTCTAGGCTTATTACTCCATCTACCAAGTAACCAACCTTCCAAATTTCACTATTACTATACTTAGAAAATGAGCAAAACCTGGTCTATTGATGAAATAAAAAATATTCAAAAATTAAAAGGCTAAACAATCTACCTCTTAAAATTCATATTTGTGCCTTAAAGCTCTGAAAAGGTGACTTTTTAGACAAGCTGTACATGCAAACCTTCCCACTGTGCCCAAAATTTCAAACTTAAACCAAGTAAAATGAGTACAGCTAAGCGTTTACGATGGTCAGTATCCATTTTCTCTTTCAAAATGGCAACAGAGTGGTAAAAATTAACTATTGTTCAAAAGCAGTAATCAAATAGATATGTGCTTATGTATGTGCATGTCATTCAACCTGTAATGTATAAAGTGTTCCTCTAGATTCCAATAGCAGTAAGATCTCATGAATGAAATTAAAAATCAATTTATCTGTTCTAATCTAAATCTTCTTAAAAGCAGGCTAAGGTTTTTTTTAACCTTCAATGAAAATAAGCATGTAATATTCGGGATCTAAAGATATTTTAGGTAAAGGCAAACCTAAGTTGTAGAATACATTATTTAATGCTATTCCTCTCAATGGAAAATATCATTGACACATTTTCATGAGGACAAAAGAACATATCTGAAAAATTAATACATTAAGAGAAACAGCATAGTAGTAAAGAAAAAAAAAAAAAAAGAAACACCACGAGCTTTAAAACCAAAAAATGCTGGGTTTGAATCCTAACATGACCCTGGAGAAAGTATTTGATGACATATCTGAACCTCAGCTCCCTCATCTATAAAACTGAGAGTTGCGTAGAAAGTACTTTCTAAACCTTAACGTAAAACATAAATGTATCCTTTTTTTTTTACTACGGAATTATTATAAACAGCATACACTTTGAAGTGTTTTTTCAGTAGTGTTGATAGATCCTCAGAATGTTGGTATTCTTTATTCCTTCACTAGTTTTCCTTTTTATCAGTGACATCCCAGTTCCCAAGTAAGATATGACCCAAGAGAACAGAGGTAAATAAGCTAAATGGGCCCAGGAAGGAATCAAATCTCATCTTGTTAGCCTTATTTCTCTGACCAACAGAACTAACCAGCTACAGCTGGAAATGAAACACATTTGGCACAAATTTAATGCCAATTATTTCCTACACAAGAAAGCAATGATTTTAGGGGCAAGGATGGATGTGTAAAATGTTTATACCCCTATATGACATGCCTAATATTGTATTGACAATCAAGAAATAATAATCATGAAATTAAAAAATTATGAATAAAACAATAATCTAGTTTAATTTAGTTTATACCATTTTCCAGGTAAAGTGGGGTTCACATAATACATTAAGGATTTCTCAATTACTAGGAATTTTAGTATATGTTACAATTGTTTAAAGTTAGTTTACATTTTGACAACGTCAGATTTGTTTTTCTCTAGGAATACATCAAAGTTAAATTTAAGGAAACCTAGGATCCCAACTATTGATACCTAAACACTAGTTTCTTAAACAATTTGTGCTAAGCTGTGCCATTAACACCACTAATTCTTCCAAAAAAATCAGAAGATGCTTTCTCAGAAGTAGGAAAGTATACTTTCTTTTTTCCTCCGTTGTGGAGAGAATCATACTTTGATAATGTCTTCACTATCCTGACAAGGATACCAGCTAATTCAGAAACATGAGGCAAAGAGACATCTTTAAAGAAAATGTTTTTACATCCCAGTGGAGAAACATGAGTAAAGACACTTTACCGTAAGCACCATAAGTCAAAGCACAAAGTAAGAAAACTGCTTCACCGGCAAAGCTTTAAAAGGAATAGAATAAATGGAGACGGGATTAATGTCATCAGAGAACTTTAAAGTCTGGTTACAGGCCAATCCCAAACAAGTCCCAGAGACTTAGAATACCTCGATGGTTTACTCTGTGCTGCAGGCCTTGCTTTTTCCACCACTAGTTCAAATTACTCTTCGTTTCAACCCTAAAATTATTTAAAATCATTCGCCTAAAAAAAAGACATCTGAGATCTCTTCTTTCGTCCCACGGTTTCTATACTGAGGCCCTGACAGACTCAATGGGATCCAAACACCAAAACGCAGCCACGACGTCCATCCTCGAGGTCCTAACTGCAGATCCACATCCCAAAACCAAACTAAAACCGGGGGAGGAGAAAAAAAAAAGATGCCAACATCCTCTCATACTAAGATAGTACTCTAACTTTTCCTTAAATGCCTCAAGAGGGGCAGAAGACTGGGAGGGGAAAGACCGGATGAGAGATAAGGGCAGACACCGCCCCCCAAAAATTCAAAGAGCAACTTCGGCTGGGGCTGGGCTCGGGAGTCCCGGAAACAAAGGCCACGGCACCCGAGGGCGAGCGGGGGCTCAGGGGCGGAAGGCCCCCGGGAGTCGCTGCCCGAGGCTTACCCACCTATGGTGGAGATGAAGGTGGTGTTGAAGGCATCGTCCGAGAAGCGAAAGAGGACGCAGGTCTTCCCCACTCCCGAGTCCCCGATCAGGAGCAGCTTGAAAAGCAGGTCATACGTCTTCTTCGCCATCGGGAGGAGCAGCAGCTCCGGCTCTCGCCGCCGGCGGCCCCGCGGGATCGATCCCTACTCTCACCCCCACGGGCTCCTGCCTCACTTGGGTTCCGGGCTACTTGTCCCCGGCAAGAGCGGGGCAGGGTAGGGGGGGGGGAAGGGGCGCGCTCGAGGGAGGGGCTCCAGGGGCGGGGACGACGGCCGAGCGCCGTGGCACGGGAGGCTCCGACGGGCGGCTCGCTACGGCGCCTCCGGGGGGCAGCAGCGGCGGTTCAGCGGCCTCTCCCGTTCGCCTAACTCGGTTCCGGGGAGTCGGTCGGGGCAAAATGGCTTCCCCTCCCCCCTCAGGGCTGCTCGGCCGGGACGCTCCCACGGCGGGCAGGCGGGCTTGAAGCGTGGGTGGACGAGCAAAAAGAAGAGGAGTCTCTGCTGGCGCAGGGCGGCAGCTGCAGCGGCGATTGCTAGAGAGGACGCGACGGCAGCAGGGGACCCCAGAGCCTGGTAGCCCTCAGCTACATAGCCACAGGAAGCTGAACCGCCCCGGCCCAAACCACCTTTTTCCCCGTGCCCTCTCACGCCGGCGTGGCCGCGCACGCACGCACGCACGAGCGTAAACTTGCCCCTCCTCCTCTGCGCACTCGGAGCGCAGTCTGAAGCCCGAGAAGTCGGGAAGACTGGCGCGCCTATCTAAAATGCCTCGACCTGGAAAGGGAGTGCGCGCACGCGCTCCTCCGCCGGCGTCTGATTGGCGGGGGCGAAAAAAGGCAGGCGGAGGTTTAGGAGTGCCTGAGTGGGTGGAGTGACCCGATGGGGACTGGGCAAGCGCAGATGTCCTCGCTAGACTTCGTTCCCCCCAACCCCGGAACCTAGTATTAGAACTAAAGCTAGGGAAAGGAGAGATAAGCGGAACTCAACAGAAAGCTAGGAAGGCTCGGCACAGCCGGCCCACTCGTAGCGTCCGGACAGTCGAGCCTTTGTGTGCCTAATAAATACGAGAGAACCTAGGACTCTGTCATCCCCACGAATAGTCCATTCTGCGTCGGCGTCCACGGCGCGCAAGGCATGCTCATTTAATGGATATCGAGTTTTTGCTAAACTCCGAGGCAGCTCTGGAGCGCACGGAACAGCCGGGGTGGTGGAGGAAGAAGGGAGATCCCACTTCGCCTCGCCCTGCCCTGGGTTTGCTTTAGGTAAAAGGGAGCAGGAATATGAAAGTGAAAAACTGGCCACGCTGGTTCAGGAAGAGATGATGTCATCTGCCCGTCTACTAGTCAGGGCGAGGAAAGGAGGACAGAGGGCAGCCAGCTCGGCGCTGGAGGGGAGGGGCGTCCGCCGCCCACAGCCGCCTGTGGGAGAAGGGGGGAGGGGACCTCCGCCTCGGCCTCCCACTCTCCCCCTTCCCTTCTCCAGCCGCCGCATTCCTAGAGAGCCTGCGGCCCGAAGACCTCCCTACGTTCCGGGTGGCGGAGCCGGCCCTGTGGCTCTCCACACCTGCTCTCTTGTCAATCTTCCTACCTCCTTCATTCCTTTTTGGCCCTCTTAGTCACACCCAGTTTGTGAAGCACCTACTGTGTGCCATCCTTTTTGCTCGGTCGTATCGGAGACGCAAAGGCAAGGCGTTGTCCTTCCCTTACTCTCTTTCTGGTTTTACGTTTAGCACATAGCGCTTAACAAATGCTTTTTCATTCATGCCTTCATTTCACCTCCCTTCCCGTCATATATATATATATTTCCTACAGACGCGGTTTTAATTCATACCCATATCCCCTAGCTACCTCCCCATCGTGTCCTCACACACTCCTTAGAATAAAAAAATAACAAATGGCTCTGTAGGAACCTTCTCAGCCCCTTGTTTCATCGTAGCCTAGGTGCACCTAAGATGAGCCAGAGAAGTGAGTGGTCTGATATAGCAGGAACTGTGAAATACTGGAAAAGGAACAAAACAGGAGTCAATGAAGCCAGCTTTAAGTATTCCGAATAGAATTTGTATCTAGCTAGTAGTCAACTAAAGTTAATAGTTCTGGTAGTCTTGGTAATAGGATTATTATTCTCTTTTCCTTTTCTGATTCCTCTCATTCACCTTCCAACTCTTAACTTTGAGAATATTAGTCAAATTTACGCCTATTAGAATGTAAACTTCTTAAGAACTGGGACTATGTCACTTGCTTTTATTTGTATCCACATTTCTTAAGTTTAATGCCCTGAAAATAGTGAAACAATAAAACAAGATCTACTTCATTCTGGAAGATTCCCATCTTTCTCCACCCATCTCTCCCTTCTATTCTTCTCATCTCAGATTCCTGTTCTTCCTTCACCTATAATCTTCTTTGATTCTATCCTACTTCAATTTAGATCATGACCATTTTCTCATTCACTTAGCTACCATCCAGTTTAAGTGCCTACTGTGTGCAAGGGATCAACCCACCCCTAAAGTCTTATTTCACTGCCTAATGGCATAGAAATGACCCTAGATTCTGTAAGTCTGTGCCAGCAGAGCACAAGCCCTGACAGATTTTGCCAGGCTGGAAAGACTTTAAATACAGGCCCAGCAGCTAAAGGTGTATACTCCAAGGACCAGTCTAGCTAACTTAGGAAAGGTTACTTATCAAGTTGCTGCCTGGAGGATGATGAATTTTTTTAGCCATAGCAACTCTGAAAGAGTCTTAGAGAGCTGAGAAATCATGTGTTTTCACACGGGAGAAATCACTAATCCTTAAAGCATGTTCATGACAAGTCTTGTCAACTTTACCTCCAACAGTATCACATCCTTTTCTCCATTCACAAGGCTACCACCCCAATTCAGTTCTCCATCACCTATCTCCAGGACTGCTGTAATCATCTCCAAATCACTCAATTCAATTAGCACCTATTACGTGCTGGCCACTATACTAGATTGAGACTGTAAAGACGAAAATGAGATGATCTTTACCTTCAAGGAGCTTGTATTTTTATAAAGGAAAAGCACATGAAAATAGATAAGTAAATATAAGATACATAAAAAGTATTTTCTTATTTATTGCAGCTCTCTTTGTGGTTGCAAAAAACTGGAAATATAGGGGATGCCCATCAATTGGGGAATGGCTAAACAAGCTATGGTATATGAATGTAATGGAATACTATTGTGCTGTAAGAAATGGGAAGGAGATGGACTTCATAATTACCTGGAGAGGCTTATACATATTAATGCTAAGTGAGAAGAGCAGAACCAGGAAAGACTTGTACACAATCACAGACACATCGTACATATGATGACCAACCTTGATAAACTGGACTATCCTCAACAACGCACAGCTAAAGACAACTCTACAAGCCTCAGGATGGAAGGAGATATCTAA
>CM053585.1:177759065-177785979 GCA_028646515.1 Pseudochirops corinnae | reverse complement strand
CTCTTCTGTGGTTTTGAAAATCCTTCTTCAGCTCATCTCTGGCTTTAAGGCATTCTTCATGTTTATTGGAGGCCCCTGGTGGGGGTGCTCTGGCTGCACTCTCCTCCTCTCTCTCTTTGCCATGATCCTTCTTTTCCCCAAAGAAGGAATCTAGGGTTTGGGTGCTGTTCTTACTTTGCTTCTTATGCTTATTCTTACTCATGGTTGGTCAGTCCATGATTTTTTTTTAAAATCTCTATGGGGCTCTGCTTCCAGAAGGGAAAGCTCTGTCCCAAATCGCTGGGGTCCTCCCAGCTGCCGTAGCTCTCAGGAAGGTGCTGGGTCCCTTCCTACTTACTTCCGGCTCACTGGATAATGAAGACTGCAGCACCGAAAGCCCAAGACCGCGATCCGGATCCAGGCCGCTCAACGCAAGAGCACTCGGCCTCTGAACAATCGCTTAGTCCCCCTGCTGTCTGCAGGCCGCGGGCACGGAAGCTGCAACGCAGAGGCGGGTGCCTCTGCCTTTTGCTTTCCCACCTTGGAAGTGTTTTGGCTGGATGCTTTTCTCCCCCGACTTCACAAATCCCAATGACCTAGTTCTGAACGCTGCTAGCAGCTGCCGCTAATCCATTCACCAGAGAGGCTCCTCAGCTCCTCCCGTCCAGCCGCCCCTGGGACTCAGCCAGGGCTTCAGGCCAGGCTGGTTTTGGTTCACAGTGCTGATATGGTTCCTCATAGCCGAGCTGACTTTAGTGGAAGGTATATTTGCGTGCGTTTTGGAGTTCTAGGATTAGTTTAGAGTCATATTTTATGGGTATTTTGGGGTGGCTATGTGAAAGCTGCGATATGTTGCTGCTGCTACGCTGCCATTTTGGCTCCGCCCCCCCCCCCATAATCTACTCTTGCTTCCATTTTCTGTACGTCTTTAAAAAAAATATTAAGTCATTTTCTTGTTTATCCACATTGATCTCCTTGGACAATTTTCTTTGTAATTGTTTCTCTTTGTGGTTTCATAATCTCCTTGAGAGCTTCCCATCCCTCCTGCCTGGACTGACTTACCTCCTAATTTTAGTTTATTAAGGTTGCACATATGCCTTCTCTGAATTCTTTGAAATCTACTTTCCTACTGACTCTTTTAACTCTAAATCTAAGCTGAAATGGTCATTTCTTTTCAAGATTCCCATCACTTCCAACCCTTCTCATTAGTTAGAATCAGGTCTAGGAAAGCTCAGGGAATGATTATCGATTATGCTTTTGGCAAGTAGGTCTAATAGATTGTAAGATGGTGATAGAGAGGAAGGAATGCTGAATCTGGACCCAGAGGATGTGGTCTTTAAGAATTCCAGCTCTGCCTATGTGACATTGAGCCAGTCACATCACCATTCTGGGCCTGTTTTCTAATCAGCAGAATGAAGCAGTTGGATTCAACGTGCCTCTAAGACTTCTCTTTTGGCCCTAAATTTATGAGTCTATGTTCAGAAAATTTGAAACTCTTCTCCTACTCTGAAATGCCTCTGGGCCCAGCTTGTGATCAGCCTTTCTTAAACCTGAGAAGACATATTAATTTTTTCTTTACAAAATTGAAAACTTTCATATATTGGCTTTGTTAAACTGCTTTCCCCCCACTTTCAAAGAACTCTCATTTTCTATCATTTTTTCTTTCTATCCAAGTGTTTTGGAGGATTAATTTTGTAAGATAACTAATTTTGTTTCTACCTCTCTTCAATCTTTACCCAAATGTTCTTCACCATGCTATCTTCTGATTCCTGGAATTCCTCACATTAGTATATCTTCTTCATACACATTACTTCAGATTTTGAACCACGGTGACTAGTAGGAAAAATGCAATTTGATAAAAGCTTTAACTGAAGCAGCCTCTGGCTTAAAAGAATTAGTTTGAAAGCTTCTTAACTAGATTGGAAATCATGAGTAACTGCTACCCCAGAAATCTAAATTGTAGTCAGAGTTAGGGATTGAAGTAGTACTATCTACTTCTATCCCAATCCTTCAGGGACTTCAACTTTATCTCATCATATTGATTAGAGAGTCAGGAACCCAGACTGAGCTTATAAATAATGTTAACAACATAGAAGTTAGCAACCTGAAGTTCAACAAGTGGAGCACAGGGTACCCTGCAATGGGAATTTGGGCAGCATTTGCACATAAGCATAGGACTGTAGCCCTCTGCTACATTGGAAAAAATCTAAGCATATCAGGACTAGAATGAATGAACCTTAGTGATCATGTAGTTTACAAATGAGGAAAATGGGGAACTAAAATTCTGACCTGACCTTCCCAGCCCGAAATTCTTCCTATTAGACTATACTGTCTGTTTACCCTTCATATTGCTCACCCAGACCTAAGTGTGGTAGAAACATATGCAGGCCTGATATGTCAACATCAGAGAATGTTAGTACTCTTCTGGCCCGCCCTTTATGTGTGTGAGCATACACACAAACACACACACACATATTGGGGCTGTGTATAACTATGGGACGGGGAAATACACAAGAAATACAGAGGGATAAACAGAAATCTGTATTAGTCATTACTTGCCTGGGGCATTTTTTTGGTAAGACACCAAAGCTACACTAGTCATAGTAGTTTGATGCCCAATGTTACTTATGTTCTCTCCAATGTTATGTCCTCTCAATATTAAAGCAGCACTGTTTTATACACTTAAAAACAAGTTGCTTTCAGATAGCTTAGCCAAAGAAACCATAACACACCAATATCTGAATCACAATCTATTCTACATTCCCGCTGCCAATGAAGGCCAGGCCCTACAACTGAAACCTAGATTATAGCAGCTTTCCAGCTTGGCTCCCTCCCACCTACCCTATTCTGTACATAATTCCTAACTCATTTATGTAATTCTCTGACACAGGGCTTAAGTGTTTTGCCATTTGATCCTCTCTACAGCCCTAAAGTGATAGGACCCAGGTGAAGTGACTTGCCCAGAATCCACTTAGCTAGTGTGAAGGGTAAACGATTTGATCCCATGTATTACCAACTCAAAAGTCCAAAATGACTTACTGCTCTGTCTCATATAACTGACTCATATTTCTAGGAAGCTCTGATTCCTTTGCTCTATTGGTCTCCTACTGCCCATAGAGTCTAAAGTGGCTTTCAAGGTTCCCTACTTGGGTAGTTTTCTGGCTATATGGAGTGTCTCTTACGCTCTTTTTTCAGGCAAAATGGAGAGAAGTAGAATACATGAAAATGGGGAAATTTAACTGATTAGAATTAGGATTAATCAATACATGATTTTATTCTAGAGGCACAGCTCTCCTGGCATGCCCCAAGAACTTCTGCCCTATTTTGTTTAACATATAATTAATGACTTGAGAAAGGGCGTAGATGTCATGCTAGTAATAAAATGTGCAGTATGACCCAAGTTGGAAGAGATGGCTAACATGAACAAGTCAAGTTCCACAATGACCTCTGTAAGTCAGAATATACTACCAAATCTACTAAAACGGATAAATGCTGCCTTCATTTTAAAATAGATAAACACCAGTCACAAGTACAGGAGGAGGGAGACAATGTTCCTTATGAATCTCTCTCTACACTGGTCAGACTACAACTTGAGTTATTAAAGCTCACTTTAGGGTACATTTTAGAGGAATGAAAAAAGAATGGTCCTTGATTTTAGCATTAGTTGGACAATTTTCCCATCAATTTATAACCTAAGGTAGTTAATTCCTATAAAGGTATTTAGAGCCAGAAAGGCCCTTAGGTAACTAATGCAGGCACTTAATTTTTACAAATGAGAAAATAAGCCCTGAAAGGTTCTGACTTTCCAAAGATCACAAAGGAAAGGAGCAGAGTTTTGACTTCAACTGTAAACCTGGTGCTTTTTCCCCACTGCAACACAAGGAATGCCTCACCAAAGGTCTTCTGGATGATCACTTTTTTGGACTGCCACAGATAGAGGTTAGACTAGATTTCCAAGGTTCTGAGATGAGTTGTATGAAGTTGGACACATCATTCAGGAGCTTTGATGTTTCTAGTTCTAGGTTTCTTTGTAAGAACCAATAGAAAAATCACGTAATCTTTTACATTCAACTTGTTTCAAAGAATTCATTACTTTTGAACTGAAGGCTTTCCACTTTGAGGGAATTTATATCATGTTGTTCTCTATAAATAAATGAAGGCCAAACCAGAGTTCAAAATCAAGTTTTTGTTTTTATATGAACAGAAGTAGACCATCTAGAAATATTTCAGTTTATTTAAATTGTTAAGTAGAATATGAAACCGAATCTGTAGCTAGTGCTGTACCAGAGGATGGACAAATGGGTTGGTGTTTGATGAAAACAGCATCTACACAGGAGCCCGATAGACTTACAGAAAAGGGGCTAAGCCCTAATATTAAGCAAATAAAAGCTCATGTTTTAAACAAAGATTATACAAAAATTGATTTATACTCCATTTTCCCTTTTTTTTGATATTTAGAAAGTGCAGATTTAACAAAAGGTAGCCACATCCTGCCTATTTACAATGCCGATTATAATTATTATGCAGACAATGAAACTGTCAGTCTATCACCCAAAATCCCAGTGTTTTATTTCTCACCTTAAGTCACACAATTAAGCAGGTTTAACCAAGTGAAGAGGGCAAAAAAAAAAAAAAAAAACCCAACTCCCTACCCCCACTCCCCACAAAACAGAAAAACATAAGACAACTTTACATGCCAGAAAAAAAGGAAACAAAAAATTCAAATGAAATTACTATGCTGACAGCAAGTCAAACCTAGAGCTTGGAGAAGGCTTTATACTGCCCTTTCAGTATTATAACTAAAAAAAATTTTGGCAAGGCTGCTTTTAGTAGGAAGTATGATTAAATTGAGAGGAAAAAAAAAAAAGACACAAAGACACCCACCTATGAGGCTCAGAAAAGTACAGTTTAGGGTGCTACTTGGAAAATCCATGGATTTTCATGGCAGAGATCCTCCCTTGTTTGCATGAGCCAAGAGGGCATTAACATGCTGTTCACGAAAAGGCAAGACTCATTTTCAATGGGAGCTGCTGTCCTAAACTCAGCCTCTGCTAGAAATGAATCATGCTATTCAATAATTTCAACAAAGGTATCATCTTAGGATGCCAGCAGCAGAAGGAACTTAACTTGTGCTATTCTAATAAGCAAAAGCAGCAAAACAACTGGAAACATAAGAAAAAATAGGAGCAGGGCTAAAGATGGCTAGTGACCTTATATTTACATGAAGTACTTTTTTGCTGTCAGTTTTCCAATTCATGTTAATTCAATGTTCCAAAAGGTTTTACAATTAAGAGATAAAACTAATTATGGCCGAGTTTCTGAATCTTAAGGTAAACAATCTTAACACTGGAAAAATTGTTTTGGGGAGGCCAAAGCTTAATACAACTGGCAATTTGTGGTGTTCAATTTGACCCTTGCCCTATTAAAAAAAAAAAAAGCTCACAAACCTGTTTCTGGGCTACCAACCTGCTAGAGGAGTTGCCAAAATGGAGACCGTGTAAATTTAGGCTAACTGATACATTGGGGAACTGAATACTCTATACACATAATTAGAAAGACAAACCACATCACCCTCCATTGAAACACTAGTGCATGCAAATAACTCTTCCGTTCTCAACGGATACATGGGAGAACAAGGAAAGGAAGAGGTTAGGGAAAGGAAGGGAGGGAAGGAGAGGAAACAAGGAGAGTTGGGAGAGAGCAGATAAGGGAAAGACACCAGTGAACTGACATTTGCTAGTGGGAAGTAGTTAGTAGGTATATCTGAGAGTTCGTCTTGCAAGTTAAGTCAGTGCTTTGTGTTAAACTCAGCAAACATTGGTTTGCTCCCCTCTCCTTTTTTTAATTTTAAAAAAATTTATACCATGAAGGAAAAAATAGCAAACAAAGCACTATGCAGGCAATGAGGTGGGATGGGGTAAGTGGCCAAGGAGAAGTAAAGATATCAGGAGCAGTTCTGAATTGCAAGGCCACTTTATAAGGAGACTCAGCAAATGAAAGCTACCGTTTCTGCAATATCTGTTGTCCTCAATTCACTACACTGACAATAAGAGCCAAGCAAACCACAAAAATTTCATATTTAAAAATGGTTACATTTGGATATGTCTCCTGCACATGCGTCCACCAGAACAAAAGGAAAAAAGAAACAGAAACCAAAAAAGTTTCTTTCCACATAAGGCACAGGACAAAATTAACCCCATATTTAAATGTTCAAGGTGGAAATGAGAGTGTTTTCCTGTTTTTTTTTTTCTTTTCTTTTGCTAATGCATGTCTACAGATTATAGGGACTCAAGCACATTATCCATAACAGAAATTCCACTGTTGTACAAAATAAAATTGTTAATTCTAACTTTTATTCTTATACAATTTGCAGAATAGAATCAAAATGATTGCTATAGGTTTTAATGTTGATAAGAACTGGACTATAATACAACCAAAACATAGTGGTGAGCTGAGCAAGTACATTTAAAAATGAAGTCACGGACATGATTCTTCTTATACACTTTTGTTTGGAGAAAATTATACAGTCAGCAAGCAGTCATAAGATGGAAGAACAAAGAGAGGGCAAATAGTTGTTAAGATGTGGAAAAAAATGTTTGTTTAGGTTAAAAACGGACAGAGTGGTTTATTTTGCAGCAAGAAGAGAGACGGTTGGTGGATGGCAATTGACGGAACAGGAGAACGCTCAGCAACATTTGCTCTTCCAGCCTGTTACTCCTCCTCCGCTGCTGATATCTACATTCTCACTGTTGGGCTCTTTTACAGGGGTCTGGAATAAACATACACAAGAAGTTAACTGATGACAAAAATGCCAACAGAAGTATTTCTAAAAATGTTAATTTTTTTTTTCCAGTAAGATCATACCACAGTTTAAATATGTAAACATAATAGCAAATATGAACCCGCTGGGGTAAAGCAATGAATCAGGCCACTTGGGCACTTCATTTTAAGAAAGGTCTAAGACTAACGACCAGATCACTCACCCAGCCGACTACGCCAAAAGTCTGATATCCTCATCCTCTGTGAAGTACGCCTGCACTGATTAGCAGACAAAGGAATGGCATCTTTTAGCCATGACCACTGAATACCTATTGCTATTTTCTACCTTACCAAAATTGCTATTTTCTACCAAAAGGCTATTGTGAGGAAAACTTTGTACTGATCAATATTCTGATTACCTGCATATCCTTTCCTACATATATCCCAGTCTGTGCTGTATCTTCACTCCTTAAGAGCCAGGAATCACATCCGTGTGGTGGCCTATAATCACCCAATACCTGACAGTCCTGAGTGATAACCTCGAAACAGATTAAATAGGTGACATCCCAAAAGGTTATAAATCAATTGTTCCTATGTGAATGTTGAGAGTGCTATAAACAATATAGTCACTGGTGGTTAGGTCTCCAATTCAAATGGAAAAATATTAAAGTCTAAAATAGCTACAAATAATTTTTTTTACTTCCTACTTGGAAATAACCCACCTAAATGTGATTTCTTCATCCATAATGGATATAGGAAATACTTTCTTCCTATCACAAAGGAGAAACTACTGCTGAAAAAAAAATTGGCCATATTTTAAAGTTGGAAATTCTTAATTCACAAAGCTTGCCTTTTCTTTTACTTGCTTTCTATTACAGAGTTCCTGAGAACTTGTTTTCTAAAAGGAAAAGTGCATCTTGACTAAAACAAAAGTTTCAAAATGAATCATGACAAAGGTATCTGGCACCTAAGCAGACATTGACCCTGATTTCACTGCAACCATTCCAGTGTCTCAGTCCTCTAAGATCCCAAGACAAAGCAGGTGGGTCTGTCAATCCACTGCGGGGATCCTAAGCAGGGGATCCTGCTGCTACACAGGAAGCCAGGCCGACTGTATATTCTCAAACATAACGATGGATTTTAAAAGTTTCATTAAATAATTAACAAAAGACTCTGTCCTTGAGGGGTTGACATTCCCCTAAGGAGAGGGATCTATGACCTGCACACAGTACACAGATAAGTATATCCATGTGAAGATAAGGAAAAAAGACTAATAATGGAGAGGGAGACAAGACTCGGGAGAGGCTTCTTTTGGGAGGCAGCAGGTACCAAGGCCAAGCTCAAAGTAACCTAGAGATTCTGAAAGACGGAGGTGAGCAGGGAGAGCAGCTGAAGTATGGGAAACAGTTTTATGCAAAGGCATGGAATGTGGAGTTCTGGGAGCAGCACGGTAAGTCTGGCATTTGGGAACAAGCTGTTTGAAAGGGATGAATTTTTGTAAGCCTGGAGAGCTAAGGTTAGAGTGTAAAGGGCTTTAAACACTGATGTGAGGGATCTGTAGAGGTATCTGCTGAAAGTCATTGAGCAGGGAGGGACAAATTTAAAGATTTCTACTTTAGTAAGACTGACAGCAATGTGGAGAATGGATAATAGCACCTAGAGGTGTCACTCTTCTCTCGCCCCTTAATGAGAGGCCAGCTCCTTCCTGTCCTCCTCTAAATGGAAATACAGTTGAAGTGGCAAGTGCCATACACATACAGAGATGAATGAACCATGGAGTGACATAGAGAGGAAAGAAAAGCAAGGGAGAGAATGGAAAGGGGAGAAGAAAAAAGGGCCTGGGACAGAAACTCAGAAGATTCCCATGATCAGAGGCAGCAAGTCACTGTACGGGTCTCAGTTTCTTTATAAGATATGAATTTGAACTAGGTCATTTCCAGCTTTAATACTGATTATGATACCAACTCCATAACCCTTGCCAAAAAAAAAAAAAATTTCACATTTAAGTGCACATAAATCACCAAAAAACCTTTCGTTTTATATTTGGGTCAGTTTCAATATAGTAAAGGTAAAGCTCAAAAAAGTCAAGTTTATTGGATGTATTTTGAATAACAGAATACTTTTAAAGGGGCCAAACATTCACATGACTTACATCAAGTATCATTCACATTAAGTAAAAAAACCAAACAAAACCCACTCACACCCCACAACTTACCTTTCGAAGTATGTCTTCTGCTAACGTGAGGAATGCCTTCTCAATGTTTATATTTGCTTTCGCACTAGTCTCAAAAAACCTAATACCATGCTCCCTTGCAATCTAAAATAAAAAGCAGCAAAACGAGCATCAGAACAATCCTGCAGAAACTCTCCACTGAGAGGTCTACAATGAACAATTTTATAAAGGTGATAACATTTAGGGTTGGCCCATGGAGATATTGCTCTTTTAGGATAACATAATAAAAAGGCCAAGGACAGAAGGACATAACCATATTTCAGCTCTACTAAGAAGTGAACTTAAGAGAGGACCAGAGCAACATTTTTTCTTTTTTTGGTTTTACTGTTATATGCTTCTAGTTCCTAGCCATGATGGGATAGAATATGTGGAAAAAATTAAGGTGCCTACTAAACTACTTGTCTGCACAAGTGTCTGATACATAGTAGGGGCTTAACAAATGCTTGCTGATAGATTGCCTAGTTTCTCAAATCATTAGTTTTAGTGAGTACACTATTATTAAATATTTCTGACCCTTTTACATTCTATGAATCTCGAAATTATTTTAAGTTATATTTGGTATCAAATTCTAGCAATACAGACCCAAAGTAGAATATACCCTTTAATGCAGGACTAAGGTCTACTTGGAGACTGACCAACTGCCCCTCCAAGAAATAGGATCTGGCTGATCCTGATCCTAAAAAAGGCTGGTTGTGGACAACAAAAGGAAGCGAGCTACCTCAGTCCTGTCCTTTGGCTAGACAAGATGGGGAACACTCTCAGCTGGACAAATATGTCCTTTAGCTATGTGGCTGATGGGAAGAACTTCTCTTGACTATGTGCATCAAATGAGTCTATCTTTGTAGTCATTAAATGAGTCTACTATGTGCTAAAGTTTTTCCAAAAACCCCGAAAGAAAAAAGAAACAACGTTAATTTTATTCAGGTCTCGCTACCTGTTCTCCTTTTGATTTAGGTACAACTCTTTTATCTTCCATGTCACACTTGTTTCCTAGCAGCATCCTTTCCACATCTTCATTGGCATGCTACAACAGAACAAAATTTTACTTTTCTAAAATACATTTTACAAGTTTTGACACAAACAGCCTTTTACAAAATAATTATAACAGCTTCAGTTTAATGTTTTTGTTAATATGCTAATAATTTATTTATACAGCACTTACCTCACTGGACCCTCAGAACAAACCTGAAACTGGTGTACAAATATTATCATGCCTGCTCATCAGACAGATGAAGAAACCCCCCCACCCCCGACATTAAATGACTTATTTGAGGTCCCATATGATGACCTCTTTTGCTAGGTGTGCATGTCATCTTCTTTGAATTAGAAGAGGGCATCTTGGAACTGTTACACTTAAATATTACAAGCTGTAAGGGTATGATTAAGTTACCACAAACTTCTGTGTTACCTTTGAGCCTCTGTTTCCTGCCCTATGGAGAAAATATTTTGTATTACCTATCTTACAAGGCTGTTTTAAAGATAAAGTAAGAAAATATATGCAAAGTACTTTGTAAATCCTAAAAGTATGATTCATAAATCATCATACTGTAGAATCCTGATTTTGGAGTCGTAAGACAATAACTGACAGCCAACTATCTGGATCCCATTGGTCAAGTTCCTTAAACTCCCTGGACCTCAGTTTCCACATCTGTAAAATGAGGGGGTCAGACCAGATGACCTTTAATTTGTAAAGCTATTACTCATCCCTTCTTTCAGCTCTAGATTTGATACTATAAATGTGAACCTCTATTACTTTCTAGGTATTATTACCAAAATATGTCACAGAGCAGAAACTACGGTTGAATTAGCTGTCATCTTAAAGACTGTCTTAGTCTCAAGCTTTTAATTTTACAGATTAGAAAACTGAAGTCCAGAGTGATGATTTCCTTGCTTGTCAACAGAGGTAGAAAGTTGACAAAGTCAGTCTTTTGACTCTACATCTAGTTTTCTGGATAGAAGCAAAAACTCTATACAAAAACATCAAAACCCACATTTAGTTAGGGTTAATTTTTTATCCCACACATAACACCAAAAAAGGAGCATTTCTGTATACAAGTAAAACACAAAAAGGTAACTGTGTATGAAACTGCAACTCTCCTTCACACAAAGCTTGCTTTCTTTTGGTGTGTTTTTCATCAACAAAGTGCTTTTCTCACAATATCTTCCCATGTGGTAGATAATACAAATATTGTTCCTATTTTAAAGATGAGGAATATGATGCGCAGAATTCAAGTGACTTGCCCACCGTCATACAAGTAACAAAATGTCAGCACTTATAAGCAGAGTTTGTGGTACATTTTTCACTTTTATATAGAAGATTCAGAATTTGAATGCTTCAGGAACTACTTGGAGTCAATGTGGCTTCAATCAACCTTTCCTTGGAAAAAATTTTCAAATCATTAGATAGGAAAAAAGGGAAGAAAACAAGGTAGATGAGCCCAAAATGAAGGCTACGAAGAGGTGTTCACAATGTATTCTATCATGACGAAACAGTGGTAAAACAAGCAGCAGGATATGAAAGGAACAAAGGGGGGGTGGGGGGGGGGAAGTGTCTCCTGTCACAGGAAAGTACCAGTATCCTTCACTTAACAGAATTCTAACGTTAAAGGATTAAATAATTAACCACATTTACATTAAGGAAAAATGCCTTCTCTTCTTAAAGAATTTGGGAGTTTCATACTACAGTCTTACTCCTGTTAACATCACTAAATGGAATACTCCTAACATGCTACAACCAACCTCGAGGTGAACCAATAGTGTGGATGCGACACCATGAGGAACACAGAGACAAGCCAGTTAAAACGTTGATGGTTGGGAAACACTGAGAAGTTGCTTAACAACTATATTCCAGCAGAAGAGCTGAGCCTTCACTGTTAAACAAAGATGGCTACTTCAGTCCTTAACTCAATGTGTTATCTTCTTTTCACAGGTAGCATTGTAAAGCATACAGGGATTAACATGGATTGACTGTTTTGTGTAACTGAAGACATTCAAATGAAACAAGGCAAATTCAAGTGGTGAGGAAGGTACAAAAAAAAAAAAAAGAATTATACTTGATGTTGAGTTGTAAGTGTTAAGGCAGTCTTTGGCTGGTAGGAGGAAAAACAACTAGCTAACAAACAATTGCTAACGTCTCATTTTTAGGGGGAAATTAATCAAGACAAATGAAACAGTTAACTACATTGTCAGAGCTGGAAGTGCTATTGTTTCTTTCATATTTTGCTTTGTAAAACTGATAGCCCAGCATTATTGAAGTTTTATCAGAAAGCTGTAGCCATTACTGGATTTTCTTTATAGTAGTACAACTCAGTATCACAAGTCATGCACAACACTATTCATAAAGTACTCAGCTAGATAAAATGTGTTGTGACACTGTGAGGAAATAAATTATGATTCTTGTTTAAATTCCACATCAAAACAGTGGTGCTTTGTAATGTGTCTACTGAATAACACAGAGCTTCCTTTTATCTCACTGATTAAGGCATTCTCCAGATTGTCAGTATGGTAGTTATTCAGCTTATGAGTATGTCCTAACCTGTCCCCTGCCTACTGGTATGAGCAAAATGTATAAACTGCCAATTGTGTTAATTTATTTTCCATATCCATGACTATTTGTTCCAACATCCAAAACCTCAAGTTTTTCTTGGCTTGCTTTTAAATTGTTTATAACGTAAGAATCCTAAGTGTCATATTCCAATATCCAGCTATCACCTTCTCTCCTCAATGGAAGTAAGCACCATGGGCGTACCAATAATGTGTTTCCAGTGACAAATTCTGAAGTTTAGGGCACAAATACACAATGATTAGATCTAGATACCCTTGTAACATGACCTAAACTCCCATGTTTTTATGGGGCCTTTTTGCATGTGTCCTGGGGGTTCTCAGCCACTGCAAGGGTATGTTTAGTTCCTGAAATGGTGAAGATTTTAAATTTCCTACTAAGGATGACTTTGAGTTAGCTTATAAGCACAGGCATTGGAACTGTGATTCCAAGGTACTTACTCCTTGAGACTCTGGTCTTCCACTATTGCTAAATGATCACTGATTTGTTCCCTAAGATATTGTTCCCATTTCTCAAAGGATAAGTACTTATGGATATAGGTACATACAGACTTATAAGATTATGTAGGAGACAAGTAGACGGGAGAAAGTAAAAGGAGAAGGTAGGGGCCAGATGGAAGAACACAATTAAATGTATAATTAGTGGATGAATAAGAAAAAAAAGATCAAAGTAACCATAGGCTTCTAGTTCCAACAAAAATTTTTTAGTGATAATTTGTCGACTGCCATCTAAATCCCCTCCCCCCCATTTAACTGATTAACTTGAGTCTTCAAATTCAGCTTTAAGTTGTGTGTAATTATGGGAAGATTAACTCCACTAATATGGAATTCAAGATAGTATATGTTTATACTTCAGAAATCCATGACTTCACTGGTGTCACACTTTAGTAGGCAGTCTTCAGGAGTTTCTGTTGAGCGTCTGTCTGTGTGTTTCTCTGTTGGTCAGTCAGTCTGTCTCTCTAAATTACCACACAGTGGCTTAACCTCCTCTTGATGAGCCTCTCTGAAACACAACTATCCTAATTTCACATAATAATAGACAAAGTCTATTACAAGGCCTGTTCTTAAAACCTTGGTATGATTTGTTTGACTTGATTGGACTCTTAAGCATTCTAGAAAAAAAAATTATTTTTTAAAAGAAATTTTAGAAAGCACCTGTAATGTAAGTGGCACAATCACAGGGAAGGAACCAATATTCCCTAATCTCATGTTTGTCTCTTATACCTATGTAAAATACCTAATGTAAAAATGGGAATGCTGAAGGTCCAGACCCACTTTCCTTTTATTTTCAGCATTAACCAGTTAACTTAAAAAAGCAGGCATAGTTCAAACTCCCATAAGCTAGAAAACTTGTGTTGGCTGAGTTTTTAAGTGTTTACAATACACACTGGGAGAAGTTTGGTTGACTTAGGCAAAATTAAATGTAAAGGCCACTAAATAAGCTATTTTCTATGTGTCTTTGATATCTGTTTATAAAACACAAGTTAAGGGAGGCAAACCTAGCAAACAATACAAAGAGTGAAAGGAATAATTTCTTGGTTCCATGTACTCTATGCCAAGTAAATTAAATTAAATTGCAAAAACTAACATTGTCAAGAAGATTAAAACTGCATTGATAAGGATCTATTCCCCGCCCACCACTACCCCCTATCCCAATATACTTGGGTTCTTTCAACTTCCAGGCTAACATCACTGAAACACTAGCCCAACACCCTTTAGTCTGCTCACACTGCCTTAAATTTCTCAGCCTGCAATCTGTGTTACTGGTTCAGTCTACACAGCACTTAAATCTCAGATGATAACAAAGATATTACAAAATATTTGTGGCCTGATGCTCCATAGCCTACGTGGAAATTAAATTAAAACATAATGAATTATTGATTTAACACATGGATTATTTTATAAAACATTTTACGCCCAATAGATATTATTGTTATATTTGTCTAATTCAGATTATTTGACTACTAAGTTTTCTAAGCACTTCGAGAAAACAGGAATATTTTTATCTCATAAAAATGTGACTTTACTGAAGCTTTAACAATGAGAGCTGAATGTCCACTGCACTCAAGCTTTTCTTTTTTGTACTATATAATTCTTCATTCAATTAGAAGCAGTTAAGAAGAAATACTTCAAAAAAACAGTTCCTGTTCTCAAGGAGCTCACAGTCTAAAGGAAGAGATTCTAATGAAGGAAAGTCTGCTAACAGATCACCATGCAAAAACCTTAAGTACATACAAGATACAGACAGGATAAATTGGAAATACTCAAGAGAGGGAAGGCAAGAGAAATAAAGAGAATCAAGAAACGAAAACGTAGAATTTTAGCTGCAACTTGAAGGAAGCCAGGGGAGAGAGATGAGGAGGGAGAGCACTATAGTATGGGGGACAGTCAGTGAATACACCCTAAATCAGAAGAGTATTTTATTCAATGAACAGCAAGAAGGCCAGTGTCACTGGATTGCAGACTACCTGTGGGAAGTATAAAAAGATGGGAGAGGGAGATAGGTTATGAAAGGCCACAGAGAAGATTTTTTATTTTGATACTAGAGATGAAGAGAAGTCACTGAGCTAACTTAGTAAGGGAGGTTGACAAGGGCAGACCTATGCTTTAAGAGGATTCCTAGGGGACAGACTTCTGTCAGGCAGAACAATCAGCAGACTACTGCAATAGTCCAAGGGTGAGGTGATGAGGGCCTGCACTGGCATGCAGGGCAATGTCAAAGGTGAAAAGACAGCGCAGTTGAGAAAGATTACAAAGTTTACAAAAATGACGGGTCTTGGCAAGAGATTAGATATGAGGACTGAGAGAAGTGAGGAGTTGAAGACGACATCTAGGTTGTGAGTTTGTGTGATTGGGAGGATGATGGTACTCTTAAACACTAATGAGGAAGTTGAGAAGAAGTTTTGGAGGAAAAGATGAGTTCAACTTTGGACATGATAAGTTTAAGATGATTATAGGACATATCATTTGATTATGCTCAATTATAATATTTAGTTCAAGATATCTACATCCAGTTAGAGATAGAAGACTAGATCTAGGTCAGCAGAAAAGTTAGCACTTTGAGAATAATTAAGCATAAAAGAAGTATAGAGGTGATCATTGAATCCAGGGAGGCTGATGAAAACACCAAGTAAAATAATATAGAGAGAGGAGAGTCCAGAACAGAACCCCGAGGGGCATCCACCATTAAGTGGGAATGACCTGGATGAAGATCCAGTAAAGGAAACTGAAGAGTAGAACCAGGAAAGAGAAATGTCATGAAAACCTAGAGAGAAGAGAGTATCTAGGAGAAGCGGGTGACTGATAATTACAAAATTGCTATTAACTTTGTAGAGAGCGTTTTCTGGTGAATGATGAAGTCAGAAAACAGACTGTACAGAGTTATGAACAGTGAGGAAAGGAGAAGTAGAAACACCTATTGTAAATGGCCTTCTCAAGTTTATTCAGAGAAGGGTGGAAAGGTAAGGGATGATCGCTACCAGAGATAGATGGATCAAGTGAGGCTTTTTTTGGGATAGGTTTATTTGTAGAAAGTAGGGAAGCAGCCAGTAGAAAGGGAAGAGATGAAAGATGAGTGACAGTGGTGATGATAGAGGGCATAATTTGTTAGAAAAGATGGATGAAATGGGATCACATGTCCATGTAGAGAGGTTTACCTTTACAAGAAGAGCTACCTCAAATAAGACAGAGATGAAGGAAAAGATAATGGCACAAGGTATTTGGGTGATGTGAGATGAAGAGGGAGCTCTCAGAGAATGGTCTCAATTATTTCTTAGTAAAATATAAAATAAAATTTTTAGATGAGAAAGGAGGAGACTGGGGGAGATATAAGAGGAATCATGGGAGGCCTAAGGAGGGATAAAAAGGTTTGGAGGGTTGCTGTGGTAAACAGGGAAAGTGAATCAGTTAGGGAGGTATAAAAGGATTGCCTTGGAGCAGTGAGGGCTCAGGTGTGATTACATAACATAAATTTGTAGTGGACACGGTCAGTATAGTTTCATGATTTTTCTCTAGCTTTTTTCAATAGCACATGTGTAGAAGCAAAGGCAGTGGAGCCAGGAGTAATCCCAGTGTGAGGTTTTGAAGGGCAAGTTCAGTAATATGAAAAGGAAGCAGGGGACTCAAGTGAGGACAAAGAAGTGTTTGGGGTTGTATGGCAGAGGGAGATGAAATGACAAAGACTGTCAGAGTTCAGAGTTATAATACAACTATTCATAATTAATGTGAAGGAACTGAGAGGATCAGAACAGCAAGTGGTTAACTGTGAGAACTGAGTGAACCACACTGGCTCCATATTCTGACTGAATTCTGGAGCTAGCTCCATTCCCTTCTATTCAATTATGGGGCTAGTCCAAATTCTGTCTTGTGAGAAAACTTTTTCCAATTGTGGGAATTTGGAGAAAACCTTATTGCATTAGCCCTGAATGGCTGAGAAACGGGACTATTTCTATCTGCTATTTGGAGACACTTAACCAAGGACCTGGGTTGTGCTGACCAGAAACCCAGTTAGATACAAAGATAGATACAAGGAGTTTTCTCACAACTGTACATTTCAAGCAATCCATGGGTCTTATCTGAAAACCAGTTCCATACTGACAGGTTATTGTTTCCATGTTCCTTTGATTATTCAGACACTTAGGGAAAGTGGACACCTCCATTTCTGATGTCAGGGAATTTCCCTTGTTAACCCTCTACCCCCCAACCTGGAAAGTTCCTAATCTTTCATCCAATTAGAAATCAGATTACCTAATGTTGTACTGTTTCCATTTAATTAACTGGTCTTATTTGATTAACTGTTTTTAATGTATAAAAGTCTGTCTCCCCCTGGATTTGGGTTCCAGCCCTAAGTAGAAGAACGGTCCTGGTCCTAATTGATTAGCTAATTGGCATGCACTGTTTAATAAATTGATAAGCTCAGAAGATTGAACCTTTGTTTCTTCAGTCATTTTATCTTTTACCTGTTACAAACAGTAGTAGCACTAGGCAGTAGTAGACAAGAAGTATTAACTAATAGGTAAGGCTGGTGCTTCAAATCAATAAGGCAATAACATGTCTCTTTCCTTGATACTGTACTTCACTCTGGTAAAACATACAACGGAGCTTTATGATAAAACTCTTCAGCATCCTTATTAAAGGGCCACCTTAAATATGAATGCCAATATAAAAGGGCACAGAACTTTGCAGTAACTAAGTTTCCCTTTAATGAGGATCAAGACAAATTCGCCTTAGTGAGTATGTTCTAAAAAACCCCCATGATTTAGTAAGTTTTTAAAAAGATGACATACTCTCATAATATAGCTGGACAATATCACGTAAAATCATCCTGATTAGAATTTTTCCCAACCAAAAACATGAATTCAAGAAGCAACCAAATACTCCTGTTTTAGTCTTACCTCATCTATGTTTCTAAGCCATTTGCTGATGTTTTCAAAACTTTTACCATTGGTGATGTCATACACTAGCATGATTCCCATAGCTCCTCTGTAGTAGGAGGTGGTAATGGTGTGAAATCGCTCCTGTCCTGCTGTATCCCTGGGAATAAACACCCATAATTAACATATGATGCATTTAAATAGTAATACATTAAAGAGAATTTTACTATATATAGGCCATACATAAGCTAATATATAAGTAGCTAAAGTAGCACTGTAGAGTATTTTAGATCTTAGGCAAGCTCATAGGATCACAAATCTTTGACTAGAAAAGACTTCAGCTGCTCTCAAGTCCAATCCCCCATTTTAGAAATGAGGAAGGTCCAGGGAAGATAAGTGACTAGCCCAGAGTTAAAAACTAGTTAAGTAGCAGAGGTAGCCAGTATATAATCAGACAGGTACAAAGAAGTATACCAAGACTGAAATTAATTAGCACCAAAATGGGAGAACTAATAAGATTATAAATCCCCCTCTTTACCTAATAGTATAAAGCAATTCTAATTAGACTTCACATGAAATGGTGAACAGACTAATAGATACCAAAAAGACTTTGATAAAGGTTGACATTTTTTGATTTAGAACCTGATCTTATGTCACTTTAATAAGTTGATAGGCTCTGGGTATTATGATCAGATTATATCACTCCTTTAAAAAGTTTGTCATTGCTATGTTTTTTGGGGGTGGGGTGGGGAAAAGGTATAGAATTTAGGTTAGTAAAGTCTTATGTACACAACACAGTATCATAAACCATGTAAATGAACAAGATAAAAAGTCGATGATGCATTCATTAAAAACCAATAAAAAAAAATTAAACAACATTCCAATTTTTAACTTGCTCTACAACTTTAAATCACAATATAGCTTCGGTACATGTAGCTTTTTAAAGGTCGCTTATGTATCAAATGGTACAACAAATTAAATATCTCCACCAAGAATGTAGTATCTATATAAGGATGTTTAATAAAAGTTTATTTCATTTATTTGTTGAATCTGAGGATATATCAGTCTGAGTTTAAATGAGTATAGTTTAGTGCTACCAAGTAGGCTTAACAAGTTTTGGCCAGTCAATTAGTTTATAATATTGGATTCAGCAACCTTTGGTACAGGTTAAATCCAGCCCTTTCTCTCTCACATACCCTTTTTTCTTGATAGGACCCCAAGACCCTTCCTGTTGAATTTAGGCCATCCCCAAATACCAATTTAATAAGCATATGACTTGTGGATGCAGCAGGATATGAAACTGTATTAGCATTCTCAATGCTGACACCTCCAGCTACTTTGACCATCATGGCAAAGTAAGGTAAGAAGAGTTTAAAATATCTCCAAGTCGCTCCTTAGAATTTGCTCGTTAACAAAGTCCTGGTACAGGTATGTTTGCCATCTGACAAGGATGAGGTACCGTGCCCCCAGCACAGAACTACCTTATAATCCGATAGGCAACCTGCTTAAGGTGAAGCTGCAGTGTACTTATTCACTGCAAATAAAAACTTTTAAAAAGCTCAACCATAGCAAAGAACAACAGCTGTAGTGTAGGAGGATTAGAGAATTCACAATTCAATTATCTTTAAAGTAATAACTATTTAGGAAAAACATCTTCTAAAATGCCGTACATGTATACACCCACCAACTACTTTCTGTATATTATACAAAATTAGCAAATTATATACACAATTCTATGCCTATCTGTGACTAAATTCTTCACCAAGAAAACACTGCTAAAATAGATCATGAAGCTAAATGTGAAATCTAAAGTACCTGTAAACTATCTTTCTCTTGACTACCTCAACCTTCTGGATGGATATGGTTCTCATTAAGCCTCCAAAGGACTCTCATTTCTAAATAACCCTTCATTTCCAAAAGATCCTGTCCCTATGATCCATATACTCTTCTGTGAAGCTTGAATTGGTGACCATCTGCAAACTATCTGTTGGAAAAAGAACTGCTTACCCATAACTTATTAAAGCTTAATAAAAGTGAACCCTCCCTCTCTACTACCTCCAAGTCAGATAAATTATGTTTTTAGGTCTTAGGTGCAGCATTGTGATCAGGCCTGAAAACACAATAACTAGTTTTTGGCAAAAGCCAAGTATGATTATCTATTCCAGATTTTAGGAGATGATACTTCACATAGCTTACAGAAAAAAGGGTAGGATCCCAAGACCTAAGTTTCTATAGGGGAAACTGGCTCAGAAGCATGGTATTTCAAGAATGAAATTCTGAAGGCAATCACAATATGATTCTGATAAGGAAGAAAAGGAGAATCTGTCAAAAGAGACAAAAAGAACTGAGTAAAGCTGTACTGTACCAGAAGTGCAAACTAGAGTGTGAAGAGTCCAGTGTAAATCCCAGTGTAGCCATTTCATCTTATGATCCTGTACAAGTTATTTAATGTTGCTGAGCTGGTTTTTTCTTTTATAAAATGAGGAGTGTGGCCAAGGTGATCTCTGAGGTCCTCTCCAACTAAGAGATTTCTTTGAAATCAAATGTTTCTTTTGAGCAAAAGGCAGATAACTTGAATTGTGACCAAGTACTACAATATGCTCAGAAGAGCTCTTAGATTCACCATAATCCAGGCTCCAATTCAATTCAAAACACTTAGTGCTTATTATATTCAAGGCACTCTATTAGGGATATACGATAATAAATATTCCAAAGTATCTAATCTGGCATCAGTTATGAAAGAGAAACTGAGAACTATGAACCTATGCAATCTAAGCAAGTTTTTCCAAATGGAAAGAATTAAGATCAGATTATTTCAAATACATAAAATATTTCATTAAACAAGAATTAGTTTTGATAAGTTACCTAGAAAAGGAAATTCTATCAAATTATATATTTTTTCCTACTCAAAGAGTGCTATGTACCCTAAGTCCAATTCATAGCTAAACAAGACTTGTCTCTACAACCTATCTAATATGAAGTTGTTGTCTATAGACCGCCTAGGGAGCAAACCAAATACTGCTTAAAGCAGTCCTTTTCACTTTGGAATACACAGTTCTAATTGTTAGAAAGCTTTTGCTTATAATAAGCCTAAATGTCTCTCTTTTAAACTTTCAGCCAGTCATCCCATCTCTGCTCTCTTGGACCAAGAAGAACAAATCTCACCTTTCTTCCAGATGACGGTCTTTCAAATATTTCAACACAATTATCATGTTCTCCTTTAAGCATTCTCTTCCCCATGCTACACTTATTTTTCCTTCAACTGATCCTTACATGGCATAAATTCAAGGATCTCCATCATCCCGGATGCCCTCCTCTGGACTCCCTCCATTTTATTTACATCATTCTGAAAATGTAGGACTCATAAATGAACACAATACTTCTGATACTGTTTGAGCAAGACAGCACATAATGGGACTAATCTTTTCCTAATCCGGTTAAAGAAAACATTAGCTTTTGGGAGATTTCTGATCATAGTATTGACTTGATAAAGGAACCTACAGATTATTTGCTTTATCAGATTTGAAAATGGCACCAACTTGGGAAAGATAACTGACGTGTCGGATGACAGAATCAGGATACAAAAATACCTGGACAGGCTAGACTCTTATGGGTCAAATCTAGTAAGACTGACTTTGGTAGGAGTAGATGTAATGCTTCTTATTTGGTTTCAAGATATAAACTTTACAAGGGGACTTGGCTAGCTGTACTACCTTGTACTTGTAAAGTTGCTATCAGTCCCTCAGTCCACTTTGCTTACTATTTTGTCTACCTTGTCCTATTTTTTCCACCAGTTTAGTCTACTTTGTCCTCCTATTTACCCCAGCAATGACTAGAAATTTTTTTTTCTACATAAAAGGAGAGTTGGTACCTTGAACTAAATTATGATATGTAATAAGTCTGATCTTTCTGCATTGCTTCCAAGCAGGGCTTAGCCTACTCAACTTTGAAGGAGGATGTGAGAAGCTAAAAAAGGTATGATAGAAGCTTTTAAACTGACCTGGAGTAGGGCCTTCCTATCCAATAATTTCTAACAGATGTAGTGAAGTCTCATCCATGTGAGTAGTGGACTACAGAGAGACATACTCTACTTGATGCAGAGTTAAATCAAAGTTACTGCATAATTTGAGATTACTGTTTTAAGACACTACTCGAAAAATATAAAAAGTTGCTATCTTGCTTACTAACATTCAGTTGGAAAATGACAGCACTTATGTGTACATGCTGCTTACCCCATTATAATATAAGCTCCTGGAGGGCAAGGCCTATATCACTTTTGTCTTCATATTCCCAATGCTTAAGCAGTACTTGGCAAATAGCTTAATAAATGCCTACTGAAATTCCACCTGAATGAACAATTTTACCTGAGGTGCTTAGTTAGCACTGCTTGGGTTCAAGATATCTTATTCATGGACAACAAATGTCTTAAATTCAAGGTTTTGACACATATAATTATACTGAACTTCTAGTCAAAGAACTGGGTTTCCTTAGCTATCATGCTTTCTGCCAGTAAAGTCAAATAATTATTTCATTGAGTAATGCAAAAGTCAAGAGAATTTCATTATAAAATGGAATGCAAACCATTAACAGGATAGCTTCAATCATATTCTAGTCAGTTTATATGTTTGTTTTTAAGTGGGGTTTTGGTTAAAGCTTTTAGGAAAAAAAATCCCATAACACTGGCTTAAATCTGATTAGATCTCAGCTATAATGAAAAGGCATTATAACTATAAATCACGATCAGGTAACAGAGATTCTAGGCTAATAAGATAGAGTAAATGGACATCTCATTTTCAAAGAAGTAAAACCTCTACAAAGTGGGTAACTATGTTATCCACTGACAAATTCTCATCCAGTGACAACCTGAGTCCAGAGCACAAAGAGGCCTAGAAAGCATGTCACACAAGAAAATTTAAAAGAGTAGGGATGTTTAAGTAGGGATGTTTAACCTAAAAATGACAGATTAATGGAAAGGCAAGACAGATGTCTTAAAATTTAATGGGCTGTTCTTCAGAAGAAGAGATAGATTTCTTCTGAATTGCTGTAACAGAATTTGGAGATCCCCTGTGTTAGCTTGTTTTTTGGGTTGGGTGTTGAAACCCAGAGCTTGTGAATCCCACTTGTGGGATGGACTTGTTGACATGAAGAGAGAGGGCTGAATTGGGAGGAGCAGTGGATTTAGAGAGAAGCCCAAGCAGAGAAAAAGCCGGAACAGAGAAGGCCAGAAGGACTTTTGGAGGGCAATGTCATGGACTGCTGAGGGCCAGTTGGAGCTACCCAGGACTTTTGAGAACTGCCACCTGGAGCTGCCAAAAACTGAGGAGGCATGGCTATGATGCCGGTATTTCATCTGTCTGTTTTGATGTTGTTTTGCCAGATTCACCTGCTGGTGAAGGATAGTGTTGCTGCCGTAGAGGTCCTGGAACCTTGCTGTTGGTTCAGAAGCCCTGAAGGAGGATTTTCTTGTTGTATGTTTACAGAAATCCTGGAAGAGGGCCTTGCTGATGTTTTCAGGGGTTCTGGGACTGTTCTGCAGGCAGAGAGTGACTTGATGAGAACACTGGTCATGTGTGTTGTGGCTTTGTTAGGCTTTGCCTCCCCAGGAACTGGGATTGCTGGGTACTTGTCTTGGGTCAAGAAGAAGACAAGACCTCTCCTTGGGCATTGAATGCTATGGTATCTTAACGGAGGATGGGCTTTTGTGCTCTCCTGCCCCTTCTGAGAAAGTGCTTGGTGTTAATGGATGGTATTGTAATTCAGTTGTGATCCAGGGGTGGGAAACCTTTGACTTTTTTGTGCTGATTGACCAAATGAATGTACTTTGTTTATGATTGGAAACTAATCTCCTGTTTTAGAAGAGACTTTGACTGACTAAATGAATGTACTGTCCAGGGATGGAGGAGTACCTGGATTGAATTGAGAACTTACTTGTTAAATGAATGAGTTACACTGTATTTTGATTTTTCTCTGTTCTGTGAATGTTTGCCTTAATATGTCACTGAATAAATGGGGTTTGCTATGCTGATAATCCAAACCTTGGAAGTTGCCTTTGTTTGGCCTTACAATTGCCTCTGAGGAAAGAAATGTACAGAAGTCATAAAGTCATCCCCATCTGTTAATACCTTCACTTGAAAGTGCAGTCTCCTCAAGCTAATCACCTTTATTTCAATTCTCCCTCCCTTTACTGCTAAATTCATTTAAATTGGGGGTTCTTAAATTGGAGTCCACAAGCTTATTTTTTGAATATTTCAACAAATGTATCACCATAACTGCATTTCCTTTTGTAGTTCTATATATCTTATTTTATTCATGAAAAAAAATATTACAAGAAGGGGTCTATAAGCTTTTTACAAGATTGCCAAAAGGTGTCCATGACACAAAAAAAGGTTAAGACCCCAGTCTAGTTCAGGGAAGGGGGACGGGGATAAAGATGAATGATTAAAAGTAGCCTGGAGGATCGAAGCCAAGATGGTGGAGTAGAAGGAAGGAAAGCAGTTGAGCTCTCATCCACAACTCCTCCAAACATCTATAAAATGCACTAGGACTAAATTCTGGTAGAGAAATCCAGAAAGTAATAGTGAGTCCTTTGTCTGACCTAGATCAACAGAGGAAGACAAGAGAAGTCTGCAGACACTAGAGACAGGGTTGGAATAAAGAATACTCTCATGCGCAAAGCACTTCAGTACCCAGGGAAAAGGCTATGCACCAATACAAAAGGAGGTTCGTAGTGGGGCATCCCAGACCCATGCCAGGGTACTTCAAAGGGTGCCAACTGGTAGCTTTGTTACCCTCTACTGAGTCCCTGATCTCAAGAGAAGGGGATCTGCGCACAGCAGTGGCATTCTTGGAAGGGAGGCACTGAACCACATACCAAGAAAGGAAGAAGCCAGCAGCAGCAGTAGTATGGCACAGACTCCGAGCTCAGAGCAAAGCATCACTTCTAGCCTCTAGCCCAGTTTGCAGATGAATAACCAAGGCAAGAAATCCAGCCCAAAGAGGGTTACAATTCCACCGCTTTGAACCAATAGACTTCCCACAGGCTGATGGGGTAGAATCCAGCAGCAGTCTATTCTTGCATAGACCCAAACCCAGGTCAGGAACTTGTAGCACACAGGCGAGAGGGACGGTGATCAGTCAATGCCCTGAATTAGACCCCTTTGGAATTATTGAAAGCACACAAGTCCCCAGTCTGTTCCTGAGATGCTGGAATAATACAACACTCAATACCCCCAAAAATACAGCAAAAGACCTAGCCCAGAACTTCCTTCCAGAGGATTGGCAGAGTTCGGCCCTAACACCAAATTCAAAAACAAGAATTAGTTTAGAAGAATGGGCCAACTCCTCCCTGCCAATGAGCTATTATTCTGGTGGAAGGGATACTCAAGACATAAATATAAAAGAACAGATCCGAAATATCTGCAAGCAATACTTCAGAGAAAAACATAGCTTGAGTGCAAACTCAGTCAAAATTCCCAGAAGAGATGAAGAGTTCAAAAAACTGAAATGTTTCATAAATGGAATAAGAGTGTTTGAGAGGACAGAAAGAAAAGAAATAAAGAACTGGAAAGGGAATTAGTAGTTTGGCAGAAGAGGTACAAAACCTTGCCTAAACAAGAAGCTCCCTGAAAAATTAGAATATACCATATATAGAAACCAATGACTTCATGAGGCAGCAAGAAATAGTAAAACAAACTCAAAAGGCTGAAAAAGGGGGAAGAAAATATAATGTATCTCATGGCAAAAATAACTGACCTGGAAAATAGATCCAAGAGAAAAAACTTAAGAATTACTGGACTATCTGAACACCACAACAAAAAAAAGAGCCCAGATATCCTAATTCAAGAAATCTTACTACCTCACACCTATAAGATTGGCTACTAGGACAGAAAAGGAAAATGATAAATGTTGGGGAAGATGTGGGAAAACTGGAACAGTAATACATAGTTGGCGGAGTTGTGAACTGATCTAGAGAACAATTTGGAACTATGAAACTGTGCATACCCTTTGATTCAGCAATAACACTACTAGGTCTTGAGTGGGGTATATTTGGATTGGCTATCCCTTATTTCCCTGTTCCTTGTAAGCCCGCCTCCCAGCCACTGAGAGATAGTGGTGGCCTTCTTTGTTCCTTATCATTGGAGGAGTTTTTGAGCTCAGATTGTAAACCTGCCTCCCAGCCAATGGGAGAAGGCACAGTGGTGGGAGGGGGCTTGACTGCATTACGATATAAATTCTTGTTCCTGTTTTTTGTAACACACCTCATTCTGCTGGTTCCTACTGGTGGAAGGGATGTCCTCTTCTCACAAGAACTGAATAAAACTTCCTGTTCTTTCCTCAAGACACTTCTGACTTTGAATTTTTTGGGGTAAGGGATTTTTGGGGTCCCTGTATCCCACACAGTCTGTATCCCAAAGAGAGTATAAAAACAGGCAAAGGACCCACATGGACAAAAATATTTATGGCAGCTCTTTTTGTGGTGGCCAAGAATTGGAAATTGAGGGGATACCCATCAATTGGGGAATGGCTGCACAAGCTGTGGTATATGAATGTAATGAAATATTATTGTGCTATAAGAAACGATAAAACAGGATATTTTCAGAAAAGCCTAGAAAGGCTTACATGAACTGATGCTAAGTGAAGTGAGCAGAACTAGGAGAACATTGTACACAGTAACAGCAACACTGTACAATATCCAACTTTGATAGACTTAGTTCTCCTCCACAATACAATGATCAATTCCAAAAGACACATGATGGAAAACGCTATCCATATCCAGAGTAAGAACTATGGAGTCTGAATGCAGATTGAAGGATACTATTTTCACCTTTTTTTTGTTTTTTTTTTTCTCATGGTTTTTCCCTTTTGTTCTGATTCTTCTTTCACAACATGACTAATCAACATGACTAATGTGGAAATATGTTTAACATGATTATACATGTATAACTTATATCAGATTGCTTGTCATCTTGGGGAGGGAGAAAAAAATTGGAAATCAAATCTTATAAAAGTG
>CM053585.1:177739392-177758565 GCA_028646515.1 Pseudochirops corinnae | reverse complement strand
TGGTTTAGAGTCCTATTTTATGGGTATTTTGGGGTGGCTATGTGAGAGCTGTGATATGTTGCTGCTGCTACGCCGCCATCTTGGCTCTGCCCCCCGATTGGTATAAAATTAAAAGTATAAATAAAAATATAAAACAATTTTTTATTGTTGGTACAACCTCAGTATAAACATTGAATATTCCTCTACCTATGTGAGTTGTTCTTTATTTCTTTTAGGAGAACTTTGTAATTGAATCTTCTGTGCACTTTGGGAGGTTGATCCCCCAGATATTTTATGCATTTTGTAGTTATTTGGAATGAGATTACCCTTTCTGTTGTTGCTTCTTGGTTTTTTATTATTATTGGATAGAAATGCTGTTGTTGGGGGTTTTTTGTAAATAGTATTTTATTTTTTCCAATTACATGGAAAGACAGTTTTCAACATTCTTTTTTTTTTAAATAAGATTTTGAGTTCCAAGATGGTAAGTAATTTGATAGAAGTTATATGTGTGCAATCATGTAAGCATATTTCCACATTATTCATGTTGTGAAAGAAGTAACAGAAGGGAAAAGCCACCAAAAAAAGTGAAAATAGTATGCTTCGATCTACTTTCAGACTTCATAGTTCTTTCTCGGGATGTGCATAGCATTTTCCATCATGAGTCTTTTGGAATTGTCTTGGATCATTGTATTGCTAAGAAGAGCTACTAAGTCTATCATAGTTGAGTCTGTTATAATTGATCATTGCACAATGTTGCTATCGCTGTGTACCATGTTCTCCTGGTTCTTTGCTTGATTTTTGAGAATTTTTTTTGTAGCCTGAAACTTTGCTGTTTCTATTATCTTTGCTGATCACTATGGGTTTTCCAAGTAAACCATCATATCAACAAATAGGGATAGTTTTATCTCCTCTTTACCTGTCTTGTTACTTTCAGTCCATTATTTTGTCTTGTTTTTATTGCTGGCATTTCCAGAACTCTATTAAATAATTGTGGAGTGAGCATCATTGTTTCACTCCTGTATTTATTGAAAAAAGTGCTAGTCTATCGCTATTGTAGATGACTCTTGCTTTTTGATTTTTAGAGAGATGCTTTTTATGATACTTAAAAAAAAAGATCTGGTGTTAAAGATTTAAGAAGAGAAGTGAGAAGAAATGAATTAAAGTCATTTGTTGTAGACAGCAGAGGTTTTTTTAAAGTTTTCTTCTCAGGTAGCAGATCAGAAAACCAGACTTAGTATATTTATGATAATCAAGTACAAACCTAGTATCAAAACCCTCATTTTATTGAATCAGAAAATTACTGATGTAATCTCCGATGATTCTCCACCTCCTTCTAGGATGTTTACCCTTGAGAGCAATGGCCTCAATAACATTGTAACCCCAGGGCATAATTTTCTCTGGACTGTTCTGCTAGTAACAAAGTAACCAAGGTTAAAGAAATTCTTGACAGTTCCTACTAACAGTCATAATTGACCTTTACATAGAGATTTAAGACCTATAAAACATTTTACATACTTTGTTACAATTGTTCTACATAATCTTGTGAGATAAAATACTAAAGCTGTTATTTCTGCTTTACTGAAGCAGAGGCTCAGAGGTTAAAAACCTTGTACACGTTCACACACACCAGTGTCATAGGTTGGATTTGAACTGGCTCTCTCTTGACTACACTTAAAGCATTCTTCAGTTTACTTCATACTTCACTTGCATTGTCTCTTTTCAAAGCTGTCATGGTAAGGAGAGGCAGTATATGCTGTGTTTAAATCAAAGAAACTCGTTTATCTTCAGACCAGTGCAGGAACATTTTGATATGAGTTCCTAAAAAAAAGCAAAAAAAAAAAAAATATGTTTCTCTCCTTTGGAGAGAGTAATTAAATTTTTATTTGTGTCTTAATTGAGTATGCATTCATAGCTTTTGAGCAGATTATAGGGGGAAAATTACTTTCTTCCTTCTTTTGTTGGATAGGTAGTAACCAAACACTTCAGTAGTGACTCATAACTGAAGTGCCTGTAAACAAGCTTGCTGTAAGAAAAAAAAAGTGGGACGGAATTTTTGTGCATTGACTATAAACACAAAATAGACTTTCTTAACCTGGCCCCTTCCTACCTTTCCAGTCTTCTTATATCTTACTCCCTTCTATGTATTCAACAGTCTATTGACATTGGCCTTCTTATTGTTTCTCATGCTCCATATTCCTACTTCAGATGTTTTCACTGACTATTCCCCATGTCTGGAGCTATCTCCCTCCTCATCTCTACCCTCTTGGCTTCCTTGACTTCTTTGAAGGCTCAGCTGCTACAAGAAACATTTTTTGTGTCCCTTTAATCTTAGTGTCTTCTCTCTAATTTATCTTGTAATAATCTTGTCTGTATAGTCATTTGTATGTTTGTTCTGTCTCCCATTAGACTGAGCTTCTTGAGCGGGAATTGTTTGTGCCTTTCTTTATGTTTTCATCACTTAACACAGTGCCTGGAACATGGGTACTCAATATAGGTTTGTTGCCTAGACCCATGTTGTAATCAGACTATATGAGATTATAAATGTAAAAATAGTTGCACTAAAAATGGAGTATATTGTTTAGGAGAAGTAACTGAACTTAAATAAGGTTAGCAGCACAAAAGTCATTAGATTGGTGGTGGTGGTTAAATATTCATCTTCATTTAGCTAGTCTTATTTTTTTTCTTTCTACTTTGCAATGACAGTGTCCCTACCAGCTGATTAGCCCTTGAAACTGTGATCTATGTCTTTGATACTTAAATGTTCTCTCTGCTAGTTCTGGTTCAGTGTTTACTCTGGGAAGAAACCAGATGTTAAAGATAACTTGCTTTCAATGCCTTAGGGTTTTTTTTTATGCTAGGAAATACAATGGATTCCAGTATTTAAGTGAAAGTAGAAGAGGTTTATCATAACTTACATTGATCACTTGAAAATAAAGATACTAAACAAGTTTATACAAGTAGCAGTCTTGCTCAATTATAGGCAGACTGTATAAACAACCTGAGAGCTTTGATGTGATTATTAAAAGAATGAATGTGTTAAATATAATTTAATATAGCTTTACAAAGTTTGTTTATGCATCAGGGTTATCTAACAGGCTGGAGAATGAATTGTAGAGTCATAGATTTAGAATTATAAGGGCCCTTATAACCAGAATTTTAACCTAAGTTGTCTGAAACCAGTTCTAGTGTAGCTATTTCAAGATCAGACTTAAAAGCAAGTTCCCCAAGCTCAGATGGATATATATGAAGCTATTAAGACATTTCAAAGTTAGATAAAATTATTTCTGTAGTCACTTGCTGTTTTGAATTATATATACACCAATAGTCTGCATAATAACCATGCTTCTCAAATTGGTTTTATGTGTGCTTAATTGTTTGCCTAAAGTATTACCCTCAATTTAATACTTCCGTCTTCTAGGGTGAAATTTTCTAAGAAAATGAGGTATATGCTGCCTTTCTCACTCGGAAAATAGAATTGTTAATCTGAACTTTGTTGACCCTTGTTGAATCTCTTGATTCTAAATTCCAGAAGCTGGTCATTGAGTAATAGTAAGTAACACATAAACAACTAACTTCCAATTTTTTATGATGTAAAGGAGCCAGTGGTATAGTTTTTTTTATTAACTTCTTTATAGTATATAATATTATAGCTATAACAGTATAGCCCTAATTTAGATTGTTGTTACCTTTTATACTGTTCCATTAAGCAACATGAATATAAGTTCCAGGCTGCCATCTACATCAATTTCATGGAAGTTCGTAGGGTAAAATAGAACTAGAGGCATTTAAAAATTATTTTTAAAAATTTATTTTCAATTCTGAATTCTCCCCCTTCCCTACCCATTGAAGAAGCAGTACCCAATATATATGGGTATAATGGAATTATGTAAAACAGATTTCACATTAGCTATGTTGTGGAGCGGGAAGAGCAAGAAAAACTAAAGAAAATGAAAAACATATGCTTCAATTTGCATTCAAGAGTTCATCAGTTCTCTGTGGAGGCAGATAGCATTTTTCATCATGAGTTCCTTTGAAATTGTAGAGTTGTTGTCTAAGCAAAAGAGTTACTGAGAGCTCAGTGCCTTGGAGCAAAGAGTTTGTACATTTTAGCATATGGATTGTTCATGGAAGGGATTAATAGATATCATTGAAAAGGTAGAGTGGCATCAGAATCATAGGTGGAAAGGTCTTTAGAATCAGTCTAGTCTCATTTTACATCTAAGGCAGCCCTGCCTCATACGGAGTGACTTAGTAAGTTTTTACTTTTGCTGGGGGGATAACATTCCTAGAAAATGGTCCGAAAGTCAAAAATGGAAATGTTGATATGAACCTATGGAAAATAGGGGGTCAGGTTCCCAAGACCACCAAAAACTATAGTCTTTTGCCAAGGAATGCTAAAAATACACTTTTATCCATATGGTTTTTATAACAAAACATCAGTTCTGATAATACACATTTTTCCTAACAGTAAGCATGAAATAACCCATAAAATGTAGTATACAAAATAAAATTAGTAACATGGAAAATATTTTTTCTCACTATAGTGTGCTACCATCTCAATATTTTAAAAAACATTTATTTTAGACAATGTTCACTTTTCATAACACATGAAATCCATGGTATCATACTGTGTAGCAAATAAAATTCTTATAAGTAAAATATGTTTTAGCCTGAGTTGTATTGTGTCAGACGATGGTATGAGAACATTGTGATGTATACTGTACTGCTTTGGACCTCTCTGACCTTGGCCACTCTCTAAAAGGAAAAAGTTGCTGGGACTTTATTCACTGCTTTTTGAACATGCTGCAACTGGTAGGTCTCAACAGCAACACCTTAGAGCCCGAATGACTTGCGCCATGCTTTGGGGACATGGAGTAACTATAAACAAAACTCAGGTTTTAGTGGCAAACAACGAAAATATGCAACAGATGTGCACAGGCAGCTCCTTACAACAGTGAAGCGCCACTCTACAGAATTGAGTGCATCATGCCTCTACTGCACATAGCTATGAATGTGCACAATTGCAATGTGAAAGTGAAAATGAGATTCAAATAATCATAGGCATACTTGAAGTTGCAAAAGTTAAAGTGTGAGTGTTGAGGATTGACTGTATTAATACGCAGACTCAAGGTCAAAATCAAGTTCCACTTTCATAATCAAATGCTTCATTCACTTCTGTTAAAGTTAGCACACTTCTGAATGACTAGAAAAGGAAAAATATTCACAGTTCAGCCTTAAGATGTGCATATAGTACTAATTTGCCAAGCAGGATATGTTTTCTAATTTTAGAGGTTAGTACATTTGTTGAAACTATTTTCAAATTGTATTACTCTGTCACTGCAGATTGGTGTAGAGGGAGTTGGCAATTAGATGATGATCACTTATTTTTTTTAATCTTAATAATAGCTTTTATTAAAAGGAAGGGGAAATATCAGCAAAACCAACCACCGTATCAGTTGTGTTTTGACAATGTTAAATATTTCTGCTTGCTATAGTCCCCCACTTTTTCAAATTCTCAATTCTCCTCTGGGGCCAAGTTTGGTCATTTTGTTTACATAGATTTTTAGGCTGTGATTCTTTCTTTTCTTTTTCTTCATCCTTTCTGTTTATGTTCTTGTCATTGGGCATACCCTTTTCTCGGTTCTGCTTTATTCTATTTCAGTTCATCTTAAGTCTTCCCCTGTTTCTCTGAATTCTTTCTTTCAGTGTAGTTACATGGTGTTATACTGCTGTGCCACAATTCATTTTGCTATCCCTCTGTTAATATGTATTTATTTAGTTGCCCTGTGTGCATGGCATGTACACACACCCCTTTTGTCATTGACTTCTTTGTTATATGCACAACAGTAGAATATATTCTAGGCCCTGTACTAAGGTTTGTAGGGGTGGGCAACCTTGTAAGGGATAGAAAAAAAGGCCAAAACAGTTCCTGCCCTCAAAATGCTCACACTCTAACTAGGGAAGACAAAACACAGGTAACTGTACGTAAAAGAGGTATGGTAAATTGGAGATAATCTGAAGGGAAGGCATTTATCTTTCAGAGGGCTTGGGAAAGACTTCCTGTAGAACAGAGGTTCCCAAACTTATTTGGCCTACCTCTCCCTTTTAAAAAAAAATGACTTAGCGCACCCCCCTGGAAATCTACTTTCTTTAATGGTTTGTTGTTTTGTTATTGTTTTGAAATTTGTGTCATTTCAAACTATTAGTGCACCCACGTTAGAACTTGAAGGAAGCTGGGGCAGCTAGTTGGCAGAGTTAAAGAGAGAGAATATTCTAGGCTTGGGGAACTGCCAGAGAAAATGCCAGAACTCAAGAGACAGAGTTGTCTTCTTTGTAGATCAGCCAGGAAGGAAGTAAAATATTAAAAAAAAAAAAAAAAAAACTAAAAAGGGGAACAGACCCAAGATGGCAGAGTACAGGCAGCAACTCAGCTGAAATCTCCCAACATTACCCTCCAAACAACTTTAAAATAATGCCTCAAATCAAATTTTGGAGTTGCAGAGCCAATAAAAGTTCAGGGTGAGACATTTTTCTGGCCCAAGACAATTTAGGCTGGCAGGAGAAATCAGTTACACTGCAATGGATGCTAGTGGGTACCCACTCTGGAATGCACACAGCAGCCATGGTGACAACAGCTTCAGGAACTCTCAGCCCAGAGACCATAAGAGGGCTACGCATTTGATCACAAAGAGATTACACTGATTGGCAACATTATTGCCCATATACAGTTCTAGATTGTAGTTCCTTCCAGGTTAGAGAGGAGCACTTGTGGTAGGTCATAATGTAGCAGAGGCCCTGGTTGCAGTTCCAAGTAGAAGGGAGCACTAGTGCTTGCTGCAGGAGAGCTCTCCTTTCAAGCCCAGGTGTTGTATTGCATTGCTTTCTTTCGATTATCTCTTACTCTTCATACAAGTATTCCATCTCCTTTTCCAGTCACATGTCCTCGATGTACTTTTATGCCACTTCTTGGTAACCATGAGATGAAATTACATTTCAACCAAATAGTATGGTTGTTCTGTGAAATTAATTTTGTAGGTAGTCCCCAGTATGTATGTGTATGATCAGGGAAACTGTTGGGATATTAGTTATTTTCTCCCTTTACTTTCAAGAGATGTATGATTTCATTGATATAACTAGCCTTTCCACAGGTAACGATCACAATCCCCCTAAAAATAATAGATTGTATTTATATGGTGCCCTAAAATTTTGCTAATATTTCATTTGCCTAATATAACCAAAATGATCTCATTTGATCCTCACAAATGCCCTGGGGGGTAAGGTCCATTATTATCCCCATTTTACATATGGGGAAACTGAGGCAGATAGCGCAAAAGGTTCACACACACAGCTAGTGTCTGAGGCTAGATTTGAACTGAGATTTTCCTGAATTCACAGCCAGTGCTTTATCCACTGTGCCATCTACCTGTCGCTACACCTTAGATAAAGGTGCTAAACTTTTTTTGTATGTTGTGTATCCCCTCTGGCAGTTTCATTAAGCCTTTGGACTTCCTTTTGGAATAATGTCACTTTTTTTGCTTCTTTGGAGGGGGGAGGGCAGGGCAATTGGGGTTTAGTGACTTGCTCAAGGTCACACGGCTAGTAAGTGTTAAGTGTCTGAGGTCAGATTTGAACTCAGGTCCTCCTGACTCCAGGGCTGAAGCTCTGTTCATTGTGCCACTAGCCGCCCCTAGGGATAATGTTTAGGATTAGGAAGGAAATCAATTACATCGTTTAGAAAATAATTTTCCCCCTGAGTTCATAGACTTCTTGAAATCTGTTCACAGATCCCTCAAGTCAAGCATCCTATGCCTTAGATGATTTCATGAGTTGCTCCTGCCATTAAAAATCCTTTACCCACAGGTTGGACAGACCTGGTGATAAGTTTCAGATGACATTTTTTCACACCACAAAAACTTTAGTAAGATTTCAGGGGGAGGTTTCCTTCCCATCTGCCTTCCTGTCCTGTGTTGTTAGATTTGTACAGGTTTGCCTACGTTTATTTCAGCCAGTAGAGGGAGCTCTTGCATTATTGGAGGAAAAGATTTACTGAGCTTGTGGCAGGATTACTCTGAGTGAAATTGTTTTGGGGGTAGTTAACTTACTGTTGGATGAGAAGAATCAGTGAAACACAAAGTGGTCAAAAGGGAGAACTGAATATAATGATATTTTACCTGGTTTTTAATCTGTTTATCCAGATGAAGTCTGACTGGGGCTTAAGACAGTAGGACTAATATCGCCTCATTATTTCTAGTAGAAGAGGAAGAGGGAAACAAAATCATCAAAATGTCATAAATATATATTACACTGGAGGACAAGAAAGGGACAGAACATCATTGCATGGCAGACATTTCTAATTCCGCTGTGATATGAGCTTCTAACCTATCAATTTTAAAAATAGATTATTATTGTTCTCTCTTATTTTTGTATCACTTGATTTCTCCCATTTCCTTCCCAGAGAACCTCCCTTATGACAAAAAATTTGGAGAAAAGAAAGGAAAACATGAAGAAGGGTTGAAAGAAAACCCCATCAAAACTAATTTAAAAATTGAAAAAAAAAATTACATTATATCTTGCGTCCATGGTTGCTCTGCAAAGGAATCGAGGGAGGTGTATATCTGGTGTTTTTTTTTCTCTTTCATTTGCTGTATTATAACTGTGTGTATTGTTTTCCTGGGTCTGTTTGCTTCACTTTTGCAATTTATAGAAGTCTTAGCACAGTTTCTTTAGCAATTTCCTAAATGATGGGCCTCTACTTTGTTTCTAGTTTTATAATAATTTAACATACATGGAGCCTTTCTTTTTGTCAGTACCCAGCCCTAAAAGTACGCACCTAGGAATCTCTAGGCCAAAGTGTAAGGACATTTTAGTCTCTTTATTTGCATAATTCCAAATTGCTTTCCAGGTTTGTGGTACTAATTTATAGCTCCACTAATAATGCATTAGCATGCATGTCTTTGCACACTACTTCAGTGTTCACTATTTCCTCTATTGTCACCTTTGCCAATTTTCTGAAGTGAAAATTCAGGATTATGTTGATTTTCCATTTGTTTTATGTTAGTAATTTGAAATATTCTGTCTTCTGGTTTATAGTTTGGAATTCTTTTGAGAAATGATTATTCATGTCTTTTGACCACTTCTCTTATTAGGGAATGTTTTTTGGTCTTAGGTACTTCTTTAGTTGTCTTATATCTTGGACACAAAGATGATCAGAATGATCTATTTTAGCTTTGGCAATTGCCTTACTGCTACCCCTTGTTTGGTTAAGAATTCATCTATCCATAGCTGTAACAAAGGCATCTGACTTCTAGTTTTTTTTAGGTTGTGATCTGTAATATTCAGGTCACATCCACATTTTCAGTATACTGTGGATTATGGTAAGGTGTAAGAATATAAGATGTTGGTTTAAGCCTAGTATCTGCCATACTTTTCCAGTTTTCTCAGTAAGTCTTATTAGGTAAGGAGTTCTAACCTAGGTAAGTCATGTTTTGGGGGTTGTCAAACATTAGGCTATTGAGTTTCATTATTCCTTAGTCTCCTTTGGCAATTCTGTTCCATTGATAAATTTTTGTATTTTTAACCAATAGCAAATAGTTTATAACAATTGTTATTTTATAATATAGCTTGAAATCTGGAGTGCTAGTACCCTTTCGTGTCTATCTTTTTTCATTATTTCTTTTGATTCTCCAAATGAATTTTATTACCATTTTATCTAACTATCTCTTTGGTAATTTGGTTTAGCTGTAAATATGCAAGCAGCTTGATAGTATTATTATATTGACGTGACCCAACCATGAGCATTACCCTGGGCAGTTACTTAAGGTCTTTATTTCTTAAAGTGACACTCTACAGTTGAATCTACACCAATACTGAATGTGTTTTGGTAGATTGCCTTACAAATTATTTTATGAATTTTGTGCTTATATTTGAGCATTATTACCCTTTCTGTTATTGTCTTGAATTTTATTGTTATTATATGAGAGTACTGTGGATTTTACAGGTTTATTTTATAGCTTGCAACTTAGATGAATCTATTGTTTCTTTGCTAGTTCTCTAGATTTTTTAATTAAAAGCAGCATGTCATCAGCTAATAGCGATAGTTTGTCCTTTTGACTGACTTTATAACTTTAATTTCTTTCTTTTGTCTTATCACGATTGCTAGCATTTCTAGAACTATTAAATAATAGTGAGGGGAAAGTTGCATCTTTGTTTTACTCTTGTTTTTATTGGAAACACTTGTGGCATTTTCCATTGCATATACGGTACTTACTTTTGATTTTAGATAACTTTTTATGTGATATAAAAGAGATCCCTCTGTGCGTATTCTTTGTAGAGGTGTCACCTGTCAATTAGAGCATGTAGTTATTAAGTTAGAGAACAAATGAATAAAATAGTAATGTAAATGTTAATTTGACTTAATTGCTTTTGCAGTAACTATTTGTAGTCATTAAAATATTTTTATTAGCTAGAAAGGAAATGTTGTGTCTATTACCAAATGAAAGTCAGGCTGCCTAGATATTTGTACCAATTCATCCATTGAGTTGTTAAGGTGAATAAGTCACTTTCATCCTAGTCCTTAGGAGGCTGTGAGTTCTAAACTACAAAACCTGAAGTAATATCTTGACTCTACTGTTACATACTTGTGTAACCTTGGGGCAAATCATTTGACTTGTGGGCTTACTTTCCTTATCTTTAAAACACAGAGATTGAACTTAGATGCCTTTTGCATATTCTCCTTCCATTTTAAAAGTTAGGATCCTATGAACCGAGATCCCTAAGAACCCTTCTAGTCTTCAAATTCCATGGTTTTGCAAACTTTAACTCTAGCAAAAATGTTTGTAATGGACTTTTTTTTTTGAGCAAGTGGAGTTTTTTTCCTTTTTATTGTGAAAAAAATTTTAGCCTCTACCTTAAAGTCTGTGGCTTGAAACTAAAATGACTTCCCCAGAAAATCAGACAAACCAGACCTGAAACCAGTAGGTCCTTTGACATGTTTAAGGGAAGGCCCATTCCCTTAATTGGAGACACACCAGGAAAAGAATAGTAGTGCAGTACAGTGAGCCTCTCACACTGCTTCCAGGATTGACACTTGTATAAGGGTTCTGAGAAAGAGTGAGAGGGAAATATGCAATCAGAGATGGTGTCTGGCAGCCTCGGACAAAGTGGTCTTAGAGCATTGAGTGAATGTAATTATTTATCAAGCCCTTTATTATATGCCAAACACTGCATTAAGTGGTGGGGATACAAATACAAAAACCCTCAAGGAGTTTACATTGTAATAAGGGAGTGGTCTGTCAGGATGATGCTTTCCGGACTTGGCATGTGGTTATACCACACTCACGCTGGGACTTTAAGGTCCATGCTTCAGAAAAGCTCAGAAATCTTTGGGGTCAGGTCTTTGGAAGTCATAGTAGCCGTATAATTAGAGCAACTGGGAAGAGTACAAGGTAAAAAGGAAGGAGAAAAAAGGAGTAAGGAGAAAGCATGCCTGGGTGTAATAGACATTTTACTGGATAGAGAAAAGTGATATGGAGGAAAAATAAGTTTTTCAGATTATAGTAAATCCTTACACTGTATCTACTGCTTTTAATTCTCACCTCCTGGTCTCCATTTTTACAATTTTTTTTCAGTAGTATTTTTAGCCTTCTCTGGAAAGGGGGGGACAACTGTCTCCAGTAGATATATGGTAAAAGGATGTGAAGAAGCTGTTTTCAAAGGGAAAAATATAAACAAACATGAAGAGTATTCCAAATCAGTAATAACTAGAGAAAAGCAAAATAAAGCGACTTTGAGGTTCCACATCTTTCATCCATCAGATTGGCAAAGATAAACAAAAAAGGATAATAGCAAATGATGGGGAGGAACCGTGAGAAAACCGGCACACACCCCTGCATCATGGCGTAACTGAAGTGGCCTAACTGTTCTCCCCAAATCACTCAGTTGTGACCCAGCTGTACCACCAAATACCAAGGAGATGAAAAATGGTCAGAGAAGCCGTATGCACAAAATTATTTATAGCAACTTTTGTTGAAGTGGCAAAGAACTGGAAACTCAGGTGGGGTCCCCTTCTATTGGAAAATGGCTAATTATGATTTATGATTGTAATGGAATACTACTGCCCAGTGAGAAATGAAACTTCAAATACTTTTTTTAAAGTGTGAACTGATACAAAGTAAAATGAGCAGAACCAGAAAAATAATTGATAGGATATAATAACAACATTTAAAAAACAGAACTTTGAGCAATGCACAGACCAATTATAATTTCAAAAGACACATTTTATGGGGGAGGTCATGCATTTAAGATACCAAAAAAGACATTTTCAGACTCAGTGTAGGAATTTATTTTATTTGACAATATATATTTGTTATATTTTTTCCTCCATTGAGGAAGTAGGAAGACAAAGACATAACTGGGGTGCCAAAAGGAAAAAGAGAAGTGTTGAGACACCTTAAAATGTAGACAGAGGGGCAGCTAGGTGGTGCAGTAAATAGAGCACTGGCCCTGGAATCAGGAGGACCTGAGTTCAAATTTGACCTCAGACACTTAACACTTACTAGCTGAGTGACCTCGGGCAAGTCACTTAACCCCAGTTGTCCTGCCTTCCCTCTCTAAAAAGCAAAAAAAAAAAAAAAAAAAAAGAGAGAGAGAAAAACATGAAGAATAGAAAGGAATATACACAAGGAGGACAGCTTTGAAAGTTATAGGTTGAACATAAATGCTTGATGAGAAAACTGCGCATAATAGAGACCTGTAGTTGCATGTACAATCTCATTTTTCTGTTCTGTGTATATGGAAAATATCCATTTTATTTTAAATTCAGACTATTAAATACTTCTTATCTGAGAGAAACTCCCTTTTAATTTTAGCCTTATTGTTACTTATTAAAAATTGGATGTATTTCCTCAGGACTATGATTCTGTAGCCAGAAACTTTTTTTTTTTAATTGTATACACATTTAATTGTAATTATGTATTATGAAATCTCTTAAAAGTTTCATTGTTTTCTCTGTTGTAGGAATTGACTTTAAGATCAAAACAGTTGAATTACAAGGAAAAAAGATCAAGCTACAGATTTGGTAAGTGATACTAATATATTTTTCCTGTGAATGTTAGTAATCTAAATTTGAAAAGAGTTGGTAGTGAAAGTGCTACTTCATATATAGATGCCATCAGTTTTGGTGAATTATGGACCACTATTAAGTGTGAGTGATAGTTTGTAATGGATTTCAAAGAATAGAATTAAAGTATTTTCTATATATAAAATGAAAAGGGAATTTTTTACAGAAAACTATAAATCAGCTTACTATTAGAAATGAATATTAATAAGACTTTTTGGAATTGTATTTTCTCCCTCTTATTTTTAGCTTTATTAGAAGATGATGACTCAAAATAAAACATGGTCCCTCCTTGTAGTCTTCTTAAGGGCTAAATAGAATCCAACCTTTCTGTTTATCATGGAAGGAATAAAAAAATACAATTATATACTGTTGCGGAAAAACCAGCAAGCTCTCCACAGATATTAAAGAATCATCCTCTTCCTTTTCCCCAGATATTAAGGTTATTTCTTGTTTGGTTATTGTCTAGTTTTAAACCCCAAAGCCTTTTTAATAATAATCTTAAAGTGTGGTTGTGGTTCTGACCAAATCACGGTGTATAAATTAAGGTCACCCTGAAAATAAGACAACTAATTTAAACTCTGCTAGTAATCATTTTATTTTATTTAACATCCAAAAGAAAGTTCACACGTAAGAGCTTTGATCGCAGTTATCCTATATCACAGATTACTGAAAAGATTCCTTTACATTACTGATCAATTTTATCCATTCTTGATTTTTCCCTTTTGATAAAATCTCTTTAAACTGATAATTATATAATTTGTAAACCCAGGTTTTCAATATGTCAGTGTTTTGTGTGTGTGTGTGTGTGTGTGTGTGTGTGTGTGTGTAAATTATATATTAGTCAATATATTAACTTTTCAGTCTACTTTACAATTTCTTCGAGTTGAGGCAGGTTTCTACTTTTAGTTCAAATTTGTATTCCCCAGTAGACAAGTTTAGCAGGAAAATTTTCTGAAATTGTTAAGAGGTTAGATAGTATTTCAGTTGCTCTTTCATTCCTTGAAGTTCCAAGTAGAAGCAAGTAACTCTTATACCCTGGCACAGAGAAGTAATTGTCTCAGGTTTGGCACTGTACTTTAAGAAAGATAACTACAAACTCAAATTTGTTTGTTTAATGCAATTCCATGTCAAAGAGAACAAGCATTATCTGTCAGCCTTAGATAAAGTAGTTTTTCTGTTGTCTTGTGTATTGCAAAGAAATATTTATTGTATAGTAATATAGGCAAGCCTCATTAATATAGAGAGAAAAACAGTGGGGATTTGTGAAAAATCCAAATTAGAGAATGAGGGAAAGAGTGAGAGAGAGTGTGTGTGTATTTTAAATGCAGCTTTATTGCTTGACCCTTTTGACCTTTCTACCTATTTCTCTTCTTTTACTGCCATACTTGTTGACCTCTCATTTTGTCAATCACCTGCATCTAGAATCTGAATTCTATCCTAATCACCCCTCTTAAAGTACATGTTTAAATGACTTTGTCCACCCTCTTGCCAAATCCAGTGGCTTCTTTAAGGCTTCTTCATTCTTGACCATCTCCTTAAAATTTTCTTTGTCAGTAGGGATTGTTGGGTTTTTTTTAATGCTTGTATCTTCAGTGCCTAATACATAATAGGCACTTAATAAATAACTATTGCTTATTTGATTTATTAGGTAGTATGTTTTGCTCCCACCTTACCGTTTCTTCTCACTTAACATTTTTAGCCTCTTTTTCTTCTCCTTCATACTTTATATCAAGTCCTGATTTGTAGCATTTGCTGATTTTTGAGTTGTAAATGTTCACACTGAAAATATGACAGTAGGCTCTCAATAGTTTCCAACATACCCCTCTGCTTCTGATTTCTAAATCTTCTACATTATTTGTCTTTGCCTTTCTCACCTGTATCCAAATCCTAGCTGCTTCTTAAGATAGTTCAACTTGAAAATACTACCATCATAGCATGTCTCATTATCCCTTTCCCAACTTTTCCATTTGCTTTAGTGACACCAACATTTTTTTCAGACAGCCAGATTTGTAAGGTAATTCATCTAGTCATTTCTCCCACTAGAATGTAAGCTCTTTGCCTTAGTATATTCAGCACCTAACATTGTGCCTGGGACATAGTAAATGCTTAATAAATATTTGACTGATTTCTGACTTCTGTAGAGGCTGTCTCAACACTAGATCATGCTGCCTCTCATATAAGCTCATATAAACTTAAGTTGTGAGCTCCTTGGGTTTATCACTTTATCTAATTCACTGACTCATTTCCTGATGCCTTCAGATCTGCACAGCTTTAAAACTTACCATGCTATTTCTTTCTTCTTTTACCACCAAACCCTTGTTGTCCATAGTGTCTGACGCTCCCACTTAATTCTCAAGATCTTGCATTCTGTCTTCCTTATAAACAACTTTTCAAATTCATCAGTGACAATGATCTCTTTATTACTAAATCAAATGGTCTTTCCTTGGTCCTGTTCTCATCTTTCTTGACCTATATGGCACATTTGACATTTTCAGTCACCTTCTCTTCTTGGATATTTTTTCCCCTTCATGATAATGCTTTTTTCCTGGTTCTCTAGTTTATCTGACTGTTCCTTGCTCAGTTTCCTTTGTAAGATTGTCATCTCTGTCCCTTCCTTTTGTATGTCTGTATCCCATGCCTCTGTCCTGGTCCTCTCTAGAATTACCTTATTTCATCAGCTTTTATGGATTCAGTTTTCTTCTTGATGAACTTGCTTTACACACTTACAAATCCAGCCCTTGTTTCTCTCTTGAATTCCCATTTCTGTCTCTCCCGTTGCCCACTAGACGTCTCCTTTTGTATGTTAGGTGTTTCAAATTAAACGTGTCCAGAAAAACTTTATCTTTGCCCTTAAACCCACCTTTCCTAACTTCCTTGTTTCCCTTGAAGGTACCAACATTTTTCTAGTCATCTGTTCTTGCAACCCTAGTGTCGGCTTCAAGTCTTTATTCTTGCCCTATGTATCTAATCATTTGTCAGTTCTGCCTTTTACTGTCTCTGACGCGCTCCCTTCTCTCTACTCGCACTACAGCTAAGCTACTCCAACCCCTCTTTACATCTTTTCTGGACTATTGCAGAAGCCTCCTGATCAGTCCATAACCTCTCCAGTTCAATCCCTATACAGCAACTAAATTAGTATTCCTAAAATACAAATATGAACACATCATTTCCCAGCTCAGAAAGCTTTAATGGTTCCCTGTTTCCTTTAGAATAAAATACAGACTCCCCACTGACATTTAAAGTCCTTCGTGATCTGATTCCCTTACTTTTTAGGCTGATTATACATTGCTCCCCTTCATGAAGTCTGTTGCAAGATATTCCAACACTCTTTCCCCCTTCCACTTCAGTGCCTAACTACAGTAATCATTAACTTAGTTATTATTTTTACTTTGCTTTTTTTTTTTGAGGGGAGAAGGCAGAGCAGTTGGGGTTGTGACTTGCCCAAGGTAACATGGCCAGTAAGTGTTAAGTGTCTGAGGCTGGATTTGAACTCAGGTCCTCCTGACTCCAGGGTTATTGCTCTATTCACTGCACCACCTAGCCACCCCTATTATTTTTATGCTAGGCAGTAAATGGTTCCTAATATTTTTTAGTATTAAGACCTCTTTTTAATAATCAAGCAGTTCCAGACTCATCTCCCTGTCCCATCTCTCTCCTCCTGATCTCCAACACACACAAAGTATTAAAATTGGTGCAATTTTTGGAAAAGGTGACATGGGTTCCAGTCTTGGCATTGTCATTTATCTTTGGAACCTAGGGTAAGTTACTATCATATTGTATGTACTATGATTATACTATTAATGTCTACGGATTTGAGAAAAATGTATGCTTCCACTTTTAAATCTATGCTTCTGTGACAGCTCTTGATCATCTGATCCTTCCATTGTTTCATAATACCTTACTAGAGTTTAAACATGTATCTCCTTCTAAAGGACTTCAAAATCTAGGAGTAAACTCCTGAGAACTTGGCCCACCACCTATATCCCCCAGGAGAGGAGTCTCAGCAAAATGAAAGTCCACGTTGCATTAAAAAATTAAAAGCAAAAAATTCCCTGTCAAAGCACTGGAGATAGAAAACCATTCACATAAAATAATGTGTGTTTTGTTAGAGAAAAAAATAAATATCGACATGACATGTTTAGTTTCTGTATGGGTTTTAGGATTCCTTATAAAAATACCCCAGTACCTTATGGGTCAATGGCCTGTAAGTTTGGAATCACTATCCTAAAATGTAATACTCTTGGCTCCCTAAATAAGGTTATAACTTAGTGATCTGTATACAGATTTTCTAGTTTATTGTCAAAGGACACAACTTGTTCTTTTTATGAATTATTTACCAAATTTCATCTGTAACTCAACACTAATTTTATCATGTCACTATTTTTTAGCTGTTGTATCTTACTCTACTTGACCAGCGATTACTGTTAACTTGTCCAATCTGTAGTTTAACTGATTAATAGATTTTTGTGTTTTTTCACTGAGAATCTGTAGGTTTTACTCCCTAATTCTGTGGTTACCTTAGTTAAGGTTACATCAATATATATTTCTCCTTTATTATATTTTACTTTGCTCTGTTGTTTTTAAGTAGAATTTTCCCCAGACTTTCCTTTTGCAATTATCGTTTTGTTTAACATCCACTTTTTGTTCTTGTTTTTAGCTATTTTTTAGATAACTATGTTCCTAGGAGTTTTCATTTTTGGGTTCCTTTAGGGAGTGACAAATAGATTCTTTCTGTTTCTACTTTGCCTTGTGATTGTAAAAGATCTGACCATTAATTAAAGAATGTGGAGATTCTTTTTTTTTTTCTTTTTGGAGGGAGGGCAGGGCAATTGGGGTTAAGTGACTTGCCCAAGGTTGCATGGCTAGTAAGTGTTAAGTGTCTGAGGTCAGATTTGAACTCAGGTCCTCCTGACTCCAGGGCCAAACTTTATTCACTGCATCACCTAGCTGCCCTGAAGGTTTTTTTAATAGGAGCCCTCTAATCCACAAGGGAAAAAATTTCATTAAAGGTTGGACACAGGAGGGCGGAGCCAAGATGGCGGCGTAGGAGCAGCAAGGTACCAGAGCTCCTACGTAGCCATCTCAAATACCCATAAAATATGACTCTAAACAAATTTTAGGGCTCGAAAACGCACACAAATATACATTCCCATTGAAGGCAGCTTGGCTTCAAGGGACCATCTCAGCCAGCCCAGCCTGAAACCATTGCGTGGCTCCAGGGGTGGCCAGGATGAGCCGCAGCTGGAGCTTCAGGAGAGTGGATCAGCGGCAGCTGCAGGAGTTTCCAGAATTATCAAGCCATAAGAAACGAGGACTAAGTGACGGGTCAGTAGAACTCAGCTACACTTTGGGGAGAAAAGCAGTCTGGCCAAACTGCCTCCAGGGCAAGGAAGTGGCAGAAGTGAGGCCCTGCAGTCACCTCCACATTGCTGCTTCAGAGCTCCCAGCTGCAGACTGCAGGGGGGCCAAGCAATCGTTCAGAGGCCCAGTGCTCTTGCATTAAGTGCCTGGATCCAGATCGTGGTCTTGGGTGGTGGTCCTAGGGTGTGTTTTTCAGTGAGCCAAAGCTGGTGTGGGCTGAAATAGCCTCCTACTAGCTCTGGCAGCTGGGAAAACAGCGATTTGGGACAGAGCTTTCCCTTCTGGAAGCAGAGTTCCACAGAGCTAAAAAATCATTGACTGGCTATCATGAGCAGGAAAAGGAAGCAAAGTAAGAACAGCAACCAAACTCTAGATTCCTTCTTTGGGGAAAAGCAGGATCAAAGCAGGGAATGGGAGGAAGACAAAACAGTCAGAACTCCTGCACCAAAAGCTTCCAAGAAATATGAAGACTGCCTAAAAGCTAGAAATCAGCTTAAGAAGGATTTTGAAAACCAAATGAGAGAAGTGGAGGAAAAATTGGGAAGAGGAATAAGAATGATGCAAGAAAATCATGAAAAGAGAGTCAACAACCTGACTGAAGAAATTAACACCTTAAAAAATAGATTAACTCAAATGGCAAAAGAGGCCCAAAAAGCCAAGGGAGGAGAAGAATGCCTTAAAAAGTCGACTTTGCCAGATAGAAAAAGAATCTCGAA
>CM053585.1:177692293-177729386 GCA_028646515.1 Pseudochirops corinnae | reverse complement strand
TGTCAAATTCTTATTGTACACCAAAGACAGATAGTGAACCAATGGACAAAGGTGATACCTATAGATAACTTAAGTCTCTTTCGGGAAAAACACATTGAGCAGAAACCTACCAAGGAGAAAAATTGTGACTAAATACCGAAATCAAAATTCAATATAAAAACCATGTCTGAAGCAAATAATTTCTGTGCAATACAGCTCCTAATGTATAATTCCAGAACTTTAAAATGGAGCATAAAAGAAAGAAAATGAAAAATCGACTAATGAAAACTTATACAATATTAAACATAGTCCTATCACTTCATACTATAGAAAGGACATCAAAAGGAGGGAAAGGATTGATAGGCATCTTCAGAGCACACGATATACAACTGAGGTCAAAAACCTAAAGAAATAGTTTTACAACAAGCAGACCTCATTGCACTGAGTGGTAATAACTGGACATTATACACCTCTGGATAGAGACTAGAACATGGCTAAGATCCAAAAATGGAGTTGAAAAAGCCCATGACATTTGCATGAACTCAGCCAACAATGTGCTTCACCAAATAAGCGTTGAACAAACGGCTAGGTCATACAGGTATGTTTGTGGAAATGAAGGGATTCGCAATGGCAATTCAAGACCAGGGATTCACCAGCAGAAATTATAGAAGGGTTATTATTAATGAATTTGGACTTAGTGATGAACATAGATCATGCAAGGAAATAGAAACTGCAATACCTTATTACATTCTACAAAAATTGACCACCTACTGAATACCTAGCAAGACAATCTAATGACTAGAATGCTATAAATTAGCATGATGGCCAGCACTGAAAATCTGCGCTCAGACAAATCTATAGGGACTTATCATCTATTGATAGGCTTCCCTTACTCTAAATGTCCTTCTCCTTTTATGGCTAAGGAAACCTCCTTTTGTTAACTGTTAAATGGAGTACAAGTGTTTAGTTCTGTTTCAGTCTCAAACCTGAGGTATCAACCCACCCTGAGCCTAGCCTGGTCTTGTACACTGTCCTACAAATCTAGACCTCAATATACCCTATACATATGTGCCTTTTTCCTCTTCTTTGGTCTCTTCAGGGTATAGACATGTTCATGGTATTTCTGGGTCAAAGTGAATGCACAATTTAATAACTTTTGGGCATAGTTCCAAATTATTTTCCGGAATGACGGGTCCAATTCATAGCTCCACCAATGGCATGAATGTACTTGTTTTCCCTCAGCCCTTCCAAAATTCTCAAAATATCCTTGAAAACTCAGTCAAAAAACTGAACAAGAACTGGAACATTATCATAGGCTGAACTTCCACCCACAATTACCTGGATATAACATTGATCTTTAAAAATGTAATAATAATGTTTTTAGTACATGACCCCATATGAAAAACTTGTGATCTCCAAGCTTCATCAAATAAAAAGCCTTTAAATATTGAGATCTAGGAGAAGTAACATTCAGATAAAAGTCTCAGTTCAACTCCAGTGGATGATGTCAGAGGTACATACAGCTCATTGGATGGCTCGGTGGCACCATAGTGCACATTATGCTGAGTCTGCCTGAGTTCAAATCTGGCCTTGGACACTTATTAGCTGTGTGACCTTGGGCAAGTCACTTAACTTTGTTTGTCTCAGTTTCTTCATATGGAAAATGATCTGGAAAAGAAAATGGCAAACCACTCTAGTATCTCTGCCAAGAAAACCCCAAATGGGGTCATGAAGAGTTGGACACGACTGAAAATGCCTAAACAACAACGTTGCTCAACACACCTGCCATTCTGTCATGGGAGCTGCACTGCAATGGCTTTCAGTGAGCTTATAAAAGAAAAGCTTCTACTTTAATGCTTTTATCCAACTATTGATAACAATTGTTTCATCCATCTATGCAATGTTGTCTACACCTCATACTAGGGTAGTAGATTGCTACTTGTTCTAGGACTGAACTGCATCAAAAAGGATGAGAAGAATGAGAGAAGAATAATAAAGTCTGGGCACGGTGAAATAGAAAACGGTGCATTTAGAAAGCATCCAATCAAAGCCCCACACAACAGCAGACCTGCGGATGTCATGATTACTCCAGGAATCTTTAGAAAAATGAATACATCCCTCATCGCAAGGGAGGGTAAAAATCAATAGATGTTCCCAGGACTTATCAGAAACAGATTTTTTTTTTAATGTCGGGAAAACTTTTTGGAACAAAGAGACGTCTCTACACAATGTCGTGGTAAAGAATGACAACAGGTATAGGCCACCACTGGATTTGTTTGCTATAACTAAAGATGGCTTATCTCTGTAAAGAACCAATAACATAGACAAATCCAGGCCTGGAACCAAGAAGTGCTACATGGAAGACATTCACAGGAATTTAAGCAGCAAGATGTTGAAGAAGATGTATTGAACCAGTAAAAAATGAGGCAAGGTGACTTGTCCAGGGTCACACAGCTATTAGGTGTCTAAGGTCAAATTCAAACTCAGGTCTTCCTGGCTCCAGACCCAGTGCTCTATCCATTGTGACACCTAGGTGCCCCAAACTGATACCTATCTGATACCAAGACCTTATTAGATGAGTAGAATTGTACCCCACAAGTTCATTACCTTTGAAATATAATGGGGGCGGCTAGGTGGTGCCGTGAATAGAGCACTGGCCCTGGAGTCAGGAGGACCTGAGTCCAAAGCTGGCCACAGACACTTCACACACACACACACACACACACACACACACACACACACAACTAGCTGTGTGACATTGGGCAAGTCACTTAACCTCAATTGCCTTACCTTCCCCCCTCCAAAAAAAAGCAAAAAAAAAAAAAGAAATACAATGAAAAACTAACAGACAACAAATCCCTATATTAGAAATACAATCCCCCAAATGTCCTTGAGAATTCAGTAATAAACAATACCAAAATAGGAGAATCATTACAATCAGATATGTTGCCTAGATTATGGACATTTTTAATAAATGTTACCTTACCAAATATTCATAATGTCTAATCTACATGAAGTGAAAAACTTTCAAAAATTGCAAAATATAGGAAGCAGAGGAAATTAATATTATGTGAGAACAGGATAAGGTACATCAGCCTTGTTTTCCTGTAGTCTACTGAAGTTGTCCCAAAAATGCTTCCAGAGATTTGACAGAAATGCTCTTATATTTAATTGCAATAGGCAGATCTTTTATCCACCTGCACAATAGTCTGAAGTACGTTAAATATAAAAGAATAATATCAGGACAATGATGTGCTTGGACTGTTTTTATCTGAACACCATCAAAAGCTAGAAGAACGAGAAAACTGATAAATAATAATAGCTGACATGACAGGGCATCCAGGTGGCACCACAGTACACAAGCGCCAGGCTCGGAATCAGGAAGACTCATCTTTCTGAGTCCCAATCTGGCCTTAGACACTTGACACACTTACTAGCTGTGTGACCTTGGACAAGTCAGCTAACCTCACTTGCCTTGCCTTCCCCCCTCTAAAAAGAAAAAAAAAGGATATAATAGTGAAATAACCTTTTCCAACAACCATATCATTGATATCAGAGAAAGCATAAAACAGGGAGACACATTCTTGCCAAAGGTGTTCACTACTATTCTGGAAATCAAATTTAGTGTCCAAGTTAGAATTATTCCCTAGAAATGCTGAAGTCCTCCTAATGCTTCTATTTATGGATAACATTATGCTGATTGCTCCCAGAGCCTCCTAAATGATGTCCATAATCTCGCCAGAGTTTATTCAGCCTAACTATCCTTACTGGAAAAAGCCACATATATGAACAATGCCTGGTATCAAAGCTGTGATGATATCCAATTGGATGGATAACCTAGAGAATTCATCTAGCAATATCGATGTTGTGGATAGACACTACAACTGGACTATGAGTTGGGTCTAGTCCTGGACAGGAGCTTGAGAATGGACTGGATGGTCTTTGTGAAATTGCAAGGTTCTTTGAATGACCCCACGATTCTCCCGGAAATGAAGGCCCATCTTTTTAATACCAATTTTCTGTTGTGTGACTCAGTCATGGGATAGTGCAGTCTTGGAAGAATTGACAATGAGGATCACCCAAAAGGCAGTCACCTGGAGGGCACGAGCAGGCTGAACACAATAAACAAGGAACCACAAAGGAGCTGTATAATAAGATAATAAAGGTTGTCATCAAAGAAAGCATGGTGAATGGATTAAAAAAAAAAGAATCAGGGCTGGTCACACTGTAAGAGTGGGAGATGACTGGTGTGCAGTGTGAGATTTCCATTGCTACATCTGCAATGTCAAGAAATGGCAAGGAGGGCCCTTAGAATACAGATTTTATCAAGAAATTTGAAAAAAGTTGCTCATTATTCTTGTTTAATATAAGTGGGAAACTAATGAGTACAGTTCTCTATATGTGACAGACATTCACACCAAGTAGTATATGGGTACAAGGGCTACTTACTACTGTCCCATGTGTAACATGGATTACCACCCACATATAGAGAGTAGTTGTGGTTGCTGTGGTTGCTTCTCCTTCGTTTTCAAAGACCAGTGACATCATGGGGGGATGTCTTGACTCCTGTGTAAACTGGATTTAAGTGAGGCAGAGCTGCACAAAGCCGTCAGCCTCACTCTCTCTTCCGGAGACACTGAAATCTAGCGGCAGCCACCTTCTGGCTGTTGGGACAAATTGTTCTCATCTGCCCATTCTGCTGGGGGAAGTCTTTACATATCTGAGGTAGACGCTCTTCTAACTCACCAATGGGTTGGATGCCCGCTGGTTACCCTCAACCTGGTTCAGCCCATGTGCCAAGATGGTTTTACTGAGGTGTGACCACTGTGCCTGCTACACGTGGCTTCTCGGAGCCACCGAAAGAGCAGCCCTGGAAAGGGCTCGGCAGCTCTCACATCAGAGGCATTAGCCCCATTCAATCAGGGAGAGAAGTACTTCCCATGTCTTCATTTCCTCTTCCTTGATCAGATCACATATGGGATCTTGTGTTCACTTCTGGACATCACATTTTAAAAGGCTGTTGATAAATTGGAAAACATCCAAAAGAGGGTGACCAGAAAGGCAGCTCCCAATCCATACACCTTTTAAAATTCATTCCAGAATCTTATGACAATGGGCTCATTTGTAAATAGATTCACACTGCCCCCTTGTGACCATATCTGGAAGTTGCGCCTCCATTACACACCTGGCATCCTTGGGGAGATTGTCTCCCCATTCCCTGAAGTGAGAACCTGAAAACCTAAAAGTGAGAACCCCTAAACTCCATCCCTACTCAGGCCCAGAGAATATGGAAGGAGATATAGTTGGGGAGCCCAGCCATTGCACAGTAGCCTCATACTCAGAGGTGGGCAATGCAGCTTGGAGCAGGAGTGTGACAGACTGATTTTTAATGTTCTCCCTAGCCCACAGCCCAGGGGGGAAGGAGGCAGCAGCCTTTCTGGCTCTGTGCTGCTGCTTCTGGGACTGCTATTCTGGCTGCTCCCCCACCTAGGGCCTGAATATGGGATTTATGGGCTAAGGACTCTTAGGACCAGATCTCTACCCTACTACCTTCCCAGGTGAATTCTGAAAACCTGAGGTAGCTTAAATGGTGCAATTGACAAAAGGCATTAGACCTGGAGACTGGAAGACCAGAGTTCAAATGGAGCCTCAGGAACTTATTAGCTGACCCTGGGAAAATCACATAACCTCAGTTTCCTCAGCTGGGGATTGTGTTTGTCCTTTGTTCTCGAACAGGACCATGACATCAGGGAAATGATGACATGACTTAGTTGACTTGGATTTGGGGGAGGGAGGGCTGTGCAAGGTCACCAGCTTCACTTTCTCCTGCAGAACCATCTGGATCTAGTGGTCAGATATGCATCGAGAGGACCTGAGATGGCCCAGGATGCAATGGGAGACCCTGGCCCTTTTAGGCTGTCTTTTCAGGTTCTCACTTTGAATGAGATAATGGCCCATTCAGTGAAAAGGCCTCTTTGAAAACTGAGTCAAGGGATGGCCCCTTTAAAAAAAAAAAATCAAACTGAGAGGGGAAAAGACCCTCAGGGTTGCTGGTCAAAAGAGAAACAGTTACTATTGACATGTAGTAGTACCTACCTCCCAGCCTTATTGCAAGGATTAAATGAGATACTATTTGTTGAGTGTTCATGGACCACAATTTGTTAAGTCATTTCCCAATCAGATGGGCATCTGCTTTGTTTCCAGTTTTTTGCTACCAGAAAAAGTGCTGCCATAAATATTTTTGTGCATATGGAACCTTCCTTTTTTGTCAATAGTGCTTTCTTAGGGAATGTGTCTAGCTGTGGAAACTGGGTGAAAGAGGAGGAGCATTTTAGTCATTTTATTTGCATAATTCCAAATTGCTTTCCAGAGGAGTTGTATTAATTCCCATCTTCACCAACAATCATTAGTGTGCCTGTCTTCTCACCATCCCCTCCAACATTTAGAATTCCCCTCTTTTGTCATCCTTGACGATTTGCTGGGTGTGAGGTGAAACGTCAGGATTGTTGTGATTTGCGTTTTCTTTGTAATGTCTAATATATTAGTCAATCACCAAACATTTATTAAGTACCTACCATATGTCAACCACTGTGCATTGTTATAAGCACCAACATAACAGAATAAAACATACTTTCAAACTATTTACATTTAAATAAATTAATTTAGACGCAGAAAATGTCGTAACAACTTTCTCCCTCCTTCTAATTCTCCATCAGGTGGTTTTGACTGTTCAGGATCTTTCCCCTCTTCACAATTGGTGATCCTAATTGAAATATACTTTTCGTAATTTTTAACAATTTAATTATTAACCATTAATAATATTCAACCATTACCCTACCTTTAAATTTGGGGGCAAATTACAAAAAATGCTGCTACAAAAAGTTTGGAAGAAAGGAGGTAGGATGTGGGAAGTCTGGAAAGAAAAAAAATATGTCAAATCATGAGGAATTTGGAATAAAAAAGAAGGCCTCTATTTGAGGCAAAAAAAAAAAGTTTGGGAAAAGATAACTTCCCTATCCCCCCCCCCAAAGCATTTTCAGTGTTTACTACCAACAATGCAACTATTGGGCAACAAGTAACTTTTCCTGTGTGTTGCCATAGTGCTCTCCAAAAAAGAGTCTGCTAGTTTGCAGTTTCACCAACAATGAACGGATCTATCAATTTCTCTACAACTTTGCTATTGAGTTTTTGGCTTTTAATTATTTTTGCCAACTAGAAGTGCAGTGGCACCTCATATCAGTTTCAATTTGCAACTCTTTATTAGTAAGGTCGAATATTTTTTCAAGGGATTATAAACAATTTAGTTCCTCTTTCATAAATCATCTTTTCATAGCTTTTGGCCATTTATCAGTGGGGGAGTTGCTTTTGTCAACTTTTAACATTTGCGTACATATTTCAGATAGCATTTACCTCCGAAGGTTGTTATGAAGAGCAAAGGAGATAGTATTTGTAAAATATTTAGTGCCATCTTCCTGAGTTCTAATCTGGACTCAGACACTAGCTGTGTGACCCTGGGCAAGTCGCTTAACCAAATTTACCTCAGTTTCCTCATCTGTAAAATGTGCTGAGAAGAAAATGGCAAACCTCTCCAGTATCCTTTCTAAGAAAACCTCAGATGTGGTCACAAAGGGTTGGACATGACTGAAACAACTGAACAGTAACAACTCGTATATAGTAGACTCTTAATAAATGCTTATTCCCTTCCCTCTTTTAGATGATGAGTTTCTATTTTTCACATTTGCCACAGATATTTTTTTTTTCTTCAAATGTTTTTTTATTCCTTAGTGTGACCCAGGCTTGTCTGGGAATGCCCAGTTCTCTTAACGTGGTGGCTCCCTGAGGGGCCTTTGGAACTCGTCCAAATGGCCAACGGTAGAGGCCCCTACTACGTGGTTGGGCAAGCTTCCTTTGATTGGCCGTGTAACCAGAACAGGCTGAATCTCTAAAACTGGCAAGACTGAGATAGTTGCTTTTCTTTGTTATGTTGTGGTTTTGTTGGTGTTTTTCTGTCCTTCTTGGTCTCAGGTGCTGGCAACAATCCCCACTGGGCCCAGGGGTTTGAGCCAGGCCCATTTCTCTGAACTGGGGGTTAAAGAGGGAGCAGGGAAAGGAAGTCCTTCCCTTCTCACCAGTTCAGTTCATGGCACCTGTGCTGGGAGGAAAGTGTGATCATCGTGTTGGAGACAGAAAGGAGCAGGGAGGCCAAAAGAGAGAGATTGTCGCCAGTTTTAAAGACCCAGCCAATAAAAGCAGGTGACACCTACCCCCATGATAAGAGTCCTCCATATAAGGAGGACTAGGCGGGCTCAGACAAGCCCAGGTTGCATGAGTCCTAATTCTCGTAGACGTTTTGATAGTATTACATACTGTGGGTCACCATTTCCTTCTTGAAACCTTCCACTCTCCTCTTCTACAACACTTAGGACAATATCCTTGGCTTAGAGTCAGAGGAGACTAGAAGTCTTACATATAAGGAAACCTCCAGTGTGCTCAGTCTAACTCAATGAACCCTAAGTTCCTTCCTGCTCCAAATCTATGATCTCATAAAGAAATGTTCAAAAGGGACTTAACTTAAAAAGATCAAAGCTGAAAGTGAAGGAAAAATGGAGGAGCTGGGACCTAACTCTGGCATTGAGCAAATGGATACATTCATGCCAACACCAGGTTGAACAATGGGAACATCTAGACCAGTGGTTCTCAACCTTGCTAATGCCGCAACCTTTTAATACAGTTCCTCATGTCGTGGTGACCCCCAACCATAAAATTATTTTCGTTGCTACTTCATAACTCTAATTTTGCTACTGTTATGAATCGTAATGTAAATATCTGATATGCAGGATGTATTTTCATTGTTACAAATTGAACATAGCCCACAGGTTGAGAACCACTGATCTAGAGAAGCAAGAGGGGTAGGAAGGTAAGTAGAAAAACCATTTAGTTGGCGCAACAGCATAAGCTAAAGATGGTGGTCCAAAAGCAGGGGAGACCACTCAAGGCCACTCAAAAAGACTTCATAGCCTAGGTAGTGCAGTGGATAGAGCCCTGGGCATGAAGGCAGGAAGAAGTGAGTTCAAATCAAGCCTCAGACACTTACCGTGTGACCCTGGGCAAGTCACATAATCCTGTTTGCCTCAGTTTCCTCATCTGTAAAATGAGCTAGAGAAGGAAATGGCAAACCACTGCAGTGTCTTTACCAAGAAAACCCCAAATGGGGTCACAAAGAGTGGGGCACAATTGAAACAACTGAATAACCAACAATCACAGTGATGACTTTGTGAGGCGACCTATGATACTTCTTGCCAACACTCAAGAATGGGGCCCAGAAATGTTACCAAGGACAGTGATTATAAGATGTAATTTATGCCTTTTCCTGTTATTAGACTGTAAGCTCATTGAGAACAAATGAGAACAGGGGCCTTATCTTTTTTCCTTGTGTTTTTAAAAAATATTTCTTGACTTTTTTTTTAATATTCTTTTCTTTTTAAATTTCAAGCTCCAAATTCTCTCCCTCTTAACATCCCGCCCCTTTCCCTAATCACTGAGAAGGCAATCAATCTATCTATTATACATGTGAAATCACGCAAAACTTATTTCCATATTAGAAAAGGGCCTCATCTTATACCTTTCTGTCCCTCCAGAGTACTGAGTAGAGGACTAGCACAGAGCAGGAGCAGTAGTGAATAAGTATACCCGGGCACCGGAACTGGCCCAGGAGGCTTTGAGCCTTTGTTATAATAACTGTACGTTAGGGAGATTGGAATTTTCTGACATTAAAAGTAAATGTGTTTTTTTTTAAAGGGACCCACTCTCACACTTCATGGGATGTGCCTTAGGCAGCAGCCGATGGGCCCCAGCTCCAGTGATAGACTAACAGTTATACCCATGTTATTTCCTGACTCCAGGGCCGGTGATCTATTCACTGCGCCACCCAGCCACCCCTACTCATGTTATTTCAATCAATCAATCAACAAACATTTATTAAGCACCTATTATGGACCAGGCACTATGCTAGGTGCTGGAGATACAAAGGAAAAAGTGAAAAAATCCTTGTCTTCAAGGTGCTTGCATTCTATTGAAGGAAATAAATAAATAGAAAATACAAAACGAATACGAAATAAATTGGATCTTCTAACTGATCACGCCCACTGACAGTGGGTGTCCCATGGGGTTCTGTGGGTCCCCTCCTCTTTTATCTGTTTACAGTATTTGATAATCAATTCCCATGGACTCAGTCACCTCCGTGAAGATGATTGTCCGATGGATTTCTCCAGCCCCTAACCTATCTCCTGATCTCCAGCTGCCTATTGGACACCTTGAACTGAATGTCCCGTAGACATCTTAAACTCAACATGTCCAAAAGTGGATTCATCTTTCCCTCCAAACCTTTTTGCCTCCTGTCTTCCTTATCACCATAGAGGGTAGTGCTATCCTTCCATTCCATCAGGCTCTCAACCTAGGGATCAGCCTTGATTCAGAACTACCACCTCCTGAGGTGCCGCCCTGCCTCACTTAAATCCAATCCACATGCATGTAAAGACTTCACCATGGTGTCATTGGTCCTCTTCTAGAACAAAGGATGACCAACAACAATTTTTCCTATCCTCATATCCAATCTGTCGCCAAGTTCTATTGATTATTTTTCATTTATACCCCTTTCTCTCCATTGATGCTGCCTCCCACTCTAGTGCAGGTCCTCATCACCTCACATCTGGACGATTACAATTACCTTCTGGGGGGGGCTGCCTATCACAAGTCTCTCCCCACTCCAGTTAATCCTCCACATTGTCAAATTAATTTTACTATAAAGCACAAGCCTTATCTCTCTCTCTCTCTCTCTCTCTCTCTCACACACACACACACACACACATACACATAGACACACACACACACACACACACTCATTCAATAAACTTCAGTGGTTCCCTACTCCCTCTAGGATCAAATATAGCATCCTCTATTTGGATTTTAAAGCCCTTTATAACACAACCCCTTCTTACCTTTGTAATCTTATACCTTAATTCCCTCCATTACTCTTAGAGCCAGTGACATTGACATCTTACTACACAAGATACTCCAGGCATTTTCACTGGCTGTCCCCTTGCCTCTCCATCTCCACCTCCATCTACTGCTCTTCCTAGCTTCCTTCAAGTTTCAGTTCAAATCCCACCTTCTGTAAGAAGTCTTCCCTGATCCCCTTTAATCCCTCTGAGAAGACCTCTGATTTTCCCTGTAGACATTTTGTATGTACATAGATGCTTGTATGTCTGAGACACTGTCTTTCCTGATTAGGCTGGGAGCTCCTTGAGGGCAAGGGACCATTTCCAGGGTCACACAGCTAGTAAGTGTCCAAGGCTAGATTTGAGCACAGGAAGATGAGTCATCCTAACTCCAGGCCTGGCACTCTATCCACTGTGCCACCTAGCTGCCCCTAATTTACATATAATTGACCACAAACAAGATAGGATAGGTGGGAGACTACAGGTACAGAATGGTGTATACATTATTAGATGAAAGTCACTATATTGGTTTTTCTTTCTTTTTTCCCTAAGGGGAATATTAATAACTGTGGTATAAAAAGCATCAATACATTTTTGTTGCCCTCCCTGGAGCTTGGCACAGTGTCTGGAATGCAGGAAGGATATAATAAATGCTTGTTGACTTGACTTGTTGGAAGTAGGTGTGGGGAGGGCACTAGAAGCTGGAGGGATTTGGAAAGACTTCATGTAAAAGGTGTCACTTGGGCAGAATTTGAAGGAAACAAGGGATTCTAAGAAGGGGAGGTGAGGGTGACATACATTCCAAGAATGGAGGGCACAGCCTGGGCAAAGGCAAAGAGGAGGAAGATGGAGTGTACAAAGGTGAGGAGCACCAAGAAGGCCTGGCTGGCTGGATCATAGAATCTCAGAGTTTGAAAGGACCACAGAGACTACCTAGTCTGACTCATAGTTAAACAGGAATCCCTTCTCTAATGGGACCAGTGATCACATAATAGCTACCTGAAGACATCCAGTTAGGGAACTTACTACCTCTTGAGTCAGCCCATTTCCATTGGACAGCTCTAATTATCAGGAAGTTTCAACCAGCTTGGCGGCAGTGGATAGGGCTCTGTAGCCTGGAGTCAGGATAGACCTAGGTTCAAATCCAGCCTCAGATACTTACTGTGTCATCCTGGGCAAGTCACTTAGTTTCTGTTTGCCTTAGTTTCCCAGATTATAAAAGGGGACCATCATAGCATTTACTTCCCAGAGTTGTTAAAGGGATTGAGTGAGACATTAATTGTACAGTGCTTGGCACATAGTAGGCACTTAATTAACAACTTGTTCCCTTGCCCAATAGCTCCCATTATTATTACTCAAGGTACTCACTAAAGACAGTGAACAAGGGAACTTGCATTGTCCCAAGGAAGGTCTGGTCCCGTAGCTCCTCTCTCAGAGAAAGAGGGTTTTTAGCCCTTCTGGTGGCACAAGCTCCACCCATCTTGGGGGTCCTCGGCCTGTTTGGGGAACTTGAGTGAGCTTCTGTGTTGCCTAGGTGACAGTGCCAGGTAGCAAAGCATTGCGGGTACAATTGTATGTCATGTCTTACTGTTTTGCTGTGCTGGAGGAATTGCTACCAATTCTAAAGCTTTACTCTGGATGATGGACAGGTCAATTTCATTTATAATTGATTAGGAATGAATTTTTTTTAAAAATGTGTTGATGCTTTTTATACCACAGTTATTAATATTCTCCTTAGGGAAAAAAGAAAGAAAAACCAATATAGTGACTTTCATCTAATAATGTATACACCATTCTGTACCTGTAGTCTCCCACCTATCCTATCTTGTTTGTGGTCAATTATATGTAAATTAGGGGCAGCTAGGTGGCACAGTGGATAGAGTGCCAGGCCTGGAGTTAGGATGACTCATCTTCTTGTGCTCAAATCTAGCCTTGGACACTTACTAGCTGTGTGACCCTGGGCAAGTCACTTAACTCCCTTTTCCTCAGTTTTCTCATCTGTAAATTAAGCTAGAGTAGAGAAGGAAATGGCAAACCACTCCAGCATCTTTGCCAAGAAAATTCCAAATAGGGTCACAAAGGGTTAGAGAGTACTGAAAACAACTGAATAACAGCAACAACATAAAAATTTGGCCTTGAGCTCCTTCCACAAGAGCAGATGGTATAATCTATCCACTCTAAGAGCTGGTCCCAGAGTGAAGAGCTGGGGTCCAGTCTTTGGTCTCTGACGTGCACAGGCTATGCGACCCTGTGTGACCTCTCTGCGTTCTAGCCTACTGTCTACAATTATAAGCTGCAGAAAAGATACCAATCAGCTCCTGGTCTCTTGCCTATCTAGTTAACAATCATTTCTACCAAAAACGATCCTTAGGCCATGTTACGACATTGTCCCTATTAGAAAATCGTATTTGGATCATAAACTTTGAGCAGGAAGGTAGAAGGAAAACTGAGTCATCTACTCTCACCCTCTCATTTTACAGATGGAGAAACTGAGACCAAGAGGAAGGAAATGACTTGCCCAAGGTCACACAGAGCATAGGCAGCAGACTTGGAATTGGAACCCAGGTCCTCTGAGTCCAAAGCCCATCCTTTCTCTGCTGTACCTTGTTACCAATCCATGATTTTATTTCTCATCTTCCTTTCCTTGCCGGAATAGTTTCCCTTCCATGTCCGTAACAGATACAGCAGCCTGCCGGTGGCACAGATATCAGGGAACCAGGCAGCAGGATTTGGTATGGGCTCAGGCCTGAGGTGGGGAGCTAAGGGGCTTGGTCTCAAGCCCCGAACTCAAGATTGGCTGACTGTGAGGTGCGTTAATAGTCTTGGCTCCACAAGGTCTGAGTGTGGCAGGTGTGGGACATCTAGAAAAGGTCATCTGTATTGTAAGAAAGTCACAGACCTGGGAAGTCTCCAACTAGGATCAAAGGCTGAAAATTATGAGGTCACGGGGGCGGGGAGCTAGCAGACTGACCTATCACTGCAGAGAGGGCTTGGAAGGGACAGCAGCGTCCTTGACACCTGGCACTTGTCCTGGGGATCGGAGAGACAACTTGATAGCCTCTCTCCTCCTGGGCCCTTGTGTCAGGTCTGCAGGAGGAGGGGGAACATGAGGTCAGGGCACAGGATCCCTGTGAGTCTACAAGGGAAGGGAAGAAAAAACGTCTTTGGGGAAATAGGGAGACCATACATTGCCCATATTTCTGACTCAAAATCAAGTGCTTTTGGGGGATAGGTAAAGGTCTGGACCGCTAGGTGGTGCAGTGGATAGAGCACTGGGCTTACAGTCAGGAAGATTCATCTTCATGAATTCAAATCTGGTCTCAGATACTTCCTAGCTGTGTGACCTTGGGCAAGTCACTTGATCTCAGTTTCCTCATCTGTAAAATGAGCTGGAGAAGGAAATAGCAAACCACTCCAGTATCTTTGCCAAGAAAATGGGATCATGAAGAGTTGGATGTGACTGAAAAATGACTGAACAGCAGCCAAGGTTTGGGAGGAGAAATAAGCGCAAGCATGTTGAGAAGCAGGTATAATAAGAAGGAAATATCCTGGTGGGGCGAGAAGCACAAAAGTCTATGGCCAGAAAGCTTTGTCTGGCCACGTGACCATCAGTAAGCTACTTCATTTCTGCCCTCAGCCTCCTCGGTAATATTTTCCATCCTCAGTTTCCTCATCTGTAAAATAAAAAGTCTGGAAGGGGGAGGGCAGCCTCCTTCTTTCCTCTTTCATTTATCACACTCTACCTTATAGTATAATTATCTATGTACCCCCCTTATCTCCAATACTAGATTATAAATGCCATGAGGGCAGGACACATGTCTTATTGACCATAGGCAAATTATTTAACCTTTCTGGGCCTCAGTTTCCTCATCTGTAAAATGGAAATAATACCTGTGGTACTTATCTGACAGAATTAATGTAGGACTCAAATCAGATTTTATACATATCTATGTATGCATGTATGTATATGTATATATAGAGAGAGAGATAGGGAGAAAGAGACAGAGGGAAACAGAAAGTGAGACAGAGACAGACAGCAGAGAGAGAGTACACTTGTTAATCTTAGACGGCTAGTAAAAATCTTTTATTATTGTGGCAGGTGTTTCTACAACAAGTTTCAGGACACAAAGGCAGCTTTCAGAATTCCCATCAGGGAGACAGATACATAGGTAGCTAACCAGATGTTGGATGGATGGATAGATGAATGGAGAGAGAGAGAGAGAAAGAGACAGAGACAGAGAGACAGAGACAGAGAGACAGAGAGAGACAGAGACAGAGAGACAGAGACAGACAGACAGACAGAAAGAGAGGGAGACAAACAGAGACAGAGAGACAGAGACAGACAGAGACAGAGAGACAGACAGACAGAAAGAGAGGGAGACAGACAGAGACAGAGAGACAGAGACAGAGAAATAGAGACAGAGAGAGAGAGACAGAGAGAGAGAGAGAGACAGAGAGAGAGGGAGACAGAGAGAGATAGAGACAGAGACACAGAGACAGAGAAATAGAGACAGAGAGACAGAGACAGAGAGACAGAGACAGAGAGAAAGAAAGAGAAGGGGACAGAGAGACAGAGAGAGAGAGAGAGAGAGAGAGAGAAGTATTCTAGGCACTGGGGTTACAAATATAAGTGAACAAGACAGTCTTTACAATCAAGAAGCTTATATTCTAGTAGGGGAAGATGACAAATAAGGACCTAGAAAGTGGGAGTGGGAGATGAGAAGAAAGGGAAACACGGAGAACAATACAGCAGGCAAGAAGAGGAGAATCAAGAGTCCAGGCAGGAGTGAACTGAAGTATGGCTGGGGTCCTGGGGAGGGGAGGGCTCCAGGGTGTAAGTTTTCTTTTTCTTTTCTTTTTTTTTTTTTTTTTGGAGGAAGGAAAGCAGGGCAATTGGTGTTAAGTGACTTTGCATAGAGCCTACTATGTGCCAGGCACTGTCTCCAACTGGACTATTAATATGGTGGTACCCTACTATGTGTCAGGCACTGCCCCCAACTGGGCTATTAATATGGTGGCACCCTACTATGTGCAGGCACTGTCCCCAACTGGGTCGATTAATACAGTGGCACCCTACTATGTGCCAGGCACTGTCCCCAACTGGGCTATTAATATGGTGGCACCCTACTATGTGCAGGCATTGTCCCCAACTGGGCCGATTAATACAGTGGCACCCTACTATGTGCCAGGCACTGTCCCCAACTGGGCTGATTAATACAGTGGCACCCTACTATGTGCCAGGCACTGTCCCCAACTGGGCTGATTAATACAGTGGCACCCTGCTTTTCTGTAAACTTAAGGAAGGCAGAAAATGAGTTGGTATGGGCTATTTACACTACTCTGATGTTGAGTCATATGAGAAACCCATGTACCATCACATTATTATTCCTTGTATTTCCCAATATTAGATGATCAACAAATATTTGTTTGAATTAAATCAATGAACTAGATAATGTCCAAGGTCCTTTCAGGCTCTAATAAGCTCTAATTTTATGACTCTGGATCCCCAGACTCTGGGAATCTTAACAAAGGGCAGGGTGAAGGAGAAGGAAAAGGGTCAAGGGGAGAACCTTCAGTTAGGCAGGTAAGGAAAGAAGGGAAAAGCTTGGAAGAGGCACTAACCTGTGCTTAGGCAGAAAAAGCTCTGAGGGTGATGGATCCTATAGAGGAAAGCTATAGGAAAAGGCAACCTCCAGTCCCCATAGAAAGGACAATCTGGCTGCCACTCAGCCTTCTTGAGGAAGATTGAAGTATGCCCACATCCAATCAGATGTCAGATTCTGGAAATGCCACATCCAGAACATCTCTTTCCACTGCTGCCCTTCCCTTTATTCCCACTGTACCCACCCTTGTTCAGCCCCTCACCACCCCTTATCTAGAGCTGCACAATGACTTCCCAACGGCTCTCCCTGCTTCCAGTCTCTCCCCTCTATAGTCCATCTTGCCCATTGCTATCTAAATAACCTTCCTAAAGGGTAGCTCTGAACACATCACTCCACTTCTCAAAGGACTTCAGAGGCTCCCCATCACCCACAGAATAAAGTTTGAACTTTTTATCCTGGCATTAAGGCCCTCTCATATAATCTAACTTTAGGTAGGCACCCTTTAAAAAAAAAACCAACATATTTCCACATTAGCCATGTTATAGAAGAATCAGAACAAAAGGAGAAAACCATGAGAAAAGAAGAAAAAGAGAGAGAAAATAGTCTGCTTCAATCTGCATTCAAACTCCATAGTTCTTTCTCTGGATGTTGATAGCATTTTCCATCATGAATCTTTTGGAATTGTCTTAGATCATTGCATTGCTGAGAAAAGCCAAGTCTATCAAAATTGGTCATCACATAGTGTGACTGTTACTGTGCACAATGTTCTTCTGGTTCTGTTCCCCTCACTCAGCATCAGTTCATGCAAGTCTTTGCAGTTTTTTCTGAAGTTTGCCTGCTCATCATTTCTTATAGCACAATAGTATTCTATTACATTCATATAACACAATTTGTAGCCATTCCCCAATTGATGGGCATCCCCCAATTTCTAATTCTTTGTCACCACTAAAAGAGCTGCTACAAATATTTTTGTACACGTGGGTCCTTTTCCCTTTGTTGTGATTCATTTTCAAGTAATCAGAGTTATCTATTTTATCTTCTAATTTCCTCTGTCTCTTTTTTGGACAGCTAGGTGGCCCAGTGGATAGAATGCTATACCTGGAGTCAAGAAGACTTGAGTTCAAATCCGGTCTCAGACACTGGCTTTGTGACCCTGGGCAAGTCACTTAACCCTGTTTGCTTCAACTTTCTCATATGTAAAATGAGCTGGAGAAGGAAATGGCAAACCACTCCAATATCTTTGCCAAGAAAACCTCAAAAAGGGGTCATGAAGAGTCAGACATGATTGAAATGACTGAACAAAAATCTCTTATTTGGTTAAGAATATATCTCCTATACATAGCTGTGAGAGGTATGTTATCTACTTCTAATTTTTTCGTAGTATGAGTTTTAATATTAAGGTCACATATTTGGACATGACTTTCAGGGAAATCTTGGGAGAGCCAGGCAGTTAAATATGGTTGCACTTTTAGGAGGTAGGGAGATGGGAAGGTGAGGTGGTGTAGAAATACTATAACTTTACAAATGATGCGTTGAATTTATCATATACTTAAAAAGAAAGGCAAATTTTATACAATGGAGATTTGTAGTTTCACGTACAGTCATTGACTTGGAGCTTTTAAAATTAAGAATTAGGCAACTAGGTGGTGAAGCGGACAAAGCACTGGACAGGGAGACGAGAAGACCCAAGTTCAAATCCAGCCTCAGATACTTACTATCTGTGTGACCCTGCATAAGTCATTTCACTCTTTTTTGCCCCAGTTTGCTCTTCAATGAAATGAGCTAGAGAAGGAAATGGCAAACTTCTCCAGTTTCTCTGCCAAGAAAACCCCAAATGGGATCATGACAAACAGGACACAACTGAAAAACAACTGAAAAAAAACTAGAATTAAATGGGAAAAAATAATAAGTGCTTAAGAAATGTTGAACAGAATTGAGCAATGACTTTGTAAGACGCAATTCTAGCCACTATAGCAGTGGTTCTCAACTTGTGGGTTGCGACCCCTTTGGGGGTTGAACGACCCTTTCACAGGGGTCACAGGGGTTGCCCAAGACCATCGGAAAACACATATTTCTGATGGTCTTAGGAAGCGAGACACTGCTCCTCTATCCGTCTCCCAGTGGGTCCGCCCACATGCAGATACACCCACAGAGGAGCATTAAAGGGTCGCGGCATTAGGAAGGTTGAGAACCACTGCACTATCGGAAATACATCTATGAATGATGACTTACTTCGCCCCTACCCTCCTCCCTGAGGAGACTAAATGAATAGACTAATAGCAGTAATGTGATTTGTGGGCAGCTAGGTGGTGCAGTGGAGAGAGTTCCAGGCCTGGAGTCAGGAAGACCTGAGTTCAGATTCCTTGAACACAACAAAAATGACTGAACAACAATAAAATACACGCACACATATGAGAGAGAGAGTTTATATGTGTGTATGTATGTGTATATGTATGTATCTGTCTATGCCTGTATCTATCCCCAGTGATTAACACAGTACCTGGCAAATTCTAAGTGTTTAATAAATGCATATTGACTTAACAAATGCTTATTGACTTCAGGGCTTCTTGTCGTTCAGTCATGCCTGGCTCTTCTGATCCCATTTGGGGTTTTCTTGGAGGAAAGATTGGAACAGTTTGTCACTTCCTTCTCCAGCTCATTTGACAGATGAGAAACTGAGGCAAATGAGGTTAGGTGACTTGCCTAGGGTCACACAGCTAGTAAGTGACTGAGGTGAGATTTGAACTTAGGTCTTCCAAACTCCAGGGCCAACATTCTATTCCCTGAGCCATGGCTGCCTCAAAGGCTTTGAGTGTGGGCCCAGTGATGGTCTGTCTCTTGTCCCAGTCCCATCTAGCTAAGTTTGCAGATCTCCAGGCCTAGAAGGCTGGTTGCCAGGTGATTAACATTTTGGCTGCTGCAACTCAGAAAGACCAATCAATCAGTAAGCATTTACTAAGTGCCTGCTAGATACCAGAACTGGGCTGGGCCCTGGGGATGAAAAGAGGAAATGAAACAATGGCCTTGAGGAGCTATTCAAAGAAGGAAGCAACATGTACAGATGCAAACAGATAGATGCAGAATAGCTACCTGGTAACTCGTCAGGGGAAAGCATAAACCATTGGGAGAATTAAGAAAGGCCCTATTGATGGCACTGGGGTTTAAAGGAAGGTGCGGGGGTGGGTGGTGGGTGGGTGTGTTTATGAGTTGGTGGTGAAGGAATAGGTAGGCAATAGGAAGGAACAGGTATGGTGGGGATAATAGCACTGGACTTGGGAGTCAGGAAGATCTGAGTTCAGATTCCACCACAGACATGTACTAGCTGTGAGGCTCTGGGAAAGTCACTTAATACCCCTCAGTCTCAGTTTCCTCAGATGTAAAATGGGAGCCATAAACAGCACCTACCTCACAGGGTTGTTGTGAGTATCAAATGAGAAAATATTCATTTTATAAGCCTTAAAATGTTATATAAGTGGAAAATATTAGGGGCAGCGAGATGGTGCAGTAAATAGAGCACTGGCCCTGAAGTCAGGAGGACCTGAGTTCAAGTCTACCCTCAGACATTTAACACTTACCAGCTGTGTGACCTTGGGCAAGTCACTTAACCCCAATTGCCCTGCCCTCCCCCCTCCAAAATAAAAGCAAAAAAAAATATGGAAAACATTATTACTAATACATTCTGTGTATTGGGGAAGAGTTTGTACAAAGATATTGCAATGAGAAATGAAAAGTTCTATGTGAGGGAGAGTGAAAAAGTCACTTTGGCTGAACTGAAGACTGCATGAAGGGGAGTAATAGATAATGAGGCTGGAAAGGTAAACTGAGGCCTGGTCACGGAGAGCTTTAGACACCAGGGAAGGCTGTATTTGAATCGGGGGAAATAAGGAGACACAGGAGTTTACCCAGATGGGGAATGACATGCTTTAGGAAATTCTCTTTGGCCGCTGGTGCATGGGCTGGAGAGGGGAGATACTTAAGGCAAGAAGAACAATTAGGAGGCTAAGTCCAGACCAGTAGTGATGCCAGAGGCCGTGTGAGTAGAAAAAAGGAATTGAATAGAAGAGCTAATGTGGAGGTAGAACTGACAAGACCTGGAAACGGACTGGATATATATATATAGGGGAGAGGCGGTCAAGGACGATTCCAAGATTCTGAACCTGGGTAATTATCTACGAAATACCAGATGTTAGCTCTACCTCTGGGGAGGAAGGATCCACATTGGTAAGATTAGGGCCGATGAAGTATTGGAGTTTAATCAGGCCTAAGCATTATATAGCCCCTAAAATGTGCCAAGAGCTATGATAAGTGCTTTATCCATATCATCTCCTTTGATCCTTGGTTCTCATGCAGCAGGCTCTCTGGACTGCTCCCTTAACTTGCACCTGAACTTGTAGGTAGGATCTCCAGGGGGCATTGTATTTTAGGGGTAACTCTGTGGGTGGCTACTCCTACTCTTATAGCTCATGAGCCCCCATGGGTGTGCATCCCGTCAAGAGGCATTCTAGAAGCCACAATTAGCTCTTACAGAAGCATTCACTAAAATGGTATAGTAAGAACAGAGGGAGAGGACTCCAACACTTCAGTGGCCCTAATTTTACTAGTGTAGATCTTTCTTTCTTTTTCTTTCTTCCTTTCTTCCTTTTTCTTTCTTTCCTCAAAGACTAAACCTTAAATCCATTAACCCATTTCACTCTGGAGCTCATAGATTGAACAACAGATCCCTGCCCAAACACCACATAATGGCTATATTTTAGGCCCTCCTGGCTAAGACTGAAAGCAAATAGTAACTGTTTGTATTGGTCAGCAACCCTGAGGGTCTTCCCCTCCCAGTTTGATTTTTTTTGATTAAATGGACCATCCCTTGATTCATATCTTAAAGAGGCCTATTCACTAAATGGGTGTTAACCTCACTCAAAGTGAGAACCTGAAAAGACCTTAGCCTACAAGGGCCAGGGTCTCCCAGTGCATCCTGGGCCATCTCCAGTTGCCCTGATGAATATCAGGCCCCTGGCCTCAGATGGTTCTGGAGGAGAAAGTGAGGCTGGTGACCTTGCACAGTCCTCCCTCCCTCAAATCCAAGTCAACTGCAAGTCATGTCATCATTCCCTGATGTCACGGTCCTCTTTGAGAACAAAGGACAAACACAAATAGTAAGAACGATTATTAGAGAGCATCCTTCATGAACCTGGAATGTACTCTCCCACAAATATACACAATCATCACGGGAAGAGTGGCCTCCAATTTAAGAGTACAATAGTAATGAGGCACATGAGAGTTCCTCATATGTATCATAGTATACATGAGTGTTGAAGGCGACTCACAAGTCTGGGTGGTCCTGCCGGGTCTGGAAGTCCTTTCTTTATAGAGTCCTCAGGCACAGCATCCACAGTGTATCATGCCCTTGTGATGGGCTCCAAGGGTATCCTCTCTAGAGCCAGTCTCTCATGGCTAGAGGTCACACTCTTTGAAATCAACAATGAAAAAGCATTTATTAAAGCCATTACAATCAATCAATACACATTTCCTAAGTGTCAGCTCTGCGCCAAGCACTGTGCTAAGCATCGTCAATACAAAAGAGGCCAAAGACAGTCCCTGTCCTCAAGTAGCTTGTAGTCTAATGGGGAGACAGGAAGCTGAAAAGCAGAGGGTGGAGAAAGAAGCGGGAGGGAGGGCAGGAGGACAAAGTCTGGAGATTCAGTAGTAAAGAAATTGTGGGATGGGTAGCAAGAGTGGGGTGAACGTCCAGGAAAAGGAGGCTGCTGCCGGTGTGGTGATGAATAGCTCGGGGAGGCAGGGGTCAAAAACAGAGAGGAATGAGTTTGAATGAACCCTCGAAATGGCTTCATCCCTCTACTCTACGTCTTTGTATCTATATCTGATATGGAATGTATGTCTCTCTGCTCCCAGATGGATGCAGTGCCTTCTCCTCCTGTTCCAGAAGTCTCCCTTCAAAGCTATATAGGAGGGGGGAGGATGGGAAGGAGAAGAGAGAAACTTTCTCCTCCCCCCACTCTGCCCCACCTGCAGCGGGGCTCCTGCACAGGCAGCTCTCAGCTTGCAATGTCTCCCAGTTCTTGAACTGGGATGGGATATCAAGCTCTGTTGTTGGACATTCTGCCTGGTGGGCTAGAGGGGGGAAGAGAAATCCCCGGCTTTCCCTTGCATGAGGACCACTCCAAGCCTTGCCTGCCTTGCATCTCCTTAGGGCTTCCTTCCACTGCGGCACATCTACAGTCATTTTACCACCTCATGATCACCTTGTAATTATATTCTCAATCTTCTCTGACTTTTACCAACTGAAAACTGAGGAGTGGGGACAGGAGCACCCTCTCATAGTGTCTCTTTTCCAGCTTTTTTCTCTCTATCTCTATCTCTCTGTCTCTGTCTCTATCTCTCTGTCTCTATCTCTGTCTCTCTCTGTCTCTGTCTCTGTCTCTCTCTGTCTCTGTCTCTGTCTCTCTATCTCTGTCTCTATCTCTCTGTCTCTGTCTCTGTCTCTCTCTGTCTCTGTCTCTTTGTCTCTGTCTCTCTGTCTGTCTCTGTCTCTCTCTGTCTCTGTCTCTGTCTCTCTGTCTCTGTCTCTGTCTCCTCTTTCCTCACAGTTATTTTTTTTTTGTCCTTCATCATCCTGGTTCACATCTCTTCCCATTTCCCTAGAGGCCACATCAGAGAAGGAAAAAAATAAGCTAAAAAAAAACTTCATTAGTGCTGTTTTATGCTTTTAAAAACTTTATTATTCTTGAGTTTTCTAGTCTGCATTTTCTTTTGCAACATGGCTAATATGGAAATATTTCACATGACTGTACATGTATAATCTACATCAAATTGCTTGCCTTCTCAAGAGTGGGGTTCCAATTGTGCCCCTACCCAGATGTGTGACTCTGGACAGGTCACATCTCCGGGCCTCTAAGGTTCTCTGCTTTCCAGTCCTCTCTCTTACAGCAATAAGATGTCCTTGAGGGCTACAGCTAAGGAGGACCCCTTTGTGGAAGTGGTTTGATCCTGAGCCAAACTACCCTGGCTTGAGTGGCCACTCCATGTGTTGAAATAATCAGACTGATTCTGTGTAGTTTTTAAAAAATTGGTCCTATTTACAGTTAATTGACTTTATTCTGCAATTGCCCAAGTCATAATTCTTTGCCTCTGAACTTAGTTCAGAAATTCAACTGGCCTGTAATGAGTTAAGTCTAGAAATCTAGTTCTCTTGTTAATCACTGTTCCATTCTTGTGTCAAAGAAATCTGTTGCCCTTGAAGGATGTCTAGTGTTATCCAAAGAAGTCCGGTCCATTAACATGCTGATGGACACAAGTAAGGAGCATCTCTTAGTCACAGGAGGGAAGGAGGGAGTTGTTGCCAGCCCCTCATTCCCAATTTCTAACCAACTAACTTGTTCCCCGTCTACAAAGTCCTGTTCTTTGCTCTGTACTTTCTCAAAAACTATAAAAAGGGTGGCTATTCCTCACCTCAGGGTCTTGGCTTTGCTGGGGAAGCTGAGATCTTATTTATTGGTAAATTCATGCTTTACTAATAAATTGATAGTGCTTGAAACTCTGTGCCTCAGTCTACCATAATGAATTTTAACTGTTGATAGTAATCCTCTTAGCCACCAGTAGAGAGCACCCCAGACACACTGAGAGATAGCTAGGCTCCTACTCAGCTAGGGAGATTGCTTCAGTCTCCAGTCCAGGGAACTTGTTCCTATTTCCCTAGGCTCCCTGGCTTTCCCATTCTCTAGAGGCAGCTTTCTACTTCATCAGCCTCTTTCCAGCTATGGGGCCAATTGAGCTGAGGGCAGAAGTTTGCATTTGGAGAAGGGTAGGGGTAGGAGCAAATCAAGAACTCAGAAGACAAGGAAGGAAACCAAGGAAGGGAGGGAGGGATGGTTTTGGAGAGGCAGCGGTGTGCAGTGCTTCTTAAACTGTGGGTGGGGACCATCTGGCAAACGTAAAAGGTTTCTGAATGCTCAATAACCAAAAATTAATTAAAAATCAAACGTAATGAATTCCGGGTGTTTCTGGAAGCTCTTGCCTATGTTGCATCATGCAACTTCACTGTACCCTTGGTTCTGAGCACAAAGCATGCACACTTTGCACTGTACATGCCCTCATGCTGCTCAAATGCTGCCTAAAGGAGAAAAGGGGCTTCAGTGGAAAAAGTTTAAGAAGCCATGAGAGAAAGAGCAGAGGAGGAGGGTGGCAAGTGGGTTAGGGAAGATGAGTAGGGTGGGACGTCAGGAAAAGTCACTTGCTTTGCGGTGGTGTGGAGAGAAAAGAATAAAGGGAGAAGCCTCAGGGAAGCCAGAGACATGCCTAGAGGAAGGAGCAGAAAGAGCACAGGTCAGGAGATGGGTTAATGCGTTATAGGGTCTGTGCTGGAAGACTCTCTAGAGCTTCCTAGAGCTTGGACCTCACTGGCTTAGTCCCTGGGAAACCAGGGTCACCTTTACTCCTGGAGGAAGCATCAGAGAACAGGCATTCAACCCATTACATCCTACTTTCTAACCAGAATTCCTATTTGGCGGCTCTCTGAACTCCCAGATTCCACATTTTAAAATCTGAAACTATATACTCAACAGACATTTTCACGTTGCTTCATTCATGTTGCCAGGAGTCAGAATATTTTATCAGTGTTACAGAAAAGGAAACTGAGGCACGAGATAAAATTTACCCATGATCACACAAGGAAGAGTCAAGGGAAGAACCTATGTTTTCCAATTTATAGTTTAGTCTTCTACTCACCAGACCATCTTCATTTGATCAAACCAGGTAATAAGCAGAAATTCTCTGAAGACAGAGTTTCTAATTCTAGCTGAGGCTTTCTTCACATTCTTATCTGGGGTAATCTAGATGTCGCCTACTTTCCAATTCTACAAGACTTAACAGTACCATTTACTCAGTGCTTTCAAAAGACAAATACAATCAACTTCAGAGAACCAAGCTAATCGCCTACAAAGACCCACTAAAGTTAGGGCCCCTTTTGTGTCATGGACCCCTTTGGCAGTATGGTCAAGCCTAAGCACCTCTTCTCAAAGGATGTTTTTAAATGCATAAAACAAAATATATAGGATTACAAAGGAAACCAATTGTATTGAAAGATTAGTTATCAAAACATTTTTTTTAAGTTCACAGGCTCCCTGTCCAGAATGTCTGTTGTAAAATATCAGTAGTAAACCTCCTAAACATTCCTGCTTGTTGACTGCCCCTCCTCCTCTTCTTCTTCTTCTTCCTCCTCCTCCTCCTCTTCTTCCTCCTCCTCCTCCTCCTCTTCTTCTTCTTCCTCCTCCTCCTCCTCTTCTTCCTCCTCCTCCTCCTCTTCTTCCTCCCCTTCTTCTTCTTCCTCCTCCCTCTCCTCCTCCTCTTCCTCAATAATACTCTCTCCACCTTTGCTTCTCTCTGTAATTCTCTACCCTGCTGCCAGAGTCATCTTAAAGCACAGATCTGATCATATATATTACTTTCCAGCTCAAAATCTTTCAATGACTCCCCACTGCTTCTAGGATAAAAACTCCTCAGCTTGGTGTTTAAAGCTCTCACAAATCTCCCTGGGAACCTACATTTCTGGTGCCCACCTTTCCCTGGCTTCGGCTCCCCACTGTGAGCCTAGCTAGCACCTCCCCGCCTTCTGTAACTCTCTCCTCTCTGCCTTAATTATCTTCCCCTTGACCCAAGCCCCACCTCCCATTCCAAGGTCAGCCCTTTCCTCTACCCCACCCTCATATTATTATTTATTTCATTTATTCTATTCAGTTTGCAAAAGTTGATGGCTCCCCAGGCCTGGAACAAATTCTCTCCCTGCCTCCACAGTTCTAGATCCTTACCTTGGTGTAGTAGACTGAACAAGAGAAGAATCCAGGAACAGACCTTGGTTCAAATCTCTTCTGACACATTAACTGTGAGACCCTTTGGAGTTGCTTACCTTCTGAGCCTCATCTCCAGTCGTCCTGATGCGTATCTGGCCACTGGACTCGGACGGCCCCAAAGGAGAACGTGAGGCTGGTGACTCTGCACAGCCCTGCCTCACTTAAATCCAATTCACTTGCGTGTCATGGCATCACCTTTTTGATGTCAGTGTCCTCTTGGAGAACGCAGGACACACAAGACCAACGTCACCTACAAAACGAAGGATGGAACTAGACACCTTCTACGGTCCCTTCCCCTTGACATCCCTGATCCTTTTTTCTTCCTAACTCTTTTTTCTTTCATTCTACTTTCTTCCCACCCCACCCCTCCCCAACCCACCCCACCTTCCTCCTCTGGTTCCTTTTTCTTAACCTTCCCCTACCAAGCCCGGGAATACCTGCTCTTCCTAGCTCTTCCCAGTTGTTATAATGCTCTTTCCCTATTAAAAATGTCTTTGAATTTACTTACCTCTTTATTGCCGAATTTTGTTTAACCCCCCCCCCCCGGCCCCGCCACCCCAGTAGAACTAATAAGCTCGTTGAAGGCAGGCTCTCATCTCTTTTTGTATCCCCAGAGCCTAGACAAACCCTTAAACAGTGGAGGCACTAAATACATTTTCTCAAATTGAATTGGATTGTTTAGGTCCTTTCCAGCTCTGAATCCTACGGTCCTATTCTTTCTACCTTCAAGGCTCTTCCTGATGTCACTGGAGCTGCATATAAATTGGGGGTGGCTGGAGAAATAAGATGAGGGAAGACACCTGAGGAACAGTTCAGAGATGGATGGGGGAGGGGAAAGAGAAGAAACTGGAAAGTGAAGCCCGAATGCCAGGAGAAAGGGAGGAGGGGGCTGAATGAGGAAGGAGCAAGTGGCAAGGAAAGACTGGGGAGGGATTCCCAGGCTCGGTAGGGGAGGGATTAGAAAAAGGGACTAGGAAAGAAAGGCGAGGGAGAGGGGAGGAGGAAGAAAGTAGAATGAGAGAAAGAAGTAGAGGGACTGGATGAAATGAGAAGGTTAAAGAGAAAGGGTGAGGAGAGGGGGAGGGGACTGGAGGGATGGAGTGATGGGGAGAGGAAACTAAGGGGGAAGATTGAAGGGAAGCTGGAGGAGGGGGTGGGGTAGAGGAGAGGGCTGGCCTTGGGAAGGGGAGGTGGGGCTTGGGTCAGGAGGAGGGTAATTAAGGGAGGGGAGGAGAGGGGCCCAAAAGGATGGTGGGGTTGGTCTCTGAGCAGCAAGGGGGCTAGAGGAGGTGCTGGCTAGGCTCCGAGCTGGCAGGGAGAGCAGGGGGAGCATGATGCTTCTGGCTGGCCCCAGCCTCCCAGAGCTGGGCTCGTGGGTGGGGAGGAGGACACTGGGCAGCCCCTGGGACTGTGCCAGCTGAGCCCCTGCCTGGTCCCCGCTTCCGTAGCTCCCCCTAACTTGAGCCTTTGGAGCAATGCTATGGAGAAACTGGCAGCCGGGCTAGCTGGTCTCCACTGGAGCATGGGGGCTTTCCCCTTGGACCTCATCGTCAGCCGCTGTCGTCTGCCCACACTCGCCTGCCTAGGGCCAGGTAGGGGAAAGAAGAGGAGAGAGGGAGGGGGAAGCTGTGGACCAGGTGAGCCAGGACCAGGATGCTGGAACAGGAGGGAATCTGGGAGTGACAGGAGCGAGGGAGGGGAGGGAAGGGGAGAGAGAGATGAAAAGAAAGGAAGCAGGAAGAGGGAAAAGGGGGGCCAGGCTGGGGGGTAACCTGAAGCAGGTGGGGCCTGGGGGAGAAGGGCAATGGGGTGCACTGCTCTGCCAGGCTTTCGAGGGTCCGGGGAAAGTTGTTAGTTCTTTGCCAGCACAGTCCTGGGAGCACTCTGTCACTGCTTCCAGCAGAGCCCCTCTCTTCTCTTCTCTTCTTCCTCCCTCTGGTCCCTCCAGCCTCCCCCTCAGCCTCCCTTTGTCCTTTTGTCTCTCTGCCCTTTCACCTTTCTTTGCCCGCCCCCCTCTCCTCGATATCCCACTCCTCCGACCCTTCTCACTTTCCCAGTCCCATCCCTTTCTTTGCTAGGTCCATCCCTGACCCTCTTCTCCCAACTATCAGCTGGAAGCCACCTGTGCCTTCCTCATCCCATGCCATTCCTGTGTTCCCTCCCCCTCCTCATGTCTCCAATGTCCCTTCCCTTCCCCCCTGCCCTTTCTCTGCTTCCAACTGCTTCCTTCTCCTGGTGGCCCAACACACCCCAGTCAAACCTGGGGAGGTGAAGGGGGGGAACTACTTTGCAGAAGGAGGAATAGGAGGGGATGGATGCCTGCCTGAGAGGGGAGTTCCGGCTGCCTGGCTGGGGTGAGAAGGGGGAGGGGAAATGGAGATGGGGCCTAGCTGCCTGGCTGGGGGTTTTGTATAAGAGAAGAATAGGGGTTTGGCCAGCCTTGGCACACTCACTTCCCAGAATGCTAATGGGGCAAAGAGGCCCACCAGCCCCTCCCCCCAACCCACACTGCTCAGGGCTGAGGATGGCCCTACCCAAGGACTTGGAGATGAGACTGAGAAAGGTGGGAAGGAGGGAGGGAGGGAGGGAGGAGATGTGAAGTTGTGTGTGTCCTGGGAGGGTGTCAGCAGGTGGGAATTGGAGTATCAGGTACTAGGCAGTCAGTACAGTAGAAAGAGCATTGGCTGTAGAGTCAGAGGTCCTGGGTTCAGATTCTGTGTGGCCTTGGGCAAATCACTTGGACCTTATTTTCCTTATCTATAAAATGAAGGTGTTGGACTAAATTGCCAGCTCTGTGACCCTCTTGACCTCTGTGTATGCCCACAGTAGTGGATATCAGCAGGTCAGGTGTGGGGAACAGTGTCCTAGGACCAGTGGACCTGTGGGTCAGTGACCAGGTATCTACCTACCAATGAGACACCCACATGTGACTCTGGGGAAAGCAGCTCTGCCCCAGGCAGATGATGAAGCTGGAACCTCCTGGGGAGGGCAAGAACCAGGGAATGAAGGGGCCTCGGAACTAGGAAGAGTCCCACCTGTTTGCTTCATAGATGACTAAGGAAATTGATTTGAGCAAGGTCACACAGGAGAGAAGTAACAGAATTGAGATTCAGACCCAGGACTCCTGACTGCCAGTCCAGTGTTCTTTCCACAGTACCCAGCCTTGGATTGGGGGTCAATGATTAAATTCTTGGGCCATCCCTTTAAGGTCATCCCTCCCCAGGCATGCTCTCACCATGCAGGCTGGTCCTTCCATGCTTCTTAGGTCCCAAGTGATACCGAATTTAGCTGGGTAGTAGTTATCCTTTTGGGGAGGGCATAAGAGGGGAGTGGAGGGAGCCTTCTGGTTCCTGGCAAGGAAGCAATCAGGAGGATGTCCTCTTCTCCCCACCCCCCATCATGCCCACGGCTGCCAGGAGAAGCCCTTCAGATTGAAAATTCTAGGCTCCTCCTGCTGCCCTGGTAACAGTTGCTGGGGTTAGAGAACCCACTTCGTCCAAGCCCCTCCCTATACCCTTCTTCTCTTAACAACCTTTGGCCAATGTCTCCTTTCTTCCCTCCCTCCCTCCCTCCCCACCTCTCTCCCCACTTCCCTCTCTCTTTTTCTCTGATTCTGTTTCCTCCCTCCCCCTCCCCCCGCCCATTGCTGGTGTCTTTCTGGCCAGGAAAAATGGGAGAGACATGGAGGGAGCCAGGAGTCTTCTTCAAAGTGCTGCCGGCCTCTAGATTTAAAGTCCAAGACCAGAATTTAGTACTATTTAGTACCTGTAAGGAAGCCTGTTTATTTCCTTCCCTGGGATTCAGGACTAGCTTTCCTCATCTGTAAAATAAATGAGTTGGACTAGGTGTTCTTGAAGCTTCCTTCTAAGTGTAAATCTTATATTCCTAATGAAGTGGGGAGACCTTTAGAATTCAGAGGTGAATCAGAGATGGAATTGTTGAATGAATGTATGCATTGAATGGGAAATCGAGGCACCTGTCACTAACCATAGGCTACAATTTGAGGCTGATGTCCTCTGAGGCAGCATGGCATCGTGACTAGAGCTGATATTGGAACCAGGAAGGCCTGGGTTCAAGTCTTGCCTCTTCTCACATGAAAGTCATGTGACCCTGGGCAAGTCACAACTCCAAAGTGCCCCAGGCAATGTCCTAAGACCATAAGTTACCAAGAAGGGGGTAGCTGTACAAGTTCCTCCTTGGGATCTTGTGATGAGCTACTGATGAAATCACAAGTCAGGTTAATATAAAGGTTGTGAGAGGGGGTATCCCGACAGTTCACCCCATCCAGTACTTCCCAGAGATCTCAGCCTGGTGAGTGGCTGAGGACGGGTCCAGAGGAAGGGAGGGACAGCTCCCTTACTGGGAAGGGCCCTTCAGAAATGCAGAAAGCCACAGTGATGATGGCTCTGAGTTACCGCATGAATCTAGCCTGTTTCTGTTGGCAGCCTTTCTGCTGTCTGTGCTCTTTGGAATATGACTGACTGGACAGTGAATGGTGGTGGTGGGGTGGCGGGGTGGGGAGCAGTCCCCTAAGTGCCCGGCTGAGGGCTGGACATATGAGTGTTCCGCCTCCAGAGAGATTCCACCTGAGACCTTCCTAGGAGAGGGCAGGAGTTAATATCATTGCTTGCTGAGTCTGTTCCGTCTTTCTCCCCTTCCTGGCCCAGGGGAGTATGTGGAGGGGGTGAGCCAACAGGATGTCCTGCTCATCCACTCCTGCCGCCAGTGGACAACGGTGACAGCCCACAGCCTGGAGGAAGGGCACTATGTCATCGGGCCCAAGATCGATATCCCGCTGCAGTATCCAGGTAGGGCCTGGAGAGATGCAGGAAGATACCAGCTGTAGTGGCTGGGAGGAAGACCAAAGGGAAGCTGGGGCTGGGGAGGGATGGACCTTCAGGCTTCCACCTTCCATTGAAGGAGGGCACAGAATGACAAGGGCCCAGGATCATGGACTCAGAGCTGGAAGGAACCTGAGAGGCCATCTAGTTCCAACCCAGGGCTGGAGGCCAGGGCCCTTCCTGCGGCCACTTCTCTGAAAAGGGCTGCGAGTAGTTGGAGGGTCGGTATTGCCATGGGCCGATCCCATTCCCTTCCCGGCATTCTCTCTTGCTCTTTGAGCCATTTTCCTGAGGGCTCTGTTTCGGACTCTGGCCTGCTAGAGAGCCTCACAGACAGCCTAAGCTTCCTGAGCGGCCCTCCCTAGATGTGCAGTGAAGAAGATCCCCTGGGCCCTATGGAATGCAGGAATCTGCTTCCTGTTTCAGAATGACAAGGGGCAGATGTTACCAAAGGGGACACACTGGCACCTTGTTCTTAATGTAGCTGACTGACTGACACAAGTAGTAGCCACTTAAAAGTAACTTTTTGGTACAGCTCATCCTGACCCCAGTATACCACCGTGCAGCTTCCTTGGTCGGGGTCAGACTTGTTATTTCGTTGTTCAGTCGTGTCCAACTCTATGTGACCCCATTTGGAGTTTTCGTGGCAAAGACACTATAGTGATTTGCCATTTCCTTCTCCAACCCATTTTCCAGATGAGGAAACTGAGACAAAAAGGGTTAAGTGACTAGTCCAGGATCATACAGCTAATAAGTAAGTGGCTGAGGTCAGATTTGAATTCAGATCTGCTGACTCCAAGCCTGTTGCCCTGTCTACTGTGCCACCTAGCATCCTCCAGACTAGTTAGTTACTTGTTAAATTCCTGGAGAAGCTCTGATCTTGAGAGATGAGTCAAGAGACCTTAGATCCAAATCCTGGCTTGGATACCCCCCAAGGTTATGATTGTGACCAAATCACTGACCCTCTCAAAGCTTCAGTTTTTTCCTCTATAAAATGGTGACAATATTTAATAATTAATAAACATGTTTAGGTGCCTACTATATTCCAGGAAATATACTAAACACTGGGGAGATAAGTATGAAAAAGAAAAACAATCCCTGCCCTCAAGGAGTGTGTTATTGGGGAAGACAACACACAAAAGCAACCTAAAGAGAAAGAAGAAAGTACCTGGGGCATGATGGAGAAGTTCAAAGGAGTGTCGCCAGGTGGGAAATATAGATGACTGGACTGGCCTGGCCACCCTCCTTGAATGGAGGTTTTGGAGCTCATTGGTCTGTCCTCCAATCAGAACTCTTCTTTATGTTCACAGCATAGAAGTCTGAGTTCTTGTTAGTCCTGACTCCACCATGTGAGTATGTGACCTTGAGCAAATAATTTTACCCTGTGCCTCAGTTTCCCCATCTGTAAAATGAGATTGAACTTGGTGATCTCTAAGTTTCCTCCTAGCTCTGACGTTGTATAGGCTCCCTAACTTCAGGAACAGTACTCCCTTTCTGACCCCAGGACCTGTCCTGAGGCCTTTGAATGAGGGGCTATCAGAGATAAGAGCTAGCTGTAGGTCATCAGGAGTGTCTAGAATGGCCTGAGGTAGGGAATCTCAGGTCTGCAGTCTCTGCTGGAATGGCTCCTTTCAGCTACTATTCAAGTTCAGGGATTCAGCCTTCTTACAGTTTTGTCTGCCAAGCCCTGAGTCTCACAAGGGGCCAGAGAGCAGAGCACTCTCATCCAGGGTGCACTTCCTCCATCCCTGGTTGGCCAGCTACCCCTCCCTCTTCCCTCTCCTCCCTCCCCCTCTCTCCTTCCTACTCCCTCCCTCATCCCCTTGAGATGACCACAATGCTCTGGGGGTGGTGATCTGAGTAGGGAAAACTTCCATTGGCTTATGACAAGCTGGGAGAGCCCAGGATCCAGGTCTCTAAAGTTGGGTGCTGATGCTTGACAGGGTTGGGGGGGAGGGAGATAGGCAGGCTAAGGAGTGAGTAGGTCGGAGATGAGAGGGTGGGGGAAGGGATCCCTATAGCAGCCAGGGAGGGGATAATGAAGCACTAAGTGTGGTCAGCCGGACACCGATTCCTCCCGATGAATTAATAATGAGAAATAGAGCTCAGAGAAGGGAGCAGGAACCTGGGCTGTCCAGCTGTCCTCATCACACAAGAGGAAGGGAAAAAGAAAAGGAGGGGTTTGGCAGGGGACAGAAGAGACAAGGGATCCTTTTTATTGGGGTCAAGTGGGAGGCATCTTCCCTTTACTGGGGTTCTGGTTCCCAGACTATGGGGCTTGGCTCTTGCTCCATGGGGAGAAGCTGTATCAGGTGGAATGGAAGACGGGCAGTCAATAACCCTCTGTGACCAGTTAGGTACCTTTATTTGACTTTGGGGAAGTAACTTAACTTCTTTGGCCTCAGTTTCCTTATCTGTAAAATGAGAGATTTAGACTGGATTTCTGAGGTCTTTTCTAGCACTAACATTCTATAGTCGTGGGGCATGAGGCTGATTTTTCTGTCAAGGAGAATCCTTCCATTCATTCAGGAGACTTTTACTTAGCACCTAGTAATAACAATAACAACTAACATTTCAGTAGCACTTTAAGATTTGCAAAACGCAAATATCTCATTTTATCCTCGCAATAACCTTGAGAGGTAGAAATTATTACCCCCACTTTACAGATAAGGAAACTGAGGCAGAGGTTAAGTCACTTGCCCAGAATCACACAGCTAGGAAATGTCTGAGGCTAGATTTGAACCTGGGTCTTCCTGACTAAAAGCCCAGTGCTCCATCTGTGTGCTGGCTCTGGGTTAGGTGGGGTGGGGGGATACAGAGAGGGAGTAAGACCATCTTGGAACTCTGGATCAAATAAGGCAGATAGCATATTTGCATTAAAGCACAAGGAAAATGTGAGGGCTGATGAATGCGTGAGCGGGCAATTTCTGCCAAGTGGCTTGTGGGTGGCACAGGCATTCCTCAAGGGATGTGGCTTGGTGGTCAGAACAGCTCCTTGGGGAGGGAGGGTTTAGGAGGAGGAGCTGGACAGAGGTGGGAAGAGAAGAGGGACACGCAGACAAGCAGGGGGTAGGATCAGGGGGCAAGGGGAAAGGTCAGGGGCTTCTACTCCATGCCCCACGCACAGGAAACGCCTCCTCCTCCTCCTCCTCCTCCTTCCACCAGCTCGGCTGATGGGGAAGCTAGACTCTGGCTGGGGGGGGGGGGGAAGAAGTGGATCGGGCACCATGGTAACATCGATTTTCCTGACCACATCCTCTCCCCAAGCTTCCCTGAATCAGCCCGAACCTCCCCTGTCTAGGACTCTGGCTTTGGCCCATCCCAGCTTGACTGGGGATAATGGGATGAATTCCTCCTGGTCCCTGGCTGGTCAGGGGGTGGGCTGCCTACCCTCTCTCCCTCTGGGTATGGATAAATGTGGGGGTTGCTCTGACCCCAGTCTGAGGAGACCACTAGGCTCAGTACGTGAGCTCAGACATCTGCTTCCTGGCTGCTTGTCATCTGTAAAGCAATGGAATCCTCTTCACTCTTAGTCATATGTGTCTGTCCTCTGGGGCTAGCACAAAGCTTCCCCTTCTTCCCAGGAGGGCCCTAGTCTGACTAATAAACCTTTACATAGCACTGGCATTATGCTAAGTGCTTTACAATGATCTCATCTGATCCTTACAACAGCCCTGAAGGTAGGTGCTATTATCTCCATTTTACAGATGAGGAAACTGAGGTAAACAGAGGTTAAGTGACTTATCCAGGATCACACAACTAGTGAGTGTCTGAGGCTAGATTAGAACAGATCTTCCTGATTCCAGGCAGTTAGGTGGCATCGTGGATAGAGCACTGGGCTTGGATTCAGAAAGACTTATCTTCCTGAGTTCAAATCTGGCCTCAGACACTTACTAGCTGTGTGACCCTGGGCAGGTCACTTAACCCTGTTTGCCTCAGTTTCCTCATCTGTTAAAAAGAGCTGGAGAAGGAAATGGCAAGCCACGTTGCCAATTAAACCCCAAAAAAGGGTTGATGAAGCGTCAGACAGGATTGAAAGGCCTGAACAATGACAACTTCCTGATGCCAGGCCAGGCACTATCTACTCTGTCTACTGTGCCACCTGGCTGCCAGGACAGGGTTTGGGGGGGGCGGTGCTTTCTGCTATCTCTTCCTCTCCAAGGTAGCTCTCAGGTATGTGCTCCTGGCCAGGGAACTCAGAATCTAAGGGAACAGAGAAGAAGGCAAAGGGTGACCATGGACCTGATGAAACAGATTCCACAAAGCCCCTGATAGAATTGTCCATGCTGTGTCAGTCGAATCTCATAGGTCTGTGTCTGTGGTGAATCACCATTATTCCCAAACGTTTGGCTGTTGTCCTTGCTCTTGAAGAGGACCAAAATGACAGAGCAACATTAAGGTCAAGGTACAGAGTGTCTGAATGTAGCTGATCAGACCAACCCGAGCTCAGAAGGCTCCACCGTGGGGAGGGCACAAACATTCCATAGGAACCAGATTTCACAAATAAGTCTTCAGTACCTACCATGTGCCAGGTCCTGTGCTGGGAGCTGGGGTTACGTGAATTAAGCATCTCCATGTGTAAGATGATGCTATTCATCAAGGTTGGAAAGATATGGTCTTTGACATACAACCTGGTGGGGAACCTTGAGACAGCCAGATTGTGAAGGGTTTGAGTGTTGGATATGGAGTCAGGAAGCCCTAAGCTTGAATCTTATGGATTCCAACTGGCCAGTCCTAAAATCAAAGCCATAGACACCCACTAGGCACATCACTCACCTCTCTAAGCCTCAGTTTCCTCATCTGTAAAATGAAGATAACATAGCACCCACCTCACAGGCAAGTAACAATCAGATGATCCCCACACATGAGCACATCGGTCATTTTACAACCTCAGATTACTTCGTAAAGTCAGCTTCTAACTTGTGACAATAATAACAGTGACCCGTCATTGGCTCCATCTCCTTCTGGTTGCTTTTCTGCCGGTGCCACCGTTTTTTATATACTTACAGTCAGTAGGTATTCCCATTCTTTTTTCCCCTCTTTTCCAGTTTGTTATTTTTTTTTCTGTTCCTCTGCACTGATGAGAACCCAGTTTCTTCAGGTGTTTCTGAATCATTGAGCATATAGACTGTTCTCAGTTTTTCTCCTTTAAAAATATAGCCACTATGGGTTTTTAAATTTTTATACATCTTTTTCCCCCCTAGCAGATTGTCTTCTTACTCACCTTCCCTCCCTAATATTCAATCTCTCCTTGTCTACTGGTTCTTTCTCTGATTCCTAGACACAAACTCAAGGAAAAAAGAAAAAACAAAAACCACCTTGCTAGATCCTATCAGGGGCAGCTAGGTGGCACAGTGGATGGAGCACCAAGCATGGAGTCAGGAAGATTCATCTTCTTGAGTTCAAATCAGGCTTCAGACACTTGTTAGCTGTGTGACCCTGGGCAAGTCACTTTTTTTAGTTGAATATCTTTATTTTTTTAAATTGATTTGTTTATTTACTTTTGGTTTACAAGATTCAGTTCCAGAATCCCTTGAGTTTCAAATTTTCTTCCCTCCCTTCTCCCCCACCCCCCACCCATGGCAGCTTGCAATCAAGTACAGGATCTGCAGATACTTTCACATTGGACATTAGTCTGGTTGTATAGAAGGGTTGTAACCATTGGAGTGAACAATGGGAAAGAAGAAACAAAACCAAACATGGAAAAGAAAGAGAGCAGGTAGTTTGCTTCAGTCTCCATTTAAACTGTTCTTTCTAGATCTTTCTCTGAATGTAGACATCTCCTTCCATCCTGAGACTTGTGGAGTTGTCTT
>CM053585.1:177664607-177691793 GCA_028646515.1 Pseudochirops corinnae | reverse complement strand
GACTGCGGGAGGGGGGACACACTGGGATGGCTGTTTTGGGGTGGTGGGTAGGGGAAAGAAGGGGAGAAAATATGTAACTCAAAATCTTGTGGAAATGAATGATACAAACTAAAATAAAATTAAAAAAAAAAAGAAATGAGAAGGGAGATGGTTTCAGAAAAACCTGAGAAGACCTATATTAATTGATGTAAAATGAAGTGAGCAGAACCAGAAGAACGTTATACACATTTACAGCAGTATTGTAACAATGATCACTTATGAAAGACTTAGCCACTCAAATAATAAATTTTTAGAAAATAACAATATTTGCTTGTTTCTATCTCATTCAATTATATTTTTGTTTACATGAGATGATATACAGTAAGTTGTTTTGAATTAATTAAGAAAATGCCATATAAATTTATCACATCAGGTTAAACTCTTCATTCAGTAAAGACAGTGTAAAGAGGGAGATAAAATTGATTCAGCACTTTATAGACTTCAGCTAGTCAGATGAAAAAATTGTTAAACATAAGACGCTTTGTTAGATGTTGTAGTAGATATAAAGAAGTTTTAAGGTAAAAAAGACAAAAACTTGTTTTAATAGTGTTTTATTTTTCCCAATTACATGTAAAAACAATTTTTAATGTTTATTTTTTATAAAATGTTGAGTTCTAAATTTTCTCTCTCTCTCTCCTCTCTTCCCCCTCCCTAAGATGGTAAGCAATTTGATAAAGTTTATATATGTACAATCATGTAAAACTTTTTTCCATATTGGGAAAATAAATACATTTTTAAAAGGTTAATTAACAATATAAGAAATAACACAGAATATTACTTCTGATTACTGAAACAGAAGCACAGTTACATGCTACTGTTGAATAAGAATTGAACACAAAAGCTAAACACAGCTACTGTTCCTTCAGTTATTATTAGGTATAAGTAGAAACTTAAGAAGTGGAAAGAGTCATTAAATACAGTGCCTTCTTTGCTTACATAAGCCCTGGTTTAACACTTCCCAGTGTGGGCAGAGGCCCTCTTAGCACATGGGCTATGACATAACTAGGTGGTAGCTTCAGAGACTTCACACTTTTTATTCAGTTTTATTACACCTTAATTTTTTATTTTAGTTTATTTTTCAACACTTTAAAGTTGTAATATGAATAAATGCTACTGTTATGTCTTTTAGGTGATCAAGACTGGAATTGAACATGGGAGTGAGGCTGGCTACCTCTCTGAATCTCAGGTAAAAGCAAATATGTGGAATTATTTCTTCTTCCTTTCCATTTAGGAAACTCCACATTTTAATAATTCTGGTTCAGTATAAAGGCAAGGAAACACTATATCTGAGTTAACAAATTATTTTTTTCCAACTGTTACATATTAAACTCATGTCTTTGCACACCCTTCTTCTACATGGTAGGTGACGTAGGTGTTTAAATATTTGGAACGTTGGAAGGTAGGAAGTCAACATTGCTTTGTAATAGCAATATAAAATTCATTTACAGCACCAGTAGCAAAAAACATAGCAGTTACAAGGAAAGCAGTAGAAAAATTACTTAGAAGAATTACTCATTGTATAAAATAGTAGTTCCCAACTTATTTGATAAAAAACCCTTAGGAGGTAGAGTCATTACAGGTGTTCTGAACATTAGTGTGTGTCAAGCACTGACGTTTTGAGGTACCTAAACCTGTGATTTCCTTGGTATGGGAAACTCCCTCTACAAATGTAGGTAAGTAAATAACTTGCACGTTATAGTTTTTCTCAGTTGGCATTTCGAGGCCCTGAAAAGTTGTTGGACCAAAACCCTGGATTTAATAGCTGAGTCCAGTTCTCTGTCCACTAATTCATCCTGCTTCATGATTGGGAAGTAGAAGATAATACAAAGTTACTATGAATTCAGCAATGATTCTTTATGGATTTTTATTGTGTTAATCGATAGATACTAATAGTACAACTCTTATCATAGAGACCTATGACATTGTTGACATTTTTTAAATGTCTTCATATTCAAAAAGTTAAGAACTAAGGGTATGTAATTTAGTGTAGTAAAATCAAAGAACAAATTAACTTCTGGTCAACAGGATCCATATCCTAAATGTATTCCTTTATTTGGTTTCCTTTACTTTTTAGAAATTTGGTGAACTTGCGATGACTAAAGAATCTAAGGCTTTAATTGGTCTCTACAATGGTCAGGTTCTTTGCAAGAAGAATAAGTTTGGAACTCCACAGAAGACTGTTACGTGAGTCAGCCCCTAAACTGGCAGAAACACAAAGTTGTCTAGGGAACAATGACTCTGTAGTGAATTCTTGGTTTTTAATGCTTTCTTTGCCTTTTCCCTCTGTTCCTACTAAAACTATTGGCTTTTAAATTGCAATCCTTTGTTCGTTTTTTTTCATACCTTTCTGTTACTTCTATAGAGGCCCTTCCTTGTTTACAGTTTCACTGGATATAGGAATCTTCAAAAAATATGGTCTGTGGCATACCTTCTTCTTTTCTTTCTATGCCATACATATACATACCTTCTTACATAGTCTGTATATCTATATACATACACATTCACACATATTCTGCTTAATGAGCTAATCCTCTCTGTGTCCCATTTAAAACAAAACACAAAAAATTATTAAAACCTAATTGTACTCAGATGTTGAGTTCAAATTCTCTGAGTTATTAATCCAAAAATTGATATTTTTTCTGTGCCTGTGCTCTCCTCAGCCATTCAGTTCTGTGCTTCCTAAATGTCTTACTTTCAGATCCTCTGCCTTGAGAGTATATAAGCTAAAAATGAAGACCAAACTAATGTTTGTGAAAAATATATAAGTTGTGAAAATTTTCAAATTGTCTGAGACTTAAAAGATCCTAGCAAACAGGACCTGCTTTGAAATAGGATATATAGCTTTGATCCGCACAAAAATTAAGTCTTCCCATTATACTCAGTGATTGATGATTTAGTAATTACAGGACCAGAAAAAATCTTGTGTCATGAAAAGATTAGTATTGATATTCATACTACATACACTTGTCATCTATAGGATATTTTCTCTAACCTGTTCTGTGACCATTTAGTTCCTTTTAAATTTATCATTTATTCCAGTTGGGAAAGACAATGTAGTATAGTTCAGAGACTACTTGATTTAGAATTATAGGTCCTGGATTTGAGTCATAGCTTTGCTACTTACCTGTGTGGCTTTGGGAAAGAAACTTAACCTCTCCTTGGCTTTACTTTCCTCCTATGTAAAATGAAGGGGTTGGATTAGATGAGATATCTCTAAGGTCCTTCTAACTCTGAATCCTATAGTCCCCTTGGGTCTGAGCTTCCAGAGAAATTCCTTTTAGAAAGTCAGAAGTATGGCTTATTTATTTTTAAACTTAACAGCTACCTGTTCCTCTGAAAATGTTGAGAATTTGTATTCTCCTTGAGAACCAAATACAAACAAGCTTTCTCATTGGCTGAGAAATTATCTTGGTAATTGCCACAGTTTTTAATGTCCTTTAGCATTTAACTGTATTTCAAGAATAGGAAAAGATGATAAGATGCATTTTAGGGGGGGGGGGGTAATGTAGCTAGCTAGCTAGAGTGAAGCCTGTATTCTGCTTAAGTCAGACAGACATTGAAGAATGACTAAATAAATTTTGGTATCTGAACATAGTAGAATATAACTGCCATAAGAAATAATAACTATGAAGACTACAGAGAAGCATGAAAGATAAACTGATACAGAATTCATTAAGCCAAATCAGAAAAAACAATATACACAATGAGTATAGCAATTAGATGGAAGGAACAGAAACTGATAATGACCAAATTTGGCTCCAAAGAAGAGATAAGAAAATGGATTCTTCCACCTGTCTTTGGAGAGGTGAAAAATGGCGTATTTTGTTACATTCAGTTGATGTATTGGTTAATTTTAATGAAATGCCATTTTCCTTCTTATTTTATGTAAGTAATGATTCTATGAGTAGAGTAGGAGGACAGATATATTTGGAAATGATATCAATAAAAAATATCAAGTAAAGGATGTTGTGCTTGACATGATAGGCAGTTGTGAACCCATTATATGTTCTTGAGCAGGGGAAGAACATAATGAAGACATTGTATTAATAAGATTAATCTAACAACTACAGGTAGGTTTAATTGGAAAGGGAGACCAGTTAGGATTCTCTTGTAATAATTCACATTTGAAATGATGAGAGTTCTCACTGGGCTTGCATTGGGAATTGAAAAGGGGAAATTTTCATAGAAATTGTTTTTGGCCACCAAATACTTAATTTGGGGCATTTTAGAAGTTCATAAAATAAGGAAAAATATACTGTCCATAGCACTGTTACCCAGATATACATCACTGGGGGAGGGAACATGATCAGTACTGTTATTCTCAATCAGCAAAGATTTATTAGGCATCTACTATGTGCCAGGCACTGGAGATAGAAGCACAAAAAATGAAAGAATCCCTACTTTTAATGAGCTTATATTCTAATGGGGAATACAAGAAGTGTATATAAAAATATATACCTTATAAATATAAAATTAATAAGTACTTATATATATGTAACTTATACACATATATGTATAACATACATATGTATGTAAACATTTTTATTCAGATACACATAAAAAGTAGTTTAATACTGGATACTGTGGGATGGAGGGCACTAGCAGTGGGGAAACTCAGGAAAGGCTTCATGCGGATTATGGATGTCTCAGCAACATATTAATGGAAGAAGAGGGACTCTGTGAGGCAGAGGCAAAGAGAATGTGCATTCCAGGCCTCACAGTGACCAATATAAAAACATAAAGACAAAAGTTAAAGTGTCATGAATGAGGAACAAAAATAAGGTCAATTTATGTGGATTATAGAGTGAGAGGGTGGAAGGAATACTATCCAGCAAGACTGAAGAGGTAGGATGGTGTCAGACTATGCAGGGCGTCAGAAGACAGGTGTTTATATTTCATTTGAGAGACAATAGGATGCCATGGGAGTTGGGAGTAACGTGGTCAGATCTGAGATTAAGGAAAATTACTGTGTCAGCAGTATGTAGAGTGGAGTGGAGTGGTGAGAGACTGGAGGCAGGGAGACCAATCAGGAGTCTGTTGCAGTAATCTAGACTAGAGGTCATGAGGGCCTGAACTAAGGTGGTGGTTTTGTAAATGGAGAGAAGAGGTCAGGCAAACAATATTGTGAAGGGAAAATGAAGACTCCAGGCTAATACTGAGATTGTAAGCCCAATACAGTTGAAAAATAGTGGTCTTTGACAGGAAGGGGGAAAGATTTAAAGGGAAAAACAGTGAGTTCAGTTTTAGACATGTTCAGTTTAAGATGTCTCTGAGATAATCAGTTGGAAATATACAGTAGACAGTTGGTGACATGCACCTGTAAAGTTCAGGGGTGAGCTAGGGGCTGGAGGTAGAAATCTGTAAATCATCAGCATAGAGGTGACTGGTTAAACCCCTAAGAGCTGGTGAAGTGAACAAGAAAGAACACAGAGGAAGGGTTGTTGATCTTTTCTGTCATAGACTCCATTTGCTATCTGAAACCTGTGGACCCCTTCTCAGAATAAATTTTTAAAATTAACAATCGAAGGAAATGCTAAATTTCAGTTAGAGGCTAGTGAAAATATATAATTTTTTCCCATCTAAGTTCAGGGAAACCCTGAAATTTATCCATATCCCCTTTGGGGGTCCACGGACCTCAGAGTTAAGAACCCCTTGTGTAGAGGAGCTAGACAGGATCTTGAGTAACTTACACAGGTAGGGCCCTCATGTTGATATTGAGCCATCAAAGGAGACTGGGAAGGAGCCATCAGACCAATAGGAGGCAGACCAGGAGAGAGCAGTCTCAAGAAAACCCAGAGAGGAGAGAATGTCTAGGAGGAGTAGTCAGCAGTGTCACATGTAGCAGGTATTTCAAGAATGATTAGGGCTTGTGAAGAGATCATCAGATTTGGCAGTTAGGAGACTCCGTGTAACTTTGGAGAGAGCAGTTTTAGTAGAGTGATGAAGCCAGAAGTCAGAGGATAAAGGATGAAAGAGCGAGTGAGAAAGGAGGGAGTACAGGAAGCAAGCGTAGAAATCTTGTACAAGCAGTTTGAGAAAGGGAGGTTAGATACAGGACGATAGCTTAGAGGTCTAGTGAAAGGTTTTTTAAGGATGGGGTAAAGTGGGGACTGTTTGAATATAATGGGAAAAGAACCAGTTGATAGGGAGAGGGTGAAAATTCGAGTAGGAGAAATGATTGAGAATGCAATCTATTGGAGAAGACAGAAGGGATCTAGTGTATATATGGAGGGCTTGGCCTTGGCAAGGACAAGGGACACTTTTTTGTCAGAGGTTAGAGGAAGGCAAAAAATTGATAATGTTAAGGGTTTTCGGATGAGAATAAGAGAAGAGGGAGCTCATATTGGATAGCCTCAGTTTTTTTCAATTAAATAAAGGCATTGTCCTCAGCTGAGAGCAGGGACGAAGGTTGTACAGGGCTTCAGGAGGGAAGAGAAAATTTGGAATACCTCCTGTGGGCAGTAAATAAGGGAGGAAAAAAAGGATTGCCTTACTGCAGTGGGTGCTCAACTGAGGTGGGATAATATGAATTTGTAATGTTTCCATTCATCATTGTTGTGGGATTTCCTCCAGCTTTTATTGACTACTTATGAGTAGAAGTGGAACAGGTAAATGATGGGAATAATTCAAGGCTGAGATTTAGCTCTAGAAAAGCATCAATAAGACAAAGGGGCAAGGGATTCAAGAATAGAGGATAGTATAGAGTCGAAATGGCTAACCGTTGGGTTGCTGATGTCTGGTACTAAAAGGAGTTTGAGGAAGTGGGACATTAGAGAGTTTAAAAGGCAATTTACTCATATTAATCTCCTAGCATGAGGAAAAAAGAGAGGAAGATGATGACTCAGATGTTGAACTCCATGAGAAAAGAGGATAAATGAGGGTTAACATTCTATAGCTACACTAATATTTGTTTGGGCAGAGGATTTTAATTGTGTGGATTTCCAAAGAGGAAAGGTTACTAAGTGAAGCAGACAAAGGGAGAACCTGAAAGTAACAATGAATATTCCAGTTCTCCCTCCAGAACCAGTGTCATAGGTGGTCAGGGTGGTTAGAGAAGGTATATCTAGTGTGGTAGAGGATAGCCAGGAGATGGAGTGTTATCAGAGGTAAGCTAGATAGGTCTAAGACATGGATAAAACGTAGAAGAAAGGGGTCTAGAATGAAGGGGAGTTTGTTCACTATGGAACAGGGATTCTAGAGGGCACAATGTAAGGGGTGGGCAGGGTTAGACCGGGCATGGATTGGGTTATGTCGAGGGGGGTGGGGATGAAACAAATGAGGAGGAAGCAGGAGATAGTTTTCTCCCGAATGACTGCTAATTAATTTCTACAGGAATAGAGAGAGAAATAGAAGAAGCCATGGGGGCAATAGCGGACAATAGATGTGAGAAACAGTCGCCAAGGGGTAGAGCAGAAAAAGTTGAAGAGGATTTAGTCTGTTCTTTACCTAGGAGGCTGGTCAGGAGGGAAGAGTAAAACATTGGAGGATGGTAGGAGGTAGCCCCCTGGCTAGCCATCTTGGGCAAGTGACTTAACCTCTCTGTGGCTTTTGTTTCCTCATACATAAAATGAGGGGTTGGACTAGATGACCTAGTCATGTGAACACCACCAATCTCTGGTAGTCAGGCCTGAGCCTGGTTTTAACCTAGATCTGCCAGGTACAGCTGTCTCCTCTGATGTGGGCTGCTGAAACCAGAAGGCATACAAAGAACTTACAGCTAAATGAAAAGATAGCTTGAGAAAATAGATAAAGGAATTGGTGGTTAGTTTGATTATGGATTCTAAGACAATGAGAAACATCATTTGGTGAAATTCTTATGTATATTACTTTGTGGTATTACAAAAGCATCATGAAGGTAGTTTCGATTTATGTGCTGAATTCTATTGCAGAGGATGAAAAAGTAGAGAACTCAAGTTCCTCCCCACAAAAATCAGCATATACTTTGATACTCAGTGACTGAAGTATTGAAAGTGGGCTTTTAGGGTCGGCTAGGTGGCACAGTGAATAGAGTACTGCCCCTGGAGTCAAGAGGACCTGAGTTCAAATGTGGCCTCAGACAATACTAGCCGTGTGACCTTGGGCAAGTCACTTAACCCCAATTGCCCTGCCTTCCTCCTTCCAGAAAAAAAAAAGTGGGCTTTTGGGGAAGATAATAAAAACATAGTTCAGAATTAGGAAATGAAAGAGACCAGTATTTTGTAGAGTCTTCCCAGCTGTACAGATACTTTTTTCTAGAAGTTTTAAAAGGCAAAAGATGTGGTAAACACCAAACAACATTACAAAATATAAAATTGACTATATTTTAACAGATGTGAAGCTAATTTCTAAATTGGCTGTTTTTTATCAGTTCATCCTTTAAAGGAAAGGTCAGAATGACCAAGGACAAAGGACAAAAATGAAAAGACACCATTAGAACTCCAGCCTCACTTATTCAAACAGACTTTGATGCCAAAAATGAATAAAGAAAAAAAAACATTGCCATTGATTTCTATTATTTCCTATTGAAATTTGATATAAAGCATTTACCATAAGGCCATTGAAGCCCAGAAACTATCTCAGTTAGTAAACATTTGATCTGCTAGTCAAGCAGAAAGAAGTGACTTCCAAGTACAATGCCAGTTTAAGCTGTAGATTCATTTGAGAAAAGTTACAGAGCAGAGCATTGGAAGATGAGACATGCCTAATGAAACGGCCACAAGCTGATAAAGTGGAAGCAATTCTGAGGAAGCTTGGCAAGAGGCCCAGTTATGCCATATACTTGGAGGCCTATACCATTTCTAGATGAAACTGGGCAGAGATCATCAAATAGATGAAAAATGGAACAAATCTGTCAATGATTTCATTATCCATGACATTGGAAGCTGTTAGGTTTGAACTCTTTTACCTTAATCCCCAGTGTGTAATATAAGGACATAGAAATGTCACTAAAGAAGACAAAGATTTGAAGAGCAGTTGGGTCAGCTGGAGCACACACAAAATCTCTCTGTTGGAGGTGATGCAACTTTGAAAGTATTGAAGGATTGAGCCAGAGGGGAAAAACCAATGAAGAGTGAAGGAAGCTGAATCAGAAAATCAGTGCTTACAATTGCTAGAATAATATGAATAAAAAGAACACTAAACTGAAACCTAGCACTGAATAAGTGTAATAACCAGTCTTAGCCACTTATTTGTATTTAAAACAGTTTCTCATGTTGATTACGATGAAAATCCATTTCTTCCTGGTTATCACAATTGAAACCAAAATTATTTTCCTTGCATGGAACAGTTCTTGTGTCTGTATTTCATATTTATTTTTTGAGAATTTTTAATTTAAGTAAGATTGTAAAATGTAAGGATTTGCCAGTTATTAAAAATATATTTATAGATATGCTTTATTGTATAAGTAAATAAGTCACTTAATTTTTGTTCTTGCTTTGGTTAGCTCCCAGCTTGCCTACTGGCTAAGATACCTATCTTATAAATTATGTTTTAAGTAAGCAAAAGTTGATATCAGCAGTTCAAATCATTGTCCCCTTGTCTTAGGCAACTATCTGTTCTTGGAGCTGGTCTGATGGGAGCTGGCATTGCCCAAGTCTCTGTGGATAAAGGCTTGAAGACCATACTCAAAGATACTACAATAGCAGGATTAGGACGAGGACAGCAGCAGATTTTCAAAGGGTAAGTCTAAAGAAGAAAGGCTTTGTCTTTCCTGAAAAAAACTAATTTCTGTATGGGGGGAAAAAAAAAGAATTTTCTTACTTTCTAATATCTTATTTACCTGAATTTAATTAATAGAAAATACAATAACTGAATGATTAACCCAGATTCTCTTTGACTCTTAGTAATATTACCTCTCTCCTTTTACCTTATATTATGTTAGAAATGGTGATATGATTTTGCTATCTGCCAACAGGAGAAATTGATGTGTATATTATCTGTCTTAGGTCTTCATTTTCAAAAATATCACTTACCTTTCCCTGTAGCATCAAATCGGAAACTCTAGGATTCATTAGTTTTAATGTGACTCCTATGAGTCACAATATTAATGAGGTAAGACTATGTATTCCTTCTAGCTTACATTATATATTTATGGCTAAAACACAGTCAGAGGTGAAATAATACAGTAAGAGTGGGTCTGGGCTTGGATTTCATGAACTCAAGATTTCTAGGTTAGTATTTAATAAGCTCTGTACAGTCTGGTAGAATGGTAGTTGTAGTATCTCAGGTGGTCACTGAATTGACATTTATTCAGGATTTAAAAGCTGCCATCATTGCCTTATCTTTGAAATTAATGATTCCCTTCATGTTAGAGTGAAAAATAATTAGGCATGGACATTTTGCAAATCTCAAAACACGAAGTCTGTTCTGTTCTTCCTTGACAAGTAGTTCACATTTATGTAATTGAGAACATAGCCCTTAACTAAGTGAATTATTATTTTAATTAAAAATTACAAGTGAGTTCAATGTTCATTTATAGCAAAAGAAACTTATGCATTGCTGTTACTGCCCTTAACAAGCCTACACTTGATGGCAGAATGTATTTTATTCCAAATATTGGCAGATGAAGGGTTGGGGGAAAGAACCCTTAGGAAATATACATTTGAGGCCTAGTTTTCTCACTATCTGGCTATGTTAACTCAGGAAGATCAATTTCCCTCCTGTGGACCTGAGTTTCCCTACCTATAAAGTGATGGAGTTGATCTAGACAATTTCCAAGGTCCCTTTTGGTCTAAATCCCAGGAACTTATAAATTCTCTGGAATGAGAACTTTGCCATGGGAGCATCTTTCAGGCCCTATCTATTCTTGTCCTAGTTTCTAATTCTTACATACAACTGTAAAACTGTTGCTTGTGATCACCCTTGCACCTTACTTTCTTTGGGACAGAACTTCCTCTATCACCTACAAGTTTTCCTTCTCTCTGACCCATTAGCCTTGCTCCAGTACACCATTTCTAGCTCTATTTGTGCAGGTATCCTTGCCCTCTCACAGGAGCAGGTTTTACTCATTGGGGTAGTATGAGGATTAAGATTATAGCAACTAGTGATTTTTTCCACTTGGGAAGCTTTTCCCTATTAGCAAAATGTTATACGAAAAATCAGTTTAGAAGTATTGAGATTTGAACCCTTCCTGAGACCTCAGTTAATAGTTTAACAAACTAACTTTCAGATCTTAAGTTTATACCTGGTCCAGTGAATTAGAAAAAGGGATTTCAGTTGGTCTCTTTATTAAAATGAAGAAGTACGTTCAGAGGAATGAATGCTGGAATTGCATAACACATGGATTCAAATCTGATTCTTCCACCTACTACCTGTGTGACCTTTGGGTAAATCACTTAACTTATTTGGATTTAAGTTTAAAATTAGGGAGTTAGACAAGAAATCTTGAAGCTCCCTACTAGTTATAAATCTCGTCCTATAAAAGCCTTTGCTAGGAAAGTGGGGTCAGCCTAGTAAGTCTACTGTTTTCTTTGGAAGAATAAGGCAGAGCTCATGGAAGCATTAGTATTAAAGCAGAAATATATTCAGCTCCCTGAAGCTGACCCTAAAATGGTCCATAAATATTAAGCATTCATAGCTATGCTGGGTATCATGGGGAAATAAAAAATAAGTGTAAGCAGTTTCCTTCCTGCTCCCATGAAGCTTACAACCCTATGGAGATGGGACAAACACATTTGAAACCATTGCAAAAGTATTTTCAAGAACTATGTTTTAAAGAAATTTGGTGATTTCAGGTACCATATGATCATATCATACCTGAAGAAAAAGTGATATTTTTCTACTTCTAAATTATCTCTAAATTTTAAAATAATTTTAATGTAGTTATCTGTGTGTTGATAGTATATTATTTTTATATGTGTATGTATCTGTGCATGTATTGATATATGAAGTAATATAAATTTATGTGTTTATAAAAATGCATGTGAACATACACATTTTTAATATATACACACATAGGTTTATATTTATATATGTTACAAATATATATGTATATATATCTCACTTTATCATCTAGGTTCTTCCTTGGACTAAAAGGACATCTTTATTTTTATTTATATATATACACACACACACACACACACACACACATACACACACATATACATGTATAAATATAAAAATATGTGTGTATGTGTGTTGGTTACAGTAATTATTTGAAGGCAGCATGATGGCAGAGGGCAACGGCACCAGTCTTGCAATCAGGAAGACCTGAATCCAAAGCTTAGCTCAGATACAAGCTATGTGACCTTGGGCACAGTTCCTTAACTTCTTTCAGCTTCTGTTTATCTGTAAAATGGAAGTCAAGAGAACCTACCTCACAAGTGTGTTTTACATACCAGATGTTATAGTGGATGTAAAGTACTTTGCAAACCTTAAAGCACATATTAATGTTAGCTATTATTATTGTTAGGAAAATGGGATGACTTTTCACTGGCACCAGAATTTTCTCATCAGTTTTTTTCTAGTAGCATTCTACTCCCTTAGTAAGAACTTCCAGGTTCCCTCAATATAATTCAAGCCCCAAAGTGTTTTCTGATTAAATTAGTTTTGTGGGAATGTTGAATTAAAGAGCATGTTAAGTATTAAATTCTATTCATTCTTCAGTTTCTAATACCCACTGTGGGCCAGCTTTCCCTTAATAAAATGGTACTTTTTTTTAGTGTACTCGAGCTACAAAAAGCTTTTTCTCATTTTTCTGTTTTGGTACTATGCCAGTTTCCTTTCACAAAAAGCACTTAGACTCTCTTGTAATTGATGCACTTTCTATGTAGTACTCTAACTGGCAGTGTATTTTCTCAGGTTGGATGATAAAGTGAAGAAAAAGAGCCTAACATCGTTTGAAAGAGATACCATTTACAGCAACCTGACTGGGCAGCTTGATTATCAGGGATTTGAAAAATCTGACATGGTGATTGAAGCCGTTTTTGAGGACCTTCATCTTAAGCATACAGTTCTAAAGGAGGTTGAAGCAGTAAGTTGTCAGCTTTCTCTTCGGGTTACCTGGTATAGTGTATTATAGGAACTAAAAGTCCTAACTGCTACTTAGTAGTAAGAGATTTGGGGAAATTCCAATGTTTTAACAGAATTATTTAGGAGCAAGCATTCTAAGTATAGGTTTCAAGTAGAACAGTTTCTGTTATGTGTGTGCCATGTGTAGTTCCTAAATCTTGAAGAAGAAAGCCCAGTTGATCCATTATGCATATTTAATCATAAAATCCTATCCTTTTCCTTGTTCATGGGAAAATTCAGCCACTCAATGAACAAAGCTTCATAACACAGCTACAGATTTTGAGATTCTAAGGTGACTGTAAAAATCAGCTATGCTTCCTCAGCACTTTGCAACATAAAAAGTAGATGGGAGCAGTTTAAGCAGCTTTCTCAGTCAACATTAATCTATTAATTCCATGGAAATATTGGATCACTCTTGCTTCATAATGTAATAGGCAGTCACTGTAAATCACTAAAGAAGACAACAACATGGTAGAAACAGTTGTCAGTTGAGAGCAGCTTTGTTATCATAGTTGAAGACAGATTAAAGGAGGAGGGGTCTGGAAAGAAAGATATCCCTTTAGTCCAAGGAAGAACCTAGAAGTCTATAGAATTGGGAAAGTGGATTCAGGAAATGGTATGAACAAAAAGGTGACAAAATTTGGCAATAAGAGATCAATAGACAGAGATATAGATATATATTGGACAGAAATTATTTCCAACTAATAGCAATTAATCAGAAATTATTCTCATTATTTTGTTTTAGAAGACTTAGCTTTGATAGGAAGGAATTGTGGGGCTAAAGATGAACAAATGTTTTGATTATGTATAATTTGTGTTTTTGTTAAGACTTTCTGGTCTAGATAAGTCTTTTATTATAGTAAGGAATAAAGTTTGAGAAAAATTAGGAAGGTTTTTGTATTGTCTGTAAATGACAGTTGAAACTGAGAAAGTGGATAGTTGCCAGAGTCCTTAGAGAAGAGGACCAAGGATAGAGTCTTTCTCCCATTCCCTTCCATTCCCTCCCATTCCCTCCCATTCTCTCCCATTCTCTCCCATTCTCTCCCATTCTCTCCCATTCTCTCCCATTCTCTCTCATTCTCTCTCATTCTCTCTCTCTCTCTCTCTGTCTCTCTGTCTCTTTCTTTCTCTCTCTCTCTCTCTCTCTTTCTCTCTCTCTGTCTCTGTCTCTCTCTGTCTCTCTCTTTCTCTCTCTTACACACACATCTTTCTTTCTCTCTTTCTTCCTTCCTTTCCCTTCCCACTCCCCATTCCCATAAGTTCTAAATGACATCTAAAGAAGATAACCAGAAAGCATAGTGCCCTAGAAACTGAACCCAGGGAAAACATGGTTTCAGAAACCTTGAGAAAGTGTGCAAGCTTGAAATGAAAAAATGCCCTTTTGATTTTGGTAGTGTTGAAGTCATTTGTGACAATGTCTTCTGTGGAGTGGAGGTAGTGCAAGCCAGAATTTATGGAAGAATTGCTTATAAGAAAATGTAGAATGAACTAGGACCAAGGGGCACAAGTTGCTGAGATGTAGATTTCATTTCAATGTAAGAAAAAACTTCCTAACAACCAAAACTGTACAAAAATGGAATAGATTGCCATGGGGAGTAGCAGAGACCACTGGAATTCTTCAAGTAGTTGCTAGACAACCAGGATTGTTGTAGAGGGGATTCTTACTTTTGATAGAGATTGGACTAGATGATCCCTAGAGTCCATAAAATACTAAGATTATATGATTTTGTGAGTTAATTTGAATACTCGTTTTCCTTTTTCCTACTGGTCTTTAAAATACCCTTCTAGTTTGTCTTCTTACTTCCTACCACATACTTTGCGATGCAGTAATACTTGCCACCTTGCATGTAAGACACAGCATCTCCTGACACTAGGTGTTTTCACTGGCTATTCCCCATGCCTTGAATACTCTCCTTCCTCATCTCTGCCTCCTGCCTTCCCTGGTTTCCTTCAGGCCTTAACTAAAATTCCATCTTTCTTGATCCTCCTTAATGCTGGTTAGAGGTTTCCCTCTATTGATTCTCTCCAGTTTATTCTGTATATAGTTTGTTGGTATATGGTTGTTTTCCTGTTGTTTCCATCGTGAGACTGTGAGCAGGGTCTGTCCTTGGCCTTTTTTTGCACCCCAATTGTTTAACCTAATGCCAGGAACAAAATAGACTCTTAATAAATGCTTATTTACTGACTATACTGACTATAATACTAAGTTGCAGTCTGGATATCTGGGACCTGAAAAAAGACTTAGTTGGTGGCACATGTTTCTATTTTAAAAAGAAACAATGATACGAGGCATGGAGAGATAATAGAATATTATGGGGGCAGGGCAGAATAAATCTCTTGACATAAAAAAGAATGGGAATGAAGATGGGTAGAATTGAAAAACTAATAACAGGCTTCTCACTCTCCTAAACACTAGGAATCTGAGGCAACAGCAAAGCTATGAAGCTTTATACAAAGTGAAAGAGAGTACCTACTTTGCCTAAGAGAAGGGCCAGAAACTACTAAGTATTATATCCCAGCATATTTCTGGAATATAATACTGTATAATTCTGAAAGGGGATGTACTAGCAACTTCTCATCCACAGCAATACCTCTACATCTAGGATTTATTTAGATGTTTTGTATTGCTGTGAAAGAACTGAGCCCTTCTTGAAATGCCCCTAGGCATCCAGAAGTACAGATTACTCCTGGAGGTAGTGATGGTACTTCTCCCTTCTGTCTGAGAAGTCGCCTTCCTTTTATGACCATAACTGTTTCTAACTAGGCATCCCTTCCCCTAATTCCTATCTTCTTTCTTTGACCAACTGCATGACTTTACTCCCTGGTGGCACCTGAGAATCCAAAATATAATTTGTTTCCTTTGTAGTCCTATGTATTTTATTTTTATGCATTTAAAGTAAATAGGTTCATTTTATGCGTTTATTCTGAGAAGAGGTCCATAGGCTTCACCACACAGCAATAAAATGCCCCTGCTCTATAAAAAGAAACATGAGAGTTTTATACAGATCCAACAGTTCAATGGGTCCCATCCTTTTCCTCTTTCTCATATTCTTCTAAATATCTGGCACAGATTAAGATTCCTCTCTGCCTCTTTGGATTTTTCTTCATCTTTGTTTTTCCCTGAAACATCTCATATCTTTTTTTTTTCAAGGACAGGTCATTTTTCATAGTACAATGAAAAGAACGCTGCATTCATAGGTAAAAGACCTGAGTTTGAGTCCCACCGTTGACCCTTACTGTTTGACCTTAGGCAAGTTGCTTAATCTCTCTGGGCCCATTTATAAAATAAAGAGACTGGACTAGATGATGTCCAAAATCCCTTTCAGCTCTATATGTATGATTTTATGATCCCTGAAGACTTGGATGGGCATTCATCCAGCCCTTTCACTTTCTTTAGTATGGAGACCAATCTGTACTTTGTACAGATGTACTTGATACCAGCAGAAAGACAAATCTGGCAGTCTCTGCAGATTACTGCAGTGGATCCTTGCCCTCCATCCTTGCTATAAAGCAGAAAATCTTAGGTCTGTTGCACTTGCTGCTCATGCTTTTGGCTAAATATGCAGTAATGGAATTGGACACTGTTCCAGGCTCTCCTCCTGGAAGCTCTTGAGCTCTGTAGTGGTAATTGCTCTCATTTTCGGATTCCTATCTTTAGCTCTTTTCTACAAAGTATTATTTAGAAATTCAGTTTCCAATCATTCTCCCTTTCTTTCTCATCTTAGTCACATGGAACACCAGACATCTTTCCTCTTGGTCTTCCAGAGATTTGCTTCCATCTGATCTCAGGAGTTAGCTAATTATATATCAAATCATTCTAGATCAGTGATTCTCGACCTTCCTAATGCCACAATACAATTCCTCATGTTGTGGTGACCCTCAACCATAAAATTATTTTCGTTGCTACTTCATAACTGTAATTTTGCTACTGTTATGAATCATAATGTAAATATCTGATATGCAGGATATATTTTCATTGTCACAAACTGAACATAACCCACAGGTTCAGAACTGCTATTCTAGATGAATAACTTTAATCTTAGTTAGATATTTGTCTCAGTGTTACTACCAAGCTTAACTCTTGGCTAGCTCACTTTTATGAAGTTGATTTTTTTTAGCTTTAAATGTAACAATTACATTTCTATCTGTTGAATTTCATTATCTCATTTTCAGCTGGACAATTGCAAAACACTGAAATTCCCCTGGAGAACACTGTCTGACTTGACAGAACTATTAATTGACAGTGTTGATTCTGCTGTTTATAGGCTTGGGTGGTTCCTGTAATTCTCTTCTGCTTTAGCTATAAGGTTCTCTAGCTGAAGTTTCCTTACCCCCACTATTCTTTAGTTTGGGAGAATGGTTTCCTCTTAACATCACACTCTTAATTGGCCATTAGCATGTGTGCTGTTCTTCCTCTCCAGTACTTAAGAGAACGTACTCTTATCTTTCTTAAACCATACATACTTTCCCTTTCCCCCCAGACTGACTACAAATCTTTCCCTTGTCTGAGTCCAGGAGTCCACATGTGGAGTTAGATTTGATTTTTAGAGATAGTTACCAAGGAAATAAACTTAAACTGTTGAATCAGTACTTATTGGTTGCACATTTAGCTGTGATTTCATCTAAGGGTGTGATCATCCAACCCATATTTAACCATCTTAGCCCCAGTGATACTCTGAAAAATTTTGTCAGATGCTCTGTTAAAAACAAGATATAACTTTCATTATAATCAATAAAAAAATTGATTGAGCATAGTATCTGTCTAAGGCACCATTGTCCTTACCTGCCATTCTAGTTGTTATCAAAAAAGGATGAGATTAGTTTGGGGTCACTCAGTCTCAGTGTATCCAGGTTGATTCCAGTCTGATCACTACCTATTTTTTTCTGAATGCCCTCATACTGTGTTCAATATTAGGATATTATAGAACTGGTGAAATAATAATTATTATACTTTACAATAATGAATGATAACTCCTTCAGGGCAATATGGAATGAACAGCTGGATTGAACTTTATTGATTGACTTTTGCATTGGACTCTGTAGGGAACACATTGATGTGTATTCTTAATGCCTTTTGTTTTGTTTTGTCAGGTGGTTCCAGCTCATTGTATCTTTGCTAGTAACACGTCTGCTCTCCCAATAGGTGAAATTGCTTCTGTTAGCAAAAGACCTGAAAAGGTAAGTTTTGCCCTTCTTAAGCTTCTAATTAGATTTAGTGGAGTTTAATAAATATGAATTGTGAAAACACCTTACTACTTAGAACTTTCTGTAGAAGACAGAAAATGGGTGGTCGTTGAGTTATGAGTTTCCAAAAGCATAGGAATTATTGATTGGTAACAGTGGGGTATGAGGTAAACCTTTCCAAAAGAACTGAAGCTCAGACCTCAGAAGATACTGTATATACTTTCTATGTCCATTATTCGGTTTTGCATAGTAAGTATTTGCATGTGTATCTTATTTCTTCTACTAAATTATTATTGAGGGCAGTTGTCTCATTCCTTTTTGTTTTTCCTGCAGAGCCTAGCACAGTGTTCTTCATCTACCAGGCACTTAATAAATGTGTGACTTGAGCTATAGATAAATTATATCTATGTAACATTGTTTAGTTTGTAAAACACTTTACCTAACAAAATTATAGTTGATGTATAATGCTTTATGAGTTACAAAGCAATTCATATACATTCTTCTTTGGTCTTCAGGGCCCTCCAGAGACATGGATTTAATTATGTCTTTGTAGATGGCTTCTATAACTAAATAGCCAACTTTTATAACTCCCCTGAACACCCAGATCCATGAGACAGATTGCCTGCTGGACATGTCACCAAGAATGTTACATCAGTATTTCATTCTCAACATGTCCAAAAGAAAATTTGTTTTTGTGTCCACCTAAACCTTTCCTTCCTCCCAGCATATTTGTGTTGAGAACACCACTATCCTAAAGGGCCCTCTGGTATATAGTTTCCAAGTGATCCTTGATTCTTCCCTCCCCCTTTCCTTAACCATTTGCCATGTTTTGTCATTTCTGCCTCCACAGGAGTTCTCATATCTCTTTCTCCCCTCACGCCACCACTACCTGAGTTCTTGCTTTCATCTTCTCCTTGGTCTCCCTACTTCTAATCTCTCTCCTTTCCAATCCATCCTCCACATATCTGCCAAAGTAATTTTCCTATATATCCATGTCACTCCCATATTCAAGAAATTTCAGTGACACTGTCTTGCCTCTACGTTAAAAACTAGAGACTCAGCCTTCCATTTAAAGCCCCAGCCCCCTGTAATTTGTTTTCAAACTATCTAGACTTAGTTCACATTTCACATTCTCCATCCTATACTCTATGCTTCAGCCAGACTAATCTGTTAGCTATTCTCAAAGCTCAGCATCCAATTCTGGTCTCTCCATGCTTACTTAAGCTTTCTTTTTCAAGCTTGGAAGTCATTCTCCCCTCATTTCACCTCTTAAAATCTTGAAGGCTCAGCTCAGATGCCAACTCTCATATGAAATCTTTCCTGCCCCTACCACTTGCCTCAGTTGTTTGTTTTCTTTCTTTTTATATTATCTTATTTTTATTTATATGCACACATGTCATATGCCTCCAGTAGATTATAAGGTCTTTGAGAACAGGTTCTTTGTATGCCTTTGTATCCCCAGCACAATGCCTTTAAATCCACAGTGAATACTGAATAAATATTTGTCCCTTTGAAGTATAGTTATCTCCATTTTATGGGTGAAGAAATTGAGGTTCAGAGAGGCACAGTGATTTGTTTGGAGCTAAGCAGTAAGTGGCAGAGCCAGTACCTAAACCCAAATTTCCTGACTCCACATCCAGTGTTCTTTCCCCTGCTTTCCAGTCACTTCTAATCAAATAAAGGAAAGGTCATTTAGACCCAAACTGATGGAGAATCATTTTATTTAAAACACAGAACTTCACTTAATAGGGAAATACCAATGATGTGCCAAGAGTTTCCTGACTTGTGTGCCTATTATTGAATTGGGCAGGCCTTGAAACAAGGAGATAGGCTGAGCCCTGTCCTCAGTAAGGCGATGATAATCTAGGACTGGTTTTGTGGAGGAAGAAAAATCACTTTGTCAGATGGCTAGAAAGGGCAATGTGAAGAGAGAGAGAGAATGGGGATAATGAAGCTTTCTCTGGACATTGGCTAACAGTATTTTCTTGCATACTACTCTCAAAGTGAATGGGAACAATTAAGACATAACCTTGGCAGAAGAAACAAGGAATTTGGAGAAGAAAAGTAAAGTTTCAGAAGATTCAGTGAAAAGAAATATTGAGGAAAATTGGTAATACGGGGCAAAAGACTGGGAAAATAGTTGGCTATTTTGGAGCTATAGCCATATAGGCATAGGACTTCAGCCTTTGATAGAAAAAAGGTCATTAATAGCATTTCACATTTGGAGAATTCCCAGTCTTCATCTTTCTACTTTGGGGTATTTTGAGCTTTTGCCTGGTCATTCAGTATAAACTAATCAAGGTAGAGCCACTTATTTAATAATCTTATCTGGGGGCAAGTTGATGGTGCCATAAATAGAGCACCAGCCCTGGAGTCAGGAGAACCCGAGTTTAAATCTGGCCTCAGACACTTGACACACTTACCAGCTGTGTGACCTTGGGCAAGTCACTTAACCCCAACTGCCTTGCCTTCCCCCCTCAAAAAAAGTACGTAAAAAATAATCTCATCTGTTTAGAAGTCAGCTAACAATCAGGATATTTCCTGGCCCCCCAAAACTAAGTTTTTGAACAGCCAAAATGGATACTTTTCAGGGTCCATGTTAACAAAAATCCATGAACTTTACTCTTAGGAGAGGCTCTTACTTTGAGTCTGTTTGATCCTTTTTAGACACAAGTCTAACAAATTTTAAGTATTTGTTTTCCTAGCTGAAAGTTGATGAAAAGCACTGATTAGGAGGAATCTGAGAACTGTTACAGGCAACTAAGTGGTACAGTAGATAGAGCACCAAGAAGACCTGTGTTCAAATCCAGCTTCAGACACTTGATACCTGTGTGACCCTGGGCAAGTCACTTAACCCTGTTTGCCTGAGTTTCCTCATCTGTAAAATTAGCTGGAGAAGAAAATGGTGAACCACTCCAGTATCTCTGCCAAGAAAACCCCAAATGGGGTCACAGAGGACACAACTGAAATGACTGAACACCAAAAGGGCACTGCTGCAGGTAAACATACTAACACCTTTGAGAAGTGAGAGCTGACAGTCTTGGTGATTCTTGAGTCATCAATAAATAATTGAATCAATGTCCATTGCCCCTTGTTTGTGAGGACAAGGGAAAGGATGTTGCATTTTACATAATCCCAAACAAAAATGATTAAAATAAAAACACTTTAGCACTTAACAGAGTTCGCTTTAGATACCTGGAAATACTGCCTTTGTGGAACATCCCATGATGTTGGATAAATACACTATTGTATGGTCTCTGTATTACAGCTTTAGTTATTAACAAAAAAAAAGTCGGAACTTGAGTTAGATTCTAAACTAGGCCGTCTGAAAAGTCAGAGGGTAGAGCAGTGTAAATAGGAATTTTCCCCTTGGATACCTGTGTCACTTGTTCGTCTGAAGGACTTACCCCAAGTGTAAGTATGCTTCTTAAGACCAGGTGCTATTTTTCTTCGTATCCTTAGCACCTTGAACAGTTTCTGGGACAAAGTATTTAGTAAACACTTTTTAAAATTTGCTTCCTGTTTCTTGGAGAGTATTCCCACAGGTGGTCTAAGTATAATGCTTCTATGGTATTCCCATCTACCAGTCTTGTTATTGTTAAACAAGGAAATTAGCTTAGCATGACCAACAGGTAAAGCTATGGCAGATTATTACTTACTGCTTTCCTTTCAAATGCTCACAAACCATTTCTCTCATAATGTATTTGTGAATTTTGTCAAGAATCAGTCAAGCTCACTGGAAGCTACAGTCTTCAGACTACTTCCTCTCATTTTTTAAAAAATTGAGATAAAAAAATTAACATTTAGTTTCAAATGAGCAAAAATTGAATTTGTCTTCCTCTGGCTCCACCCCCACTATTGGAAAAGGTGGGTGTAGGGGGTGGGGGAGAGACAGAAAAGAAAAACAAAGCCCTTGTAACAAATATGAATAGCCAGGCAAAACAAATTGGGGTATTGGTTCTCTGATGCTGTAGCATCTCTCCTATTCTCCCATGCTTTTCAGAGGTCACTGATAAAACTATAGTATTCACACCTTCCTATTCTTTCACTGTCCTTGGATATAGTTCATCAGGACCTGGTAATTTCAACTCATTGAGAATAGCTTAGCTATGCCTTTTCTTTGTTCCTAGAAGCAGTTCTTCAGTTCAACAAAATTAAATGCATACTACATGCAAAGCACTTTGAATACTACAGATCATAGCTCTGTTGTGAGAAGGAACCTCTGAGACCATTTAACTCAACCCTCACACTTTCTGGATAAAGAAATTTAAGCCAAAGGAGGTTCACTTGCCCATGGTTACATAGCTAGAATTAGATGGGATTTAAATCCAGGTCCTCTTAAGAGTCAGTACGTTTTCTACTGTACCATGATATCTCTATCCACCATGTTTCTTCTTGCTGCTGCTCTCCAGATAGCTCCTATAGTTCTCTGTGTCTCCTGGAGACTAAATTTATTTAGCTGACAGGAAAAATAAAATGCAAGTCATAAAAAAGACACAGCACACACATATAGAAACAGAATCCAATCCACAAGTAAAAATCCAGTTACCTAATTAGTTAGCTTCTTTGTTGTTCTTCCTCAAATCTACCCTGTCTTTTTCCCTGACCCTATTGGTAGCCTCTCTGTTCCTAGTAGTACAGCTTAATTTATCTAGTAAATATAAACACACACAGTGGAAATGATAATAGCTATGCCCCCTAGACTCTCTCCCCCTTTGTTTCAAATTGCTGCCAATCTCCAGATAGCTCCCTCTGTTTCCCTCATCTTCTTCCCTGGCTTTTGGGTTCTATGATGTGATTCCTCTGCTCACATCCCTACAGTGACTCTGCTTCTTGCCTCCCAAGTACAGTTCAGATATCTTTATTTGACATTCACAGTTACATCACCCTACTTTCCTAACCTCATCGCATACTGTGTAATCATAATCTTATAATGGGTAGTCTCTACCTATTCTGTACTGTAATCTAACTTACCTCTCTTGCCATATCCTTCCTGAATTTGTTTATACTGTTATTCTATCTAATCTCTTTCTTCCATTTTAATCTCTGCTCATCCTTGAAACCCTATCTCAAATAGTACCCCCTTCAGGAAACCTTACCAGGTATCTTTATGCTGACCTCTCCCCTCTCCTAGTTAATGATGACTCTTCCCTTCTAAGTCCTTACCTGCCACTTGATCCTATTCCTATGTGCTTATTATTTACTTTGTGTACTCACTTTGCATCTTAATCCCCCAGCAAAGCTTTAAGCTCTTTGAGGGCAGAGCCTGACTTCTTTCTATCTTTTTTTAATCTTCAGTGCCCAACATGTTGTTCTGTATATCATAGGTGCCCAATAAATGTTTGTTGAACTGAGTTTGAATGAGAGCTTGTTTTTTCAAATACTTTGAAGAAAAGTAAAAGCTACATTTTGCAATTGAGGATACCTAACACAATACTTAAGTATTATGTGTATTCAGTTCAACAAACATTTGCTGAGTGCCTATTAAGTACAAAGAACTATGTACTTAGTGGGATATAGAAGAACAAATACAGTTCCCTGTCTTCCAAGAATCTAAAGATTAAGACATGAATACAAAGATAATGCAATGACACAACATAGAATGTAAAAATGCTTTGGGAGTTCAAAGGAAGGGAGAGATTTGTCTGGCTATGAGAACAAAAGAAGGCTATGCGGTGTTTGAAGCTAGATCCTGAAATACAAATAGGCAGAGATTTCAATTTTCCAGATTTCAGTTGGCAGGGATGCCTGACAGGAGGGGGTTATAGGCATGAGGAACAGAACACAAAGGTACAGTGCTGAGAAAACACAGGGCATGTTCAGGTAGTAGCAAGTAATACTAGTTATGGCCTTGGGCACATAAGGCATATTAAGGAGAGTAGTTTATGTGGGATCATGGAGGGCCAAGAATGCCAAGGTCACTGGAATTTTATTTGGTTGGCTCTTATCCAGGACTTTGAGGAACATATTTTCAGTAACTAAGAGAGGTGATCTGTCTGTTCCCTTTGTTTCCCCAACATTTAATAGCAAATGTTTTCAGTATAGGTGGTTATATGGTAAACTTCTATCCCCGCAAGTTAAGTGAAAGAATAGCCTACCTAACACTGGGGGTGGGGAACCTGTGGTCTCTAGGTCCTCAAGTGCAGCCCTTTGACTGAATCCAAACTTCACAGAACATATTGAAGACCACAAGTGACCTCAAGGTCTCAGGTTCCCTACCCTCTGACACATAACTTTCATTTTCCAGTGAGATTTATTGAAGACTATTGTCTGGATCTTTTCTCTATCTTACACCAACAGTGCCCATGCCCATGCAAATTCCATTGTATAGATGGCTCTTATTTCTCTGATGTTTGCTTAAGGTTTTTAAAAAATTATTATTATTCAGACAGTATTTGTCAGAAGACAGGGTTAGCAAGGAAAAGTTACAAATACCTTCATCAAGTCTAAGCAGGAAACTGAGCCAATAAAGAAACCTTAAACAAAGGTCCTAGGAACTGTTGGGTAAGAGGATCACAATATTCCTCTTCCAGTTTGGAGTATTTCAGATAAGGAAGCATTGGGGAAATTGGGGTTTTTATTACCCTAGCAAATAAACAAAGTCCTCTCTGCAAAGGGCTTATCCTTATCTTAGAACATACGTGTAACCATATAGTAATGCAAAAATGGAAAGGAGCTTCCTGGAAGAAAGGGAGAAGGTTTTATGCATTTGAAAGAGTATTATTAACGTTGGCTTTTATTTTCGTAAAGGAGAGGTATCTCTTGATGATATAAATACTAAATTATAGGCATATGTTTAGATTTGTCTCATCATGTGAGTTAAGGAATCACATTCTACCTGACTCAAAGGCCTCCCAGAATAGCAGTACAGAGTCAGTGAAGGATTTTGAATGAGGAATTCATTTGGTCAGACTTCTGTTTTAGAATGATAGCTGTAACAACAATATATAGGATGCCTTGCATACTCAAAAGTGGGGGGCCAGTTAGTAGGCTATGAGAATAACAAAGATAAAAGGTAATTAAGGCTGGAGCTAGTTAAAACAAGAATGGAAAAGGGAAAGAGTGCAAGATATTAAAAAAGTAGAATCAATTGGATTTATTTGATAAAAGGGTTGAGGAGCAAAAATGACTGAAATTTTGATTACAGATGACTGGATAAATGGTGATGCCCTTAACAGAAACCATGTTTCAATTTTGGATGAATGAGGTTGAAATATACATAATAACCTGGACATTTGGATCTAGAGCTAAAAAGAGAAGTTCAGGTTAGAAGTATAGATGTGGGAGTCCTCATAGAGGTAATAGGTAAAGCCATAAAGTAGGATAAGATCGCTAGAGTTTAGAGCAGAGGTTCTCAACCTGTGGGTCACGACCCCTTTGGAGGTCGAACGATCCTTTCACAGGGGTCACAGAGGTAGCCTAAAACCAAAGGAAAACACATATTTCCGATGGTCTTAGGAACTGAGACACGGCTCCTCTATCTGTCTCCAGGCGGGTCTGCCCACATGCAGATATGTCCACATACAAGTATTAAAGGGTCGTGGCATTAGGAAGGTTGAGAACCACTGGTTTAGAGAAAATAGAGTCAAGAATAGAGACTTGGGAAAATGCCTGTCTTAAAAGAGGGCAAAAGGAGGAAGACCCAGCAAAAGAGATATAGAAGTAATCAGAGAGAAAGGAAAACCAAGCAAGAATAGCCTCACAGAAGTCAAGATAAATTTATGGCTAAAAAGATAAAGGCCCACAATAGAGAAGAAACTATAAACTTTGGATTGAAGATCTTTTATGGTTCTATAACAAAGCATAATTTCAGTTTAATGAAACAGTTAAAGGCACTATGCTTGGTGCTGGTGATACAAAGATTTGTTTTAAATGACAGTCCTTATCCTCTGGGAGTTGTGCACTACTGAGGTGAAAGGTATATACCAGAGATGACCTGTAAGGGAGAGCATGATGGCGGCAAAGGTGGGATCTGGAGCAAGTGTTGAAGAAAATTTGAGGAAGTAGAAATGACCTTTAGCTGGGGAGATTGGGGAATACTTCATGGACAAAGGACAGGGACCTGAGCTGTGCCTGGAAAGAAAATAAGGATTCTGAAAACGAGAGGCAAAAAGAATACATCATAGCTATATAGGAAACTTCCTATGTAAGGCAGGAAGTGCCTGATTGAGTTTGGAGAATAATTGTTAATCTAGTTTATCCTAAATATGAAGGGGAATGATTCTAAAAAAGATTGAAAATGTAGCTTGAAACCACATTATAGGAACTCTTCAACATTAGGTTAAGCAGTTTGTATTTTATTTTACAGACAGGAAGGAGTCACTGAAGGTTTTTGAGAAAGGCAGGGGTAGTGTGATATGGGCAGATCTGTAGTTTAGGAAGTTGGTAGCTCTGTGAAAGATGGATTAGACAGAGGAGAGCCTGAAGTTAGAGAGACCAGTTAGGAGGTGATTACAATAATCTAGGCCTAAACTAAGATAGTGACAGTGTGAGTGAAGAAAAGAGAACAGATAGGAGAAATTTCATAGAGGTAGAATTTATATAACAATTTGGCAGTTAATGAGTTAGTGGGGGCAAAGGGTAAAAGAATAATAACTGATATTTATGTGACATTTTAATGTTTGCAAAGCACTTCACATACATATCTAATTTAAGCTTCATGGTAACTCTGTGAGGATATACCCATTTTTTAAAATTTTATTTTAGTTTGCATCATTCATTTCCACAAGATTTTGAGTTATGTATTTTCTCCCCATCTTTCCCCTACCCACGACCCCAAAACAGACATCCCAGTGTATTCCCCCTCCCCCAGTCTATTCTCTCCTATGTCTTCCCCCCTCACCCCTCTGACTTTTCAGTAGGGCAGGATGGATCTCCCAACCACAGTGCCTGTGTATCTCAAGTTCCAGTTGGATGTAGTTAATAATAATAATAATTGCATATATACATAGATATATATTTGTAACATTTGATTAT
>CM053585.1:177648292-177664107 GCA_028646515.1 Pseudochirops corinnae | reverse complement strand
CTGGGGTCCTCCTGGCTGCCGTAGCTCTCAGGAAGGTGCTGGGACCCCTCCTACTTACTTCCAGCTCATTGGATAATGAAGACTTCAAGACTGAGGTCCAAGACGGCACTCAACGGATACAGGCCACTCAACGCGAGAGCACTGGCCTCAGAACAAACGCTTAGTCCCCCTGCTGTCTGCAGGCCATGGGCGGGAAGCTGCAATGCGGAGGCGGGTGCAAAACCTCTGCCTTTTGCTTTTCCGCTCTGGAGGCCTTTTCGTCCGGACTGCTTTTCTCTCCTGATTTCGCAATTCCCACTGACCTAGTTCTCAACACTGTTCGCAGCTGCCGCTAATCCGCTCACCACTCCTCTCTTTTGGCCGCCCCCGGGGCTCAGCAGCAGCTTTAGGCCAGGATGGTTTCGGTTCACAGTGCTGATATGGCTCCTCGTAGCCAAGCTGACTTTAGTGGGAAGTATCTTTGTGTGCGTTTTGGAGTTCTAGGATTGGTTTAGAGTCCTATTTTATGGGTATTTTGGGGTGGCTATATGAGAGCTGCGACATGTTGCTGCTGCTACGCCGCCATCTTGGCTCTGCCCCCAGAAATCCCCCTTCTCATTTCTTATAGTACAATAGTATTCCATCCCAATCATATGCCACAACTTGTTGCTGCCATCCTCCTCAATTACCAATTCGTTGCCATCACAAAAAGAGCTGCTATAAATATTTTTGTCCCTTTCTCTTTTCTTTGAACACTTGGGATACAGACCTAACAGTGGGACACAAATATTATTATTCCAATTTTTAAATAGGTGTAAAAACTGAGGTAAAGAAAAGAATGGGGGGGAGGTGTTCATGATGATTACCTTCATATACATGAAGTGCTGTCATATGAAAGCCTGGCTCTAGAGAACAGAACTAGAAGCAATGGGTTAAAATTGCTTAAGATTTGAGGCTCAAAAGAAGGAAAAAAATTTCATAATAACTAGCTCCTTAAAAGTGAATTAGGCTGCCTCAGAAGATAATCCCCATCCCTAGAGATCTTTAGAGGTTAGATTCAGATCATCTGTTAAAGATTCATAGAATCACACAGAAAATTACATCCTCAGGTACCAAAAGCACTGCAGATGTAGCTGCTGAGCTGCTATCAGGGATCTCAGAGAATCACTGTGGAAACCTGGAGGATAAATGCCCCAATTATGGAAAAGGGGAGTCTGCAAACTAGAGACCACTCAGTTTGGCTAGGAAAATTCAAGAATGGATTCTTAAAGATCATACAAGACAATGAACAAAAAAAAAAGATAAAGAACATACAGATAAGGAAGTAACCATTAAAAAAGGAACAGCGTGGCTTCATTCAGAACAGATCATACCAATGGATAAGTAGTCAAAGGATATTAACACACAGTTCTCAATAGAACTGCAAACTAATAGCAAGCAGATGAAAGAATATTCTAACTCACTAATAAGAAAAATGTAAATTTTTTTTTAAAACTCTAGGAGTTTTACACCTCATATCCAGCAAATTGGCAAGATGAGAAAAATCAATGTTATGGTACTTATGGAAAAAGAAGAAGGCTAATATGAAGGTTGTGGAACTATAAATTGGCATAACAATTCTGGAAAGCAATCTGGAACTACGCTGAGAAAGTGCCTAAAATGTCCATACCAAGAGTCTCCTCTACTAAAGACATACTCCTGAGGAGTCAATGATAAAAAGAAAGGCCCCATATATACCAAAATATTTATAGCAGCATTTTTTGGAGCACCAAGAACTGAAAACAAAATAGATGCCACCGACTAGGAAATGATTAAACAAACTGTTATATATATGAATGTAACAAACTATTAGTCTTCCATTAGAAACTACAAAGACTTATATGAACTGATATAAAGTGAAGTAAACATAACCAGGAAAAACACACATGACTCCAATAATGTAAATGAAAAGAACCAAAATAAAACAAAACAGACCAAGTTTGGCTCTAAGGAAGAGCTATGAGAATGTACCCTTCTGCTTCTTTGTAGAGGTGGGAGACTGTGTATAGAACATATTATCATGTGATAGAAAAAACTGTTTTATCCCCTCCATTTAAAAAATTCTTTGTTATAAGGGATGCCCTCTAGAAGCAGGAGGGATGTATTGAAACATTTGACTGAAGTAGAAACAAACACATATATTTAATGGTAAACAGGTCATGCCAAACTAACTTTACTTTCTCTTTTTACAGTGTTACTAAACTTTTAGATCAGCAGAGTGTTGTAAATAGAGTTTAACTTGATTTTTTACAAAGTAATTCTATGTCAATTTGTCAAGAGATATTTCACAGAGTACCAGATATCTATGTTTGGTTCTATGCTATTTAACATTTTTATCAATGACTTGGATAAAGATAGCAATGATATGGCCAACATATTAGTAGATGACACAAAAATGGGAGAGAAAGTTAACACAAGATCCAGAAAGATCATGAGACATTTGGGCTGAATCTAATAAGATAAAATTCAGTATTTATCATTTTAAAGTCTTAAACTTGGGGACAAAAAAAAATCAACATAAGTACAGGATGGGAGAGGCATGATTTAAAAGCAGTTTGTCTGAAAAAGATCTGAGTTTTAGCAGATTTAGTGACTTAATAAGACTTAAATAGTAAATAAGTAGTGTAATGTGGCAGGCAAAAAAGTTAATGTGAGCTTGGGATTCATTGAGAGAAATAAGGTGAAATCTCCTACACCTGGTCAGATCACGCCCAGAGTACAGAGTTCAGTTCTGGGAGCTACAGTTTAAGAGGATGTTGATAAGTCAGAAAGTATCCAGAGGAAGGCTATCAGGATAGTGAAGATCAGTCCATATGATAAAAGGATGAGCTGAAAGAATTAGGGATGTTTGGCCTAAAGAAGATTCTGGGGAGAAGCTAAAAAGGGGAGAAAATAACAGAACATGATTTCTGTGTTCAAGTATTTGAAAGACTGTAATAAGGAAAGAGGGATTAAATTTGTTCTGCTTGGCCCTAGAGGGCAGAATCAATACCAATGCCAATATGATGGCAGTTTCAGAGGGAACTTTAGACTCAGTGCCAGAGAATTTTCAACAATTAAGAGTCTCCCACAAGTGGAATGGGATACCTTAAGAGGTGGTGAGTTCCCTCTTCCTTGAAGGTCTTCAGGCAAGGGCTAGATGATCACTCCTTGGGCACATGATAATGGAGATTTCTTCTGGGTATAACTTGGACCAAATGGTTGTTGAAGCCCTTTCCAAGTGTGCAGTTTTATGATAATAATCAATAACTCAGGTCCCATTAATTCAGAAGTATGACTTATGTACCCATAAAGGTATTATTTTAAGTCTGACGAAACAAACTTTATTGTCACTTTGACTTTCATTTTTAAAGACCTATAACCACTTAGAGGCAGCTAGGCGGTACAGTGGATAGAGTGCCAAGCCTGGAGCCAGGAGGACTGAGTTCAAATGTGGCTGCAGACATTTACTAGCTGTGTAACCCTGGGCAAGTCACTTAACCTCTATCTGCCTCGGTTTTCTCAACTGATACTGATAGCATCTACTTCAAAGGTTTCTGTAAGAACCAAATGAGATCTTTGTACAAGGGGCTTAGCACAGAACCTAGCAGTATAGTATAGATAGTATAGTAGGCTCTTAAAAATGCTTATTCCTTTCCTTCCTAGATGGTTTGATAATAGACAGAGAAATGGGGATATTTTCCCCAAAACTGATCCCTTTTTCATACTTCTCTATTTCTGCTGACAGTATCATCATCCTGCCAGGCGCCCATGTTTACAACCATGAGAGTCAACCTTGACTTTCTCTCTGTTACCCTCATATCCAATTGGTTGCCAAATCTTGCTGATCCCTTTATCACCTCTTGCCAAAGACTACTGAGAAAGCCTAACTAGTCTTTCTGCTTCTAGTTTCTACTTTCTCTAATTCATCTTTGATACAGATACCAAACTGATATTCCTAAAATATAGTTCCAATTATGTCACACTCCTAGTCAAAGAATTTCAGTAGCTTTTTATGATCTCTATGATTAAGTACAACATTCTCAGCTTGGAGTTTAGAATCCTCTACAATATGGACCCCACCTGCCTCCTCAGTTTTATATCATATTACTCCCCTTCTCACACTTTCCTGTCCCAGTCAAAGTAGACTGCAAGTTTTTGTCTGTTTACGGAATGTTCTATCTTCTATGTCAGGTGGTCTCCCATTCCTGGAATGCATGCCTGCTTTACCTCTCCCTCTTAGAATCACTAACTTCTAAGCACAGCTCAGGTGGTATGTATCCCCTTTCCTAATTTCTTCTCCTCCCACCCAATTATTAGTAAATTGAGAAATATTTAAGAAAATAAATAGAACCATAATACAACATGGATAGTGTTATACTTTGAAATACTTTGCATTTACTTATCTGAGTATATCAGTAGTTCTCAAACTTTTTTTGTTTATGGCACAGCATTAACTTTTTTGCTGTGAGGAATCATGTTAAGTTGGCAATCCTGGCTAGTTAAGTGTCTGGAAATTTATGCATGTACATGCAATTTCCAAGTATAAGTTCCAAACAATTTGTGGCACACCCAGAGAAACTGTGCTGTTGTACATAATCTGAAAACCAATGATGTAAGTGTTGTAGATCCCCAGTAGAAAATAGGTTCCTTTAAGGCAAGGACTGTTTTCTCTTTGTCTCCCCACTATCTTGTACATCAATGGTGCCAAACTCAAACTGAAAGGGATCTCTGTGGCTGCATGTTGACTTACAAAACCAAAAATTAACATTATCTATGTTGTATTACAGTTTTGTTTATTTTGGTAAACATTTTCCAATTTATGTTTTAATCTGGTTCTGGTTACACTGGGGAGTTTTGTAGGATTCCCCCAGGTCAGTCTAACACTTCTATTGTACATAGCAGCCATTTAGTAAATGTTTGTGACACAAAAAAAAAAACCAAAAATTTAAAGATAAGAAACTCACATTAATTATTTGCAGAGGAGCTGGATAAAGACCTTTGGTTTTTTCCTGAATCTTCTCTTCAACTTTTTTGTAGACTAGCTGCCTCACAAATGGAAAAGTCATGGCATACGCCGTTAACTCTGGAAGACAAAAAGTTTTCAGACACTGACTGGGAAGAATTAAACTTCCTTTGCAGTTTTTTTTCCTGTAAATTCTATTAAATGATATGGATCTCATAGTTCAGAACTGTCTTTTACTTTTTTTAAACATTCAAGCAACACTTACTTCAGTTTACGTCTAACCTTAAACTTAACTTAAAGTAAATGGAGTAAGGCATATAATGTGACTCCAAAATGAAATTTTCACCTCTTAAATCTGTTTTTCTATTAGTAGAAGTGAAAACTACTCCTCAAAGACTTCACTAAATACTACTGCATAGATTCTTCCCTGCCAAATGGCAGCTGTTCACACTCAGAGCCCAGAGTAGCATTCTGCCTTGTCTTAACAGACATACTCACTATCAACAAGCCCCTTATCTTTCTTCACAGAGATCTTCTTATCTGCCAGTCCTTTTGCAAACATGATTGCTACTTCTTCCATGTATTCAATTGTTCGTTCTTCTGGTAGTTTCAAACCTGGTCCTGAAAACATTAATGTAACAGGTAAACATAACCAATTCAGGCAAGAGAATGACAGATCAAGTCTCTGAAGGAGAACTAATTTTTGCAATCTTATTAGGAGCTTATCTAGATAAGATGACAAAGTCTCAGATCATTTTAACACATTTATCAGAACTGTCAATAATGTACTTTGCTTTAAGTCAAATCTTCCATTTTCCCCCTTCTAGGCAGCAGTGAAACACCTCTAATAGGAAGAGGATCCAAAAAAGTTACATGGACTTCTGAAATGTTACAACAAAAGGGAAATAAAAGGAATCCAAATCCATTCACACCAACCAGATAAAGTTCAAACTATTCAATTTGACTGACAGTCAATGCCCCATACAATTTGGCTTTTATATCACCTTTCCAGATTTATCTATTCCCTTTTACATGCTTTATACTCCAGATAAATTAGACTACTCTTGGTTACCTGTACACCTGTGATGTCCCATCATTCGTTCTTCACACTGTTCCTTATTTCTAGAATACCCTCCCTCTTTTACTTCTACAGTTTAATTTCTACCCATCTTTTTAAGGGAAACATAATCTTGTCTTCGCAGCCCTTTGTAACCCCTTACTCCACATTGACTTTCCCCAAGGCTATTTTTGTTGCAACTCTCTAATGCATTTATAATGTAATATTATATTATATCTGCATTTGTCTCATCCCTCTACTTACCTAGAAACTTGATGATGGCAGGGACTCTATCTTATCTCAACTTTTTGCATTCCCTATGACCCAGATGGTTCTGGAGGAGAAAGTGCGGCTGGTGACCTTGCACAGCCCTCCCTCCCTCAAATCCAAGTCAACTGCAAGTCTTGTCATCATTTCCCTGATGTCATGGTCCTCTTCGAGAATGAAGGACAAACACAACAACCCTCATTCCCTAAAACAGGGCACTGAATGCTGCAGGTAGTTACTAAATATTCACTGAAAACTCATAATAAAATACTCTTCTCTCAGGAGAGAGGTAGGAGACTGGAAAGCAGAATGTGGCATATACTATTAGACATAGTGACTGTGTCAGTTGGTTTTGTTTAGTGTTTTTTTTTCTTTAAGGAAGTATTTGATGGAGAAGTGATTCAAATGAAAATAACTTTGGTATAAAAGCAAAATGCAATGATAAAACTACAAATTAAAATAAAATCCTCATTGAATGAATGTTGAAATAATGGAAGACATCAAACAAAGGCATCTGACCTTCTAGGAAAGACTTGGGGCAAATGCTGCTTCTATTTCTATTACACTGAATTTGTGAAAAAGTTGTAGGTATACAAGATGAGACTGGGCTCCTGGAACCAAACACACTGACAGAAGCAAGATCAAAAAACTATGAGAAGCAACTTGAAGAACCCTAAAGCACAACAGTCTGGGTTCACTTAGTGGAGAGTTGAACAGCCTCAAAAGCATCAGTAGGCTGAGAATATAACTAACTGTATTATTACAGCACAGCAATGATAAGAAATGTTCTGATTTTCTATTTAAAGAGGCAGAGAAGTATGTAATGTATTTCAGAAAGATTTTCAACCATAATGATTAAAATAATAAAATTCTGAGCTTAAAAGAGTAAATCTCATACCAGTGAAATAACCTTGCTCTCCAAAATGGCTTATTCTGAGGGGTCCAGATGGGGATTTCCTGCAATAGTCCCTTCCTTCTATACTTCACATACTAGTAAAAAAAGGCAGAATTCCCTGGGTCAGAGAGAACTAACAGAGGGCTTATTACTAGGCTTGCTTACAATTAAGTACATAAAGTAGGACTTTGGGATATTCTGAATTCTTACCTAGAGGCTCCACCAACTGGTCAACCAAACCCATTTTCTTTGCTCTGTCTGAACGAAAGCTTCTGCCAGTCAGCATCATGTCAAAGGCAGCAGGAATCCCAACCTAACAAGCAATTAAGAGTCAGGGAGCACAAGCAAGCAATATCTACAATTACATTCTGAAAGCAAACTGCTGCTTGCCATTTAATCACACTAGATTTTATGTTGCTTACAGAGCACCAAATACTATATTGTCTCAATTATTTGGATAAATTGTTTTGACACACCAGTTGCTTCCTAATAGTCTACATGGTCATTTCAGTTGTGTATGACTCTATCTCAGTGGTTCTCAACCTTCCTAATGCCACGACCCATTAATAAATACAGTTCTTCATGTTGTGGTGACCCCCAACCATAAAATTATTTTTGTTGCTACTTCATAACTGTACTTTTGCTACTGTTATGAATCGTAATGTAAATATCTGATATTCAGGATGTATTTTCATTGTTATAAATTGAACATAACCCACAGGTTGAGAATCGCTGCTCTACATGACCCCAGTCAGGATTTTCTTAGCAAAGATACTGGAATGGTTTGCCATTTCCTTTTCCAGCTCATTTTACTGATAAGAAAACTGAGGCTGAGGCCACATTTGAACTCAGAAGATGAATCTTCCTGACTTTAGGCCCAGCATTCTATCCACTGCACCACCTAGCTGCCCTACTATAAAAGAGATAAACACAACTAAATAATGAAGACTATTTTTATAGTTAGATGCCTATTAATAGAAAGAATATATGCTTTAACAACGTGAAACCAACATTTTCCACTGTATTTGACGTTATATTGACATGTGGTTAAATTTTTAAGTTCTTCTGGGGACATTAAATGGAGCAAACTACATTTTTCAGCTCTTAATTTAAAACACAGTAAAAGTCAACAAATGAAATTTCAGAATTATGACATCAACAGATTGGGAACTAACCTAAAATACTGCCAAAAACATTAGCAATGGGAACTTGTAAGACTGAAATGTCCAAGTTGAGGCCCTTCTAGCTCTAAATATATGGTTCCTCTATGATGATTCCCAATGTACAACATTCTGGAAGATCAGACAGTGGCCTGGATAACTGAAGCAGGATAAAAATCACTAGCATGTTCCAGACCAGAGATCATTATAGGGGATGTCACAGGAATGCTCCCTGTTAGAAAGCATTCCCAATGGCAAAGTGTTATTTAATGTACAAAAATTTAATCTGCTAATACAATACTGAACACAAAATAATGACACTAAAGAGGGACTGAAATCTGATTGTAATGTCAAACTCCTTCTCAGAGAAAAGATGATGAAATATATTTCAGTCCTCTTAGTAGAAAGGTGAAGCACTACAAGTATGATATGGAATGCCGTATATGCTACCATGTATGGTCACTTTTTCAGTTTGTTCTAGTTTTTTGTTTTTGTTGTTATAAGGGAAAATTTCAGGAGGACATTTATTAGGAATGTCGGGTAAAAACAAAAGGTGTCAATCAGAAGTCAAACTCCAAATTATATCCCACTTGGTTGAAATGTATCTCTTTGGTATGGATATAATAGCTATATAATTTTTGGCAATTTATCATTCTCCATGTTAGTGGACACTATTATAGCATTATACCAGAATGATCATAGGTCAGCTACATTTAAATCCCCAACTCTATTTCACTTCTTTCTTAAATATTTCAGTCTCAGTCACTCTCTTGCCTATAAGACTCCGACAATAGGCTGGGCTCCTGGACACTAGGCCTCCTTTCCACTTGCTACCTGCTGGGGTATTTGTACCCTTTAGGGGATGATTCCCAGATGGGACTGTTTACCACCAGGCCTACTCTGCAGCTCCCTCCCTCTCCCCCCGCCCCCCTGCAATGACCCAGGCTTTAAACAATCTGTAAAATATGGAAATTAGACCAAGATGGAATTTTTACAACAAAATCATATCTAAAGACTGAGTTAAGCAACACCAGTATAAAACGCAATTAAGAGGAAAATGGATTAGACCTGACTAGCAATAACTCATCCATATATACCCAGAGAAGCTTTGAACTTCAAGGTTTTCTGTCAGAACATGACTTCTACAAAGGAGGAAACTAAAGCACAAAAGGCTAGAAAGGTACATAGTTTCTCCCTATGGTTTGTAAAGATCTTTACTTACCATCTTTGGGAGCCTTTGAGTGGCTCCTGCTCCTGGCAATAATCCCAGTAACACTTCAGGGGATCCTAATACTGTCTTTTTGTCTTTTGTTGCTATTCTGAATTGACAGGCAATGGCAAGCTTCAAAGACAGAGAAGAAAGGAGTTAAAAATATGTCAACAGTCAAAATAGGTGGAGCTCTCAAAACTCCTTGAGGCAGTAATATCAACAGAACCAAATCTAGCATCTTTAGCCTGGTATTCAAGGCTTTCTAAAATAGCTCTTTCAAATCCACTACCTCTCCTACATTATTCACCTATAGGACACCTCTACTAGAAATTATTATATATGCAGGGTTAGTCATTGTTTAAATCTTGCTCATTCCTGCTTTTGCCCAAGCTGCGCCACTTGCCTGGAATGTCCTGTTTATTTTTTTGTAGCTAGCCAGATCCCATCTTCAAGGACAAATGTAAGCCTTACTTATTCCATGAATTATTCCTTTCTACTCCAGCCCTCAGTGGACTCTCCCTTCATTTTAATTCCATGAGTATTTATTATATGCACTAGTCACATGTCACTTAATCACATACTTTCTTGTAGTGTACTTTATGTAGCTTGTTTCTTTAGCTAAACAGTAAGCTCTCTGAGGTCAAAGATGTCATATCTCTCTATCCCTAACTAACATAGTACTATACACAGAGTAAGTGGTCACAGAATTCATTAGATCATGGAATTTTAGGGCTGCAAGAGATCTTAAGAGATAATCTAGCCCAATTCCCTTACTTTACTGATGAAAAAACCAAAGCTCAAAGAGCTTAAATGATCTGACCTAGTTACATAGTGAATTAGTGGCAAAGCTGAGGCCAGACCCATTGTCTGAACAAGCAATGGATTCTCTCTCCCCATTCATTTCTGTTCCATTATCTGTATACTTAAAGACTAAATAGCTATTCTTAAATGGTTCCCAACTTCTTTGAACCTATTGGGTACGCTAAGTATATACTACCAGCAGGTCCCATCCTCCCTCCACAGTTTTAAAAAGTTTTAGTAACTTTGGTATACAATTGTACCTCAAGTCCTCCTCCCAGGCAGGTTCCATTAATGGCAGCCACAATAGGCTTTGGAGACTTCTCAAGTTTCTCAAATAGTTGTTGTCCATTTTGTGATATTTGTGTTACCTCCTCAGCAGTTTTGCAAGAAGCTATCATGCTGTAGTGTACGAGAAAGTACAAAAATAAAACCGCTGCCTCTTCTATTGGTTTTATCTTCATTAACGTATACCATCACCACATCATACCATGACATTTGTGGTAATGAATCTTTCTTTGCACAGGATGAGAAATAATTGGAATAAACACTGAGGGTTTTAGAAAGATAGGCCCATTAATATACTGCATCCTGGAAAGCAATCTGGAATATTAAGAAACTGTTTAAAATGTTGATACCCTTTGACCTGGACATCCAACAACTATCCTAAAGATGTCAAAGACAGAAATATCCATAGATACCAAAATATTTATAGCAGTACTTTTTGTAGTAACAAAGAACTGGAATAAAGCAGGTGCTGATACATAGGGTAACAGCTAAATAAATTGTGATGCATGAATTTAATGAAATATTACTGTGCTGTAAAAAATAATGAATGTGAAGAACATAGAGAGACATGGGAAAACTTATATGAACTTATGGAAAGTGAAATAAGTGGAACCAGGAAAACAACAACAATAATGACAAAAATGTAAATGGAAAGAACAAGAACACAACAATTGAAACTAAATGCTCTGAAATTATGATGATCAAAGTTGGGCCCAGAGAAGAGATAAGGGAATGCACATCCCCATTCTTTGTAGAGGTGGGGGACTATGTGTATAGAATACTGCATGTCAAACTTTTATATGTTAGGTTGCTTTGCTAAACTGTTTCCCCCCTTCTTTTATATTCTTTATTACTTTTCTGTTTCATGGCTGTAAGCAAACTGCAACATATAACAAATGAGGAATAAAAGTTGTCATCAAGGAACTACATGTTAGGAAGAGAAAATAGGTGGGTTACAAGGAAAGAGGAAGAGGTGACAGACAGTAGAGAGTCACAGGATTCTACTGGTATTGTCACAATGTCAAGAGAAAAAAAGGAAGGCTCCAGATGAGGAAGATTAACAGCTGGGCAGACCCTTAGAGGCCAACTTACGGGAGAACATTGGCAAGAATTATGTACAATGGACAGGTAGGGATGGATTGCAATCTGTATCATTGGAGGGAATTCCCTAATTAATTAAATCACAGATTCACTTGAGTTGAGTAGTCTTTATTCCATGTTATGGGAATTGTTCTCTGGGAATGGGAGGGAACTTGCTATATAAAAGCTAACATGAGTGTTGTAAAATCAAGATATAAATAAAAATTTATTTTAATTTTAAATTTAAATGTAAATAAATAAATTTTAATTTATTTTGAAGAACAACACCTATATACTCTCTCATACACACCCACACCCATCCTTCCATGCTTCACTAGCTAAAATGACACACTTACTTGATATCAGCACCAGCAATAAAGCAGCCTGGCTTTGAGGAGATAATGACAGCACTTCTGATTGAATCACTTGCCCATATTTCGTCCATCACTTGTACAAAATCTGAGTGCAATTCTCTATTCAAAATATTTACCTGCCAAATAATAGTAACAGAAGAAAATAACAATAATAAATAGTCAGCATTTATGTTTTCTGATTATTACAACCATGAGGTAGATAATGTAGGTATTTTTATCTTCATTTTTTTTTAACAGACGAAGAAATAAGTCCAGAATGGGTAAGTGATCTGTCCATGGCAACATTACAGATGCCTCAGATCTAACAAGATCAAGTTTCAAATCAAAATGAGAAAACATTGTGATAACAGGAGAGGCAAAGAAAAAACCACCATATCTTAGAAAAGAGAAACAGCATGCTCTCGCGCTCTCTCTCTCTCTCTCTCTCTCTCTCTCTCTCTCTCTCTCAACATGTTGCTTGCATATAAAATCAAGAAGCTTTCTGCTTTAGTTTATACATTTTTTGTGCCTTTTTGGAGGGGAGAAGACAGGGCAATTGGGGTTAAGGGACTTGCCGAAGGTCACACAGCTAGTAAGTGTTAAGTGTCTGAGGCTGCATTTGAACTCAGGTCCTCCTGACTCCAGGGCCAATGCTCTATTGACTGTGTCACTAAGCTGCCTCTATATTTTTCTTAAAAGGCAAATTATTAGTTCTCTCTCTCTCTCTTTAAAAATTGGTATAACCAAAGAATCGAGGATTATATTTAAGGAGCTTGGTCCATGAGGTAGTAGGAATCAAGATGTACTCTAAAGCCAAAAAGAACAGGGCAAATTGTGGGTAATTGAAAGCTAAAGGTTAACTATTGCTTTACTTTATTGCATATAACAACTGCCGTAGTTCAGTATCTTGAATCCCCTAGGACTCTACCAAATTCCAGAAATATTAAGCATTTGAATCAGCTGTCCTTTGTAGAAGGCTAAATTAATAATACAACATGCTTTGCTGAGTTTGGTGGGGAGGTTTCCAGTTAGTAGAAAACAATATCTAATAGAGAAGCTATAACATGGAGCAGTGGGCTTTTGAAACATACAAGGGCTGAGCATGTTTGACCGAACTTGATTAGTATAAATGATAATTTATGTCAAAGCTATAACATTTCTAACTATAAGGCAACTTTAGGAAAGTAATCTGCTTTCAATTTTTTTAAATCTTCCTTCCTGGGAAGGGCTGGTAAATATTTTAAGCTATTTCAAATTAAAAACAGTTCATTTTCCTCTTCTCCCTTATATAGAAGGCTGGTCATAAGTATCCTTAAAATTAAACTGACCCTTAAAGTCAGATGGAAGAAATACAAAGACAGAATTTCCACTTCTGAATCTTTGCTCTCCTTAGGCAACCTGTCAAAAGCCAATAAGTTAACTTTCAGGATTAAGAATCTATTCATTATGATATCTAATTGCTATCAGAGCATGGATTATTTTCTGACACTTTACAGTATATACAAGCCCAGAGCAATTTTAAAATATGCCACAAAGGATGAAAAGCACAGGATTCTTAAACAATAAATTAAATCAATACCTTTGAATTAGGTGAGTTAATTCGTACAACTGCCACATCTCCTTTGACTGCATAATTAACATGGGTCCTGGCTAAAAGCAAATAGAAGATTTATTTGCAAACAATATTATTACTAAACCAATTAAAAATGTGAAATATTTCAATCAAGGCTAGAAACTTACTTAACACAGCAGAAGACTGGGCAAAGTTGCGGCAGGTATAACCTATGGAGAACAAGATATCAAAATGAAACCCTTTGAAAAACTCAAGGAAAAACTTCTGTGTTTACAGATAGAAGCTAGAAGGTAACTCAAAAGTAAATATATGGAAGGTATAACCTAGATGAGTGGTTCTCAACCTTCCTAATGCCGTGACCCTTTAATGCTCATATGTGGGCATATCTGCATGTGGGAGGACCTGCCTGGAGACAGAGGAGTGGTGTCTCAGTTCCTAAGACCATTGGAAATGTTTTCCGATGGTCTTAGGCGACCCCTGTGAAAGGGTCATTCAACCCCCAAGAGGTCACAACCCACAGGTTGAGAACCACTGACCTAGATAGAAGGTACACCAAAGATAATTTTACATTAAGTTTTCTCAGAGCTGCATCCACTAGCAAATTTTATGAACTGGCAGCTGAAATGAATGTTAATCTTTTGTTATCAAGCAGTTTGGTCCTGAGCCTGTAATCTCTCACAACAGCAAAAAAAAAAAAAAAAGTATTCTGACTATGCTCTAATCGTGTGTTCACCTATTCATGAGATGTGAAAGGTTATCTTAAAAAGCAATATGGTTACAATGAAATAAAACATTTTATACTTCAAAATGTGTTTTACTGTAAATAATTTAATATTTTCAAATATCCAAAATAGTGTAAATCTTCAAATATGACATCAAAATTGTAACAATTTGAAAATAACATCAATTTTTACAAAAGAGGAACTTTTTTTCAGTACTCCATCCTGTTCTTTGTACTTATACAATTTTGTGGCCTTTTAAAAATATGGCTGTTCAGGGCTGGCTAGGTGGCGCAGTGAACAGAGCGCTGATCCTAAAGTCAGGAGGACCTGAGTTCTTTAACACTTTAACACTTACTAGCCATTTGACCTTGGGCAAGTCACTTAACCCCAATTGCCCTGCTTTCCCCCCTCCAGAAAGCAAAACAAATAAATAAATAAATAAAGTAAAAATATGGTTGTGATCAATGAGACTTCTTTTTACTTTGTTTTACATCACTTCTCATATATCTTTCTATTCTTCAAATCTGCTATTTTAATAATAGTAAAACAATATTCCACGATGTTAACATTCCATTATTATTGAACTATTTCCCAAACTAATGGAATACATAGTTTCTAATTTTTTGCTATTATGAATAAAGCAGCTGTAAATATTTCTGTAAAGATAGGTCCTATCTTTTTAAAAATAATATTTAAGGATGGTGGCGCAGGAGCAGCAAAGTATTGGAGCTCCCACATAGCCACTTCAAAATACCCATAAAATATGACTCTAAACAAATTCTAGAACTCTAAAACGCACACAAATATACTTTCCGCTAAAGGCAGCTTGGCCAGGAGGTACCCTCAGGGCTGGAAGCCAAAACCAGCCCAGCCTGAAATGGGGGCTTGGCCCTGGGGCAGGCAGATGAGCTGAGCTGCAGCTGGAGCAACAGAAGAGCAGATCTGCGGCATCTGTGGCAGTTTCCAGAATTATCAAGCCACAAAGAAAAAAAAAAGGACTAAGTGAAAGGTTAGTGGAACTCAGCTAAAAATCAGGGAAGAAAGCGGTCTGGCCAAACCGCCTCCAGGGCAAGGAAGCGGCAGAAGCGGAGGTCCTGCACCCACTTCCACATGGCCGCTTTGGAGCTCCTGGCCTGCAGACTGCAGGGGGGCCAGGAGATGGTTCAGAGGCCAAGTGCTCTCGCATTGAGAGGCCTGGATCCGGATCACGGTCTTGGGTGGTGGTCCTGGGGTCTCTTTTCAGTGAGCCAGAGTAGCAGAGGGCCCCAGCAGCCTCCTAAAAGCTCCAGCAGCTGGGAAGACACCAGCGATTTGGGACAGAGCTTTCCCCTCTGGAAGCAGAGTTCCAAAGAGCTAAAAAATCTCTGATTGGCCAGCCATGAATAAGCACAGGAAGCAAAGTAAGAACAGCAACCAAACCCTAGACTCCTTCTTTGAGGAAAAGAAGGA
>CM053585.1:177625016-177647792 GCA_028646515.1 Pseudochirops corinnae | reverse complement strand
TAGGAGAGAATAGATTGGGGGAGGGGTTATACAATGGGATGGCTGTTTTGGGGTGGTGAATATAGGTAAGATGGGGAGAAAATTTGTAACTCAAAATCTCATGGAAATGAATGATGTAAAGTAAAATAAATAAAAGTTTAAAAAAATAATATTTAATTTCCCCCAATTACATGTAAAAACAATTTTAAACATTCTTTTTAAAAATTTTAGTTCCAGGGGGAGTTGGGTGGCGTAGTGAATAGCGCACAGGCCCTGGAGTCAGGAGGACCTGAGTTCAAATCTGGCCTCAGACACTTAGCACATACCAGCCCTGTGACATTTGTGGCAAGTCACTTAACCCCAACTGCCCTGCCTTCTCCCCTACAAAAAGTTAAAAAAAAATTTCTCCTTCCCATAGTTTGTAAAAGGTATATTATGTGTTTCTCTTCTAATATTTTCTAAAGGTTTTATCTTTAATATTAAAGTCATCTATCCATTTAGAATTTATCATAGAATATGGTGTAAGATGTTGGTCCTAAGCCAATTGCCAAACTTTTTCCAACTTTCACATCAACTACCAAAAAGGGAGTTATTTCTTCAAATGAATTCTGTTGAGTTCTGTAAAAATTTTCTTTGAAAGCTAAACTTGTAAATTAACTTTTGATGGTTAAACCTGTAAATTAATTTTGGTAGTGCTGAAATTTTTAGTATATGTTCATGACATAAGCCAGAGCACTGAATATTCGTGCAGTTATGTAAGTTGTTTTTTTTTTTTTATTTTTTAAGGGGCATTTTGTAATTTAATACATACAAATATTTAATGTGCTCTGGTAGCTTCATCCCTGAATATTTTGGGTTTTGTATTTATTTGGAATAAGAGTCCCCTTTTTATTACTGCCTCTTGGATTTTTATACAGAAATGTTGTTGATTTTTATGCATTTATTTTTTAGCTTTCAACTTTGTGGAGACTACTAATTGCCTCAATTACCATATTTGCGGATTTCTAGGATAGGGGTTGGGAACCCTCAGCCTGCAGACCACATGCCATCCTCTAGGTGGCCTGGAGACTAAGGGTTCCCCACCTCTGCCCTAGAATTTTGTTAATAAACCATCATTTCATCAGCTCAAAGGGATAGTTTTATCTCCTCTTTGCTTATCTTTACTCCTTTGATTTTTTTCTCACCTTATTGCTATCTCTAGAATTTTCAGAAATAAGTCAATGGAATTTCTTTTTCTATCTCTTCTTACTGGGTTTTTTCTTTTAACATGCAAAAAAGATATCCTGCAACCTTGCTGAAGTCAATTATTTGGATCAGATTTTCTGTTGATTCTCTAGGGTTCTGTAAGTAAACCATCATTAGCAACTGCAAAAAGTGATAGGCTTGTTTCCTTATTGCCTATACTTATTCTTTCAATTTCATTTTCTTGTCTTCCTATAGTCAGCATTTCTAGTATGATACTGAACAATAATTGTGATGATGGACATATTTGCTTCACCCCTGATTTTACTAGAAAGGCGTCTGGCTTATCCCAAGTACAGATAATGCCTGCTCTTGGTTTCTGATAGATACCGCTTATTTTAAGAAATTTTTTTCTCCTGCTTTCTAATTTTTTTTTAAACAGGAATGAGCATTATATTTTGCCAAGAGCTTTTTCTTAATATATTGTAATAATCACATGATTTTTGTTGCTGATAAAGTCAATTACGCTTATAGTTTTCCTAATATTGAATTAGTCCTGCATTTCTGGTATAAATCCAGTGTAGTCATAGTGTATGATCTTGTAATACATGATTGTGATCTCCTTGCTATTTTACTTAAATTTTTTGCATCAATATTCATTAGGAAAATTGGGTCAATAGTTTTCTTGCTTTGTTTTGTCTCTCCCTAGTTTAGGTATTCATATTATATCTGTGTCAAAGAAGGAATTTGATAGGACTTTTCTTTACCTATTTTTGCAAATAGTTTATATAGCATTGGGTCTAACTGTTCTTTTAATGTTTGGTAGAATTCAATTATAAATCCATCTAGTATTGATCTGTTTTTCTTAGTGGACTTACTTATGGCTGATTCAATTTCTTTTCCTATGACAGTTATTTAAATATTCCTGTTCTGTTAATTTGGACAATGTATATTTTTGTAAATACTCATCCATTCACTTAGATCATCAGTTTTATTGGCATGTAATTGGGCAAAAGAGCTCCTAATAATTGGTTTTATTTCCTCTTCATTGGCTGTGAATTCACCCTTTTGATTTTTGTTACTAGTCATTTGATTCTCCCTCTTTCTTTAAAAAAAAATCACATTAGTGAATAGTCTATTTTACTGTTTTTTTCCCCCAAAAGTATATATTTCTTTATGCAAAGTAGAATAAGGTAATTTTGGAGTGTGTGTGTGTGTGTGTGTGTGTGTGTGTGTGTGTGTAGGCTTAAAGTAGAAGGAGACTAGGTATCTTCTTGGAGATAAAAAAGGATATTCCAGGCTTTGATTGGGGTAGGGAGCAGGGGGAATAAGACAATTTTTGCTGAAGTATGGAGATGGGAGATGAAATGGTCACACATGAATAACAGAAAAGTGGCCAGGTTTTCCACTGAATATAAAGAGGAATAATGCAGAAAAAAACTGGAAAGGTAAACTGGGGGCAGGATGAGAAGGGCTTAATTGTCAAAGAGAAGAACTTATAATTTGATCCCAGGGAAAATAGAAAACTATTGTAATTTATTGATTGGGGAAGTGACAGGGATTTTCCTTTTGGGAAAAAACACTTCAGCAGTTGTATGAAGGATGAATTAGTATAATTATAATTATAATTAGTTTGAAGCAGGGAGATCAATTATTGTAATAGTCCAGGTAAGAGATGATAAAGGTCTGAACTAAGGGGATTATCAAGTAGTTAGACGTGGTTAGAAAGGGACAGATTAAAGAGTAGATGTGGAAGTGAACACAAGATTTAGCAACTGATGAGATATATTGGATGATGGAGTGTGAAGACTCAAGGACTTGAACGTTTTGAACCTAGGTGACTGGAAGGATAGTGCTCATGACAGTTATAGAGAAGTTTGAGAGAAGAGTGGTTTGAGAGACTGGAAGTTTTGGACATGCTGAAGTTGAGATATACAGTTAGAAATGCTCAAAAGGCAGTTGGGGATGTTGAATTGGAACTTAGAAAAGAGTAGGGTTGGCTACATAGCCTAGGAGTCATCTTCATAGAGATAATTAAACCTATGGGAGTTGATAAGCTCACCAAGTGAGAGTACAGAGAGAAAAGAGTAAAAGGCCTAAAACACAGCCTTGGGGTTTACTCATAGTTAAGTGGCTTTACAATGGTGATGATTTGACAAAGGAGTAGAGAAAAAAATAGTAGGATGAAAATCAGGACAGAGCATCTCACAAAAATCCAGAGAAGTATCCAGGTAGTCAATAATGTCAAATGTTGCAAAGAGGTCAGGAAAGATAAGGACTGGGAAAAGGCTCTCGGATTTAGCCATTAAAAGATAATTGTTAACTTTGGAAAAAACTATTTAGTCAAATAGAGGGTGAGGTGGGAAGCCAGATTTATGAAGTGTTGAGAAGTGAGAGGAAAGAAAGTGGCTGGAATGTGGCTAAAGAGAAAGATACATGATGACAGCTTAATGAGACAGGATAGTGAGAATTTTTTGAAAAGCAGCAATAAAGGAACCAGCTGACTAAGGATCAGAGAGGGAATGATTACGGTGACAATCTGCTAGGGAAGACTGGAGGGGATGGGATTATGGGTAACTGTAGAACTGGATGGCCTAGGATGAGAAGAGCCACTTTTTCATCAGAGATCAGAGTAAAGAGAAAAGAGATGACTTTAAGGAACTATGACAGAGTAGAGAAAGGGGTGGAACTTCTAGCAAAAAGCTTTCATTTTCTCATTAAAGCCAGCTCAGTTGTACAACTTTCAGAGGTATGTAAACAGGCATGAAGAAGGTGGAGAGCAGAAGTACTCCAAGGCTGAGTTTTTGGTAAGGTGTGGGCCTGCATGGGAAAAGAACAAGAAAGTAAGGGATTCAAGAGTGAGAGACAGTAGGCAGTTGAACTACTCAACAATGAATGGAGTATGGGACGGGAGGAAAGAGAAGCCAGGACAGAGGTGATAACCTGGAAAAGTACTGAGGAGTGGAAGAACTGATGGTAAAGGGGAAGATGTCAGAATAATTACTCTTAAGCATACTATGATTCACATCTCATCCAGCTGTGAACGCCAGCTATCTTGCCATCCTACCATTCTTCTGTGTACATAATACACTAAGGCTTGCAAATTCAATAGCTCAGGAATCAACTCACCATCTTTGTGAATCTCAGGACATTTCTTTCTTTGCCCATTATTCCCATATGTATTAGTTTCTCCTAATCATGACTAGCATTTATATATCAATTTGTGGTTTGAAAAGTGCTTCATATGTTATCTCATTTAGACCTCATTAAAACAAATTCTCTGAGAACAGGGACAGAATTACTTTTATAACCATAATGCCTAACTCACAGTAAGCCCTTAAGAAATGCCTTCATTTTGGTCACATTACTCTTTGATCAAGGAAATTAAGTAGCTCCCAGTCTAACAAATAACCTTCAAACTCCCTTTGCCTGGCATTAAAGAACCTATATAATTTGATGCCTACCTTTCAAGCATAATCTCTTTTCTCTATGCTCTGTACTCTATGGTCAGCCAAATTTTCCACTTGTCTCCCTATTTTGCTCATTCAATAATTATTTAACCTTTAGAGTCCAACTCAAATGTATCCAACTTCTCCACAAAGCTTCACTGATCCATGAAAGGCCTTCACATAGCACTTTGTTTTGTAATTCTCAAATACACTTACCATGTAATGTTTTATGCTCTACTTTCTTAGTTCTCTTGTTAAGTATATGATCTTTTCCTTTTCAATTGCTGTTCAGTCCACATTCTCTCTCCCAATTATAGGTGTGCCTCAAGGCTCTACCTCAGACCTTCCTCTCTTATGTCTTCTCCAGGACTGTTTTTGCTTTTCTTTGTTTTCCCTAGCACTTAGCATACTGCTTGACATGTATTAAGTGCTTAATAAAGGTTTGCTGGTTGAAGACATCAGCTTTTCTGGATTTTGCTATCTCTACATAGATGACTATAAGATGATTTATATAGCCAGTCATAGTCTCTTGAGTTCCAATCCTGAATGAATTACCAAAAGCTTATTGGATATTTCAAACTAGATGTCCCATAGGCATCTCAAACTCACCATGTCAAAAACAGACCTCATATTTTCCTCCCAAACCTACTACTTCTTCTATCAAAAGCACTGCCATTTATCTAGTCACCCAAAGGAGAAACTTTGATGTTACTGAATCTTCCTTCCCTTTATTCGTCTATCAATTGAAAGTCTTTTTAATTCTACTTCCATAATATCTTTTCACATACCCCTTTTTCTCTACTTACAAGGCCAAACCCTTGGTGCAGGCCCTCACCACATGGACTACTACACTTGCCTTCTAATTCTCCAATCCATCCTCCATATAACTGCCAAAGTGGTATTCTTAAAAGTTCAGACCTGGCCATGTCACTCAATTGCTCCCTAGTTCCTCTAGGATAAAATAAAAATTCCCCTTGTTGGGTATTAAGAGCTGCTCACAACTTGCCTCTGAATCTTTTCAGACATTTTATAAATTACTCCCTTTCATGCAATCTATAATTCAGCCCAAATGTTCTTCTGCTTTTCTTCAAACATGACATCCCATCTCCATGGCCTTTACCCAATCTGTCCCACATGTCTGGAATGTACTCCCTTCTTTAATTTTTGCGTCTTGGAATTGCTATCTTTCTTCAAAGTTCAGTTTAAGCACCACCTCTTTCCTATATGAAGACTTTCTTGATCTCCCAGATACTAGTACCCTCTTCCAAAATTACCTATATTTATTTCATACATACTTATGTCTACAAGTTTCTTTGCCTGATCCAATGTAAACTCACTAATGGCAGAACTTGTTTCATCTTTGTTTTTGTACCACTAATACTCAACACAGTACCTAGTATGTGGCAGATATTTAATAGCATTTATTAAATCAATCAACTAAGAATCTTGCTTTTTTTTTTGGAGGGGGTAAGGCAAGGCAATTGGGGTTAAGTGACTTGTCCAAGGTCACATGGCTAGTTTTTGTGTTAAGTGTCTGAGGCTGAATTTGAACTCAGTCCTAAGAATCTTAGTTGACTGATTCCTAATCAACCTCTAAGCACTGCCTTCAAGACCCAATCAATGTCAGTTTCTCTCATGAAATCAATCCTGCTCAACCTATATTGAGTTTTCCCCTCTCTGATCAACTAGAATTGAGATGGCTATATACGTGCTAGCACTTGATTCTCATATTGTCTCTTACATGGTATAATTCAACAATTCAAATCATTAAAGAACAATGATTTGTAGTCAGAGGAACTGGTTTTGAATCCCAGTTCTACTACATACTAGTTTTTCAATTTTGAGCAAGTCATTTAACCTCTGTGGGTCTGTCTTTCTGATTTGTAAAATTAGAGTCTATACTAGACGGCTTCTAAAAGTCCCTTCCAGTCCTAACTCGTATGATGCTACATTACAATTCTGACTGTATTTTACCTTCATAAAAGCAGTACCTTTATCTTATCTATACTATCTTCAGTGCTTAACCACAGGTCTCTCAAGTATATTAAAGTGGAAAGACTGATAGACTTTAGAGGATGCCTGGGTTCAAATTCAGCTCTTGAACTTGCTGCTGTGTAACATGCAGAAGTCAAAACCTCTCTAAGCCTCAGGTTTTTTTTTTACCTGTAACATGGAAATTACATCTGTTATGAACACACCCTGTGAGGACACTATGAGAATCAAATTACAATGTAATTAAAGTATTCTGGAAACCTTAAGGCATTATATAAATGTCATTTCTTTAATGTTTGTGAAATGAATTATTAGAGGTTGTGACATTATTATAACATCAAAGGGTTAAAACTTTCAAAGGAGTGGGGTGGGCCTGAGCAGGTAGTGGTTAATTCAAGTTCAAGGTCATACCTCTACCATTTTAGAAATAACCTCGACAATTTCTGTTACCATACAGGAATATACAGCCTCAGTATCTTCCCAAGCATTTAATCTCAGGGAATTTGACTGGGCAATTGGTGTGGGAGGTGGCATGGGATGGCCAGGAGAGTGAAAGAAGCCAGGATGACCCAAGAGAAGTTACCAGATAAACATAAAAAAGAGATCCTAAAAAAGACCTCAAGAATGCTCAACTATCAGGGTCCAGGTCAGGATAATCAGGCAGCCAGAGATAAGCACAGTAGGACTGGACTGTTAACAGGTCTAACCTAAGAAATCTAGACTGTGCCAATATTACCAATAATACTGTAATGAGACAGGACATACTGGCTCCTATCTGAATGATTTGTGGGAATGGGTAGAAAAACATCATCTTAAAAAAAAAAGAAAAGACATTAACACCTGTGAGTTTCCTAAAATGTGAGGAAGGAAGGATGTGCTTAGTGAATAAGAAGACCTATATTTCCAAGAAAAGTGGGTGGAGTGGATTTTTAGCTATAGTATCTGCTTCAAGCTTATTTTGTATAGCTGCCATATGGAGTTATGTAGAACAATAAAGTAATTAAATAAATCTAGGTGTTCACTACCAGTAAGCAGTAAGAAGATAAAATCCAGGTCACTCTCCTCTACTTCGCAAAGCCATAAAACATTAAAAGAGTTGAATGTATAAATATTTCAGGAACAGATGAGTAAATGACTAAGTGGTTAAAATAAAGATAGCCTTTTATGCAACACAGATGACTAAATCCAAATCGACCACTAAATGATCACAAAGCTACCTCTTAAAAAAAAGCTTTAACAAAATAAATATTGTTGAAGCCTAGCTGTGAGTGCCCCCGGACAAGCCATTTATCTTTACAGTTCCTCAGTTTCCTCATCTGTAAATGGGTATCATACACTTCTGCCCTCACAGGATTTGGGTAACACATTTAACAAACAGTTAAGCCTAAATGGGGCACTAGGACACAAAAGCAATCTATGGTTTCAAGAAGCTGGCATTCTACTGAGGAATTATTACAAAGCAAATCACTCTGTGAACTCTAAAGTAATAAATAAATGTGAATTATTACTATGACACCTGATCAAAGGCCTTAGAATGTGCTAACATTTCAAATGAACTTTTAAAGGCATTTTACCAAACCACACAAGGGTCAGGGACAAGCAAAAACAGAACTTATTACATTTACCACAGTTGAAAAGATTTCTGTTGCTCCAAAAAAATATCTACTTTTCTTTCTAATTAAAACCTATTTCCTCACTAGTAATTAGTTTACAAAATGCTCTGGAGTAAATGGGAAAAAAGACTTCCACAGAAAGCCAATCTGAAATGGGAGGCAGGGGAAAGGGCAGGTAGGATGGTATGGAGGGAGGATTCCCAGACTAGTTACATAATATATTTAACCATGTCAGTTACTGAAACCACAAAGTAAACTATCAGGTTCTTTTCAACAGAAAAATCATACCTTTTCCAATTAACTTAAGTCATTTCACAACTAACAGCTTCAATAAACTTTGGCCTACATTCCAGTTTGCCTGCTACTGAGAGGTTAACCTTTGCCCTACTTTCTAAACTTGCCAGCAAACTGAAAAGAATAGCTCCAAGTCTTAGGGAAATACCACACGTCTTCCACTAAGGTTTCCTAAAGAAGAATAGATTATGTTGAAACTGCAAACAGTATTTTGAAAACAAAAGCTTTAATCATTTTCTAAACATCTCAAGTGTGTGTGTGTGTGTGTGTGTGTGTGTGTGTGTGTGTGTGTGTGCATGCACGTGCACACATGGGAATTAGATTAAATTAAAAAGGCAGGTTAGCAAAAATACCCATTCTGCCAGGAAAATACCTTCAATTTACAAAAACAAAGATAATTCATTCAACACTTACATAATTCAAAAGCTATAGTAGAGAGGTAATAACTTTTTTCCCATTGCTACAGAAAATAAAGGGTTAAAAATTCAGTGTTACAAAGTTAATTTTGGCTAGATCTCATTCACTAGGAAGTTATTCAGCAGCAAATTTACACAAAGGTCATAAAGTCATTAGTTCCTAAAGGTGAGAAGTCAATTTCTTTTTTTTCTTTTTGGAGGGGAGAGGGCAGGGCAATTAAGGTTAAGTGACTTGCCCAAGGTCACACAGCTACTAAGTGTTAGGTGTCTGAGGCCGAATTTGAACTCAGGTCCTCCTGACTCCAGGACCAGTGTTCTATTCATTTGCCACCTGGCTACCCCCTAATTTCTTATTTTTAAATAGGTTGATGATAAGTTATTAGGCTTGGGTTAAGGGAAATTTAACAGAGGTTACATTCAATATACAAAAGCAGAAAAAAAAAAAACTCCAACCATAACCTTCAACTAGTCAAAATCTGTGGCTATATTAAAAACTTTAAAATATTTTATGATTACACTGGATTAATGCTCTCATTAGTATAGATACTCCCCAGAAAGATACCAATTAATACTTGCCTTCCCATTCTGTGTGATTTTTGTACATGTTTTTTCTCTAATTACAATCCCAGGGTTTTGTTTGGTTTTTTTTGGCCTAGACATTTAATATCATTTGTGTGGTGAACTCTAGATGTAGAAATTTTTTACCAATTCATCTGTAATTTATAATTCAGAGATCTACCTGGGAGCAGTGAAAGGTTAAGTGACTTGCTTAGGGTCACACAGTATGTGTCAAAATCAGGACTTGAACCCAGGTCTTCCAATCTCCACCATTACCACCTTTCTCTTCACTTTTAATAAGAATTAATTTACATGTAACTTTAAAATATGCAAAGTGCTTTACATATATGATCTCATTTGATCCTTATAAAAAAAAGCTGTGAAGTAGGTCCCCATATCACCCTCATTTTACAGATGAAGAACCTGAGACAGAGAGAGGTCAGGTGAGCCCAAACAGCTAGTGAGGATCTGAGATAGGTTCCAAACTGAGATCTGTTGGACTCCAAGACAAGCATCTTATCCACTACACTACTTATTCTACTCTAGGCCTTTCAACATCAGCATAAATGAAAACAATTTTGAAACGATAAAGAATTATGGAATCACAGAATGTTCCAGCTGGAAAGGATCTCAGAGATTAACTCTAAAATGGAGGATTGGAATAGATGATGAAACAAAATCCAAAAAATCAAAAAGAAAGACTGGCTCAAGATCACCCCCTGTGGTAAAGAAGACTGGACTTCAGATCATCTGATTCCTATGCTCTAACACCATAGTCAGAAGACCTGAGTTCCAATTGAATTTTTATTAAAACAGTCTCACCTTTTGTTGCATAAGCATATCATAAGTATTTGAAGACAAGTTAAATAAAACACCAGGGCTCAATCTCCTAAGGTGACAGAGTCATATGAAGTTAAATGGGAAAGAAAATCTCCCAAGTCCAAACTTAGAAGTCACCTCACCTACACTAATTCTTTTTACTGCAAAGTTACTCCAGAAAATGACTCTTTTTTGGTCAGAACTGCTTTTTCCTCTACTCCATCAGAAATTCCTAACACAATGGAATTCAAATCTGCTACCTGCTTGTAATTTGCAGTCTTAATTGAGGTCCCTTAGAACAGTCAGAAGCAACACTTGAAGCCTAGTCTTCCTGACTCTGGTTACTGGCATATAATAGCTAAATAAAAATTCCCTCTGAATTGAAATGAAGTCAAAGCAATCCAAAGTTGTCCCTTTAGCCATTACACCATTATACAGTTGCTTAACTGCTGTAAGATCAGTACAGACTGAACCTGTAATTTTATTACTATAAGAAATCCTCTCTACCAATGCCAGACAACCCTTTTCCTGCCATTTACAGACTTATCAACAGGTTTAAGTCATTAACCCAATGTCACACAGCTAGTATGTGTCAGAAGCCAGATTTGAAAGCAGTTTTCAAGTACAGTTCCTTATCCGCTATACCAGGATAAGTCCCACCTGCTGCAAAAAAAGTTTAATTCCTGAAAACAAGTTGGGAATCATAATCAACCAACATTATCCACTCGACAGAAATTATTTCTCACATGAGGTATTTTCAACTAATTTGATAGTAGAAGTTCTGTACCATACTCTTCAAGAAAGGGTACTTTAAACAATAATAGCTAATATATATAGCTTTTTAAAGTTTGCAAAGCACTTTAAATACATTATAATCTCATTTAATTCGTGGAGATAGTAGCTATTATTTCCCCCATTTTAATGATGAGTCACAGATGGCTCAAAGAACTTTCCCATTGCCCTACCAGCTAGAAAGTGTCAGAGGTGAGATTTGAACCCAAGTTCAGAGCTAGACACTAGACAATTGAAGGCAACAGAGAAGTGGAAATAAACGAAAGGGGTATTTTGACAGCTGAAATGAGGGGTTAGGGAAGGATCAGCGAGGAGAGGGTCTGGGTTGCAGCAGTGAAAAGAGCGCTGAATCTGGGATCAGGGGCCAACTTCTAACGTTGACTCTGCCCGTGCCTTTGGCCAAGTGGCTTCCCTTCCCGGGGCTTTGGCTTCCTTGGGGTTAGAGGGGGTAAGGTAGGGACAGAGGAAGAGTGACCTCTGAGGTCCCTTCCAACTCTGGATACAGGACTCAAGGAAGAACAGAATGATAGCCGCCGCCAGCTAGGCATCAAGTGAGACAAGTGAGCGCGCCGGGGCCGGGACGCCCCGGGAGTTATCTGCCGGTTCGGCTCAGGAATTCGCCCGGGGGCGGGGTCCGGGTGAAGCGGTCAGCACCTTCCCCTCGCCCTCCCCTGCCACCCCCAGGGGGTCTTCGGTCGCCCCCGGCTCGGGGCGGCCAGCTCCCTCCCTCTCCCCGCACTCCCAGCAGCGGCCTCACCAGTGAAGCGGCGGGTGCTGGAAGCCGTGAGGCGGCGGAGGCTGCCAATTGCCCGGGAGGCCACCATCTCGGACGGAAGAGGGTGAATGCAAGCTCGCGCGGAGAGCTGGGCAGCCGCGAAGCAAGGGGTCTTGGTGCCAGGGATTCTGTCCGCTCAGGCCTGCCCCGTACACTGCCGGAAGGGAACCGAGGCGGGGGACGAAGCTTCCGCAGGCACCTCAGCTTCCGCAGGCACCTCTTACCCTCTGCTCAGGAGGACGCGGACGGAAGAGCCTCCCTTTCTAGTCTCTAGGACAGAAGACGCCCGTTGGCATAGGGGCGGGGCTGCGGGAAGTTTCTGTCAGGCGAAGGCCGGGACAGCCCGTGGACGGGTATACTATGGGAAGGATGAGTTGGGGTTAAGTACGAGACCGGAACCGATGGAGGGAAGGCGGGGGTGGGCGAGGCGGGGTCATTTATAGCCGGCGGTGTCTTGTCAGTCAAGTTCAGCTCTAGTTCGCGGGATCTTTGTCGGGCTGAAGGTCGGACAATCTTAGAGCTGAGGTGAGCCAGGAGGGAGTGCACTTGCCCCCGAACCCATCCGAGCCGGGCCTCTTTCTTCACCGCTGCCTCCCTGGCCCGGGCTCGGCTCTCGGCCCGGCCTACGCTGGTTCGCGATAATCGGGGACGGGGTGTGGTGGATAGGTGAATGGGACTGGGGCACAGTAATAAGGTGACTCGTGATCGCGGGAGAGTGGTTTCTCCTTCTCTGAGCCTCAGTTTTCCTATTTGTAAAACAAAGAGGTTGGACTTAACCGCGTTGGGCCTCGGTTTACGAATCTGTAAAACGAAGGATTTGGACTTCACCCATCGGGGCCTTGGTTTGCCCATCTGTAAAATGAAGGGATTGAACTAGGTGACCCTTCACGGCGGCCCTTACGGTTCCAATCTGCTTTAACCTCTCTTCAAATCCTAGAAGCCCTCAGCACTCCCTGCATTTTACCAAGCACTTTGCTCGAGGCAGCTCCCCGGGGGTAGACTTTGCGACTGTTGCCATTTACTTATTTCTCTGTATAAATTTACTCTGTGTTCGTGGACACGTTTGTTGAAAGTAGGGCCCAAAGGCAATAAGCTGTCCGTGTCACAACGAAGTCTCCAACCCACGTCTCTGGACTTCCATGCCCGGCGCCTTGTAGAACACGAGATGGCCTCAAGCCTGTTTTTGCTGAGCTGTTGCTGGCTTTTTTTTCCTTTCTATAAGCCTTTAGTAATCGGGTGAGTCGTAGTCACCAGTTGAGCCCAAGCGTTGTTTGCCTGCTTCAGCCGTAGAGACTTTTAGAGGGAGCTAGATGACCGCCTCTGGGGGGGGGGGGGGGGGGCTGAGTCGTGTTTGCATGCCTAAAACCCTGGTCCTACTTTATATCTCCCCTCCTCCCTCCAAATCCCAGAACTAGCTGTTTACAGGACCAAGCCTCACTTTACTGGCTCCTCTGCGTCAGTCTTTGATGATCACAAGGCCGCATTCACCTGAGGGAGGAGGGGAGATGTAAAGTAGGACCAGGAAAAAAAAGTGGTTGGTGGTTTCTAGAAAGGGAAGAGTAAATGAGAGGAAGCAGTTACTTCTTATATTTATATGGTCCTAAAATACTTTGTGGTATCTTAGTAGAGGTAGCTGAAGTAGGATAGAGTCCTGGGTGAGTCATTTTGCCTCCAGGTGCCTCAGTTTCCTTATTTATAAAATAAGAAGATTGGACTAGATAATCTCTCAAGTTGTATCTTTTTTATCTTTGAAGTTTTATCTTTAGGGCACCCTCCCCAAGTAGGCAGAGCTGGTCCCCCAATTTGATGCATTGTACATCTGGTGCAAATACTAAAGTTTCATAACACATCAGGCAAACAACATACATTTGCTGAATTTTCGGAAGGAAATTGATGAGCTGGAGTTTTGTCCACAGCTTGACCCATATGATGATGTTATTGGAAACAATACCCTATAGGGATGAATTGAAGGAATTTGGAATATCTAGTCTGGAGAAGAGACTTTAAAAAAAAACTACTTGAAAGTCAAGTAATTTGAAGGGTTGTCCTATTGAAGAGAGAGGTTAGGTCCTGGAGGTTGAAACCTGGAAGTAATGGGTAAAAATTGCTAAGATAAGTTTAAACTCAATACAGAATGTCTTTGACTAATGTGGAAATATTAGGGAGGGAGAGAAAGAATTTCAAACTAATTTTTTAAATTAATGTTAAAGTTTTGTTTATATGTAATTGAGGAAAAATAAAAATATATGTGCATGTATGTGTGTATATGTATATATATCTATATCTATATAGATATAGATATATATACATATATATACATAAAATACCTCTGAAGGATATAGACCCAAAGTGAAATGAGATGCCTCAAGAGGTAATGAGTTTACCATTACCAGACATCTTCAGGTTAGATCGGTTGACAATTTGTCATTGAGTTTGACTTGCTTGGGTATAGGTTGAACTAAACCTCTCAGGTAAATTCTAAGATTTTGTGAATCTGTGAAGGTGAGGTTCTCAGAGGCTGAGTGTTACCTGAGATCATGAAACTTAGTATGTGGCAAAGCAAGGGCTACTTAACTCAATAAGCTTTTGTTAAGTGTCTGCTATGTGCTCACAACTGGGGATATAAAGATAAAAATGAAAAGTTTCTTCTCTCAAGAAACTTAAAGTCTGCTGGGGAAAAACAACAGTTGCACAGTTAGATAAATACAGAATATATACCATTTAAATACAGAGTAATGGGCTGGAGTTGGGCTGGGGTGAGGGAGGCAGGAGTGCATAATAGCTGTGGAATAAGGAAAGGCCTCCAGTAAGTGGTACTTCATCATCATCCAGAAGGGAGCTATGGAGTTTTAAGAGCAAAGGTGAGGAAGAAGGCACACATGGGATATGGAAATAATTCAACAAATGTCTGTTAAATGTGAGCACTGGGCTGCCTGCTTTACAGAGATACAGCATTTACAGAAGTCTGAGCCCCTGACTTCATGAACCTGTTATCTTTAAGGCCGAAACTTCAGAAAGCTTTCCTGGACTACTCCAAACCTAGTAGTGATGTCTCCCTCTCCTGAGTCTTGTTTAGTAGTACATGCTGCCTTACTGTTATTTCTTTTCCTATATACGTGCACGTCCTATCTCCTCAGTTGTATTGTCAGCTTCCTGAGAGGCAGTTGGAATTGGATAGAGAGCATGATTTAGGATCAGTAAGACTTCAGTGTGAATTTTGCCTCAGATCTTAGTGACTATGTGACCCTTGGAAAGTCACTTAACTTCAGTCAGCCTCAATTTCTTCATCTATAAAACGAGAAAATAATGGTATTTATCTCACAGGTTTGTTCTGAAAATTAAGTGAGATTAAACTGCCATATAAATTTTAGCTATTATTATTTTTGTCAGGGACATACATTGTTTATTATATCTGTAAATTTTTGTTGATGATGAAGTCAGGTAGTGCCACTTTATCCTCAATGTGCTGTTTAAAGAAGTAGAAATGACACCAAAGAAAACAAAGAACAAATTAAGCTCTCACATAGGAGAACCATAATTTTAAGGGCATTGAGAAACCAATTCTCAAGATATTTGAAAGAGACGAAGATATCAAATGCTTAGAAAAAAGTCAGACCTTATTACTGAAAAAAGTGACTAAGAAAATATTACTAAGCTATATATGTATATGTTTGCATACCTACTTCTTTATCATTAAAAATATTTGAAAATAATCTACACATGTATTAAAGACATTTCTGATGAAAATATGTAAAAAGAACAGATAAGCTTTCACAAACAATATTCTGCTGTAAACTGTATCTTTTTTCTTTTTAAAATATTGTTCTTACCTTAATTTTCCCCTTCCTCTCTTAGAGAGCCAGCCTTTATTTTAAAGAACCTAAAAGGGGGCAAGGGGAAGAAGAGGGGGAAAAATTAAGCAAAACAAATCAAATTTTGAAAAAATCTTCAATATTCCATACCATACCTGGGACCCAGGTTCTCCCCTCAAAAAATGGGGGTGGGGGCAGACAGAGATACCATCTTGTTTAATTTAAATATATATTTTGACAACTTTATTTCAATAGAATTGTCTTCCTTTGTAATCCTTTATACTTTATTTTGTGCATTTAACAATATTCTGAGATTTCCCAAGAGCTCTGTGACACAAACAAGTTAAGAACTTATGTTGTAGATGGTGACATGGATTGTGTCAAGCCTCTAGAACAGTACAAAACCTTCTAAATAAAATCCATAATCGCTCAAAAGAATTTCACATAATTATTCATGAGGAAATACCAAGTGGAAGAAGAGTGCCTGTTATCCGGATTACATAAGCATTTAGAAAGACAATCTGTAGAGTTGACTTATCATTATCTGTATCTTAGGCTTTGAATGTGAAAATGGCATTGGGCTGAATTAAATAAGAGAAAGGCCATGGGCTAAATTAGATTGTATTTTGGGAAATGCTTTTAGTGACCTCCAAGCATTGAGCTGAAACAGAGAGCCATCTTTTTAATGTAGCTAATATTCTGGTTGTATTGGCTGTGAGTCAAGAAATATATCACAGCCTCTGCCCAAAGAAAAATGGACAGATACATAATACACATAAATATACTACATTTTATTAACGTGGAAGAGCTGTGTAGCAGGATCTTGTGGCAGAAAAGATAGCATTGGAGAGGTGAGAGATGTTTGAGGTAAGGAAATGGACCATTTTGTATGGAAAAGAGCAGCTGATTGGCAGGCAGCTTATTCATTCTATTCTGGATACATAACATCCAGAGATTTAAAAGAATCCCTCTAGTTAGTATATGGGGTGGAGCCATGTGGAAAATTTATAACAGAACTTCAGTAAGAAGGATGAATTCATGGGAATTTGTGGAAGTTTGATATAAAGTGAAAATTATGGTTTTTTTGCCTAATACAGGAAATAGAGGTAAAAGGATAGAACGTAGAAAGGGAAAGACTGATAGATATTTGGTACTAATGCAAAGTCAGTGGGCTGGGGAAGTTTTTTCATATCTGTTATATTTGATATCTCAGATAGGTAAATGACCATATTTTATTAGAGTACTTTGCAATATTAAGGAATAATTCGTTTTCTTGGTTTTAAAGAAAGACCCTATTGACCGTGACTTAAATAAGGTTTGTGTACAAAACCAGTTTGTTGTGGTAGGGGAGAGGCACAGGAACTTTCTTAAAAGAGTTATTTTGAGGGCTAATGATAAGTGGCATAGCTTTTATCTAAACACACACACACACACACACACACACACATATACACATGCACTGTCTCTCTAAGGGATGACTATCTTTTCTCTCAGGGGTAAGAGACAAACTGTTCTTGGGTTCTTCTCAATTTATTTTAGGTAATCTTTTGAAAGTTATGGAGTAGATCAGCAAATATGTGTGCATTGTTTGCTTTGCACCTCTTACAGTAAGAAATAAGTTTCACTGGCTTCTATTATAAAATGTACACAAATGTTCCCATAGCAGAGACAACTCTTAATTAATGGAAATGAAAGGTTGGGGGCATGAGTAAGATGTTAGCGAATCTGTGGCATCTGGGATTATAGAACTAGATTACAGGAAAATTAAGAATGTTACATAAATTTTAGATTTATACTTATACAAGGATCTTTACCCCTACACCTACTCTACCTATTTTTCCATACCCTTTCTCTACCAGCATGGCAATATGACATTGTATATAAAAAGCAGGCCTGGCTTCCAGTGGGGCCCCTGACAGACAATGGTTGTGTATTTCTGGAGAAGACACTTTCCCTAAAACCTTAGGTTAGAGAGCAGGTACTGATTTGCATCGGCAGAGAGGGTTTCCTCATCAGGAGTTCCCTATATCAGTGAAATCACAGGTCTTATTAAGATTCTCCATCTTTCAACTCCATCTTCTATCTTATTTCTTCTGTGCTGGCCTAAAGAATCTCTTGATACACTGCTAAAAGCTTCTAAATAAATTTAGAGCCTCTTTTGTTTGTATACTTTAAAATGTCTAGTGAGTATATTAAGCCCCATCTTATGATTTCTTCCAGGTTTGAAAAGCTATAAAATAGGAGCTTCTTAAAAATGAAGAATGCTTTCCAAGAGCTGGAAGGAATAGTCTTTAGCCTTGACCATGCCCAGAAATTCATCTTGGTCTTAGAAGAGATAATATTTTGCCATTTATTAAGTAATAAATTGGCTTTAAAATGTTATATATGCAGTGCATTTTATGGAGCTAGCTATAAAAACACGCAAGTAATTTAAGTGATCTTTTTGTTTTTTTTTTTTAGACTTCAAAATGATTTCCATAGTGACTCGAACTTTCAGAAATCTGCCTGTGACATCGACCTGGGCCACCAAATTCAGTAAGTTACATTTTTATTTCTCTTTTAAAAAACAACAAAAACTTAAGATCTAAAAATTATAAACCATTTTTCCACTAAAAAATAAATTCGTAATTATTTTGTGTTTCAGCTGTAAGACCACTGAGCTATTCCTCCCAACCACTGTTAACAGGTATAGTCATTTGCATGCTTCTTGGGAATTCTAACTATCGAATTATAAAACGGGTTGGGGAGGGGCAGCTTATTTATCGTCATACTTCTGGGAGGAACATCATCAAATAGTTATTAGTTAGTTATGCATATATAGACCTAACTGGATTCAGTTGTATTATGATGAAGAGGGGGGATATCTGATTTGTCTTTTAACAATAACTTACGTTACTATGACACTTAATACTTTATAAAACACCCTTCTTACACAATAACCTTGTGAGAGGCAGTGAAGTATTGTCCTCATTTTATAGAACCTAAGGCTAAGAGCCAAGATGACTTGTCCATTGGTAGAAACAGGTCTTGAACCCAGGTCTAAAGAGTCCAAGTCCAGTGTTCTTTTCAGTACCCCATACTAAAGCATCTTAGGAGTATCCGCATGGTCCAGTGTCTGGAAACTTGATGGCCAACTGATCTGTTCACCTGTGGCCAAACCCTGATAAAATTGACTTATACCACCCAAACCTTATATGAGCCTGATTTATACCTAAAAACTGACTTATTTGTTTTCATCAGGGAATATGTTTGCGTAGTTACTGGAATATTCATGTCCCACATTCAGGATACTCCCTTATAAATAATGAGATACCTAAAAAGCCAGATTTAATCATCTGAAGGTTTCTTATTGGAGGTTGGATTATAGTGATATTAGCTGATTAGATAAATCGAATAATCATAAATTTAGAGCTAGAAGGGCCCTTAAAGATCATCTGGTCCTTTACCCTCATTTTTACAGATGAGGAAACTACTTCAGAGAGGACAGTGATTTACTTACAGCCCTGTGTCCTTTGATTCCAGAGCCAGTGTTTTTTGCACATTCCTTCACTTCCTTTGCTCTATCTACTATCATAGATTTGCCTCCCTAGTAATAATGCATATGAAGCATTTTACTAACCCTACAATTCTGTATAAATGCCAGTTTTTATTACTCTTGCTAATGGCATCTTCCAGATAAATGTCTTTTTCATTTTTTTTTTTTTTGGAGAGGGGAAGGCAAGGTATTTGGGGTTAAGTGACTTGCCCAAGGTCACATGGCTAGTTTTTTGTGTTAAGTGTCTGAGGTCACATTTGAACTCAGGTCCTTCTGACTCCAGGGCTGGTGTTCTATTCACTGCACCACCTAGCTGCCCCAAATGTCTTTTTTAATAAAACATTTTTGAAAACACTGAGAAAACTTTCACCTTCAGATTTCTAGCTTGTTTTACATTAATCACGTCACCTTAACTCTCAGGGCTCCTGTTTCCTTATCTATAAAAACAAGGAAGTTGGACTAGATTTCTTAGGTTTCATTTAAGTTATGCCAGTATGTTGAGATCCTGCCATTTTGTCAATGTGATATACCCTCTATAGGCATAGTCCATCTATAATTTATAGTCTGAGAGGGGTTAAGTGACTTGTCTGCATCACACATCTAGCATCAGAGCTGGGATCTGAACTAGACCTTCCATACTCTAAACCCAGCCCTCAGTTCTCTCTGCTTGGCAGTCATTAATTTAGTTGTAATAATAACAATTCACATGTATATAGGAATTTAAAGTTTACAAAGGTTTCCAGGTTGTAAGTCTGTTGTTATTCAGTTCAGTTTCCATTCTTCAGATGTTTATTAAGCACCCTTTGTGTTTGTTTGCCTTGGGGGATTCATGGAGAAGAAACAGTCCATTTCCTCTGGGTCTTTCCATTCCACTGGTACTCAAATAAGGAAATACTAATAAATACAATGTAATCTCTGGGTTGAGTGATAACAAATTGGACCAATTAGTAAGAGTCTTTGGTAGGGAGTAGCTCTGGATGTGAGCATTATTTGAAGGGAACCAATAGTTATAAAGGGGTGACTAGGTGGCACAGTGGATGGAGTTGCGGGTCAGGAGTAAGGAAGAGCTAAATTCAAATAGAGCCTCAGACACTTACTAGTTGTGTGACCCTAGGCAAGTCACTTAATCCCGTTTGCCTCAGTTTCCTCATCTATAAAATGAATTGGAGAAGGAAATGGCAAACCACTCCAGTACCTTTGCCAAGAAAACCTCAAAAGGGATCATGAAGAGTTGGATGTGACTAAAAAATTACTAGACAACAACAAAGTAGTTCTAAGATGTAGTGAGGTGAAGACAGAGAGCATTGCAGGCATGCTGGAGAACCAGTTTGACTGGAGGGTGCATAAGAGTTTAAGGGAGAAAGCAGTGGGCAATTAGCCTGGAAAGACTGGAGCAAGAATGTGAAGGGTTTTAAATGCCAATAGGGGAGGCTGAACTTTATCCTAGTCCTTAGAGAAAGTAGGCTAAAGTTGGAATTTGGATCTCCTGACTCATTCTTGCTTGAATGTTCTGTGATCTCTTCTTATATTGACCCTTAGATTCTGATTTCCCTTCCAATGCAACAACTTTACAGTGATCTTATCATTTGAATATCTGTCTGAGACAGAGCCATAAAGAAGCCTAGGCTTTTACAAATAATGGCTCCCACCAAAAACCAAAGTGCAGTTTTTACATATATGTCCTGGTGTGGCCTTCTGGACTCTTGTCAGACTTTTCAGCCACGTTAGCACACACAGAGATTTATAGACACAATCACTTCGTCTTCTCCACCTTCATTCTTTCTTTGCAGAGGAGTCCTATGCATGTGAAACATGGAATTGACTTACTTTTTTCTCTCTTTTCTATATCCTTTGTCTCCAAAGATGATATACTGGGGAGGGGAGAAAGATACATTTGGAAATGTAAGTGGAAACTATCAATAAAAATCGAGAAAAACCCAGCCAACAATAGCATTCTCATAGAAAGGGTGAGAATAGATTGCTTTATGAGAGGAAGCGAGGTAGAGCACTGAATAAAAATGAACATCTCCATCTCTCAGCAGAAGACCTGCCTCCTGGGATGTTTCCAGGTGCATTTCCACTCCTCAGCACTAAATTTTCTTTAGACTTATTAAAATACAGCTATAAGTATTTAAACCAATTTACTAGCCTACTATTTTAGTTAATCAACAGTCAAGTCAGTAAACATGTATTACGCACCTGATCTGTGACAGGCACTGTACTAAGTGCTGGGGGATAAACATAAAAAGGCAAGAAGGCCCTGCCTCTACTTAAACTCCTGTGAATTCCAGTTACTTCTAGGATCAAATCTAAACTTGTGTTTGACAATTAAAGCCCTTTGCAATCTGGCCCTAATCTACCTTTTCAGCATTGTACTCCTTATGCTTCTTTTTTTGTTCATTGTACTGCTATCCTACTACCACAGTGCTTGGCACATAGTAGGTCTTAATAAATATTGACTAAGTTGCCCATTCTGCAGTTCAGCCAATTGGATCTTTTTTGATGTTCCTTATACACTCAATCACCCCCTTGCTTTTGCCTATAACTTCTGGGTCGCTCTCCCTCTTTACCTTCGACTCTTAAGAGTCATTTTGAGTTGTTTTCAAAACTTGGCTTAGGTGCTACTTAATATCCTCAATATACTGTTGCCTTCTCCCCCCAGCCTCACCCCTTCCCCTGCCAAAAAAGAATTTCCTTGCATCTGTTTTGTGCATACTTATGTGTTGTCTCCCTAGACCAGGGGTGGAGAACCTGCAGCCTCGAAGCCTCATGTGGCCCTCTAGATCCTCAAGTGCAGCCCTTTGACTGAATCCAAACTTTAAAGAACCATTTGGATTCAGTCAGAGGGCTGAACTTGAGGATCTAGAGGGCCATTTGTGATCTCGAGGCCAGAAGCTCCCTACCCCTGCCCTAGACAGAATGGAAAAGGATTGGGTCTTTCTTGACTTTTGTGTTTGTATCTCTAGAACCTGTTATGTCTTGGCACATAATATGTGCTTAATAAATGTTTGTTGAAGGACTGATTCCTGGATTACTCTTAGGAACTCTTAGGAAAGACCATTGTTTTTTAGTTAATTGTTTGTTGAACTTTTTCTTAAAGCTGTACAACCTTTAAGTAAGAAGACTTTAGCCAAGCCTAACGTAAAGAATATTGTGGTGGTGGATGGCGTGCGTATTCCCTTTCTGCTGTCAGGCACTTCGTAAGTATGAAGCTAGTATGTTACTTCGTTTCTCTAAGATAGCCACAAGTGGTTGCTCTTGGTGGTGGACTGATGTCTCCATTTTATTTTATTTTTTTTCAGTAATGCTTTTTTTAAAAAATATTTTATTTTATTTATTTTAGTTTACATCATTCTTTTCTATGAGATTTTGAGTTACAAATTTTCTTCCCATCTTTCCCCTTCCCCTCCCCCAAACAGCCATCCCCTTGTATAACCCCTCCCTCAATCTAATCTCTCCTATGTCCTCCCCCATCACTCCTCTAACTTTCCGATAGGGCAGGATGGATCTCCCTTCCACAGTGCCTGTGAATCTTAAGTTCCAGTTGGATGTAGTTAAGA
>CM053585.1:177613127-177624916 GCA_028646515.1 Pseudochirops corinnae | reverse complement strand
CCCCCTCCTCCCGCCCCATTCCGCTTTCTACCCTGTCCCCGTCCCTGTCCCTCTACAGAAGTGTGCACTTCTGATGTCTTCATTTTAAATGGAGCAAAGTCATTCTCAAATAGCTTAGCAAGAATAGGATTCTGACATTCTGTAGGTCACCTGTGACAGAAATCTTCAAGAATGTTGGAAATCAGAGTGAAATGTAGCAAATCGAATAGCACTTTGGCTCACTTCCTATTTAAGATTATTCTGGCTTCAACTGAGCCCTTAGGTCATGGAACCTCACCCTTAGCTGTCTAAACAACTCTGAAGAGACCTAATTACTTTGGGGCACTGATCTTGGACTCCAGAAGCATTGTGTGCAAAGACCATCACAGGCTCCCTGGAGTTTTCAGCCTTTAGGGGTGATTCAGAGATGGTCTGAACCTTTTGTAATCTAGCTCACTCTAAATGGGGTTTGGCTGTATTGTATTGAGTCAGTGATTGTCTACCTTGCTGATTCTACTCCTTTTCAGTAAAAGATGCCTAGTTAGGTCAGAAGAGGGAGCACATAAAAATCTGGGGAGAGTAGAAGAGAACTAAACAAATATAACTCTGTTCAGTTATAGAGTGATTTATCAAGGTTTTGTTCTGCTTTTTAGTGGTAGGGAGTAAGAAGTCCCTGTTTTATGTGTCTTGTATTATAACTTTTGAGAAGTCAGAAGTTTGGAATGTTGATCTCATTTTCCTTTAGAAACAATGTTGTAAATAGTAGTTAAAGTTTCTAGGGTAACCCATAGAAGTCTATTTCACCTAAATTGTATCTGAACAATGGCATTTGGTGTAACCATGTAAACACTATATATAACATCACACTAAATTCTTGCAAGAATAATTTCTCGCAACAATTTCTATCTTATACTGGCACAAATCCTGATACAGCCCTGGGTCTTTGGACAGTGGGGAGAGATAGATACCAAGAATTCTCAGGAATTGGCCCTACATAAGGAATGCATGCCAGGATAGGTCTTATTCACATAGACTTCAGGTAGAGGGCAAACCAGGGATTGCCTTTTTTTTTTAACTTTGGTTCAATTCTAATTCAATTTCTAACTTTTGGTTCAGCAAAAGTTAATATTTGCTTGTGATTTGCTTTGGTTTCAGCAGATTAGTTTACCAGTGGTTCTCAACCTTCCTAGTGCCGCGACCCTTTAATACAGTTCCTCATGTTGTGGTGACCTCCAACCATAAAATTATTTTCGTTGCTACTTCATAACTGTAATTTTGCTACTGTTATGAATCTTTCTGATATGCAGGATGTATTTTCATTGTTACAAATTGAACATAACCTGCAGGTTGAGAACCACTGGTTTAGACTTTTATTTCACAATTTAGTTCAAGTCCTTGTTTGAGGAGAAATTGAAGGATGAATTAAGTATCTTAATTCTCCACTGCTAGATGCCTTCACTAATGGGAGGTGGTGGGGGAGAAGAGAGAAAAATTCTCTCCTCTGCTACCTCTGCATAGGGGTCTAACTCTATGACTGATCTAAGCTTTGATTGCTTCCGCAAAGCTTAGGTATTTAAAGACTCCTGGGGAGTGAGTAACTAATTTGTTTTCACCAATGAAATGGTTTCTTTTTTTATTCATCTATCTTCATCTGATAAAGGGAAGAGGGAATAGACCTCAGAATAACTGTGTAACACCTTCTTTGTGAGATCAGCTGCAGTCTGGAGGCTAGGATTAGGGGAAGAACTTCCTCCTTTCCTATATTTTGCTTGAAATAATGAATAAATTTTCCGAAAGCACTTATCAAAGATAGGGTTTGAGAATTTGACAGACTTTACCAGAGTAAAATTATTTATGCAGACCTTACCCCAACCACCCTACCCCCTGGAGGGAATATAAGGATCAAAATAAATTGTATTGGCTTTTTTTCCTGTTTGCCTGGAATGAATTGCCATTTACTGCAAGTGATTAGTTGTTGAGAAGGCTAGAGAATTGCCCAACAAACACGTGTAGAAATAGACTTGAGACCAAAGAGAAGATGAATTGATAAGCCTAGTCTGTATGTTCGTCAGTGGGTAGAATAGAGCAATAAAGGTTACATAATTCTCAATGGACAAATAATTAGTTTGGGCATTTTAACACTGGTACACTTAAGTGCTTGTCAAATTCTTCTATGATTAAGAATGAAGGGATGAATTTAGCTTTGGAAGTTACAGAGTTATTGGTTTCTGTCTGATCCAAAGAGTGATTTCAAGAAATTCATTGCCGTTGAGTCTCCCATTACAAACTTAAAGTAGGAAATGTTGGCTTAAATAAACAGATCCTTGTCTGAAAAGGTTGAGACTACCCTTAGAGAATTTTTACTGTTTCATGCTTAATAATATTGATATAAAATACATTTATTATGTGCTTACTCTGTGCCAGGCACTATGCCTAGGCTCTATAAGATAAAAGAACAAGGCAGTCCCATCCCGAGGAGCTCACATTCTGATAGGGGAGGACAGATCATCAAGTGAAGCTGGAAAAGGGAGGAGAAGAAGGTGGGTCCTTGTTTGGGGGCAGGGCTGCTGGTAATGAGATGGAATGAAATTAACATGACTGGGACCCCTCATGAATTGGTGGTCCTGGCCAGGGACCAACCAATCAGGAGAGCAGGACCTAAGGCTGAGGCATGGGGAGGGGGGGGGGGGAAGGCAGGGTGCACTGCATACAGCAACATTTTTGTTAATTCTTTATTTAAGTGTTTTGTAGCAGTTGAAGTTTTTCTGGAGCTTAGCTTTAGCCAGTAAAATGAAGATAAATAATATATATGGTTCCTACCTCACAGGGTTGGGTGAGAAGGCTTTGTAAACTGGAAAGGACTGTATAAATGTGAGCTCTCTTCTTGATCTCCTGGAAGTAAAAGACCTTGGTGTTGACTTGGTGCATTTTATTATCCCCAGATACAAAGATTTGATGCCACATGATTTAGCCAGAGCAGCACTTAAGTAAGTACAGCCTCTTTGTTCATTTCTTCCTACCTTCCTTCTTCTCTCTTTTCCAAATTTGCCATTTTTCTTTGACCCTTTAATAAGAATGCCATGTATGTAGAATAGTTTTTAAATTGCCATAACTAAAAAGTCAGTTCTTGTGTTTTCTGTGCAATCCATTTCAAAAGTCTGTTGATTTTTCCTTCACAGCATCTTGCTCCTTCCCCTTCACTACTCACAACTGCTACCCTATTAACAATCCTTATTGCCTCTTGACCCTAGCAATAGCCTTCTAATTGGTCTCCCTGTATCTAATCTTTCCCCTTTCCAGTCCTTTCTCCAAAATAATCTACCAAAATAATCTTCCTAAAGCACAGGTCCAGCTATGTCACTACCCTGATCACAAATTATCAAAGGCTATTACCTCTAGGATAAAGTCCACAAAATGGCATTTAAAGCCATTTATAATCTATATAAGACTTATCTTTTTAGACTTATTTCATATTCCTACCTTTTATCCACTCTCTATTTCAACCACACTAACCTTGTTGTTCCTTGCATTTGACATTCTTTCCCAGACTCCATGCGTTTACATATCTGTCCGCCATACCTAGATGTCTTTCTTCCCTCCCCCTCTCCACCTCTTAGCATCTTTGGCTTTCTTCAGAGCTCAACCAAAATACCACCTCCTCTGAAAAGCCTTTCCTAACCACCATGGTTAATGTTCTCTCTCTCTCAAGTCACTTTGTACTGACTTATCCTTAAGCATATTGTATTCTCTGTCCTCTGTCTGTACAGATGTTGTATTCTCTGTTCATTCCCCACACCCCAGTAAGGTAATAAGCTCCTTGAGAGCAGGAACCATTTTGTTTTTATTCTTACATTTCCATTATATAGTAGTTGCTTAATTAATGAATGGTTTTTATTTAATTGAAAAAGAGTATAATAAAACAATTACCTTTTAGGATATTTTGTTATTTTTCATTAAGAAATTAAGTTGCAAATTTAATATAAGTAAACTCTTCCCAGAACTCACAGAAATGTTTGTGGGAATAGGGGAGTTATCCTGTACTAGTACTATCTTTATATGCCAACTGTGTTATAACTAGGAACTAGCTAGAGCACATAATTCTCTCTACTAACCCAGGAGCTGAAGATCTTATATATAACTGCCCTTGTGAGGTTCAACAAACCCCGCTTCATTGTGTTCACAAAGTAGATTCTTAATATTCTTTAATTGGTTTGAACTAATAGATACCAAGCATGATGTACTAAGAAGGGAACAGCATTCCCTTTAAATGAGAATGTTCAAACAAAACATGTATTTGCTAATCTGATGATATTTCTAGATAATCACTACTTTTGTGTATCTTGTAAACAGTAGGAAGAATTATTGTGGTTATAGAAACTTTAGCAAACTGTACAGATATTAACTTTTCAAGAGCTAGTATAAGTTCCATCTTCTTCATGACTCTTTTTGTGAACATTTCAACCCAATGTGACCTCTCCCTTCTCTGAATTCTAATAGCATTTATTAGCTTTAATATGTATAATTTATATATAAATGTATATAATATAATATAGAGTATATAATGTATACTATATGTAGATGTATATAGATATATCCCAATAAATGTCACATACATCATATAAATTTCTATCCTATGATCCAAGAAACCCAGAGAGGTCAAAGAGTTATTGTAAGTTGTCTGGGGATCTAATAAGAATACAAAAAAATTATAATTTTTATCTTTATTTAGTTTCAGCAAAATATTCATTATGACCAAGAGCTATAAATAATCATATAATGGGCAGGTAGAAATCATTCATATACATAAGTAATTCTCAGTAGTACTGTTGGGAGGTTAACCTTTTTCACTTGGGTGAATTTAAAAGGTCTGATTTATTCGTTAGAGTTATAGCATAGGGCAGCTAAGTGGTAAAATAGATAGATCACTGGCCCTGGAGTCATGAGGACCTGAGTTGAAATTCAGCCTCAGATACTTACTAGCTCTGTGACTCAGGGAAACTCACTTAACCCTGATTACCTCAAAAAAAAAAAAAAGAGTTATAGCATAACATCTGAGGTCAGTAAACAGATCTCCAGTTTTTGTGAGCATTCATTGGGAAAGTATTAGTTATCAGAAATTCTATTTATAAACACTTTTCAGCATTCCATTTGTTTTGTTAAGTAAAAAATACCCGTACTTTTGGATTATGTAACAGTATATAGCAACATGCTTTCCTTTAATATTGAGTTAGTATGACAGAGGAATCTAGTAGAATTTATACACATTTATCTTTGTGGCCATTATTTAAATTTAAAAATAAACTTCTATTTTTAGTTCTACAAATATATACCACCTAACTGCTTAGTAGTATTTATTATCATTTTCATTTAAATACTCAGTTCCCAGAATATTTATTCTATTGAATATTTTGTTCAGAATGTTAGTGAGCACCAGAATATTCTCCCTTCTTTCCCAAAGTCAGAGACACATTGTCTCAACATGAAATTTTTCACAGTTGGGAAAAGTGCCACTTGGTAGTCCCTGTCCTGTATCCTCTGTTTCATACGTTTGAGCTAAGGCTTATTTTAAGAATAGAACAAACATTTCTGATTTTTTTTCCTTTTCAGAGGCTTATTACATCGAACCAGTGTCTCAAAGGACAGTGTTGATTATATTGTCTATGGTACAGTTATTCAGGAAGTGAAAACAAGCAACATTGCTCGAGAGGTAAGTAAAACAAAGCTGTATAGTTAATAAGTCTCATAAGACAATAAACCTAATTTTCAGTTGACTGGTTTCACATTTTAAAAAAAGTTTATAAAGTATATCTAGCTTGAAAATAAAATGGTATCAAGTATTAAATAATAATTTTGATTCTTAAAATTCCTAATATATATTGATACTCTGGACCACAATACTGTTCTAACAAAACCTGAGCAAGGAAGAAGATAGAGGTGACATGCAACTTTTAATGGGTTTTCAAGAATATAAAACACCCAAACTAATAGAACACCAAATAGAGGTCTTATATGATCTAGTCTGAGAAAAAGAAATAGAGCTACCTGTAAAGGACCTACCAAAGAAAATATATCCTGATCATGATGGATTCACTGGAGAATTCTATCAAAATTTTAAAGAACAGTTAGTTCTAATGCTCATTATTATCAAAAATTAAGAAAGAAAGCACCATATCCTATACCTTTTATGAGAAAAATATAGCCCTTATACCTAAAACAAGTAAGGATAAAGCACAGAAGAACTATAGATTGATACTGTTAATGAATACTGATTCAGAATTATAAATAAAATCCTTTCAGACTGATTACAGTGATTCATCCAAGACGTCATTCATCATGATCAAGTTGAGTTTTTATCAAGGATGCAAGGAGCGTTCAACAAAAGGAAAATGGTTAATATAATTAATCATATTAAAACAAAAAATTCTAAAACTACATGTTTGTCTCAATATTTGCAGAAAAAGCCTTTGACAAAAGTATAGTACCCATTTATGCCCAAAACCCTGTAAAGTATAGGCATAGAAGGATCTTTTAAAAAAAATATACTGAAAAATAGTTATTGAAGATATAAAAACAAGTATTGTATCCAATGGAGATACTTTAGAAGCTTTTCAAGCAAATACAGGAGTAAAAGAAGAATGCCCATTCTTCTCACTATTTGATATAGTTCTAGAAATGCTACCAATAGTAACAGGACAAAAATAGGTAAAGAAGAGCTAAAATTATCCCTGTTTGCTAATGACATGTTGGCTTATTTAGAAAATGCTAGGGAATTAACAAAGAAACTCATTAAAATAAGTAACAGCTTTATCAAAGTTGCATGCTACAAAATAAACCATGAAAAATCAACTTTGTTTTTATATAATAACAAATTTAAGAAGCGACGTTAAAAAAGGAAAGTTTAATTCCAAATAACTACAGAATATCTGAGGATCAGTCTGCCAAAGTACACATTTCTGAGATAGATTTAGATACAAAATGTTCCCTAAAGAAATATAGAATAATTTAAATAGCTAGAGAATATTCAGTGGTCATGATTAATATATGCCAATATAATAAAAATGACTACTCCCAAAGTTAATTTTTAATTTTAAGGCTAGACCAGTCAGATTGTCAAAGAGATATTATATAGAACTTGGCAAAATAATACAAAATTTATTTGAAAAAGTAAAAGATCTAGGATATTAAGGGAAATAATGAAAAGAGGTAGAGATGAAGGGAGGATGAAACAGCCTTTCAGATTTTGAGCTATATTATAAAACAGCAGTCATCAAAACCATTTGTGATTGGTTAAAAAATAGAAAGGTGGATCAGTGGAACAGACTGAGCAACAGCCTATTCATCAGAAACAATAGATCTCAATAACTCAGAATGCGATAAAGTAGAATACCTAAATGACTTAGGAAAGATAAAACTCTTGGGGAAAGTGGAAAGTAATCTGGCAGAAATTAGGCTTAGACCAACACTTTACATCATATTCCACAATATATTTGAAATGAATATGTGACTTTAATATTAAAAATTGTACCATTAAAAAAATTAGAAGAGAAGTAGATCACAGGCTTTTCATAGCTGTGAGGTAGGAGATACATACATACATATATTTTTTTGGCTTTTTTTTCTTTTGGAGGGAGGAGGGCAGTGCAGTTGAGGTTAAATGACTTGCCTAAGGTCACACGGCTAGTAAGTGTTAAGTGTCTGAGGTCGGATTTGAACTCAGGTCCTCCTGACTCCAGAGCTGGTGCTCTATTCACTGCGCCACCTAGCCACCCCTTAGGAGATATATTTTTAACCAAACAAGTGACAGAGACCATTACACAAGATAAAATAAATAACTTTGATTATATGAAACTGATAAGCTTTTGCACAAACTTTTAAAGGTTAGTTAATTGCTCACTTTGATCTGACCAACTTGAATCATGCTCTTAGTTTTCTGTCCTTTTTGTGTACATTACAGAGTTGAATGTTGGCTTTCAAAGGAACAGGAAACATTACCTAACATCTCAGCTGATGTGGAAAATATTTTGTTTGTCTTTCATGATGGAGCATTAGAGGTCATGTAAAGGGGTGATTTTAGGTAGTAGATTGTAGGTACCCTTGGTAAGGCCCTATGTAACAGTTCCTATAACTAACCCAAGTTTGCAGTTTAGGCAGGCATTTCAACAAGTTGCAAAAAGAAACACATCCAACTTGTTTTTTTGCCTTTCATCCCTTGGCAGTCTTAGTTGATGAGTTATTTTTGCCTGTTCACATGGTTCCACAACCAGATGACACTTACATGAGGGAAATTCTCAGGAGTTTAATTTTAACTTCCTAGCATGTTTCAACTTTATACCAGTTGGCATGATGCCATCCTGTTTTGTCATTGGAAACTCAGGAGAACAAGACTAGATTAGAGCATTGATTCCTCATTCTAGATATAATGCTTATTCAGTATTCAAACAACTCGTAGAAATTTACAGGTATTCAACAAGCATTTATTAAATAGCTTTTGTGTAAGAAACAAACAAACTTTGACACTCAGTGCCAAGCACTGACCTGTGCCCTAGAGAGACAAAGACAGAAATGAAACACTCCCTGACCCTAAGGAGCTTTTATATTGGGAGAGATACCATGGAGATATATAAATTGAGAGAAAATAGGTAGAGTAAATCCAAGATAATTTGGGTGGGGAAGGCTCTAGGAGGTGGGTGAAAAGGACTCAGGAACGATTTCATTAGAGAAGGTGGTGCTTGAGCTAATTTTTAAAGGAAATTAGGGATTTTGATTTTTTTGAAGGAAATCAGAGGTGAGCAGGGACTTCATTTTAAACATGGTGGCCAATCAGTACAGAGGGACAGAGTTAGGAGAGGGAGTGTCATATATATAAGCAACAGCAAAGCTGTTCAATTGAACCTTAGAGGATGTGAAGAGGAATTATATATAATCTACAAAGGTAGGTTGGGGCCAGGATGTATCTTATTCTAGAGACAATAAAGAACCACCAGTGGGGAGCTAGTTGGCACAGTGGATAGAGTGCAGGGCCTGAAATCAGGAAGACCTGAATTCAAATACCGCCTCAGTCACTTACTAGTTGTGTGACCCTGGGCAGATCACTTAACCCTGTTTACTTCAGTGTCCTCATCTATAAAATGAACTGGAGAAGGAAAGGGCAGAGCACTCCAGTATCTTTGCCATGAAAACTCCAAACAGGGCAATGAAGAATTGGACATGACTGAAATAACTCAATAACAAAGGAAGTACTGAGTAGGGGGTGATGTGGTAGGTGTATGCTTGAGGAAAATCCCTTTGGCTGATGTGAAAAACTTTTTTTTTTTTTAAATACAATTCAATATCCATCTTCTACATGAAACCTTATTCCTCTTCCATTCCCCACCATTAAATTTATTTTGTAGGTACAGATATACATACATATAAATATGTATATGTCTGTATACATATATGTATGTGTGTACACACATATGTACATATTATCTTCCTTCCTAGAATGTAAGCTCCCTGAAGGCAGGGGTTGTTTCCATTTTTCCTTTTATCTCTGACATCTAGCACAGTCCCTGGTATATAGCAGGTGCTTAAATGTGTTGGATTAGAAATTGGAGAAACTTGATGCGGGAAGAGACTATATCAGTAGTCCAGGCAAGAGGTGATGAGGGCCTGAATAAGGGTATGAAAAGACAGAAGGGGATGTAAGGGATATTGTAGATGTGGAAACTATAAGAATTGACTACTGATTGCTTATGTGGGATGAGAGAGAGAAGTTGAGAATGACTCTGAGCTTGCAAACTTGGGTGATTGGAAGGATGGTAGTGCCCACTACCAGATTGGAGATCTGGGAGTAGAGGTAAAGAAAAAGAATTTGGCTGGATGTGTGTATCTGGGAATAATCTTCCTGTAATAGTAATTAAACTCCTGGGAGGTGATGAGTTCACCAGTAGAGAAAATATAGAGAGAAAAAAGAAGAGGGCCCAGGCTTGCACTTTGGGGGTTCCCCAACAGTTAATGGGATATAACATGGATGATGACCCAGAAAAGGAGAGTTAGAGTAGTTAGTAAGAATTGAGAAGAACCAGGAGAGATTAGTGTCATGGAAACCTAGAAAAGAGTGAGTATCCAAGAGGAGACATGGTGGTCAACAGTGTCAGGTTCTTTGTTTGTAAGGAATTGTTCTTATGTGTTTCAAAGGCTGCACTGGGAGCTGGCTTCTCAGACAAGATTCCTGCTCACACTGTCACTATGGCTTGCATCTCTTCCAACCAAGCCATGACAACAGGTATGCTCACTTACAAGTTCCATAATTTTTAGCTGATGATTCCAAAATTAAAAGCCTTATCTTAGTTCCTTGTTCATGGGATAGGTAGCTTTTTTTTAAAGAGAAATTAAATGATTTGCCTAAGATTTCAGAATTTGTTAAGAAACAAAATCTATAATACCACCAATATTTTAAAATTAATTAATACCATAATTTAGGAATTATATGAGTTCTAAAGTTTATCCTTTAGATAATTCTACTTTAGTTATTATTCTTTTTCTTCCTATTCATTTTTTAATCCTTAAGTTTAAATATATACATATAAGTTTAAATATAGAGATTTCTGTATCTATCTTTTTCTACATATAGATGGAGAGCTAGCTTGGGAGTTAGGAAGAACTGAGTTCAAGTACTGCCTCTTACCCAAAATTAGATTGTGGCCCAAGGCGAGTCATTAGGATTATAAATCACAAAACAGTTGCAATCTATGTTGTTAGAAAGAGTTCCAGATAGGTAACCAGGAGTTATCCACACTCATGAAATTAGTAAGAAGGGAATCTGAGTAAATGGAAAATAGAAAAAGTGCATACGTCAGCAAACTACTAAAATTTCCTAAGAAAGTATACCTGAAGTAAATCAAATACAAGAAGACTGAAAAGACCTAGAAACCTCCATAATTAACAAATACTTGATTTCTTTGCTAAGTAAGGGAGAGATCTGAGCTAAGGGCAACAGCAATTTAAAATATAAACATGTTGGTAAAATCTTATGGTGGAGGATGATTTAAGATGAGCAATAGAAGCAAAGACATCTCATACAATAGCAAGAAAGAGATAGGTTTGTGGAAAACTTGGCCAGATCTTCCAAGAGCATTTTTGTCACAAATGAAAAATGGCTCATCCTTGATATAGTGCTATCTGAACAATTGTGTCTTTGGCAATTATTAGTGCTTTTCAGAAGTTCTATAGTTCACCTCTTTGGGCTTCAATGTTTTTACTAGATAATGTAGTAAAGCACTTTGTAAACCTTAAAGTGTTGTACAAATGTCATCTATTATTATCTAAGGTTCTATCCAGCACTAAATCTCATGGCTTGCTAGTAAGTAGCAGAGCCAGAATTTGAACCTAGTTCCACTGACTAGAAAAATCTGCTTGCATGGTAAATGTTGGGCACCTGTTCTTCATAATTTGTAGTATATCATCAGCAAGTCCTAGCATTTTCATGCTTTTAAAGACAGGCACCTTAAAGATCCCTTTATTTTATTTTTATTTTATTTGTACAAAACCTGAAATATTTTACTTTTTTAAACTTTGATCTAAGTTTACTTAGATTCCATGGAATTGATATGAGCGTTTGATATTACTCAGTAAATAAAACACTGTAATAGCCACAATAAACTTTGTTAGAAATGTATGTATTGCAACCATTCTGGAGAGCAATCTGGAACTATGCCCAAAGGGCTATAAATAATTGCATACTCTTTGACCCAGCAATACCACTGTTGGGATTATATCCCAAAGAGATCACAGAAGTGGGAAAAGGTCCCATATGTGCAAAAATATTT
>CM053585.1:177570728-177612627 GCA_028646515.1 Pseudochirops corinnae | reverse complement strand
ACTGGAAATATAGGGGATGCCCATCAATTGGGGAATGGCTGAACAAGCTATGGTATATGAATGTAATGGAATACTATTGTGCTATAAGAAATGGGAAGGAGATGGACTTCATAATTACCTGGAGAGGCTTATACGGACTGATGCTAAGTGAGAAGAGCAGAGCCAGGCAAAACTTGTACACAATCAGAGACACATCAAACATATGATGACTAACCTTGATAAACTGGACTATCCTCAACAATGCACAGCTAAAGACAACTCTACAATCCTCAGGATGGAAGGAGAAATCTAAACTCAGAGAAAGATATAGAAAGACTATAGTTTAAATGGAAACTGAAGTATAACATGCTATCGTTCTTTTTCTGTTTGGTTTTGCTTTTTTTTCCCTGTGATCACTCATAGGTTACAGCCTTTCCATATAACCAAACTATTGTACAATGTGAAAGTATTTGCAGATCCTATACATGATTGCACGCCACCATGGGGGGGGGGGGAAGGGAGGGGAGAAAATCTGAAACTCAAGTGATTGTGGAACTGAATCTTGTAAACTAAAAGTAAATAAACAAGTCATTCAAAAAAAAGAAATGTATGTATTGCAAAAAAATAATTTAAAATATTATTTGATGCCTGGAATAGATTAATATAAATGCTGGACAAGAGCAGTGTCAAAGGAAGCTTTAAAAACACCTGTTTTGATTAAGTCCGGGGCCCTATTAGACCTACTCTTCTTTCCTCCCAGTCTTCTTAGCCCAAGTTCCACTCAAAGAAGATATGGATTAGTTAATAAGCCCTCAGTTATTTCCTGTAGCAGTTTTCTCATGGACATTTTAACCAGCTATATAAACAAAGTTCATAAGAAATATACAGATATAAAAAGCTACAAACATTAATAAATTATATCACCACAAAACACAGAAACACTTCACAAGGTGCTAGTAAAATAACTATCCCCCTCCATTATATAAGAATGAAAACAAAGAACTGGTATTAAAGTTGAAGAGACATCTTCAAAATGTATCCTAGATAGATTTCTTTTTGTACTATTTGCTTTTGTATAAGATTGTACCAACGTGACTTGTTTTTCAGGCAATACCTAATTCCCAAAGGAAAAAAAAAAGAAAAACAAAAAATGAAAAACAAAAAATACCCTAAAAAACAAAAAAGAATTTTTTTTAAAGAATCAAACAAAAATACACCAGTTAACTCTTATAAATGTTAATGAAGTATTCTATAGAAAAGAATTTCTAAAGATACTTTTACTTTTATAAAAAGATGTTATTTTGGGCAGCTTAGGTGGCGAAGTAGATAGAGCACTGGCCCTGAAGTCAGGAGGACCTGAGTTGAAATGTGGCCTCTGACCAGATACTTGACACTTACTAGCTGTGTGATCCTGGGCAAGTCACTTAACCCCAATTGCCTCACCAAAAATAAAATTAAAAATAAGAAGTTATTTTAAAAAGCTGTTTACAAGCTATATTCTGTGAAAAATATGCCTTAGGAAAACACAACTAAAATTGAAAGACCGGATTGCCTGAGAAACAAATTCTACCCCACCCCTCTCAGTGTTTGTGTGCAGACAACTGCTTAATGGAAGATAAAAGCATTTTACACCAAAACACTATGAGTTAAGAAGACAAACATATCCAGTCAAATTGTCAGTCAGCCCAGTGTCAGACCCTTTATTTTACGAAGGAAAAAAACAAGGCTCAAAGAAGTTACATGATCTGCCCAGGGTCACTTGGGTTTTACTAGTGATAAAACCAGGCCTAGAGCTCAGGCCTCCTACCTGCCAAAGTGGTCTCCTTTATACCTCATTATTTCTGTTTCTCAACATCCATCTAGATCAAAAGGAAATAACATTAAATTACAGAAGAGATTTTTAGCAGTTAAGACATAAAAAATTTCTTGACTATTAAGGATTGCTGAACATTGAAATTAAACAAATAAGCAAAAGTTATAAATCATCTTCCATGGACATTTTTGTGTAGGATGGGCATCCATTTGTCTGATTTGGCGTACATAAATACAATATTGCCTAGAGGCAGGGAGATTGGCCAATAATTGGATGACTGAGGAGGCTATCAGTAGATAGCTCATGAAGCACGTTTTTCGCTACTGTGTTGAATTTGTTTTGTATTTTTACTATTCTCTTAGCTGGCTTTGTAAATAGTACATATTTAGTTATACATTTTCTACTGTGCTGATCCTCTGATGTCTTGGTAAGCGGTTTCAGTGACCACTGACAATCTGGACAGCTGATTTTGATATACGCTCCCGCCTCCTCGACAGAGGGGATGAACCAGAATTAGGCGCCTGTGTTTGGACACAGCCATTGTGCAAATTTGTTTTGCTTGCCTGTGCATATTTATTGCAGGGATTTGTTGTTACAGACATTTCCTTTTTCTCTTTTTCAGTTTTGGGGGGTAGATAAGAGGAAGAAGGGACTAGTAATAGGGTCTCCATAAACGAAGAAAGAAAAGAATTTCATTATACCATTTTTTCACATGTACAGAAGAAAATAGAAGGAAACAGACAAGTGGGACAGCTTTGAAAGGTCCATGCTGCATTTATTCTATATTTAAAAGGAAAATCAAACTGTATAATGGTTAACAGTTTTCATGTATGGTCCTCTTTTTCTATTCTTCTTCTGGAAATGCTTGTATTATTTATTGTTTAGGTTCAGATTAAAAAATTAAAAATTTAAATGTGTCATGATACATTGTCAACAACAAATTTATGTCATATTCTCATTATTAACCCTCTCCTGTAGGTTTTGGTTTGATTGCTTCTGGCCAGTGTGATGTGGTTGTGGCAGGTGGTGTGGAGTTGATGTCAGATGTCCCTATTCGACATTCTAGGAAGATGAGGAAACTGATGCTTGAGTTTAACAAGGCCAGGACCCTGGGTCAGCGACTGTCTCTAGCTTCTAAATTCAGACTGAATTTCTTAACACCAGAGGTAAGATTTTTAACTTCTCTGGAGAGACCTCTGATTGTCAAGTAAGTATCTCTGACATAGTATAAAGGTTGAACTTTGAGCTTGCTAAACACTCATGGAGGCAGATCTTGTTGGCCACAGTGAAAACTTAATTATTTAGCTTAATGTACAAAACAAATGAACAAGAACCCAAAATTGGTGATACTGAGGATCTTCATTGTTCAGGTGCTGGTTTGGATTGTCATAGAAACTATAGTGTGTGTGTGTTTGTGTGTGTGTGTGTGTGTGTGTGTGTATTCTATGATTTTCAGAGAGCTTCCTGTTTCTTCAGTTATAGAACATAACCAACAAAGCCTTTATGTTATAGTTCTTCCAAAGAGAATAAGCAAAAGTCACGTTGTGGGACCTCCTCTCCACCAATTGCTATGTGGCTGCTGTCAAAGGGTCATCAGAGTTCCTGATTCTCATCATTCTTCTTTTCCCAGCTTCCTGCTGTGAGTGAGTTCTCAACCAGTGAGACAATGGGCCATTCTGCTGACCGACTAGCTGCCGCGTTTGCTGTTTCCCGTGAGGAGCAGGATGAGTATGCCCTTCGTTCTCACCGTCTAGCCAAGCAAGCTCAGGAACAAGGACTCCTCACTGATATTATCTCATTCAAAGTTCCAGGTGAACACGACTTGCCTTTTCTCTTAGGAGAATACAGAATGAGAACTAACTGCAGAATCCCAAATCCTTCCCTCAACACAGACTCCTTCTTTTGAAGTACGTCAAATATTGGTCCCACCAGAAATTCCTGGTCTTGATATCTTAAAAACCTGAAGAGTTCTCACTATTTCTTTTCAGTTTTTCTTCTTGATTTTGGGATTACAAGAACCCATTATTGATTGGTCCCTTCCATGTTTACAGTGCTTCCTTCCTTCTGTGTTCCTGGAGGTAGTGTAATGGAATGAGCATGGTCTTAGATTTGGAAACCAGAGTTTGAATTTTGACTCTGTCAAAATTCTCTTTATCTTGTTGGTCAAAGTACTTAACCTCTCATCCGTAAAATGGGAATAATAATTCTCATCATACTTATCTCACAGGGTTCTTGAGATCAAGCAAATGTTTGAAAGCAGTTCCATTACATAAATCTAAGGTGATATTATTGATGGTGTTATTAGGCCAACAGACTATATGGCACAGACTTGGAGTCAGGCAGATCTGAGTTCAAATCCAGCCTTGGACAGTTACTGGCCGCGTGAGCCTCTGTTTGCCTTAGTTTCTTCATCTGTGAAAAGGGGTGTATAATGACAGCTGCCTCCCAGGGTTGAGGATCAGGTTAGATGATATTTATAAAATGCTTAGCAGTGCCTGGCACGTTGTAAGTTCTGTTTAAATTGTTAGCTATTTACCCATCAGACGCATGCCCTCTCTTTGTAGACTGCTGATTTACATGGTAGAATTATATTACTAATAATCCAGACTTTAAAAGAAACAGAACTTTTTTTTCTTTAGTCCTTTCATTTCCCCACAAACATTCTGATGTTTTAATTTCTTTTAAAAATAGTGTTTAGGTCTTATAAAAATCCTCAATTGACTAAGCCTGGCCTAAATTTCATATTTTTGTGATTTTTGAAGCTCTTCTCTACAAAATAGCATCTGATGCTTAGTGTTCCTTCAAGTTAAAATTACTTTTTCTTTTTTTAAAAACAGGAAAAGATACAGTTTCCAAAGATAATGGCATTCGTCCTTCCTCACTGGAACAAATGGCAAAATTGAAACCTGCGTTCGTTAAACCCTATGGCACGGTCACGGCTGCTAACTCCTCTTTTCTGGTAACCACACGATATGTGTGCTTATTGACATTTCTTGTACTTTTTGACTGATAAGGATCTCAACTGGAACTGAAACGTGCACACATGCTCATGATACAATGGAGGCTTAAGGAAATAGTGCCATACTAAATACAGACACGGTAGAGGTCGTTATCAAGACAGTATTCTTACTGAATCGTAGAGACTCTGAGTGGGGAGCCAGACTCTGCCTCCTTGCAGCTTCTACCTCTTAGTGCCCATTTTGTCCCCTACAGCAACACCGTGACTCCCATTCATATTTTTGATGGCTTTCCTAAGGCTTTTCTTTTTCAAGTTAAATGTCTCTGCTTCCTTGTGGCCATCATCATATGCTGTGATTTTCATTTTAACTCTCTTGATCACCTTCTTCTCAACATAACTCCAGCTTATCAATAGCCTTCTTCATATATAACGCCTAGAACAAGACACAGTGTTCTAGAGTCAGTGCATCAGTTTCCTCCTTTCATCTGGGCACTGTTAATACAGGTTGAATGCAGTAGCAAATTTAATATCTGACACACCTGTCACATAACAAAAACTCCCATTAACTGCCTTCAGACCAAGTCTTTCCCTGTACGGTACTTAGGATATTGATTTTTTGAACCAGTATTCAGCATAGGTGTTGTATGAATACATATACTTACTTGATGGGTATCTGTAGTATCCGTGGTTGTATGTGTGGGAGACTTCTGCTGTGGGAATTCCTTCCACCAAAGTGGATGGCTCAGCAATCATCTCTGATTTAAGTAATTACCTCAAGTAATTACCTAGCACAAAAAATCTACGGTCCCATAGCTATTAAGTGTCAGGGGTAAAATTTGAACCCCAATCCATGGCATCAAGCCTAGCTCTCTGTCCACTATACCATAGTAACTGTAGATCAGGGAATCTTAACTAGAGGTTGATGAAATTAGCATTAAAAATATTTTAATAACTGTATTTTAATATTATTGATTTCCTTTATAATTCTGTTTTTTATTTTATGCATTTACAAATTATTCTGGAAAAAAATTAAAAATTAAAAAATAACATTATTCTGAGGAATCCACAAGCTTTAACAGCCTGCTGAAGTGATCCATGACAGAACAAAAATTAAGAATCCTTTCTCTTTGTGAATACATACATCCGTGTTAAAATGTTACATTCTTATTTGTAGGCCATTTTAACAACCTAATGAGATCACTTTGAATACTAATTGTTACCCAATATATTAACTGTCCTCTTAACTTGATTGTATTTGCCTATTTGTTAAACATGTCTTCATTCAAATCACTGCTGAAAATTTTCCACAAGATCAAGTTGATCACCAAGCCCTGCAGTTTGCCCTTAGCACCAGGTAGACCAGGAGCATTTAGCCTTTTGCGTCCTGTCTTATTCAGTCTTCAAAATACTGTTTTTAAAATGCATGAAATAAAATACGTAAGTTACTAAGGAAACAAATTATATTGAGATAAAGTTATCAAACTATGTTAAAAAGCAAAACAAGTTCATGGAGACAAGGTTAAGAACACTTGATCAATACTCATTAGGGCATGATGGTTAAACACACAGATTCTGCCTCACTGAGCTCATTTAGCCCTCATTTTTCCATTTTATTGGAAGAAACGTGGGAGTAGCTATTGCCGTTTAAGTCAGGTGTATTTAGTGTCCCTAAACTGCATTTAAATATTTAGTTCAGTCTTCATGTTCGATTATCATCATTTTCATTTTAGTTAATTTAATAATAAATATTCATTAGAAATGTAGCTATGATTCAGACTTGTTTATAGTTTTATACTCATTTGCTGCACAACAAAAGTTTTACTCTTTGGGATTCAGGTGCCATAAGCACCCAAAGATACTATAGAAATGGAGGCAGTTTTGAGAAGGAGCAAGTACTCTCTCATCAGCCCCAAAAGTCATAGGAAGGTAGAGGGGAGTCCACAGAAACATTCATTACTCTGGGGAATCATCCCAAATGGAATTTCTCTGAGTCATAGAATACTTAGTCTCACTCATCCCCAGAATTCTCTTCTACTCCACCTGAAAATTTGGAAACATGTTCTGCCTCTCCTTGTCCACAGTCTACTATTTATTAGAAACAGACTCTTGGGTTCTAAATCCCATCAAAAACTCCTCTGCCAGAGATTTTCTGTGAAAAATTGGGTGAGAAGGTGGATGGATCCAGGAGCCAGATGTTTATCCAGCTCTAGCTGCCACAGAGCAGCCTAACTCATGGCTGCAATAATCCAGTTTCCTCTGCTTCTTGATTTCCATCCTTCCAAAGGATCCCTTCTCTCGGAGCAATCACCACTCTCCATGCCACCTGCTGTAGCCTACCTAAGGTAGCCCCTTTATTTTAAGTCATTAAACTTGCCTCCATGAATCAACGTGACAATTTTACTCTCTCCTGAAATCCTTCTTTTTTTTTCTTCTCTGTCTAGTGGGCATCAAGTTCTTATCATACCTCTAACATAATAAACAAGAGAACAGTTTCCCCAATGGGAATAGTGCTTGGTTTTTCTGAAGACCTAGATTTAAATTCTGACTCTGTGTGACCTTATGACTTTCACTCTCTCAGTTTCTTCATCTGTAAAATGAAGGAGTTGGACTAGATAAAATTTAAAAAGGTCCCTAACAGCTCTTAGGCAGTGATCTGGGACCCTTTCTGCTCTCAATTTGTGATTATGTTATCTCTTAATTCAAAGTAGCCTGCTGGAGATCCACATTGATCCTTATTAATGTTCTCTGTGCCAGCTTTCTCATTTTGAATGCCTGCTGGATGCTGAGGAAAATAGAAGGTTAAATAAAAGACTGTCCTCAAAAAACCCTAGATTTTTTATAAATAAGCACATATATCCACTGATGTACACACTACTTGCAAAATGCTCTCAGTAGAATTGATGTGATTAAATACTAATATACAGGAAAGAGCAAAGATTGGACTGCATGCATTTGGGATTTCAAATTCAAAGAAATAGGGATGTGGATGTTCAAGCTGCAATTTCCAGACCCTTGGAGGAGTATGATAGTTCTGGTATTGTGTAAAACTGCAGACAAGCAAGGAGCTCAGTTTAGAAACTTAGGGGACAAATTCCATTTCAAATTCCAATGGACAGTGAAAATCTAACACCAAAAAATTGCCATTCTTTAGCCAATGGCCTACTTATTTTAAGGAATATTTGATAAAAATATAGTGTGGCATATGAGTGTGGCCTGTTCTTTTGAATTTATGGTAATGTGACTAGATAGTATCTTAACTCAAGGAACTGTAACAGTGAGCTATAAAAATGTGGTCCAGGATATCATGTAGGATACATACTTTGACTTTTGAAGTATTTATAATGGAGCAACATTTCCATTTGAATTCTTGTCACCTGCAGCTATTTTATTTGAAGTGCAATAGGGCCTGCATTTAGGTAAGCATTTTGGATTCCTGATGTCATTGCATGTCAGGTTAAAAGCTTAGGGCTTCGAGAGCACCCTGCATTCAATAGCCTCTGTTTCCTGCTCACAACTTACTTAACTGTTCTTATATTTCTTTTTTTTTTTTTTCATTTTTTAGGGCAGTTGGGGTTAAGTGACTTGCCCAAAATCATACAGCTAGTAAGTGTGTTAAGTGTCTGAGGACAGATTTGAACTCAGGTCCTCCTGACTCAAGGGCTGATGCTCTATTCACTGCACCACCTAGCACCCCTTACTTAACTATCCCATGCTACTCTCATCATCACTGCTTCCTACCACTGCAGAGTCTAGAGGTAAGAAAGAAGCTGTTCAGAAGACACAGAGGCAAAGAATAGTTTCAAAGAAAGATCCCAGGATGTGTACAAAAGGCTCACCCTGCTGGAGGAACCACTGCTGTGGGTTATAAAATTCCTGGTATTCTGTGCCACAAGCACAAAGTTTTGATTCTGATGTATGAAACAAGGCATGCTTTTTTTTAAAAGTCTCTAATGGATGAAATGAAAATTTTTTTGTATATCCCTTGTTCTTTGTTAACCCAACTCCCAGACAAATGGCTATGAAATGTTCTTAGGTTGTGATTTAGTGGCAGATGAAACTAGATAAGTGGGTTATCAAGTGGAATTGTCACAGCACTTTTCAGAGAATAAGCTGGCTCTCAGTGTCCTATGGACGCGATTTGAATTATTTGCGCGACTCAGAAATAGGGTAAGCAGTAGAGCTAAAAGCCCACTTAGGCGACCTGGTCACTCAGTAGTGGGACAGAGAATTGGACTGTTTTTCTGGTTGCTCTTTTAGACCGATGGAGCCTCTGCCATGCTGATTATGTCAGAAGAAAAAGCTCTGGCCTTGGGCTATAAGCCAAAAGCATACTTAAGGTAAGGCAAAATGAAATGTTAAACTGAGTCATCACTCTTTCCATTTTTTATTTTTTATTGTTGGAACTAACACAGTGTTTTTGTGCCTAGGGATTTTGTGTATGTGTCTCAAGATCCAAAAGATCAGCTTTTACTGGGGTAAGTGGCAATATCACCTTTGTATTTTGTTAGGAATGTTTAACATGACCAGATTTGAAATTCAAGAAATGACCTACTTAGGTACTAATTATATAATAACTATAATCATAATCTTATAATCCCATTATTCCCTGATTCTCTTTCCTCTCAGTCACCAGTCTAGTGCACAGCCTTATCACCTTGACTGGCCTATTGCAGTAACCTCCTGATTGGTCTCCTTGTTTCTCATCTTCCCCATCTCTAATCCACCCTCCACGGTGCTGCCAAATAGATACTTCCAGACTATAAGTCTGCCATGTCAACCCCTCACTCCCACCCCTAGTTAAAGAACCTTCAGTGGCTCCCCATTACCTCTAGAATCAAATACAAACTCCTCTATATAGCATGTAAAATCCTTTCCAGTGTGGCTCCAAACTACCTACATCATCCCCATTCATACATTCTATAGGCTGAAGGCTGAACTGACCTTCTTACTGAATCTCACATGTGACATTCCCTCTCCTGCTTCTCTCTGCCTTTGTACATGTTGTACACATGCACATTGGGAGAGGAAGTACTTCACTGGGAGCTTCCTGCATCAGTTCCAGTTTTTTTAAAAAGTAAGGGGAGAGCAAGAAACAGTGGAAGGAAACAACAAGGATGGTTTTGCCCACATCAGACAACAAATGGCCAATGACAGTAGGGTTGTTTGGGTGGTTCAGGGTAGGGGTCAGTTAGAGGAGGAAGGGAGCTGGTATGTGTCCTCCACAGCTATTGGTTAGCAAGGGGACCTTCTTAAACTGAGTGTTTGCACCATCCTGACTGGAAAATGTACAGTTTTGGGTTAATATATGACAAATTGTTTTCCCAAAGCAGTAAGAAGCACAGTGTTCATAGAGGAAGTGTTCACAGGTTTTCCCCTTGTACATTAAGGATTCTGATTGACAGGTCTTCACGTATTATGGTGGGAGACAGAGAAGGGGATGGATGGGAATATAATGCCTAATGGAGGTCTTGCTATAACATTTGAGAGGATATCATGTGAAATAGATTCTGACCATCATGGATTTTCTGATCACTCAGGAAATAGCTGATTAAAGTTGATTTTTTTTAATTGATTGGCAAGAATTTATCAAGTGATAGCCATGAACAACTGTACTAAGCTATGAGAATATAAATACAAAAATGAGAAAGTCCCTGCCTTCAGAGGGTTTACATTCTATTAGAGGTGGAGTGGGGAAGGAGAGCATATAGCATGTTCACAGATAAGTATATTTACAATGTAGGTGAAATAAAATAGGTTTAAGAGAAATACACACACACATAATACAAATATATTAAAAAAACAATGATGGGGATTGGAGCACTAACAATTAGAGGAGAACAGACTTCATTTAGGATGTGACATTTAAGCTAAGCTTTGAAGAGAGCTAGAAATCCAAGGAGGTAAGAGCAAAGAAGAAGAGCAACCCAAGTATAGGGAACAGCCTGGGCAAAGGCACAGAGGCAGGAGAAAGACTATCCTATACAAGGAACAGTAAGAAACTCAGTTTGGCCAGAACATAGCTTATATGAGGAGAACTTACATGTAATCAGCCTGGAAAACAGGATCATAAATAGAGGCCTGGAAGGGATTTTAGAGGCCTCTTCATTTTACAGATGAGGGTACAGAGGCACAGAAAGACAAAAGGGCATGCCCATAGTTACAGAGCTAGTAAGTGTCTCAGGCAGATCTTCCTGACTCAGTCCAGTGCCTTTCCACTATACTAAACTGCTTTTCAAGTTGAGGTGTTGAAACTTTATCTTTATCTTTTCAGGCCAGCGTATGCTACTCCGAAAGTGCTAGAAAAAGCAGGCTTAACATTGAAAGACATTGATGTTTTTGAATTTCATGAAGCTTTCTCAGTAAGTCTTTTTAAAGAAATATGATGACATAAAAATTCTAGAAGTGTTGGCATAATTCTCCCTCCCTCATTCCCATATTTTTGCTTTTAAACAGGGAAGAGGAGATGGAATTAGGTAAACCTATGGATCTTGGTTCATCTTTGGCTTTGAATGAAAAACTACTTGAACACTGCTTTATGCCAGTGTCTGTGGGTCAGAGACACCTAGAAGTGATTTGCAAAGTGACTAAAAGCAAAAGTAATAAATTTGTTTGTTCTTTGGGGCCACTAACCTACTGTATTGGAAAAAATTCAGGCAAATGTCCTAAAGGTGTAAAGGAGAAAAGCACTTTAGTTTGGAGTACTTATCAGAACCTTTTGCAGGAGCTAAAGTGTTTTCCCCAGAAAAAAAATCAGCATCATTACCTTTAAAATCACTTAAATCCATACTTAAAACAATGTTTGGACCACATTTTAGTTTTAGTAATACACTTGACATTAAAAAAAACCCTATTCCTTGCTAAATTATTTTCCTTCCTAGGGTCAGATTTTGGCTAACTTCAAAGCAATGGATTCAGATTGGTTTGCGCAAAACTACATGGGTAGGAAATCCAAGGTAAGTTTTGAAATTAAACATGTGTTTGAGTTTCTAATGCATTGTGAACATTAGAGTAGAATTACATGCAAACACCTATTGAAAGAGAAATTTTCTATTAATTTAAATATATTTCTCTGAGGCCTTATCATAGTTATACTAACTTTCAAATTCTTCAGCAAAAGCAAAAAGTCAAATTTGTCATCTTTTGTTATTCTTTCTATTTTTATTGATGAAAGGTGTTTGAACATTGCCTTTCATTAGCTTGATTGTTACCCTAGGAGGTTTTTGCTTTGCAATAATATCATAGGATCATACATAAATCTAGTAAGAAATGTATCTTAGAGGACATCTAATCCAATTTCCTCATTTACAGATGAGGAAACTGAGACTTACCCTAAAACAGTGATTCTCAACCTGTGGGTTTTGACCCCTTTGGGGGTTGTACGACCCTTTCACAGGGGTCACAGGGGCGCCTAAGACCTTCAGAAAACACATACTTCGGTGACACTGGTCCTCTATGCGTCTCCAGGCAGGTCTGCCCACATGCAGACATGCCCAAAAACAAGTATTAAAGGGTCATGGCATTCGGAAGGTTGAGAACCACTGCCCTAAAGTCACACAGGTAGACAGTAAGTGATAGACAAGATTCAGACTTTAGGTCTGTGACTCTTTCCACCACACTCACATGACTACCAAATGATTGGTGATGCTTCTAGAGCCCCTTGTATTCCATAAATGCTGGGCTTTCCTATTGCTACAAGCCTGGGTGAACTTCTTTCCCTAAATCTACCTAATGTTATGTTTGCCCTTTTGTTTCTCTGGTTAATAGGTTGGTGCACCTCCGTTGGAGAAGTTTAATATCTGGGGTGGATCCCTGTCTCTTGGACATCCCTTTGGCGCCACTGGTTGTCGTCTGGTTATGGCAGCTGCCAATAGGTTAAGGAAAGATGGTGGTCAGTATGGATTAGTGGCTGCTTGTGCAGCAGGAGGACAGGTAAGTTACCCCAACAGCATAGGCTCCTCCTAACATTCACTTCCTTATATCAGAAAGGAACTGAAAACAACACCTTCTGAGAATGGTCGGTGTCATGGGACACCTCTTCTTTTTTAGTTGTGACCGTTTTGGAAGGCTTTGTTCTCACTAAATAGTATTTAGGCAACTGGGAGGTGGAAGAAACCCTTTTTGTCTTCCCTTTCCTCATAAAATTCATTGTGATCTTATTAGCTATTTCTAAGAAAGGTGCCTTGCCCATAAAACTGCTTCAGAAGATATATAGCATTTTCTTAGAGAATTGAACTGCATCTTAATTGCCCAACTAGAGAATTAATTTGCCTTTGGCTAATTTATTACTGAGTGCATAAATGCAGAGAAAATTGTTTTGTTCTGATATGTTTCTCTCCCTGTTTTACTGAGTCACTGCAGAGATGACCTGACTAGGACTTATTATGGTAATAGAACTAAAAAGAAATGCCACCTGGACTCCTTGTTTTCTTATTAGCCTGAAAAGATCTCGTTATGTTTTTCTCACTTACAATAACCTTCCCTGTACAGTGAACTGCATTTTTAAAGGCTTTAAATTGTTGGATACCCTGTCCTTTGCCTTTAAAAAAAATTCTGTGTAAGGTTGCTAACAGATTTCTGGTAATTGATAAGCAGCAAATGGCTGTTCCTTGTGAATAGTACATTAAACTAAGGAAGTAAAATTTATTAAAGCATTTAATGTATATTCCTAATGATTCTGCAAGGGGAAATTGCTGATATACCACTGACTGAGTTGGGAACAAAATGATTGAAAAGGTCTTTAAACCTGTACAATTTCACCTGAAAAATCAACTAATACTTGCACATAAGACTTAAGAGTTTGCAAAATACTTTCCTTACAGCAGGTCATTTGAGATAAGTAGTGGGAATATCATACCCCTTGTGCATATGAAACTGAGTCCCAGAAAGGCTAAGCATTTTGCCCAAGATTGCAAAGGTAGTAAGTGGCAAATGGGAGTTTACACCCAGGTCATCCAACTCTGAGTCTTGTATTTTTCTGCTGCATCATAGCCTCCTTTGCAAAACAATGACAATTATAGTCACCCTGCATTTTTCAGCATTAGTGCTAACCACAGGAAATTGTGGGGATAGAACAACAATTCTTTGTAAAAACATTCTAGGAGCAACTAGATGGTGCAGTGAGTAGAACACAGGCCATGAAGTTAAAAGGACCTGAGTTCAAATCTGGCCTTAGACACTTGACACTTAACTAATTGTGTGACCTTGGGCAAGTCACTTAACCCCAATTTCCTTGCCTTCCCCCCTCCAAAAATTTAAAAAACAAAACAAAAACAAAAACATTCCACAAAAGGTTAATACCTTTGGTAAGTGGTGTGTGGTTTTGAGCACCTAGTGTATATTTAGAACTGTCAGGCGATATAAGAAATATAATACATGATTCTTTCACTCAGTAATCTCACAGTATAGTCAAATTATATATGCACATGAAAATGGGAATAACATTACAGATCATGTGAGCAAGGGCAGAAAAAGTGATACAGATAGGTGCTGTAGGAGAATCAAAGGTGAGAAAAGATCCATATGTGTTGGAGTTTTCAAGGAAGACTGCTTAGAGAAGGTGGGGCATAATCTGGGCTTTAAAGAGTAGGCAGATTTCATCTGGGCAAGGGAGTGAAAGAAAGGGAATGATAGGGGAAAAGGCCCAGAGATGAGAATAGTGTGTGAGCTCTTTGACTGATATACTAGGCAAGCCCTGGCTGGAGAAGAGGGTTTGTGATAAGATAAGGTTAAAGGATTGGTAGGTCCAGGCTAGATGGTGGAGAGCCTTTAAAATCTCAGACTAAGGAGTATGGATTTTTTTCTAATAGGGATTGGGGAACCATTAAAGGCTTTTGAACAGAAGAATGATGTGAAGAAAGGGGTGTTTTAGTTGGATTAATCTGATAGCAGTATGCAGAACGTATTAGAAAGGGGAGAACCTAAGAGCAGATAGATCAGGTAGTTTGTTGCAGTAATATGGTCATGAGCCTTGACCTGGGGTATTGACAGTGGGGATTTAAAAGAAGGGATGACATATCAGATTGCAAGCCATCTTGGGAAAGGAAGGGGGAAGGAGGAAGAGAAAATTTAAAACTTATGGAGGTAAATGTTGAAAACTAAAAGTAAACAATTTAATAAAAAAATAGAATAAGGGTAAGTGAGAGAGGCTGAGAAAGAAATTTGGACAGTATTTGGTGATGATTACACATGAATGTCAAGGGAGAAAAAGGAATTAAGATTCTGAGATTTGGAACATAGAGGACTGACATTAAAATTAAAAATAGGGAGTGAGGAGAACTTACTAGAAAATAGAGAATTTGTTTTTTTACATTTTTGAGTTTCAGGTGATGGCACATCCATATGGAAATGTTCAGTAGGGATTTAGAGATGTGCAACTAGAGCTTGGGAAACAGGTCCAGTGCTAGAGAGATTCATTCACTATGGAATATCTATTATGAGGAAGGTACTGCGTAAGACATGGTGAGTTACACATTTGGGAGTGTGCATGGAGGAAATATATGAACCAAAGTGTCACTGAGAACATAAAGACCAAAGAAGGCTAATAATTATGATTTGGGGGGTATCTGCATTTTAGAGGATGGAAAAAGAGGTCCTAGACAAAGAAAGAATGGTCGAAAAGGTAGGAAGACAGAACCAGGTGAGTAGATGATAATGGAGTCCAAAGAAGAGATTTTCCGAAAGAAGAATGGTCATCAATTATGTCAAATTCTGAAGATGGATTACTGAGGATGAGTCCTGAGAAAAAGCCACGGGATCCTGTATTGATCTTAAAGACAGTTGTTTCAATAGACCGATGGTGTCAAAAACCAGAGTTTAGTGTTTAGGAATGGTGAGAGGTGAGGCAGTCTAAGAAGTGTGGCAGTGAATGGAAGAGAAGACAGGTAGGCTGATGGCAGTAGGGCCAACCAAAGGACTTCCAGTGGCAGTTTTTTTCTTGGACCAGGTAGAGATGGTGCCGGGTTCATGCCTGCAGGTAAAGGAAGAGTCTGTAGCGTGGGAGAGATGCCAGATCCGGAGGGGGTGGAGGGAACAGCAGGACTGGAAGATTATTTGCCTTGGAGAGCAAGAAGGATGCCTCTTCTTTGATAGGAGAGACAATGTGCATTAAGAGAATATCCAGAGAGCACAGGTGCTTGGAGGTAGAGAGACAAACGAAGGCCTTCATCTTTCTACTTTTCCTAACAACTAGGAGGTGAATTCCTCTGCTTCAAGGGAAGGGTAGATGGACTTGGGGGCTTGCAGAGAATAGGGGGTGGGCTAGGGAGTCACTGGGAAGAGGAGAGAGGGTTTGCCAGATAGCAGTGGGCTCTCAGGTCTGTCAGCTTTTTTGAGCTCTGAACTACAGACCAAAAGCTTTCAGCAGGGGTGGGGAACCTGTGACCTCAAGGCCGCATGTGGCCCTCTAGGTCCTCAAGTGCAGCCCTTTTACAGAGTCCAGACTTCACAGAACAAATTCCCTTAATAAAAAGATTTGTTCTGTTAAACTTGGATTCAGTCAAAAGGCCACATGTGGCCTCAAGGCCGTAGTTTCCCCACCCCTAGCTTTCAGGTTTTACTACAAGATCCCCAAAATTTCTTCAAAATGTAAAGGAAACGCTTTCTTAAAGCCAGAGAGGAATCTAGGTGACTAATCTTCAGTAATTTTGGGCCTCTGGGGCCCAAAGATCACAGCTCCAGAACTAGAAGGGACCTCGAGAGGTCCTCTGATTACCAGAAGGCCTTTGGGGACCCTGCCACTATAGATGGGCTGACTATAAGATCGTCTCACAGATGGACTGACTAAGACTTCTTGCAGCCTAATCCTGAACAACCAATTGCCTTCATGTGCCTTAGGTAGACTTGAGGGTATTCAGATAGAGAAGCTCTCTGATGTACTGGCTAGATTCCTTTCCCTTCACTGCCTTTGGTTGACAGCTAGCTGGCTCAGTGGACTGAATACTGGACCCAGAGTCAGGAAGACCCGAGTTTGATTCCAGCCTCTGACCCTGGGCAGGTCACTTCACTTCTGCCCACCTCAGTCTTCTCAGCTGTAGAATGAGTCTAATACCTTCTAAGGTTGTTGTGTGAAACAAATGAAATAATATTTCTAAAGTGCCTAGGACATAGTAGGTGCTATATAAAAGTGCTAACCATTTATTAATTGTGATTATTGATAATATGAATGATAATAGCAATAACAGGTATTACTGTTACCTGACAATACTTCTTTCTTCTTTTCAGGGCCATGCTATGATTGTGGAGGCTTACCCCAAATAAGAGGACTGGGGAGTCCCTGAAGGATCTGTGGGAGTCCTGTGCTGGGCGTTGCCATTTCAGTGCACTAACACAAAGTCATCTGTACTTGTATGCTTCTCTTAGGAAAGCAGGATTTAACGGCCTTTCGTTAAATATCTCCTAATTAAGCCTCATGAGTGTTCTGAGCTATTCAGTTATCATGGCTTGTAACTCAAGGATTTCTTAACCTAGCAATATAATGCTTCCAAAGAGGCCTTTTTCTTTTTAAAATTCTTTTTGTCAGTTTCATTAGAAACTAAATGAGTGGTTGTAATTTTGGGGAATGGATAAGACTTGAAATCATCTGTGTTACATTCTCAAAATCTACTCGTTCAGAATTTTATCTTGCTAATAACATACAGGTAAATATGGTTTCAGTCTAAATAAAATACAAACCAAGTGCCTGATTTAATTTAATAATGAAAGGATGATGTAAAGTCTAAACTACACTGAGAAAGATCAGTAAATGTTTAGATATGGAAATATCATCCCTATTTGCCCACCTTAATAAACTGAAAAAGTATTAGAGATTGGATGCTTTTTTACAGTGTGTGTTGGAGGGTGGTTGGATAGTTCTTGCTAAGTATCATGTTACTGGTTAACTTATAGGCAACTCCTGTTCACTTAAATCAACCGTAAGAATCAGAAGGGTAAACACCAATGGTTTCTTCTGAGTAGTTTGCTTATAGATTTTTAGCCTGAAGTAAAATAATTTCACAGTTTAAGTCAGAGATGTCTTGGTCAAATGTTTAATGAAATGTTGGAAAACTCTCAACTTAGACCAACTTATATCCTCTGGCCTATTTTTGTTTTTAATTCACTAAAGAAAAAGTGCTTTGAGAAAGGAAACTGCCCTGTTGCTGGTTTGATTTGTCTTGGTAAGATTCTAGTGCTTTGCAATCAAGATTATCCACAAAGTAGGCTGGACAGAACGGGTCAGGCCGACCACATCCTTTACTCCATGACCTTGTCAACATGGTTCTTTCTGCATATGAGATTTTAAGGTTGAAAAGCATTCTATAAACAGAATAAAAATACAAAAGGAGTAGAAATTGCCACTTTAGTTAGAGCATATATATCTTCTTCAAAAGTTAACTTTTGTAGAATTCTAAAGTTAAAAAAGAACTTTAAATCCAAGTCCACCAGCTCTCTGTGTTCGTGTAGGAATGCAACAGATGTGTTCTGGCAGATGTTTGACTTCCACCTCTGACCTCTGCAAGGAACTTATTCAGGTTAGTTATAGGATTTTTTTTTCCATGGAGTGAAGTCCTGCTACTTATCAGCTTTAATTATACCTTTCTTGCACAACTAGGTATTTGGAAGAGTACTTTTCTTTGTTCTAAACTTGCTTCACTCAGGGTTCAAAGGGTGGGCCCTCACACTCTTTATCACTTAATCAGTTGACAAGTTTATATTCGTGTACCATGTAATTTTATGAGCTTTGGTTCTGTCTCCCTCTTATTAGTCATTTTTTCAAACTAAGGAATCCTGATCTTGTTCATCATTCCTCATACATCAGTCTTCCGATCATCTTGTCAATTTTATTTGCTTCTCTCCAGGTGTTTCCCATCTTCATTGTATCCCGCTTGAGGCGTGGCGCCTTATAGTGACATCTACATGCTTTTCCATGGGCAGTAAGGGTTAGCTCCAAGCCTCTCAGTCTATATCTACTGTTCATTTAGGGGCTTGAGGTTGGAGTATTACACATTAACATGTCCCACCTCTCCTACTTAACGACTCAAGTGGCTGTGGCCAAGTCATTTACTTTTTGGAGCTTCAGTCTCCTTGTTTTGTGAGATGAGAGGGCTGACCTAGATGACCTCTGAAGCCCCTTCCAACTCTCAAGTCTACACTCCTGAATCACATTGTCTTCCAGTGGATCAGGCAAATGTAAGACTGAGCAATAGGTGGCTTGTCAGTCTGTATCAGCAGAGGGAGTTAGTTTCCCACACCAATGAAACCCCACATCTGGACAAAAACCAGAATGTTCATGGTAGGAAGGGAAGATCTGAGAGGAGATGAAAGAAGAAAACTTCTGGAGAAGAAAGTAAAAAAAACCATATTCTGAAAAGAAGTGAGTCATTTTTAGGGGGAAAAAAAAGATTTAAATAGATTGTCACTCCAGTGTTTAGAGCAAAATGCCAAGTTTTGCAAATTAACTTTTATAGCCAAGGATCAGCTTTTTCCAGGAACTTTTAAGGGAGTATCCATAGTACAATAATAATTCTCCCTAGGCAAAAATTCCAACATCTCATATTCTAAAACCTCAGATAGTAACTTTTATCACTTTGTATAATTGTTATATAGAACTGTGTTAAATGAATACATTAAGCTAGCTTGTGTTACCCAACACATATTCATTTATTGGGCTGCTGCTGTACTGAAAGCATTCAAATATTCAGTCTAGCCAGTGAGGGAATCCTAACCAGGCATTTTCCTTCTTGATTGCCCGTAATGTCCAACACTGGGAGTTCACTTAGCCTTTCTGCCCACCCTCTGTTCCCACTTCTGTGAGCAAGGTTTGAACTATGTGAACAGATGCCTAAAGTGCAATGTTTGAAATGACCAATCAAGTACTGCCACAGCCTTCAGAAAGATAAAAACTTAACTCTGAATGACCTTGTGGGACCACTCAGCCAGAAGCAGTGAGTGGTGTGCTGAGTCAGCTCCAACCAGCTTGCCACTGAGTGTTAAATTTTCAAGGCGAGCATTTACACTTTGGAACCCACAAAATGCCATAAAGCCAGGGCTTGATTTATTGTTCTGTTGATTGTCTAGACTTAAGTGATGGAGAAAATATCGGTAACTCAGATTAAACTTAAAAGTGTGTTTTGGGCACATTTTTATTCTTCTGGAAACATCCACCAGCACATTCCTGGCCCAGAGAGCTTTGGTTTATGTGACAATTGTCTTAAGATACTTAAATTGACTGCATTTCCAGAAACCAGATTTGCAGCAGGGCTGAAATCCCAGTGGAGAATTGCTTAAGAGATAATTAACTTCAGATATGACAGCACCCTTCCTACAGAACCAGTGTTAGGTTATCTCATTGCTATAGATGTGTGGCTGTCAAATAGAAATGTGGGTCACTGAACTGTACATAAACTTCCCAGTTAACCACTCATTGACCTAGAAAACAACATATTAACTTTATCTGTTGTATTTTTATTTGTTAAATATTTCCCAGTTACATTTTAACCTTCTTCAGGCTGCTGGCTACATGTTTGACACCTCTGCTATAACTGATACAGGAGCAGTAAGTGGTTTTTCATTTTCAGGTGGTTAGTATCTGCTTTGCTCTAGCTTTTCAAGCTCTGCTCCCCCTCCCCCAATAAATGTTTTTGGGATTCATAGAGCTAGTCTCGTTATTTACAATATCAGAAACCTGCATAGTAATGAACAAATAAAGGTAATAACTCTAGTTTCCAATTTCTCAAAATTTCCTCCTAGTTTTTTTTTTAAGACCTCTAAAAATAATTTTCAGTACCTTTTGAATTATCGAAAAGCCCTGTTATAAGGACCAAGTGCCTTTTAAATAATTGGGCTACATCATGGAAGATATATAAAATGATCAGGTAGAAAACAGTGGTTTTGCTGGGAAGGTTTGCAATGGTTACATGTGATTATTGGGGGAAAAGAATGGGAGTATATATACCCAGACATATACAATATAAGTCTATTATTTGCCTGTTGTTTCCAAACTGAGGGTTGAAAGTAGTGGGGCTGACTGTTAGGAGCGGATGGATGACTAGATTGTCGACAGGACAGACAGAAACAGAGGGATATATAAGGGGGTGCCCTCCATTTGCAAGATGTTCTATCCATGTGCAGATATTTCTGAGGGCCCATTTCTGGGGCTTTTCAGCAAATTATCAAAAGTTCTAAATAAATTTCCCTAGGGGAAGAAATGTTTCCCCTAACAATAAAATCCCTCATTTATATGAAAGGACAAGATTATTCTGGATTATCCCCTGCCTTGCCCCTTTTCACATATCTCATTCTACAAAATGCTTTTTAAGTTTTTGAAACCCACGCTTCTTCTGTACTTCATGGATTATGGTTCCTTATATCTGAGAATCCATGAGGACTTTAAAAAAATCATGTCAGTCCCTAGGGAAGAATGTAGAGTGTCAGAGGAGGTCACTATATCCCATGGCTTCCCTTAAGTCTTTTTCTTTGTTATAAAGGAAAGAGTCCTTGTAGGGTCTGGTGCCTTTTATCCATTGGGATGCGTGCTAGAGGACAAATAAAATGAATCAAATAAAAATTGTGATTTTACTGGAAAAGTTTTCACTGGTTACATATAATTTTTTTTTAGGGTGGTGGTGGAGGGGAGAAGAATTGGAGTGTATATACCCAGTCATACACTATAAATCTACTAATCCACATGTTGGTTTCAAACTGTGGAAGGATGGGGCAGTAAGGAAGGTTATTGACTGATGTAAAAACCAAATGTATCAATAAAACATTTAAGAAATTATGCCAGTCCCACATCAGGATCCAACTTTGTCTTGTTCTCTTTTGAGTTTTTCGTAATTTCGCACTTAATACTCTTAAATATTTCCTGCAGATCATAAGCTATGCTTATAAAACATCTTGAATTGGTTCCTGTTCTTCAGTTTGTATATATTTAATAGATGAAACATCTATAAAGCTTCAATTTTTGAAAAGAGGTCTAAAGGCAAGTTTGAAGTTGCTGATTTCATTTTTTTGGATTTGCAAATAAGACAGTAAATCAACTCTTGCCACATATTCAGCCAGATCTCTTCAAAACTGAAATAGAAAAAAAAAATTCAGCTCACTAGCTATTTGGGGAAAAGACTGAAGCCATTTTGCTAATAATTTACACATATCGTATCTAGGTAGTTGCATCAGCTAAAATAGGCAGCAGCAGCTTAAATGTTTTTGGACTTTGTGGTCTGTTCCTGTGAGCTTTATGGCAGGGAAGACCTATTTACTAAGACTTTAGCTATATTAATTCATGAAATATCAATACAAGCTGGAAAGCTTCTGAGAGTGGCTAATTGTAATGGAATCTTTCCTGAAAGCTTCTTTCCAGGCTCTTCCCACTCACAGAAGATGAGGGTAAGACCAAGACCAGAACTGGAATTCGATTCCTGCAAAACTCAGCTCATGTGCCATGCTTTATAGCTAGTCTAGACTGATTACCCAGGATTTAGTGCCCCCACTCCTTTTTTAAAGTGCATTGTTATATATTTAAGTTACATATTTCTATGTATACCTTTACCAATAGAATGCAATCACCTTGAGAACTGGGGCTAAATATTTCATTTTTGTCTAGCATAAAGCCTGACACCATAGGAATTTAATAGATAGTTGTTGATAGCTTGACTCTGGAGAAAATGAGAGGTGGAAGACTAAGGTTGTGGAATACTATATATACTATCAGACACTGTTGCTGAACTGCGGGTTTGTTTCCCTTTTGTTTCATTTGGTCACTTTCAGTTATGTCTTGACTGTCACCCCATTTGAGGTTTTCTTAGCAAAGATACTGAAGTGGTTGCAATTTCCTTCTCCAGCTCATTTTACAGATGAGGAAACTGAGGCAAATAGGATTAAGTGACTTGCCCAGGGTCACCCAGTTAGTAAGTGTCTGAGACCCGACTTGAACTCAGGATGATAGCCTTCCTAATTCCAAGCTTCCTGGGTTGAAGTTTACCTCTGATACAGACTGGCTATGTGACTAGATAATTCTCTTACCAGGTGTAGTTCTACAACTACTTGATAGAAGGGGTTTGTTTGTTCATCTAAAGTTCCTTATGCCAATGAAAGGATAGGTGTAATCCTGAGATTAGTTTTCTATTTTTATGTTATTTTTATTTCTGAAATGCCTCCTACTTTCCCCCAATCGGTGAACTATCCCTTTTAACAAAGATTAAAAAAAGAAGAGGAAGCTAGGTGGCACAGTGGATAGAGGGTTGGGCTTGGAATCAGGAAGACTCATTTTCCTGAATTCAAACCTGGCCTCAGACATTTACTAGGTTTGCGTGACCCTAAGCAAGTCACTTAACCCTGTTTGCCTCAGTTTCCTCATATGTAAAATGAGCTGGAGAAGGAAATGGCAAACCACTCCATAATCTTTGCCAAGAAAACCCCAGATGGGATCATGGAGAGTCAGACATGACTGAAACAACTTAACAACACAAAAGGTAATTTTGCTTGGGGTTTCACAGGATAATTTATGGAAGCTATAAGGCTTTTGTAACATGAGGAAGGATTTTTAGAAGAAATTCATGTCCTGGCCAAATGATCCCACTGTCTTCGGCCAAGACAGGAGTTGAAGGTGCTTTAGAGTCACCAGCAGCCTAAATGCTGTGATTGGTCCAGCCACTCCTTTGTAGAATTTGTCACCCAGGAGAAGTCTGTGTTCTCTGCATAAAGGTTTTTTTCCCCCTCAGGTGTGAGCACTGACATAGCTCCTGAAGAGGGTCACATTTGTTCAAAGCTGAAAATTTCCTCTTTGTTCCTAAACCACCTTTCTGAAACCTTTGCCTCATGTAGTCCCCAAGAGTTTAATTCGTACCCAGCATTCTCCATTCTTCATTTGCTGGATTCCAAGTCATTCATGCCATTCGTGGCCTGCTGTGGAGCAAAGGAACCCAGTTACTGAGGGAGGTTTGCCTAGTTAGCTGTCCCCATACACAGACTGAGTCTGTGTGCCTACCTTCTTTTTCTTTTGCTGCAGAGGTCCCTAGAGCACTGTTCTCAAGCACATCCAGAATAACTGACATCTTTTCTACCTCTGTAGTTTGCAAAGCCCTGTCCACATCAATACACTTTTGTGTGCCTATACCATCTATTTGCCTCAAAGGATAGCTGGGAGGAAAGAGGCCCAGAAGAGTGATATAAACCTGAGCTATAATCAGAAATCCAGATATTCTGACTCTCTAATCTTCACCTTATTCTTTGGATGATAAATGGAATCTTATGTACTTAAATTTTTAAAAAGATGAAGAAGAGTTGTGATTTTGGAGGAGTAGGTGTCAATATTTTTTCCCATGCAGATCACAATCCTTCTATGCCATAGTGATATTTTCACAAGTTGTGTCCAAAAGCAGAAACCACCTGGTGGTCAGCCAGCCTTCTGTGGATGATCCTCCCACCCTTAGGCTGGTTCTTACCTGAAGCCTTTCCATCTTTAGTTGGACCTACCAGAGTCAGCCCAGGGTCTGTCCCTCCAGGAAGCATCAAAGTGATATTTAATAGGGTTAAGGCCTGGGCTAGTGATTTCACTGGTATAGGGAACTCTCAGATGAGGAAACTCTGTTACAATGCACAGAGGTTGGTACCTTCTCTGCCTCTTCCAGAGAGTTTCCCAGAGCCCTGGGAAATTGAGTGATTTGCCCAGCCTCACTCACGTGTGTCAGAAGCCAGACTTGAACCCAGGTTCCTGGCTCTGAGGCTAGCTGACTCACCAGTAAGCACACTACTGATTCTTCCTTTTTTTTTTTTGGATGCTATCAGGATTTTAAGTGACTTGCCCAGGATCACAGTAAGTGTCTGATGCTGGATTTGAATTCGGTCTTCCTGGCTTCAGGACCAGGCACACTGCTTCTTTATATGTGTTAAATAAAGGCAATCATTTCAAAAAAAGTATCCTAAACCTAGCCCATAGTATTAAAACTCTACCTTGTCTAGGGACTATCTCTGCTGGGGAGGGGATGCTGCCAACTCACCAGGGACACAGTGGAGACATCAGGAAGAACACAGCAGAAGTGTTTGAGCAATGCTTCTTGTACCTGCAAAGGAAATAGAAGCACATGCTAGTAGGACTGACATGTCCTTATGGCCCAGAACCAGGTCTAGAAGGGTGGGCAAGCACTCTCACCTTCTTATCCATAAGACAGCCAAAGAGTAGGATGAAGATACCCTGAGAGTGGAGATAGGAAAATGCACTGGTAAGGACCTCCTCTTAGGAAGAGCAAAACTGCCTGCTACATGTTTTTACTCCTCTTGCCTCTGTGATTAGAAAGCCTGTCATTTTGTCTTTCCCTGGTTATCCTCCCACACACCTAACCTCTGTCCGACCTCCCTAAATCAAATCCTAAGACTCCTCCACTGGAATATTTGTGTAGGAAATTACTGGAAACTTCATAGTCTTTATTTTGAATATTGTTATATTCATGTGCTTTCTTTAGTACTTTACAGGAAATTCACAAGTGTGAATCTCCAGAAATGTGGACAACAGCCCCTCCATACCTCAGTGTTATTCATGAGTTGCTGTAACCAAAATAATTCAAAACCTGGTGTCCAACTTTGTAGCGGTTTAACTAAGCTCATCTTCAGATGACAGTCCATCTCTTGAAACGTATTGGAAGCCTTTCCAGCTTGAGCTCTGCCATGGAGCCCAGAGGCACCCTCACATTCGGCCTCAGAAGCTTACTACCTACGTGATCTTGGACAGATGACTTTATTGAGTCTCAAGGTCCTTATCTGTAAAATGAGGAGCTGGGCTAGATAGCCTGAGGCCCCTTACAGCTTTAGCTCTATGATCCTATAACAAATTATCCTATGATTCACCCCACCACGAGTCACTGGAGTAGATCTTTAGTTAAGGTATATTATGTAGGGCATAGCAAAAGAACTTGAAGTACTGACAATTTTAGGGGATCCAGAAATTGTCTTCTTTATTATCTGGAACTGAGTAAGTGCTCAAGTAAATGTTAATGCAAATGTTAATCATTATCTCATTTACCCCTTCCTCAGCATCCCTGGGGAAGGGATTATTATTCTTGCTTTCTAGTAGATGGGGAAAATGATTCAAAGGAGGGAAGGAACCAGCCTTGACTACAATAAATCTGGGAATAGAAGCCCAATTATAATGGGTCCTAAGACTCTGCTCTTATGGTGAATTCCCTAGAGTGCACTGTCTTACAGACAACCATGTCAGTGGTCTGAAAATTAGAACCTCAGAACTTGGAGTTCCTTGTGAATCTTACCAGGTAGGGGAAAGTAGGGAAGAAAGAAAGAGAGGTTAAAACTGAAGCTAGGAAGTTGATTAGAGCCAAGTAAATGAGGCATCAAAAAATTGTTGCTATTAACTAGGTAAGCATCATTTTGCCAGGTGGTTGTGGGTGATAAAAATAATCAAGACTTTGTTACCTACCTGGGAGGTATTAAGAACTGTGAACAGGTAGTGAGGGATCTCGTTGCCTCTGTCCATCACAGTGGCCAAGCCCAGCACCCAAGTCAGACCGAAGATGGGCATAAGGATGAACAGTGCCTTGATCACACCTAGAAGAGCCTGCTGCTTCTCAATCTGGGGTCCCTCAGACAATGAGGGTCTCAGTAGTTTCATCATGGCCATTGCCAGCACCAGCCCATTGACCCCTACGATGACTAACACTGGCCCCACAAAAGTATAGATCGCTCCACCATTCCCATCCAACCAGCATATGTCCTCCTGCAAATATTGTCCCTGAGGGAGGTATAGTCCCAATGTTGTACCTGCAAACCCCAGTGGGCACAGGTAGCCCAAGATAAACATGATGGGCAATACATAGCGTTTAGACAGTTGGTGAAAAACAAAGAGGAGCTGATGAGCTAGCACTAGGGCTTGGGCTAGCATCCAGAAGAAAGTAGCTAAATACAAAAAATGGCAAAGGAAGGTAATGGCTAGGCAAAGTGCTTTGTAGGTTTGTAGGGGCAACAGTGTTGTCCCCAAAAAGAAGGTATCAGCAGCAAGTAGGCAGAGTACCACATTGAGTAAGGCCACATGTCGAAAGTAAGATATCTTGTTCCGGACTACAGCCTTCCATACAACTCTGTATATTCCCAGGCATAACAGCAGTGCCAATATTGAGGCCCCCAAACCCACCTGGGTCAGCAGTTCCAAAGTCTGATTGTTTGGGACAGAATGGGGGGACATAAGGACGGAAAAAGAGGTTAAGTGTAAGCAGATACACTGAGTGGAGCTGCTGGTGTCACTCACTTTAGTCTCACAGCCCTCCTTCGACCAGGCTCCTGCACCCTGGAAGAGATTGTGGTCCCAGAAGACACAAGTAGGAATGCCCTCTGTACCCCCAAAATCCATAATGATCTCCACCTTGGTTACAGTCTGATTGCCGTCTATGATGGAGTTGGAGAGAACCAATCCAGGAGTGGCATAGAGTAAGTCCCTTAACCCCTGCTCATAGTTCATGGGCAGGAAATGGTCCAATTTACTCAGTACTATGCTGGTGATACTGACATGACCAGTCTTCCAAGCCAATTGAGCCAGTTCATGGTGGGAGACTTTTACCCTGAGAGGGGGATGAGTGGAGAAGGAGATACTGTAGTCCTTTGGTGTCATAGGTCCAAGAAGCTGGGTCTGTAGCTGCACATTGGGCAAGGTGAGATTGAAGGGGTGGTCATTGGAACACAGGTTTTGACCCAGGCTCTCCACAGCCTGCAGGATTGCTGAACTCACCGAAGGTACCTGAGTCTGGGCTGGGGCCCAAATAGAATTGGGATCCAACTCCAAGAGGTCATTTGTGGCCATCAGAAAATCCTACAGCCATCCAACAATAGAAATTAGCCCTAATTGGGGAGAACCTATGAATTCAGCCAGGAGTGGACTTTGCTTGTGTCCCTCTTCCCAGAGAAAATCAAAAGTAAAGAAAGAAGGGCAGATGAGTAAAAGAGGAAATCAGCTATCCAGCAAGCTACACAAGGCATACTCTAGCTATAGAGTCTATTTCCAAGTTCCATCTACAGGCTAAACAATCCATTGCTTGACATCTCTTGTGTCACCTTCAAAAGCTCTCTCTTCTGCTCCCTCCCACCTGACATATCCTAAGGTTTGTGGGATCAATAATTATGCACAGGAGTCAGTGGTGTGGGTCAACATTGGCATGAATATGCACAAATTGGGGGAAGAGTGTCTATGTATCCATCTGTGATATAGATGTATTTGTGTGTGTTCTTATGTGTTATATGTTTCATAGATTTCATAGATTCTATTTTTGTACCATGTATACATGTGCATGAGTATGCATACATGAGTATGCATAAGCAGCTAGACAATTCCTGACATGTACATATATCCCTGCCTTTTAAATGGGGATCAATGCATATCCCATTTGACCCTGTATGATTAAAATTTTATATATGCTGGCGTGTGTGAGTAAATTTGCACATCTGCATTTATGTGTTTGTTAGGGTCCACGTTCATGTGTTTGTATGTGGGAACAAAAACCTAGATATTTTTGTTTCTGTACACATGTGGGAGAGACCTCAGCCCTCCTAGCTTTCAACCAGCTCTACCTCTCCAGAACATTGTGTTCCCATCCCAAGCTTGGAGGTAGATGTATTGCAAAGAATCGACAGGCCAGAAGAGAAACCTGGGTTATTAGGAAGAACTAGTATCCACAAGTCTAAGGGCTTTCCTGAGAGGACAGAGATTCCCAGGAGAAGGTCAAAAAATGACTAGTCCTACACTATTTCTCCCACCTGCTGCCCCCTTGGTGCTGTAACTCCTGAGACTGTACTCACCTTCAAGGTCTCACGATTAAGTTCTGTCCTGGCCCTGGTCACCACCTGGGCCAAGATCTTCATAGTACCCAACAGTGCTAATAAGTCAGAGGGAGAACTCACAGCTGCTACCTGTTTCTGCAGCTGTGCTGTGAGCTGCGGTACCTCGCTCTTTGGCTCACCTTGGCCTGCCAACAACAGCTGCATCAGAAAGAAGGAAAGGGGCATCAGGGGAAGGGAGACAAAGCACTGGGCAAGGGCCTTGGCATAAAGGCTCTGAAAACAAGCTTCCTAAGTCCTATGCCTCTTTCCCTGCACAGTCGCACACCTCCTAACTCAGGAGGTGAATTTAGCTTAGGACATAAGTGCTGTAGCATTAAAAGTGCTTCAAAAGTTTCACCTGGGCTTTGCGAAACATGGCCACTAGCCTCACATCAGTGCAGTTGCTGTTGACGGGTCCCCAGATGCCTTTGGCCCCACAGTGCCTCTCAACCATTCCTATCCTGTTCATAGGACATGGGATCTGGGCCATGTATCCAGCTTTAGTGACATTCCAGTCACCACCCAAAGAATCCTGGGGACAAGTAGTATCTTGATCTGAAGGGATAAACACAACACATTCAGCAGTTTTACAGGAGCTCTTGTTTCTTCTGGTAGAGAAATTTCCTACAATTAGGTCTAAGTCTGAATCCTATCCACTTGAACAGGGAGTATCTTGAGCAATTCTAAGCCTGTCTCTGCTCTAGGATAGATCTATCTGAGGATGAGGAAGACCTAGAACCCTTCCAGGCCAAGGTTGCTTTTCATCAGGCATTAGGTAAGCTGGACAGATCCTAGACAAGACTGCCTTCCCTGAATTATGGTGATGAAGATAGGGACCAGTGAGAGTCTGGGCAAGATCTTCCTACCCTGGATAATGGAGACGGAGATAGGGATGCTCACAGGGTCCAGTCCAGGGCTCTGCAGGTTACAGGTATAGTTGGTATCATTCTTAGGGCAGTTTGGCACAACAAGAGTGAGACACTGTGTCTCAGAGGTCCCGGACAAGAGTGCTGGAGAATAGGAAGAGAAAGGAACTCTGTCACTAGAATTTGGGCAATTGGCATGAATGCCACTGCCCCAGGACCTGGGTAGCATCATAAGCTTAGAGATAGTAGAGGCCATCTAGTCCAATCGCCTCATATTACTGATGAGGAAAACTTATCTGATGGAAGTGACTTGTTCAATGTCAAGAGCTGATGAGCATAAGAAGTGGGAATGACCCCAGATCTTCCTAGATCCAAATCTAGTGATCTTTTCTCCCATTATGCTATAGCACCCATGTATGTGTGAAATATGCTGAGGGTATGCATACAGAAGGGGGAAAGTTGATGTACCACTGAAATTGTGAATTGATAGTCATTCTGGAAAACAATTTGGAATTATGTGAGAAAAGTCACCAAACTGTTTATACTCTTTGATCTAATAAGCCCACCACTGGGTATATACACCCATGGAAGTCAATGATTTTTTAAAAAAAGTCCCACATTAATGAAAATATTCATAGCAGGACTCTTTGTAGTAGCAAACAAAAAATGGAAACAAAGGGAGTTTCTACCATTTGGAGGATGATTGAGAGCAAACCATGATATAAAAATATGATGGTATAGTATTGTGTAATAAGAAACAATGAAGATAAGGAATTTCAATCAAGAGTGAAACATGAGGAGTCTTACATGAACTTGTGCAGAGCCTGGTAGGCAGAGCCAGAAGAACAATGTGCATGGGTGTGGGTATATGGGTATATGTATGTGTATGTATATACATGCACACAGTGGTCACAACACTGGGAATGAAAAGAATATAAAAAGACACTTAAACTTGGGATAAATGCAATGAGTAATATTGAATTGGAGGGCAGGTGACCACGGATACCAAAAGTGTCCAATATGGAGAGACAGCAGCTGTATTGGTTTATCTTGCTTGGTTTGTTTTTTTTGTTACAAGGGAAGATATTTAATCAAATTTTCAAGGAATCCTTATAAAGCCCTTCCATCTTAGCAAGGAAAAGTCAGTTAACGCTTGTCATCAGGGGCATAAAAGATGAAAGGGTTCAATCAAATTTCAAGCTGCTTCTGCCCATCTCCCAGCAGTACACTCAAACAGAGCATGACTAACAACCCATTTTTATAGAGCACTATATATAGAAATAGAGTGAAGGTTGCAGAAGGAACAATTCCCCCACTCCCACCCCCACAGCCCCTCACACCTGTGCTATTAGGAAGGTATTGAGGGCTCCAGGAGGCAGCATAGGTCAGATTGGTGCTGGGGAAGCAGCAGCTCAACTGGAAACCAGAGAAAGCATTGCAGGAAATAGAGAGCTGTCTTGGGTATCGAAGCACATCGGTGGCCTGCAGGGGCACTTCCACCAGCTGATACAGCTCCCACAGGAAACCCCGGGACACAAAGCGGCATATATACCAGCCTGTGGGCACACGTACTGTCCTGTGGGCACACATTGACTCTCCCATGCTTCCCTCAATTACTTCTGGCCTTGCCAGTTTGTAGCACACACCCTGGTAACTTAGAACTCCTCCCTCCCACTCCTCCACCCCTTTACCCCATTCTTCTACTGTGGGATCCTGGTCCTGGCCCAGAAGATGGAAAGTTGGACTAGAGAAAGGATGATGAAATGCACCTGTTCACTTTTTTTTTTCAGTTGTGCCCACTCTTGTGGGTTTTCTTGGCAGAGATACTGGGGTGGTTTACCATTTCCTTCTCCAGCTTATTTTACAGATGAGGAAATTGAGGCAGAGTTAAGTGACTTGCCCAGAGTCACACAGCTAGTAAGATTTGAGGTCAGATTTGAATTCAGGAAAATGAATCCTCCTGATTCCAAGCCTAGTGCTCTATCCACTGTACCTAGCTGCCATTTTAATATCTTTAGGACAATAATAATAATAATAGTTTACATTTACATAGCGCTTTAAACTTGCAAAGTATTTTGTACCGGGTACTATTTTCATCCATAAAATTCTATGAAGGATGATGCAAAAATTGTTATACTCATTCCACAGAAGAAGAAACTAAGGCTCAGAGATTAAGTGATTTGCCCAAAGTAACACAGGGGTAGATCCAGGATTAGGATCATAAGGTCATTGATTCAGAGCTGGAAGGGATCCTGAAGGTCATCTAGTCTACCACCAACCCCACCCTCCAAGGCCATTTAGTAGATGAGGAAATAGCCCCAGGATACATAAAGCAACTTGCCCTCTTATCCAGGTAATGAGTGCCAAAGACATGATTCATACCCAGGTCTCTGACTCCAGCTCTAGCAGAACTTCTACTGCAACCATGTGGCCTCTTGCCATAGGATTTAGAGCTGGAAGGAACTGCAAAGATCATCTAATCCCAAACTTTCATTTTACAGATGAGGAAGTGAAGGGACTTATCCAAGGTCACATAGCTAGCAAATATCAGGGCTGGGATTTCCTCTATACCAGAATGACTAGAACCTAAGCCTTTGGGTTCTAGGTCAAGGGTTCCTTTCTACCTTCTCACCCTGCCTCTTCACTAGCCTCCCTGAATGCCTTTCACATTGTTAACAAATTTAACTATCAAATAATGAGAAACTTTCTTGTTCCTGTTTCAGCTCCCTTTTCCTTGCTTTGTCCTCAGTTGAAACAGAGATCATCTTTCCTCTGTGTATTTGCACATATTTATTACCTTCACTCTTTGCTTTCAAGCCTCCTGGCTCAATAATCAGGACAAGGAAGAAAAACAGTAGGAAAAAGAGAAGGAGGAAGCTACCTGCCCAATCTTGGGAGACATTGGTGATGGTGAGGACAGCCCGGTCTTTTTGGGCACTAAGGGACACCTGAGTTCCAGACTGCAGTATCACTGGGGTCCATTTCCTCACTGGCTGCAGGTACCAGCTCAGGTTCATGGCCTCATGGCTAAGGAGCATGTCCAAGGTCAGGATGCTGCCAGGACTGTGCAGTGATGAATTTAGGATCAGGTTCCCAGGAACTAGTGAAGAAGCCGAAATATAAGAAAGTCAAGAGGAAAAGAAGAGATTTTCAGAATAAACTTGGTGCTTTTGCTGCTACTTCTCTACCATCAATCAATCAATTAATCAGCAAAGCTTTTATTTAAGTGCCTCTTCTGTATCAGGCATTGGAGATACAAAGAAAAAAAAATGAAATAGCCCCTGCCTTTTAGGGTACAGCAGCCTGTTTTCCATAGCCTCCTAGCCAAATAAATTACCAGGGTGTTTTGTTTTGTTTTGCTTTGCTTTCTGAAGGGTCTGAAGACAAGAGGAGGGAGGGAAGGAGTCTACACTGGACACTCAAAGGCACCTCATTCTCCTTCACTCTCTAGGACTTTTCCCCTTCCCTGAACCAACTTGATGGGCTCCAGGACTTGGGACTACTGTGGTTTGTATTTCCCACTTCTCCTTCTGTCCCTTTGAAATGACTGTTCTGGTCAGCTCTGGCTGACTCTCTCTGATCCTGACACCCTCCGAAGGAAGGGATTTGACTGACTTGTCCAAAGTTAAGGTTCCTGTTTTGCTGTTGTTTCAGCAATACCTAGGAGTTCAGAAAAAGGATGCCTGCACAACTCAGGATAAATCTCTTTGTCCTGTCCAATTTCCTGCATGTGACTCGGTGTGGCTAAATTTCCAGAACCCCATTAAAGCCACCCTGTGGCTTTAGTGATAAGGCATAAGTTATAAGGAATATTGATTGCCCTGAAGTTTCTGCTTCTTAAACAGATGTGGAATAACAGGCCAGTGGAGATTCCTATCCTGTCCATTTCTGCCCATTGCTCTCATGACTGAGCCATAAGCTCAGGATCAGTGTTTACAGGAAATTTGTGAAGTACTACCATCCCGTCTCCTTAGAAGGACTAGAAGAGGGGTGGGGAACCTGTGGCTTCAAGGCTACATGTGGCTGTCTAGATCCCCTCATGCCGCCCTTTGACCGCATGTTCTGTGAAGTTTGGATTCAGTAGAAGGGTCTCACTTGAGGAGGTAGAGGGCTATATGTGGCCTCAAGGCCACAGGTTCCCCATCCCTGGACTAGAATCCTCCTTTATTGCCAAGAGTCTGGGAACTTCAAATGGTTTATGAGGATAAAACCTTCAGATCAGATTAGAAACCAGAATGAGCTTGCTACACTGATTGAAAGGAATGAGGAGAGTACAGAGTCATTTGTTCTTACGCCTGCTGTTCACTTTTGGCATTTACTCTGTGCTGGCTCTTCAGGGTTTAAAACTTCTAGAGTCTTTTTTTATCTTTCATCTTGGCCCTTTGGCATAAACATTCTGACCAACTCTATCTTAGTCAGTCCATAAGCATTTATTAAGCAATTACTGTGTGCTAAACACTGGTTATACAAATAGAAAAGAAAGTCAGTCCCTGCCTCAAGGAATTTACATCCTCTGATAATGACTTGGACCATGCCTTCAATAGAAGAGGACTTAACTGGCCTGCCCAATGCCATATCATTGACACAGCCACAGAGCCTCATCATAGTCAGTCACTTAATCATAATCAATACCAGACCCTCCTCACCAGGTGGCAGCAACTGGCAGTACCCAGTGTTAGGATGATAGAAGATGATACAGTTATAGGGGTGACCAGGATCCTGATAGTGATAGTTGCTGGCATTCCATCCATGCCCAGGTAGACAGGAACATCTGAAGGTCTCATATTTTTCAGCACACACTGTAGAAGGCATGAAATAGGCAAATTAACCAAGAAAACCAAGGCCCAACCACCATCTTATGCCCTAGAGTCAGATCCTGGGAGCTTCTCAGACAGAACATCTGGGTCACAGAATAATAGGGGCATTCACAACCAAACAAGGATTGGCTACTTATGAAGGGAGGAGCTGGAGGTGTGACCCTGCATAGCATCACAGAGGAGGAAGCCAAGGTCCATGAAGAGGCATGATCCCTGAATCATATATAGCAGGAAAGGGTAGGTAAACGATATGGTCTGAGTTTGCACCAGCACCTAGGAAGGACACTACCTGCAATGCTGTCTTTCCTCATCTCTGACCCACAAAATCCCTGAGGAAATTCAGTCCAAGCTACCACTAGGAAAGACACAAGATCTTTCCTGATCCATCCTCCCCTCCCCCTCCCCACACCATTGTAATTACTTCTCCCAAGCCCCATTTTGTATATGTTTTAAACTGATTTCTGTCCTTCCCACTAAAACCTTCCAGTAAACTATAAGCTCCTTGAGGGCAGGGACTGTCTTAATTTCTTTCTTTATTTCCCTAGAGCCTAGAGTAGGACCTGGCTCACAATAAACACTTCACTATTACTTAGTGAATTGAATTGAAGATTGGGGGTGAAGGGAATATAGATCGGATAGGGAAGCCCATGAAGAAAATAAGAGCACTTACCTGCTCTGTGTCTTCACAAGTAGTCCTAGTCTCATTCTCCTAGGGATTGTCCCCAGCACTTCAGCTGAGCTAGCTTCATGAGGACGGAGGAGTATGGCTACCAGCTGCCCACTCCACCTCTTAACCCCCTTCCCAAAAAAGGCCCTGAAAACTGAGAGGTAGATAGCAGTGTCCTACCTCCTTCTTACCTGTGGTGAGATTGATGGCAATGAGATGTTTTAGGGATGGGGGAAGAGCAGGGTTACTAAAGGAGGACGGGGCCCAGGTCTTTTCTAGAACTTCCATTTGCACATAGACAGTAAAGAGAGTTGTTTCTAGAAGAATAGAGGTGGTTATTGAATCCAGGTTGCAGAATGACGGTGGTCTCTGACCCAGCTGCCCTCTTAATTCCTACATTTATCTACAAGGATTTGGCACCAGTGGCAACTAGGGCTTTATTCCTCTGCTCTAGGAGCCAACCAGATAGATATTTCTTCCTATATATATATCCATGGTCCCATCTCCTGCTCCCTCCCTTTGTTCAAACTGAGGTCCCCTTGGGATCAGCTCACCAACTGCTTGCCTGGCTAGGTATGTGGGCCACTTGGTTTGTCCCTCATTTGCCAGACTCCAGTTTTCCTGGAACAGAGAACAGAGGAGAACTCTAAGAAGTCAGGGTTTCCCCTGAGACCTAAATAGTATCCTGCTCTGTCCCAGGGACTTCCCCCTTCTGAGGATTCCTCCCTGGCCCATTCCTGTGGAATAGAGTTTTCTTCCTCTTGGGACTTTTCTAGTCTATTGGCCAGGAAACAGTTGTGAACAGAAGACAAGATTACTTGGGTCTAGGCCAACCTGCATCTAGAAGGAAGGATTATGCAAATTTAGGAGTCAACATACTTTGTTTAGTCCCTTCCTGTATTTCTTGACCTCCAGGTGGGTCTTACCTGGCTAGATTCCAGGAGTTTTGGCCTCCCAGGGAAGAAGCTGGATAGAGCCTGGGGGACTGGCCAGCCTGGTACCTGCTAAGATTTGTCTGCCAGATAGAACAGAAACCAGTGGAGGGCAGGGCCTATGTTGCATTTGCTTCTTGTAACTCAGCACTAAACATAGTGCCTGACACACAGTAGGCATTTAATAAATGTTTGTTGATTGACAAGGTCAGCAAGGAGGGGAAACCGTCCCTAATAGTCAAACTTCTAGCCTACCTTCCCTCTTGGATTATTTCTTCCTGTTTGAGAAAAAAAAATACTTAATGTATTTCACACCCATTCACAAAATAAATATTCAGATGCAGAAAAAAGTATATATCTCCAAAGAGAATGTCTATGTAAGAAGGACAGCCAGCTGGGGAGGTGAAGGAAGGGGGGAAGGCAAGGCAATTGGAGTTAAGTGACTTGCCCAAGGTCACCCAGCTAGTAAGTGTCAAGTCAAATGTCTGAGGTCAGTTTGAACTCAGGTCCTTCTGACTCCAGGGCGGGTGCTCTATTCACTTCAACCCCTAGCTGCCCCTGAGAATGTATGTATTTTAATTTTCTATTATTTATGTTTTTTTTTAAAGTATATTCATTTTAACAAGGTAGCAAGGCAACAGTAACAAAACCATCCTGTTTCTTTCTGTAACCCCTTGGGGAGCAGGTAGAATATCGGACTAAGGTTCCAATCTTGCGTAATACATTCCCTAACTGTGGTCCCCCGGACAAGTCCGTATCCAGTATCTGAATGTGGAAAATGGGAAATAACACCTACCTCACTGGGTTGTTCTGAGGATTAAATGAAATTATGCTTTGCAAACCTTGAAGCTCTCACTACATAAATTCAATTGATTAATTACTATTAATTCCCTTCTTGATCTAAACTCACTTTTCTCCTTTTGTTCACCTCCCCAGCTGGCTGTCCTTCTTACATATATCTTTACATCTCCTAGTCATCTCCCATCCTCACCCCCCCTTTCTCCAGGCCCTGTTGTCATTCTAGGGGAAACCTTGCTGTTTTTCTTCAGACTCAATTACTTTTCTGATGGGCTCTTTCCCTTCTACCATAATTTGTTCTAGAGAATATAGAGTCTCTTTGGATGACATTGAGGGGTAGAGGGTAGAAAAATGGAAGAAGTGCTTTACTAACAATGTAGAAGTGACTCAGACTACTTGTTAAGTTTTAAATATCTCAGCTCTGACACCTTTAACCTGGGTAACCTTGGAAAAGGCATTTCATTTCTCTTGGTCAGTTTCCTCCTGTATAAAATGAGTGGGTAGGATTAGAAGATTTATTTCTTAGGTCCCTACCAGCTCCAAATCTGTGAAAATCTCATGTGATATTTTATTTCTCTCTCAATACGCTAGAAGACAGGATCTAAAATGTAGGACAAACTTCTTTATCTACAAGTAGATATGATATCTGGAATATGCTGAGGGTATGCATACAGAAGGGGGAAAGTGGATGTACTGCTGAAGTACTGAATTGATAGTCATTCTGGAAAACAATTTGGAATTATGTGAGAAAAGTCACCAAACTGTTTATACTCTTTGATCTAATAATCCCACCACTAGGTATATACACCCATGGAAGTCAATGATTTAAAAAAAAAAAGTCTCACACAATGAAAATATTCATAGCAGGACTCTTTGTAGTACCAAACAAAAAATGGAAACAAAGGGAGTTTCTACCATCTGGAGGATGATTGAGCAAACCATGACATAAAAATATGATGGCATAGTATTGTGTAATAAGAAGCAATGAAGATAAGGAGTTTCAGTTGACAGTGAATCATGAGAAGTCTTGCATGAACTTGCACAGAGCCTGGTAGGCAGATCCAGAATATAGATATATAGATATATGCCTATAGATACAAAGGCAGACAGACGGATAGATAGATAGATGGACAAATAGGATATCTAGGAATCCTACACCAAATCTGATCTCTGCTTATATGCTACTTCTCCTTTAGTAACCTTTTTTCCTCCCATCCCCCAGCTACCCAAATTCTAGTTCCCTCTCTCCAAAGCACAATTTGCTAACTTTCAATACTCCTTCCTCACAATCTGCTTCCATAGACTAAGCCATCCTTTCTAGACCCTCTTTTTCTCCTCAGGCCTAGGGTAGAAAGAATCTACCCCCAAACTCTCAGTGATACTCACAGTTTGAGATGCTCTGACAGCCAGGGGGCCCATTAAGTGGAAGTTCATTGCCAGAAGCAGCAGGCCAGCCATCAGGGTAGCAATAGGGCAGATTGGCAGTGGAATGGCTGAGAGGATTTCTTCCGTTGGTTGTCTTATGAAAATTTCCATCATGGGCTGGCAAGCAATCAATGCATCAATAGGCTGGGAGGGCTCCATGAAAGAATGGAAAGGAACAGGGATGGGCCTTAGAAAGGGAAGTGCCACATACCCAAGTGTATCCAATCAAATGGATGGGGGAAGGGAGAGAGTGATCTCTCTACTATTCCCATCTGAAGCCCATGGATACAGGTTGAGAGCTCTGAACCAGTTTCCTTCTAGGATGTCGAAGAGCCACCTTCAGTCCAATTCAATTCAACCTTTATTAAATACCTTTACCTACCAGGTGCTGTGTTAGGCAGTTAGGATAGTTGGCACCCATCCATCTGGCTAGAGACACTAGCGGCACTTCCCTTGGCAAATCCTACTTACTGAACCCTTCCTTCCTGCTGACCACTTACTTGCCAGTCCATTTTGGAAATTTATGTAAGATAACGACAAAAATGAAAACAGTCCCTACCATCCAGGAGCTCAGATTCTACTTGGAGTTAGCAATATGTATGCCAATGAGTAGATGCAAAAATATCCTGAACAAGACCTGGGATTTCAACAGTGTTGTATCTCTCCAGAAAACAAACAAACAAACAAAACCCACATATTTTTAATCTGCATTATTAACATTTTCTCCATCACTTTATTGAATCTAGACCAGGGGTGGGGAACCTGGGGCCTTGAGACTACAGGTTCCCCACCCCAGTCTAAACAGTCAACAAAATGACCAACCAAACCCTGATTTGTAAATTTGTTGATTTTCCCAGGTATCAACACTTACCCAGAAAATGTAAGAACTGGCTCTGGAGCAAGCTGGCTCCAGTAGGCCCCTGAGCAAGGGACTCCCAATGAAGAACTTCTTAGATGAGTTTGTACAGCAGTACTTAAAAATCCTAGGGAATTGTTTGGGGGCTGTAAGTAAGGTGGATTTTAGTGTGAGTAAGGTGGATTTTAGTGTATGTAAAGTGACTTTTGTTATTATTTCTTAGAGTTCAGTTTACAGGGATCCATAGTCATGACAATCTCTTGTTCCCAGGTATTAGATATGAGTTCCCACAGTTATTGTCCAAAACACCTCCACCGTGCTTGATAAATAATATAAACATCCACTGCAACTGCACAGTGAGATACAGGGATGGGGTGATGTAAACTTGTGAGGCTATTGCTGGCAATATGCCTTCTTTGTCTGTTGTCCCTATAAAACAGGTGGTTATTGGCCAGTGAATGGGAAACCTTAGGGTTGAATGCATAGATGCTGTGTGTGCCTCAACTGGCCCCCATTGATGCGTAGGGGTAACATTAGGATTGAGTGCACAGAAAGTGTGTGTGCCTTGATCGGCCCCTGTCAAGGCTTGGGGGGAATCTGTGCTTGCCTCAACTGGCCCCCATTGAAACCTGAGAGAACTCAAGGTATGCACAAGTAGTGCCTGTCTCCACTGACTCCATCGAGAAGTAGGGGTACTTGCCCCCCTTTCCCTTCTTGTGGGCCTCTGCAAGAACAGCGATTAGGGAATGTTGTAGGAGTTTGTGCTCCCATTACCAGCAATCCTCTTCTGAGAAAACTAAACTAGAATAAAGTTAGATTATTAACCCCATCTTAGTGTCTTTCCTGTATGACCAGATCAAGAGTGAATCTGTGCTAGCAGCCATCCTGTGCACTGTGTTCATTTCTCTTATAGGGGCACTGAGAGATTAAGTGAATTTCCCAGAGTCACAGAGACAGCATATGAATGTTGGTTAAGAAAGATTAATGTTGTACTCTTTTAGGTACAAATCTGTTACAATTTTGTTTATTAATTTAGTATTAATCTAAATTCAAGCATTGTCCTTCTAATCTAGAGAGAGAAATGTCCTGACCAATAGGTCAGCTTCCTAGATGTGTTTGGGTTTGGTTTGTTGTTTTTTTTTTGAGGCAATGGGGTTAAGTGACTTGTCCAGGGTCACACAGGTAGTAAGTGTTTGATATCTGAACTCAGGTCCTGTAATGGCCAGGAAACAGTTAAGTGATACTTTATGAAATTAGAAACCAGCCAAAGTAAAACTTTATGAATTTGGGATAGGAGTCAGGAAGCCGGCCTAGGGTAATTTATCTTTTTCTTGCTCAGTTCTCATGCCCTGTGCCCCCTCCGCTTACCCTACAAACCCCCCTTGCCTTAGTAACAGCTTGCTTGCACCTATATGGTAACCTGCTTTGTAACCAAATCGTGTTAGTTAGATATGTAAACCAAAAAAACTGTATAAAAGGTTCTTCACCCCTGAGCTCTGGGCTGTTCCCTCTTTGAATTGGCATGGAGTAGCCCCAGCTGGTAAATTAAAGATCCTTAAAACTTTAAATTCGGACTCTGTGGTCACTTTGTTAAGACTAGTCATTTCATTTGGAGGCCCCAGCAAGATGGCCTTAGGCCATCTCCGGTGACCACCTTTCCATCTGCAAGGTGGACTGGACTGGAAAGTTGATCCAGGGAGCGGGCGCTGAGAGACATTCCTCAACCCCAGATCCACTTCTTTGTCCCAAGTCAGACTGCAGATTGGAAAGATCCCCAGGTTGCAGTAACAATTGACAGGTAAGGAGCTCCAGTTTCTGGCACAGCTCTCTCTCTCTCTCTCTCTGTCTCTCTCTGTCTCTCTCTGTCTCTCTCTGTCTCTCTCTTTTTCTGTTCTTTTGAGGCCTCTGTTTTGGGTGAGTACTCTGTTCTGATAATAGGGTAGGGGGCAGGCTGGACACAGCAGAGACTGCCACTACTGAGGTCAATCATTCGGGACGCCATTTGCAACCCCTGATAGGTCTGTGGGGCCTCTGTACAGATCTCTGAGGGAGATCTCTGATGAGTACTTTCCTTTAATAATAGGGTAGGTAGCAGGCTGGACATAGTGGAGACTGCACTGGTCAATCATTCGGGATGCCGTTTGCAACCCCTGTTAAGTCCGAGGGATCTCTGTTTAAATTTCTGCACAGCACTCTCTCTCTTGAGATCCCTGTTTAAGTTTGTTTGGGACCCCTGGCTGGGTCTGTTTTTTTGTCTGTCCTGTTGTAGATATGTGTTGTCAGTCTGTCTGTCTCTTGTCTGTGTCTTTGTTTTGTGTTTTGTCCAAGGAAATTTTTCAGATCTGTTTTGTCCATCTGTCTGTCTGTCTGCTTCATGTCTCAGTCTTAAATATCCCTGTAACAGTCTGTGGTTTAGAAGTAGTGGAAGTTCCTTTTTTCCTCCCCTCTTCATCAAAATATTGGGAAAAAGAAGAAGTTAAAAATTAACAGCTTAAAATAAAAAGAGCTAATGGAAGGAGAATATTTCACCCTTCTTGTCCGGGGTTGCCATCATTATAAATTACTCTGGGAACTCAATGAAGCCTTAGAGTTAAAAGAGGCTCACAGTAAGAATCAACCTGAGAGAACCTGCCCCCACAGCCAGTTGAAGTCAAAGTCAGGAGATTCTATCCCGTCAGGACAAAAGACTTCTGGTGGAAAGGAAAATTAAGGGAAATGTTTAACATGTTGCTATTTTAGAGGTATTCTTTCTGCCCAGTTTTTAGGTCTCTGTACTTGGTGTTTTGAACTGCATTCCCTGATTGGTTAAAAACCTCCCTCTGCATTCTAAATGTCTAGCCAGGGTTTAGAGTGCAGAGAGATGTGAAGAGGCAGATTTCCTACCTCACCTAAAAGAGAAAAGTTTTGTGCGTGGGAATGCAACTGTAAAACAATTGAATTCATTCTGGTCAGTTTTGAAAAGTACCCTTCCCCACCTTGGGAAAAGAAAGGGAGGGGGGG
>CM053585.1:177552094-177570228 GCA_028646515.1 Pseudochirops corinnae | reverse complement strand
TTTACCTGGAGAGGCTTATACAAACTGATGCTAAGTGAGAAGAGCAAAACCAGGAGAATTTTGTAAACAATGACAGACACAGCATATGTGTCACAACCAACTTTGATAAACTGGACTCTTCTCAGCAACGCAAGGGTATATAAGACAACTCTGAAAGACTCAGGATGGAAGGAGATGTCTCCATTCAGAGAAAGATCTAGAAAGAACAGAGTTTAAATGCAGACTGAAGTGAACTACATGTTCTCTTTCTTTTCCATGTTTGGTTTTGTTTCCTCTTTCCCATTGTTCATTCCATCGTTTACAACCCTTCTATACAACCAGACCAATGTCTAATGTGGAAATATTTGCAGATCCTATACTTGATTGTATGCCGCCATGGAGATGTGGGGGGAGGAAGAGGGAAGGAAGAAAATGTGAAACTCAAGGGATTGTGGAACTGAATCTTGTGAACTAAAAGTAAACAAACAAATCAATTTTTAAAAAAACAGGTTTTTAAAAAGAAAGAAAGAAAGAAAACATAGACAAAAAAACACAAGAAAAAAAGTTTAAAAAAAGAAAAGAAAAGAAAACCCCAAATGGGGCCAAAAAGAGTCAAGTGAGAGAAATGATTCATTGAGGACCCCTACTCAAACTCTAATCAGTATTAGTTTATTATTATTTTGTAACGGGTAATGGTTGTTAGTAATTATTTTAGTAAGTTGATCTAGTAATACATATCTAGTCAATCACCTAATAATAGGTATAAGAATAGGCAATGTATTAATCCACACTTTTTACAAGTCACAAAGGAATGTACATTCTAATAGAAAGGTCCTATAATAGGCCTCAAACTTTAATGTAATGTTCATTACTTTGTTTACCAGTTATGGAGCTTACTTGTACCCCCACAAGAAGGCTGACAAAAATGTCTCCATACTGTTTTGTTCATTTTTCATGACCAAACCAAGCATGGGTGGTGGCATGGTATGGAAATTCCCCCTGATATGTTCTTGGAGCCTCTGTATAACTTGTGCCATCTCCTCCTGCCTAAGCTAAGGAGGAGCCTGTCTATCTTACGACCACCTAGTCAATGGAAATATGCTTGACTTCACCCAACTCACAACCCTGCTGACAGATCATGTCTATTTATTTTAGTTTGTGTGTCATATCCAAATCAATGGGATTCTGTGTTATACCATGCCTCTTTTGCATATTTGGGCATCAAACTCTATAAATACAAGGTCCCAGAAGAAGGGGGGCATCTCAGATCATCAGGAAGATCAGAGGTCCACTTCATTAGATGGGACTATGGGCCCTTTAATAAAGTGCCGTTGGCTCAGAGTTCTTCCTCTCTCTTTTATTGTAGGTTGGACAGTTTTAATCCCCACACAGATACAACTGAAATGACTCAACACACGTGTATATATGAATGAGTCAATGAACAAACAAATGAAGACCCATACTAGAGATTATCAGCACTCCTTCTGGAATTATTCAGTGTTATTTCTTGCAGGAGGGTAGAGTCAAGATGGTAGAATAAGGGAGGAACTCACCTGAGTTCTCCCAAATTCCCCTCCAACAACTTTAAAATAATGTCTCGAAATGAATTCTGGAGTGGCAGAACCAAAAAAAGGATGAGGTGAAACAATTTTCCAGTCCAAGACAGTTTAGAAGGTAGATAGGAAAGGTCTGTCTCACTGATATGAGTGGAGTGAGGTCCAGCACAGACAGCCTAGGCCAAGCCAGTAGTAGGCTATGCCTTAGCAAACCAGCAGCAAGGCCTTGTCCCTAATACAAGCCGGCAGTGAGGTATGTCCCACTCTGGTGGAAGCTAGAAGCAAAGCCCTAACCCTCTCAAGCACTGCCCCCCATGCAAGCCAGCAGCAGGCTCTACTCCAGCAAGCCAGAGCAAGCTTTGGGGACAATTGAATCAGTAACAGTGACTCCCAGAGTTCTCAGCCCACAAACTATAAGGGGACCAGACAACTGGTCAGAAGATTATAGGGGACACTTTGCTGGCACTGGGTGCAGAATTCTGTTGCATTACCCAAACAAGGATCCAGGTCACAGACCTGGGTCACAGTCCCAGGGTGAGGAGGAGCCCACCAGAGCTTGTGGCAACAGGAGAGTGGGATCCTGATCACAGATCCAAGGCAGAAAACAGTACTTGTGGACATTCACAGACCAAAGCACAGTCTAGGAGAGCAATGACCACACCTTTCCTTAGATCATACCACTTTGAAAGAACTGAAAACTCACAGACCCCCAGAACTATCTCTAAAGACAGCACACAAAAAAATTGAAGTTTGCCCCAGAGCTCCCTCCAAGGAACAGAGACCATCTTTAACATAAAGTTAAAAGTCGAGAAATGAGCTGAAAAAAAAAGGAGCAAACAACAACAACAACAACAAAACCCTGACTATAGAAAATTACTATAGTGACAAGGAAAATCAAAACACAAACTCAGAAGAAGACAACAATGTCAAAATGGCTACAGGTGAAACGTCAAAGAAAAATGTGAACGGATGTCAGACTCAAAAAGAATTCTTGGTAGAATTCAAAAAGCATTTTAAAAATCAGAAAGGTAGAAGAAAAATTGGCAAAAGAAATGAGTAGTGCAAGAGAATCATGAAAAAAGAGTCAACAACTTGGTAAAGAAAGCACAAAAATGGGAAAAGAGGAGCAAATATTCACTTAAAAAAACAGCTCCCTGAAAAGTAGAATTAGAAATGGAAATGGAAAGTGAAAGGGAGGTACAAAAGCTTGCTGAAGAAAACAATTCCTTAAAAATTTGAGTTGGACATGTGAAAAAAGCTAATGATTCCATGAGACATTAAGAAACAATAAAACAGAGGCAGCTAGGTGGTGCAGTGAATATAGCACTGGCCCTGAAATCAGGAGGACTTGAGTTCAAATCTGGCCTCAGACACTTGACAAGCTTACTAGCTGTGTAACTTTGGGCAAGTCACTTAACCCCAATTGCCTTGCCTTCTCCCCTCCAAAAAAAAAAAAAAATGAGCTGGTCAAAGAACAAATCATAGAAACAATAAAAAATTTCATTAAAGAAAATTATGATAATGAGACAACATACCAAAATTTAGGAGATGCAGTCAAAGCAATAATTAAGGGGAAAACATCTCTCTAAATGCTTATATCAATAAAATAGAAAAAGAGCAGATCAATGAATTGGGCGTGCAACTAAAAAAAAAATCAACTAGAAAAAGAACAAATTTAAAATGCCCAATTGAACACTCAATTGGAAATCCTGAAAAATCAAGGAGAGATTAATAAAATTGAAAACTAAAAAAAAATCATTGAATTAATAAATAAAACTAGAAGGTGGTTTTATGAAAAAAATCAATAAAATAGAAAAAACCATTGGTTAGTTTGATTTTTAAAAGGAAAGAAGAAAAACAAATTACCAGTATCAAAAATGAAAAGAGCGAATTTACCACAAACTAAGATGAAATTAAAGCAATTTTTAGGAGCTACTTTGCCCAATTATATGCCAATAAATCTGACTAAATGAAATGGATGAATATTTACAAAAATATAAATTGCCCATTCTAACAGAAGAGGAAATAGAATATGAAAAATTAATGTTAAAGATTGTTTTTACATGCAATTGGAAAAAATATTTTTAAAATATTATTTCTTTTACAATTAGGTCAAAGATTTCCGCATGTGTATCTATTTGGTGATAAAAACTATTATATCATCCTGTTTAAATAACTATTCTTTCTCTGCCACCTCACATGTAATTTATCATAGACATTTTAGGTCAAATGTTTTTTATATCAGAATTTCATGCTACAAAAATATCCCCTGTGCACATACCTCCTACCACTTGGATAAACAAGATTAACTCTGGACAAAAGAGTAATAGTATAAAGGTTTTTGTCACAGAGAATAATAGTCTCTCCTTCCCTCTTTTTCTCATACGTGGCATTCCCACTTACCAAAGTCTTAATAGCAACCAAAAGAAATAGTAATTGCCTTAGGTACCCTAAAGGTCATCTGGTCCAATTCAGAAACAAAGTGTAAGCTCCTTCTATGATATTATATGCATGCAATGATCCATCTATTGATCCATCTATGATCTACATTATTCCATGAGGTCATCCATTATCTCAGGAAGAAGCTCACACAGTCTTTAGACAGTGCTAATTATTAGGAAGTACTTCCATATAATGAGTAGAAATTTGTCTCCCTTGTAACTTTCCTTCTACCTACTGGTCCTACTTCTTCCTTCTGAAATAAGACTAATCCCCATTGCATATGACAATCCCCCAAGTGTTTGTGAGGTGACTATTATAGGCATCATACTCATTTTACAAGTTAGAAAATGGAAGCTCAAGTATTAACTTAAAATTCAGCATCTAAAAAAGTGGTAGAATTCTCAGTTCTCTCCTGATTCTAGTTCAGTATACTTTATGCTATATTAGCTCAATTTAATTCAACAAACATTTATTAAGCTCCTACTGTGTACCAGACAGGCCCTAGAGACACAAAAGCAACAACAAAACAGGCCTTGTATTCAGAAAGTTTAACTTTTACTATATAAATACTCTTCAAGATATAGATCACAACTGCTTTAGAGAATACCATATTTTCTCCAAACTATGGAGCATTATATTAACATAATGTAATAAAAATTATCATAATCATGACCTCGGTGTAAAATTCCTATTAATAGATGTTCTCAATGCTGCCTCAAAATAGATCAGCAACATTCTACAGCCCAAAAGTACAATGCCCATAGTGAATTTCAAGGAAAGAGTACTTCCTTTACAAGAACATGAATCAATCAATTAACAAAGATTAATTAAAAACCTACTGTGTACCAGGCACTGTGGTAAGTTCTGGGAATACAAAGACGAAAGTGAAACTATCCCTATGCTTAAGAAACTTACATTATATCAGAGGAGACAAACATATACACGTGTAGGTGTAATATAGGTTGTATAGAACTTGAGAAGATATTCTCTGGCAAAGTAAAATGTGAAATGACTAGTCAACAGTATTTCAAAACTCTATGATGCCCTGATGAGGCTTAAAATATTAACTTCATAATAATTACATCTGTAGTTGTGTTAAGTTACTGAATGCTGTCCTAACCACTCTATTAAGACATGTCATGATTATTCTAGGTTTAACTTTGCTTTCTGTGCAGGAATTACCTATCTCTGTATCTATTTTACTTTCTCTCGTGGGAATACCCAGTCACATTCCATAACTATTTTTATAATTTGCAACTTTCCCCAAGATGATTGTATAGGAGTTAAATAGCAAAACAAAAAAAAATGTGAGAATGAGATGTCTGTCATAATTAGAGGTTGCGCTTGGAACAAAACCCAGACAAATCACAATAGCTTGGTAAAAGACAGGGAAAGGTGAGTGTCACCAGTCCTTGTCAAATCTAGCCAACCAGGACCTCTGTGCTAAATATGGAGCCTTCATGTGATTTTTGAGGGGTTGACTAAAACTCTGAGCGGTTAATCCTTTTTTAGAGTCCCATTCTTATTTAGAGATCATCTGACTTTATTTTCTTTCTTTTTGAACTAATTCTGCTCATCTTATTCATTGAGTTAGATATTCTATTAGGATTGCCCTTTGAATTGGCAGGGATCCCTAGAGAAATTTTGGCATGTCAAATGTAAGGACTCCTGGAGATATTTTGCCAGACCTCCATTTAGATCATTCTATGTACTAAAGGAAATCATGGGAGAATTTTAACCCAGGACAGGTTAGTTTCTTACCCTCTTAAAATTAGATGGGTATTTATAGAAGCAATACAAAATAGATAATAAGGTAATTTAGAAAAAGGGAAATAAGAATTCCTAGAGTAGAAGTTCTTAACCTATAGTTTGTGAATTTGTTTTTTAAAATATTTTAATTGAATTTCACTATAATTGGTTTCCTTGTAACATTTTATAATTTATTTTATGCTTTTAAAAACATTATTCTGAGAAAGGGTATGTACGTGGACTTCACAAGATAGCCAAAGGGATCCATTATACAAAAAGGTTTAAGCTAGAGAGATCGGGAAGGGTTCATGTAGAAGGTAATAGTTGAGTTGAGCTTTAAAGAAAACTAGGGATTCCAGGAGGCAGGGGTTAAGAGGGAGTTATTCATCTCATGTATGGGGAACATCCAGTGCAAAGTCAGAAAGACAAGGGATATGGTATCCTGTTCAAGACACAACGAAAAGGCTAATTTGGTTTTGAGAGTGATGGTATCTGAATCCCCAAAAGGAAAAGCCCCTGGACTTTCCATGTGGCCCAGGACCCTGGAGTTCCTCTGGGGCACCAGGCTCTTCCCACTTAATAATCCTTTCTTTTTTAAAAAATTTATTTATTTACTTTCAGTTTGCAACATTCAGTTCCACAATCCCTTGACTTTCAAATTTTCTCCCATTTCCTCTCCCCCCTTCTTCCCCCACATCATGGCATGCAATCAAATATAGGATCTACAAATACCTTCACAAAAGGTATTTGTAGCATTAGTCAAGTTGTTAAAAAGGATTATAATCAATGGAGTGAACAATGAGAAAGAAGAAACAAAACAAAACAAAAAAAGAGAGAGGGCTAGTAGTTTGCTTCAATCTGCATTCAGACTCTAGTTCTTTCTCTGGATGTGGATCGCCCTTTCCATCATGAGTCTTTTTTGAGTTGTCTTCTAACCTTGTATTGCTGAGAGGAATCCAGTCTATGAAAGTTAGTCATCACACATACAATGAGTCTATAATTGTGTACAAAGTTGTCCTGGTTCTGCTCTCCTCACTCAGCATCAATTTATATAAGTCTCTCCAGGTTATCATGAAGTCCCTCTGCTCCTCATTTCTTATAGCACAGTAGTATTCCATTACATTCATATACCACAACTTGTTTAGCCATTCCCCAGTTGATGGGCATCCCCTTGATTTCCAGTTCTTTGTCACCACAAATAGAGCTGCTGTAAATATTTTTGTACGTACGGGTCCACTTGTGTACATATCCACTTGTATGGTCCCTTTGGAGTGGTATTGCTGGGTCAAAGGGTATGCACTTTTTTATAGCCCTTTGGGCATTAATAATCCTTTCACTGTGGCTCCCATTGTGTGTACCTGGCCTCACCCTTGACCACCACTCCCTGATTCCATCTAGACCCCCTCACTCACCCCAGACTACTTGGCCACTCCTAAATCCTTCCCACAGTTTTTATGTATGGAAGGTCCATCTTGCCCCCCATTAAATTGTGCAGATTCCTTAAGAGTTTAGCCAATGACTCAGATTCAGTCTGGCCCACTTGTCAATAAAAGTGTCACAATAGTGTGGATTCTTAAAATCTTGACCACCCAGATCAGTGTTCTAATAAGCCTTGTCTTTGGCTCAAAGAAGGCTTGGATTGAATTCATTCGAGGCAGGACCTGTTTCGTTTGTCCCTGAATTTCGGGGTTCCCAGCACCCTTAGACCTCAACAGTTTGATTACAAACTTACTAAAGGGGAGTAACACATAATAAAGCTGGAAATGTAAGTTGGAGTCAGGTTGTGAGGAGTTTGTGAATGCCAAGCAAAGCAGTTTACATTTGATTCTAGAAGTAACAGGCAACCACCAAAGAGAGCAGGTGAGCAAGAAGATGAAACCTAATCTCTAAGAAAATTACTTTGGCAGTTTATGGAAGCTGAATCAAGGCAGGGAGAGACCTGAAGTAAGGAGATAAATTATGAAGCTATCATAATAGTCCAGGTGAAAAGTGATGAGAGCCTGAACCAGGGTGGTGGCTGTGTGAGTGGAGAGAAGACGACAGAAGTGAGAGATATTTCGGACTTAGAAAGGAGACTTGGCACCTGATTAGATAAGTGGGATAAGGGAGAACTCTGAGTTTGCAAATCTGAATGCTTAGAAGAATGATGTACTCTAAAAATAGAAATAAAATTCCACTCAAATAATGCCTTTAAAAAGGAGAGAGAAGCTGAGAAAAATCATGAGAAGGAAAGATAATGATTTTGTTCCAAGTATGTATTTAGGATATTCAGTTTAAATTATCTAATAGACAGTGGGTTGTGTGAGACTGGAGTTCACGAGAGACTAGAGCCTAATATATGGATCTCAGAGTCACCACCATTGACATGCTAATTGAACCCAAGGGAGCTTAGGAGGTTGATAAGTGAGTTTTGAAAAAGAAAACCTGAAGCCCCACAGCAAAGCCTTCAGGTAAACCAACAGTTAAGGGCATGCAATTAAACGATGATCCAGCAAAGGAGAGTGAGGATCAATAGGAAAAGTAGGAAAATGAAGAGAAAGTAGTCATTAAAAACCCAAAAAGCAAAGCTTATGCAACTCCCTTGAATCTTCCCACTTGATCTGACTTTCCCCAGAGGCCAAAAGCCTTCCTTACCAATATGCCCAAATCTCTATTACTCTTAACCTAGCCTAACCCTCCAAGGTCTGTTACCTCAAGGATTGCCTCTGGCTACTTCCCACCCTTGATGCCACACTTAATCCCATTTTCTTGGTTCCTGGGAATCTGACCTCTACTCACCCCAATCCCATCTAGATCCTCCTTAGACTCCTCCTCAAGACTCTCCCTAAACCCCTCCTCTAGACACCCCCAAACTACTAGACCACCCCTAGATCTCTCCCACAGTCTTTCCGTATATAAGATCCATCTTGCATCCATGAAGGTGCTCAGATTCAACCTAATTCAGACTCAGTCTGCTTCAGATTGTTCTGGCCTGCTTGTCAATACAAGGGTCACAGATGCTTAGGCTCCTTAAGAGTCTACCCAATATGGCGAATCTTTAATAAATTTTGTTTTACTTTGGCTGAAAGAAGGCTTGAGTTGAATTCATTTGGCAGGACCCGGTGTGTTGATGTTTTGGGGTCCTGAGTACCCCTTAAGCTAAACCTCAACAAGAGTAGAGGGAGGTCAACAATTCTAAACACTACAAAGGGGATAAGGATTGAGTGAAAGGCTATTAGCTCTAATATAATCTTGGCCTTTGATCCCAGGACTTCCCTCGGGTCTGATAGCTATCCCCAAGCCTCCACATTCACTTCCTGGCTATTACCAAACCAAACCATTCCGCCATGGGCCATGTACACTGCCCTTCCCACTTCCTTTTTCTTACTCTGCTTTATAGGTTGTCTTACTTCCATTAGAAGGAGAACTCCTGGAGGATAAGGACTGTCTGGTTTTCTTGTTCTGTCTCCTGAATGCTTAGCACAGTCCCTGGAATATTAAAGGCACTTAATAAGGGCTTTAACATGGTCATTTAGAGATCATTGGTAATAATGCAGAGCTATTTTTGTCGAGAAATAAGGTTTATATACCAAATTGGGGGTCACAGAAGTCTCAGTGTAGTTTTGACCTTCACCGCCTTTAAACTGCACTCTAAGATTTTTGGGACACCCTGAATAGAAAGCTTTTTTTAAAAACATTTGTCTAGAAGGAAAGGAAAGACATAGAATGATACTTTGGGGGAGAACAGAGCAGGGTGGAAAATATGGTCAGGATACAAAGTATTCACTTCAGTGTCAATACAACTGAATATAAAATCTAGCAATTAACATGAGGTAGAAGTAAGTTGCACTGGGCTTAAGGATGTTTCTCATTGTCATCATTATAGTCTCTTATAGAGGCTTACTAGACTTTAAGAAAAACAGATGCAGGAAACCAAATGCTCAACAGCAACAACAAAAGGTAAATTCAGGACTATTTATTTATATCATCAAAAGGGTGAGAGCAAAGTGGCATGGTAGAAAGAGTCCTGCATCCAGGATCAGAGGACTAGAGTTCAAATCTCAGCCCTTCTACTTAGTATATTTGTGAACTTATTAAGTGAGTCACTCAGCCTCCCTAGGCCTCATTTTTCTCATCTATAAAATATGAAGTGGTTCAACTAGACAACCTCTAAGGTGCCTTCCAGCTTTAAATGTATGATCCTGTGATGGGGGACTATCCAATAAGCCAGACCTTATAGAGTGCTCAGCTGATTTCTGCCATGTGTTATAATTTTCAGGGATGAAATCATTAGCTTCAAGGCAGATATCACTAGGAAATGTGTTTGAAAGGTATGACATTCCTGTTTGAGGTAGGACAGGTGACCAGATTGCCATTCACTAACATATGATCAGTCACACTATCTTTCTATCTCTCTCCCTCTCTTCTCCCTCCCCCCCCACACCCCCAACCTCCCATGAAACACTATTCACCATCTTGACAGCCATGCATGAGCAGTCACCAATTCTTGTGGGTTTGGGGAACATACCCCTCATCTCTCATAGGAAATCCTTATACAAACTAAACTTGGCCCCATCTGGTTTGAGTCTTCTCTCAATGCTTTTTCTCCCAAACATAGGAAAGGAGTAAAAAATAAAAATATTGGACAAAGATACAAACACAACAAGTATGATTTAAGCTAGAGACTGAAGTGCAAATTATTAGGCAAACCAAATGCAACTACCAAAAACCAAACACCCGGTATATATTTCCAAAGCAAACTTCCCTATTCAGATAATAAGTTCCCCAAAGACTGTTTTCCTAAATCAACAAACCTCAGACCCAGACACCTGGCTGAACAGATTCTGAGTTGAATCAAAACCTTTGTTTAAGAACTGAAGTTCTGAGCCTTATTGATCAGAGATAACATAAATGAGGAAAAGTTCTCATTTCATCTTTGAGCCTGGAGAAGTGACCAGCGCAGACTGTGAAGGAAAAAGCTTCCTGTATCTTGGAACCTGTTCGTTAGCCAAGAGTGGGGCTGGGATGAAAGGGTATTTTATCACTAGCAGTAATGGCTGAAAAGTTAGTGTCCTAAAAAACAGGTTTAAAATAAACATCAAGACAACTGTGGAAAAGATGGAAAGAGATGAGTTGGATGATATAATAATCAAATTTGTTTAGACCTTATGGATAAGCTGACTCAAAAAATTGTTAATAGTTCAATGACAGTTTTGTAGGTGGTCTGCAACAGAATAACTAAGAGATCTGTGTTTGGCCCTGTGCCATTTAACAATTTTATCAATGACTTGATTAAAGATATAGATTGTATGTATATCATATCTGAAAATGACATAAGACTAGGAGAGATAGTTAACGTATTAGATCACAGAGTCAGGATCCAAAATTATTTTGACAGGTTAGAGCACTGAGCCAAATCTGGTAAGATGAAATTCAATAGGGATAAGTGTAAGTTCTTGCACTTGGGTGCAAAAATAAACTTTACAAATATAGAAGAAGCATGATTAGATAACAGTTATTCTGAAAAAGATCTAAAGGTTTTAGTGGTCTGAAAGCTCAATATGAATTTGACATTGTGATTTGACAGCCAAAAAAAAGGCTAACGTGATATTGGTTTCCGTTGAGAGAGGCAAAACTAGTCTTGCTTGACTATATGCATATATTAAAAAACCTGGGGGGGGGGTCCATTTTAGGGAGGTGATAGAAAGAAAATAGATTTTTGTTCATTGAGAAAAACAAAATTAAGATTTTTAAAAATAAAGTGTGCAGCTTCCAGGATTATGGAAATAATAGTCCTTCTATACTTTGCCCTTGCCAGACCACTTCTGGAATATTATATTCAGTTCTAGATACAAAGAAAGACAATGGTAAGATGAAGAGTATCCAGAAGAGAGAAACCATGATGGTCCATGTCAAATGAGGATTGTTTGAAGGAATCATGTTTAGCCTAGAAAAGATAAGACTTGAGAGGAACATAATTTCTATCTTCAAGGCCAACAGATGGAAGATTACCAGAGGGGAGAATCAGAAGCAAGTGGATATTACAAAGAAGGCAATTGAGGTTTGATTTCAGGAAAAGCTTCCTATAATGAGAGGTATCCAAATTGGCTACCTGGAGGGAGGGAGGGAGGGGTCTTCCCTTCTCTAGAGATCTTCAAGAAAAGATGGCCACTTATCAAGGATTTGGTGAGTGGGCATTCTTTGGGGGCATAGAATATATATGACTGGTGAGGTTTCCATAATAACTCTCAGTTCTCCAGCTTTGTAATTGCATAACTTTCTTTATTCTTATACACTGTGGAACGTCAGTCATTGGGACAGTCTGAGTGATGACCCCCTTGTTTTAACCTTGCTCAGTCTTTCAGTACTCAGCCAGCCTACAGGAGAGGATGAGGTCCATTTAGGACTAATCCAGTCTCCTGAAGATACTCTCATCATTTGACAGTTAATGATGTTGTAATGGGGAGGAGCTGAGGTGACACTAATCCTACCTCCTCATTGAAAGACTTACCAATCAAGAGGGTCTTACCCTTAATATGTAAATTATTTTACTTCTCTCTTTAAAAGAAAATTGCAGCAGTTAGAATTTGGCCCCTTCCCCATTCCAACTGTTTGACACTTCGGTGTGCCAATAAGCTCCTAGTGTCTTATTTTTTGAGTTTGCCTTCAATGGACCAGGGTGAGACCTGAGCCAGAATTTTCTTTACACAATTTTGGTGACTGCCAAGGGATCCTTCACTCCCATGGCTATCACTGAGTGAGCCCACCAGCCAACACTAAAGCCAACTCGGATTGTTGGTTATTCAGCTGTAAAGTGGTTAGAGAATTAAACTCCACAAATTCACGAAGGATAAGGAGAAACAGATCCCAAACAAAAATTTTGATTCTTTCTCATTTGTGCCCAAAAAAGAAGTAAGAGGTGAATAATAGTCTTGCTTGGAAGAAGAGTGTTACCAAAAGGCAAGAGGGTACTAGTATTCATGTGGGATTGGGAAGGAGCAGGCCTTTTACAGATTCCCACTTACATAAGCTATTAAAACCTGGGACTATTTTCTTAGGACAAGAAAAACCTGCCAGTTCATGTCCACAACTCAATGGGTAGAGCTCAGTTTGGATAATTGTGGAAACAAATTTGGCCAGATATGATTATTGGCAGCTGCACATGTTAACAACTAGAGTGAAGGAGAAAAAGAAAAAGATATCATGGCATGATGAAGAAACCACTTTTGTAGGGAATAATTAGAGAAGAAGGAAGTAAAGATTTTGGTGGGCCCAGGAAAGGGGTGAATGAAGGCCGAGAAATCAGTTTGATGGGCCTTCTGCTTCAGAAGTTCTTTAGTGTGTACAATGTCTTTTTACCTTAGAGAACTTTGGAGGAGAACGCCTTATTACCCACAAAAAAATTTTTTTTTTGCTGTGAGACAGCCTAGAAAGGGAGTTTAGGAGGGTGGAGTCTCAAAATAGCTCTCCCATCTGTGGGTAATATTAAGCAGGGGCTTCCACTGACTTTTGATTAGGCTTTCAGTGGGAGAGAAGGAGGAAACATTTTGAGATTTCTTTCTTTCTCTCTGCCTTCACCCTCTCCATATTGGAAATTGTAGAGAAAAAGATAGTCAAGAAAAGAAAGGAAATCTTTTTCACAGTTTGTAGAAATTTATGGCATTACAAAATTAATTAGAGACTAAAAATTGTAACTGAAACGTACTATCTTCACTATAAATTTCCAAATTATGGTGGCTGCTAAAACATTTAAGTGGATATTGGAAGTTTGAAGCTAGGATTAAGATTAAGTACAAAGAACACATATCTTTCTTTCCTTCCTGGAAGGTGATGTATTTGTTCCAGTAAAAGTTGATTTTACCTACTTAGAAAATAAGCACAATTGAAGATAATGTGAAACAATTCAACAATATTCAATTGTTTAATAACAAAGTTACCTAAATTGAAATAGACTAAGCAGTGAAATATTAGAATAGAATATGATTAAGAAAGAAGATGAAATAGACTTAAGAAAATAGTGAAGGTAAAGAGAAATGACATCATGTAAAATGAAAGGTTAATTTCAAAATTGGTAGACTTTAATCAGAGTACATTGAAGAGATAATAAAAGGAAAAGGAAGAAAGTTTAAGAAGCAGTTTGAGAAGTGTTTACAAGCAAAAAGAAAACCAGTATTCCTTCAAAGAGTTTACATTCTAATGGGGCAGACAATGAATATAAATGAGTATATACAGGATATAGACAGTTTAGATGCAATGTAGCCTTAGAGTCAAGTAGCTAGGTGGATAGGTACATAGAGTTCTGGGCCTGAAGTCAAGAAGATTCATCTTCCTGAGTTCAAATATGACAGCAGATACCAACTAGCTGTGTGACCCTGGGTAAGTCACTTAATTCTGTTTGCCTCAGTTTCCTCATCTATAAAATGAGCTGGAGAAGGAAATGGCAAACCACTCCAGTATCATTGCCAAGAAGACCCCAAATGAGGTCAGGAAGAGCCAGATATGACTGAACAATAAGCCTTAGAGTCAACAAGCAACAATATTAAGTCAACAAGCATTTATCAAACATTTGGACTATGGCAGGCCCTGTGCTGATCCCTGGAGATGTAAACGCGAGCAAAGAGAAAGTTAATCTGCCTTCGAAGAGCCTACGAGGAAGTTGAAAATATGATCGAGGAAGGCACCAAGGGGGTGAAGTTCAAAGAGTCAAAAGCAGAGTTGGCAAGGGAGTGAAGGGTAGTCAGTTGGGACCTCCCCCAAAATGGAGGCCCCAAGAGGAACTTGCCACTGAGAGAAAGGGGCCGCAGAAGCAGAAAGAGAAAGTAGTTGAAGCAAGGTGGTAAGTCTGGAGAGTGAAGCCTGGATGGTTCTTGACAAAGATACTAGAGAGGTTTGCCATTTCTTTCTCCAGCTCATTTTATAGATGAAGAAATTGATGCAAAGAGGGTTAAGTGACTTGTCCAGAGTCACCCAGTTAAGTAAGTAAAGATGAACTCAGGAAGATAGGCCCTTTTTTTTTTTTGCTTTTTGGAGGGGGGAAGATAGGACAATTGGGGTTAAGTGACTTGCCCAAGGTCACATGGTTAGTGTTAGTGTGTGTGTGTGTGTGTGTGTGTGTGTGTGTGTGTGCGTGTTGTGTCTGAGGCTGGATTTGAACTCAGGTCCTCCTGACTCCAGGGTCAGTATTCTATTCATTGCTCCACCTAGCCGCCCCAAAGATAGGCCTTCTTGACTGTAGGCCTAGTGCTCTACCCACAGCTCTAGCTACCCTTTTCCTACTCAGCTCTATAAAAATGGATTTCTACTTAGTTTGGCATTTTCTTACTATGAGACAATTTGCTGCCTAAACCTCTAGATTGAATGCTTGTCAGGACTCCTTTCTCATTTGAACTTATTTAAGACAATGCCTTTCTTCTCCATCCCACCCCTGGTGTTTTCTTTCCCTCCTGGCCTATGGATTACCACTAATCTCAGGCAAAAGTCTTCTCTCACTTCTTACTCTCCATTGTAAAGAGTGGTGAGGACCTCAAAACCCAGCCCTACTGTACCTGAGGTTTATTTTTTACTCTTTTTACTAATGGGTCATACACACACAGATGTCCTTACTAGGATCACCACAAGGAAAGAGACCAATTTATCCAGTTAATGCTTTTTGTATGAAAACTCAGTTCCACCTCAGAAGCCATTCAAAAGCTTCCTTTTCACTACATAGTAAGAGATGTAAACTAAGCAAAGAACATCTGTACGTATTCTGAAAGCAAGAGTTAGATTCCTCCACTCCATGTTATCACAATCTTCCAGATGCAAGATCACCAAACATTTGTATAGGTGATGTCATCAAGCAAAGAATCCTTAGGGATTACTTCACAAATCCCAGGTATTTCTATAGGGACAGAGATATCTACATTACTCCATAAGAGAATTTAATTGTTGGGGTTTTTTTATTTAAAAAATTATAATAGACAAAAATAAAGAGATTCAATCATATTTGAATAAAAAGGTTTTGCAGGTAGGTGACTCAGTAGATTGAGCGTCAGATCTGTGTTCAAATCCAGCCTCAGATACTTACTTGCTATGTGACCCTGAGGAAATCATTTAATCTCTGTCTGCTTTGATTTCCTAATCTGTAAAATGGGGATAATAGAACCTATCTCCCAGAGTTGTTGGGAGCATCAAATGAGATAATATCTGTAAATCACTTTGCAAAATTTTAAGTGCTAAAATTGTTAGCAATAGTTATTATTGTTTACAACAAAAAAGCAGTGCTTCTAGAATAGAAGAAGAAGAAGAAGAAGAAGAAGAAGAAGAAGAAGAAGAAGAAGAAGCAGAAGCAGCCAAGGGGAAAAGGGATCTGAATCTTTGCCAGAAATATTTCTGATAAAAATCTGACCTTCAGGATTTACAAGGAATGAATACAAATTATCAGTATAAGTTTTGTTGCAAATAATAACTCTCTAATGAGCAAAAATGCAAATTAAAATAATTCTGAGATCCCATCTTGCTTTTATTTCATTGACATGGTAGTTCCTTTTTCTCCATCCAGGCCATACTTGATTCCCCAAGCCTTCTAATATACAGTGTCCCTCAGAAAGGAACAGAACAAGTTTCATCCAGAGCTCCTGGATCAGAAGAGGGTGGTGTCAACCTTTACCAGGCACAATTCCCCAAACAAACTTTGCTCTTCCTATGCCTTCTTACCCCTACTTTCTGTCTTCCTAAAGTCCTACTTTCACCTACCTTGCCATTTCACTATCGAATTTTAATTAAAACTTGCTAGTAGTACATGCTCAGTCAGTGCCCTGACTTCCAGATGACTTCAATTTCCTACATTCCTTAGTACCTTCCCAGGTCATTGCCCTTTCTGACTTCACTTTCTTTCCTTCTGCTTCTTGATCCTATAATTAACCAGTTTAACTACATCATCCTCTACTATCTTATCTCTTGCCACCTAATCTTACTGATTCTTGAGTTTTGCCAAACTACAATCTTTGTAGTTAAAATGATATCATAAATGAAATGACACTTCTAGGGAGAGGTGTTAAGTGTGCTGCCTGTAAAACGTAATCAGATTAAAATGTAATTAGGAAATGTTTAACAAAATAAACAAAAGTACGATATAACATAATGTCAATTTGTGGTTTTTTAAGTCAATATATGGCTTGGAGGATAACTCTAGCCTGGCAACACAACTGTAGACTTCCACCTTGTTGGAGCTCCCATGGACAGTTAGTTGCCGGCTCCAACTTATATTCACTAGCTAGGAGGCATGGCAAGTTCAGTGTAACAAATGTATAGCCTTATCTATGGTCAAGTCAAATCTAGTCAACAAGCATTTATTAAGTACCTACTGAATGCCTGGAATGTTACTATGCACAGAGAACACAAAGAATTACTTACCACTATCTGCCTCCTCAGTTCCTACTCACTTGCCACTAAGTGGAGTTGTAGAAAGATACATTATGACTCTACTATGTAAAGGTAGGGTTTGAGTCAGTCACAGAGTGTGTTACTTTAGTATGGTTTTATATCCCTTGTTCTAAATTATAAATTCTTCTACCAAGTCTTTCTTTTCTGATAGTTTCATCTAGTACAATAGGATCAAACTTAAATAGGAATTATCCTCCAAGCCATATATTGACTTAGAAAACCACAAATTGACATTATGTTATATTGTACTTTTGTTTATTTTGTTAAACATTTTCTAATTACATTTTAATCTGATTCAGTTTTACAGGCAGCCTCCTACTCACTATGAGCTCACAGTCTGATGGGGGAGACAACATGCTAACAGTGTTGCCCAAAAAAGATAGATACCCAATTTGTCATATACATGTATGCATATATGATATTTTAAACTTTTAAAAATTGTTGTTTCATTTCTTCCATATATCTATTTATCTATCACACTCTCTCTTCAAATATGATAAATTGGAGATTTACTAATTACTAGTATTAAGAGTGCACAATCCAATGTAACCAAAATTAAGAGGGAAGTGGGAAATTGGGAAAGAATTTTTACAACCAGTGTATCTGATAAGGCCTCATTTCTAAAATATACAGGGAATTAAGTAAAATCTATAAGAATACAAGTCATTCTCCAATTGATAAATGGTCAAAGGATATGAACAGGCAATTTTCAGAGGCGGAAATTAAAGATATCTATAAGCATATGAAAAAAATGCTCTAAATCACTATTGATTCAAGAAATGCAAATCAAAACAACTTTGAGGTACCATGTCTCTCCAGTCACATTGGCTAAGATAACAAAACAGGAAAATGACAAATGCTGGAAAGGATGTGGAAAAATTGGAACACTAATGCATTGTTGGTGGAGCTGTGAACTGATACAACCACTCTGGAGAGCAATCTGGAACTATGCCCAAAGGGCTATAAATAATTACATACCCTTTGATCCAGTAACACCACTTCTGG
>CM053585.1:177522183-177551594 GCA_028646515.1 Pseudochirops corinnae | reverse complement strand
ATGGGAGGTGAGGGAGGAGGAGAAAGAATCTGGAATCTGGAGTTCCATAATCAAATGTTATGAATGTGTATCTATCTATCTATCTATATGCAATTATTATTATTATTATTGACTACATCCAACTGGAACTTGAGATACACAGGCACTGTGGTTCGGAGATCCATCCTGCCCTGTCGAAAAGTGACATAGGAGAGAATAGACTGGGGGAAGGGGGGACACATTGGGATGGCGGTTTTGGGGTGGTGGGTGGGGGAAAGAGGGGGAGAAAATATCGAACTCAAAATCTTGTGGAAATGAATGATGTAAACTATAATAAAATTTAAATAAGAGAAAAAAAATAAAAAACAAACAAACAAAAGATTTCCCTGACCTAGATTCAGTCTGGAGGATTTCCTAGATCTGTTTGGAAGGGTTTGGGGGGAGGTGTTCACTGTACTCTTCCTGATATTCAGTCATCTTGGCTCTGCTTCTTAATACAGTCTTAACAGGCAGCTTATTGAGGCACCTCTATAAGACATATTAAAATCATAATAATGGATCAATGTGTTGTCTTAATTTTGAATGTTTCTCAGGTGGAGATATAGGAGCAATAAGATGTACTGTAGAAGTGAATTCACAAAACTGGTAGTAGGACTTTGAAGACTCTTGTTTGTTTTCCTTCCTGTGGCCTCTTCTTGGTTGGCCACTCTATTGACAATACACCTCTGTTAGCAGAAAAGAACTATAGGAGGAATTGAGAATTCTGCAACCAAATTTCACCCATGATAAAAAAGAACTATAGCAAGAAAAAAACACTGCAAGGTCAGGTTGTAAATCTCAGTCTAAAACTTAGGCAGAATCATATCTACAGCATGTCACCAAACGTTCCCCCGCTCCATACAAACTTAGTCTTTAAAGACTAAGTACTCTTCAATCATTATTTATGCCGCTATCTCACTTGTCTATGCAAAGGACAAACAAATGTTTGCAATGCAGAACGTGCTTAAATAGTATGTGATATATTAGAACACATATGAGTTGTATATTCTATATTCATCCCCAACAAAGCATGACAATGATAGCTATGTATTTTGCAGTGTGAAAAACAGATAATCAATGTCTTAGATGATTTTGGCAGCTATGTGAAGGATGGATTGGGGTGGAGGGTTTGGAAGAGCGTTATTACAAGAGTCTAGGTGAGAGGCAAATGAAGAACATAACTAAGACTAATGCCCCGTGAATGAAGACAAGGGGGCAGATGAAAGAGATATAAAGTTAGAATTACAAAGACTTGCAACTGCTCCAAGAGCCAGGTCTAGCAAGGTCAGTAGGAATAGGCGGCCGAACCCAGTCGCCTGCCGGCTCCACCTGCGTCTCTAGTAACGGATCCCGCTCCTCCCCGCTCCTCAAAGCAGACACCACTGCCTCGAACGATCAATCGCGACACGTGCGCTTCGGGACTACCTCCGGTGCTACGTCACAAAGGCAGCCCTACCTCTGAGTCGCTCCAGGCTCCCACTGTCCTCACGGCCGCCGGCCACAGGTCAAGCAACCAGCATAGCCCTAGAGACTGCCGGGAACTGAACTAAAATGACCCAACGTGAACTTTCGCCGTTTCCCTCCTCCTATTTCCCCCATTCCCCTTTCCCCTCCCGCCTTCCTTTCCTCCAATCAAGTTTTTCCACAAATGAGGCGACAGAGAGGACGCGAAGGGCGGGATTTCGCGTGGTTCGGTCTCAGCTGATTTGTCCTTCTTTCGTTCCAGGGAGCTAGGCGGACTGAGGTTGCATTAAATGCGGCTGACGTCTGTTTGCGTGTTGACGTATCATGGCCTGGGGCCGGCTGCGCGTGCGCCCCGAGGCCGGTCGCGCGTGCGCGGGAGTGAAGTGGGGTCGGGGCGGGAGGTGGGGTGGGAGGTGGAGCTTGGAGCTTCCACATTCCCTCAGCCTTTAGCGCTCACGTCGAATCCGGTGTGGTGCCGGGTCCTCCACGCTTCTGAGGCAGCCGCGGCGGCCGTCGGTGCCTCCTCCTCGTCATCTTCTTTCTCACCGTCACCATGGCCTTCAGTTACGAGTACGTGACTCCCGAGCAGCTGGCCGGCTTCGATAAATACAAGGTAGCGGGGACTCTATCCTCCCTCTCTTCATCCTCCCTCCATCCTCGCGTCCCCTGGCCCCGGGACTGGGCGGGATGTGGGCTGGCTGCCGCCTCCGAGGGGATCAGTCCAAGTCTGCCTCCCTACTGCTGGGAGCCGGCTCTCCAAAGGGCTACCTCGACCCGGGGGTAGCTACGGCCGCTGACACCTCCCTCCACCTGTACGGCTGTGTGGCAGTGGAAAGAGCGCTGGGTGTGGACGCCGAGGTGCCGGCTTTCCGTGCTCCCTCTGTCGCCTTGTACTAATCATTTCCCCTCTGGGGGCTTCAGTTTCCTTTTCTATCTTATGAAAGAATTGGGCTGGAGAGTAGCGAAAGGGGCTCTCTCTTACCAGCTTTGGCTCCACTTTGCTCCATACTCTGAGCTGGTGGGTAGTGCAGACGAGCGGGAGGAATTCCCTGCCCCACTGTTGTAGGACCCTAAATGTAGAGAGCTAGGAGGGATCCCCGGGGCTGTGTCCTACCGTCCTCCTTTGCATTAGAGGACGCTCGCCCCAGGGGCGAGGCGAGGTGCAGGTGGGAAGTTGCTTCCTTTCCCTGAAGCTCTGTCCCATAATAGTCAGCTTCAGAGATTCCACACATTTCTCCTTGATAGCCCCAACTTTCTCTGCTGGTGTCAATCTTCTAGTGCAGCTCAGCTGAAATAGAGTATAGTTGATAGTACCCTTGCTTTTAGAAATACCGTGATTTTCAGAAAGTAATGCTGTTATGCTCTGACAAGAAATGCAAAATTCAACCCTAATTCAGTTCAATTCAGCCCTAATTCAGTTCAATTCAACAATGACTTGTACCAGGTATTGTTTTCGGAAAATGATGACAAACATGGATATCAAGGAGCTGACGTTTTGCTATATACTGCCTCCATCCCCCCCTCTCCCCTCCTATTTTTCTGGAAGCATTTGGTTGCTTTCTCTTCTGTAAGGGTACATTGAAAATTGCAGATAGAAGCAAGGTTATATTACTTTGAAGCACTAGAATTGGAAAGAGCATGGGAAGAGCTCATCTAGTTCATTCCTCTGTTTTGATCAGACCTGAACCTAACCTGTGTTAGAAACCTAAGAATCTTTTTTTAGACATATCTGGAGAAGCAGATTTCACAGTGTCTTTGGCAACTTGTGCCAGTGTTTAAAAACTCTCATTGGCAGGAAATTCTTAATCCAGGTCTCTTGTGTTTCGCTTAATCTCCGCCTCTTTGCTGACCTCTGTTCTGGCACAAAACTGGCAAACCTTGTGTGTTGTTGACTAACAGAAAAAGTCCTCCCTTCCCCCTCCTCATTTTGATTTTCAAATACAAATTTTAGCAGGATATACACTTCATTTAGAGCACATCCTTACCATCAATGCATTATCTGTTGTTTACTTAAAAGCAAACTTCACGAAGTTTTCTGCATTCACCGGAAATTTTGATGTGATTTTTCTCTTAACTTCCCCCTCTTTAGTTTCCTAACTGATATCCAACCTGGCAAACAAAGGTCAATTCAGCAATAGGTCAATGTTCTCCAAGGTGGCATTTCTATGCTTTTATTACTGTGAGTTCAATAAAGCCAAAAAGTGTGTATATATGTAAATATATAATCAGCATATATGTTATATATATTATTAATTTTGGGGGGGAAACTAAACCTGCTATTTCAGTGATATAGGGAACACTCCATGAAGAAACTTCTAGCTACAAATTGGCATCCGCTTTGCAACTTGTAGACTTCTTGAGAATTGCTTGTGACATTGAGAGATTAAGTGGCTTATCAAGGGTCATCCAGGCTCGGTAAGAAGGGAATCATTAGTTAAGTGATATAGAAGAAGGAAATATCTGTAATTGTCTAAGGATTACATTATTCAGATAATTCTACATCAGAGTTTGGGGACCCTTATGGGCAGTATATATGCTGTTAGAAATAGCTTTGCTGTGCCTGGTCTGACTTGATTTTACTAACACAAAAAAAGGTTGGGCTTAATTGTTTTTATATTTTCTATCAGACATGAGCAATTGAAGCATAACAGCCACACAGAGTGACTAATAAAGAGTATACCTAATGAATAGAGTCATGATTAGCTTTCTGTAATAAGAAGATTTAATGTAAATTAACTTTCAAAACTAAAGGAAGCATCTGGTGACTCTACACAAATATTAGTGCTTTTGATAAACTATAAATAAAAATGACCTTCACTAAAGTACTGATCTAGTACCTTATCAGTGATATTGGGCAGATGCTGGGTTCTTTAAGACTATTCCAGTAGTGTTGAAAAGTATAGGCAGGATGAACTAATGATGTTTACTAATTTATTGTTTATAGTTAATACATGATCTTAGCCACCAGGTACTCTGAAGCTCCATACCAACGTTGGCCTCTAGATGGTGAATGTTTTTCAGTCATAGCTATTCACGAAGATTGTCTGTTAAGGTAAAAAGGGGTTGCATTCAGTATTGGAGGGGATACACATTTAATAAACATCATGGGTCCTTGAAATATTGAAGTGCTAAAGAAAGTACAGAGAAAGAGAGAAGCTGAACTTCACAGGATCCAGTCTGTTTTGTTCAGAAGCTGTTTTGTATAAGCAGTTGTATATGAGATTTTTCAGTGTAACTTCAAGCATTAGAATAGGAGATTTAGGTATTGCAGCAGTCTTTTTTTTTCTCCTGACTTCTTATAGTTAACTAGGAAGGTACAAATATGAAGATACTCTTTTTTGATCTGAAAAATAGTTTGGAATTTTCCCACCTATTGAGGGTGAATTTTTTCTTTTAATAGTATAACAGATTTAACTTAGGAATGACATAGTTTCATTTGATTGTGAAACATTTCTACTTTGTATCGTTCTGTTTCAAAGAAAGAAAGGAAGTTTATTCTATGGAGAGGGCTTGTATTTCTATAATATTATTTCCTTTATCTTTTGCTGTTAATTAAACAACTTAATATTTGGTGATGAGCAGCATTATTTTAAATCCAAGAGTATATATATGACTTTTAGTATGTTATTTAAAATACTAGTCAATATATGTGAATGCATCAAGAATCTATGATTTTGTTTTCCTGGATGCTCCCTCCCCTGATGCTGATCAGTATCATTATCTCTTTAGCTTTGTAGACAGCTTTTGGATTGTCTTGCAACCAGTCTGTCATGAGCCTTTCTGAATTGTTAGACTGGTCCTCAGGTTATAGAAATAGTTTTCAGTTTGGTAGGATTTGACAGAGTTTATATACTATTGGTTAATGCCTTTGAGAACCCAATACTGTCTTCACCATGCCGTGATGAGGCATTAGAATAGGACTTCATTGGATAGTGAGGGTACTTTTAAATTTTTTTAAGATGATGCCTTTCCCCAGGTTAAATTTATCAAGAACATAGTAATTTCATTGGTTTGTGTCTGGTAGAGGACTAGAAATTTAGTATCTTTAATTCTGCAATGAAGCCTGGATAATTCAGAATAGAAAATCAAAATTCATTTCTTTGCTTTTGGAATACCCAAATTCACATATTGTTGATCCAGTCTGGTCAATGGCCTTGGATCCATTTAGATAATGAACAAAGGAGATTTGTTAGTAGAGTTAGTAGATTTCTGTATTCCCTAAGAAACCTCCTTAGCAGAGCACCCTGTTGGAATATTCCATGAGACCAGGTAGAAGAGAGAACTAAACAGATTATTGGAACTATTATTTATTATTGGAGCTATTGGAGCACTACTAATAAAGAGAAGGGTGAGATAAACCTAGCAATGTGTAAAGGGAAAACTTAAACTACTGGTCTTTGCCTATCCAAGTTACCATTGAATAAGGAAACAGAGAAGATATATGATACATTGACGTTCAGGTTAGAGGAGTTCTTGTAGTCTTTTGCCAGTGCCACCATCAATAATCAGTAGAATGTATAAGCTAACATTTATCAATAACAGTTTATTTTCCCCACTGGTAATCACAATTGTTGAGAGTATAGCCAATCTAAAGATAAAATCATCTGAAACAAGGAGAGGCATTGTTGTAGTGAATAGAGTCAGGAAAATTTGGGCTCACGTACCAACTTTGATAGGACTATGAACTAGTTACTTAACTCTGCATCTTAGTTTCCTCCTCTGGGGATTGGGTGGGAATGATAATAGCTGCAGTCGTCTACTTAACAGGTTATTGTTAGGCTCTACTGAGATAATGTATATTAAGTGCTGTGGATAGAACACTGGATTTAAGAGTCTAGAAGGCTGTTAAGATCCTGTCTCCCTGTGGTTATATGTAAATTTTATCTTCTGAACTTTGGTTTCTTCATCTGTAAAATGTGGATTAATCTTGTACCAGTGTCACAAGGCCATTGTGAGGCTCAAATTAGAGAATGTATGGAAAGTGCTATACATATTTTAAAAGCACAATATACCTACATGTAGTTACTATGAAAGTGCTATATAATGTCAGCCTTTGTTAATGTTAGAACCAGCTTATTATTATGATTGATCTATTAAAGCAGAGGATCTTAGGATGCATGGGTATGTTTTAGGAACTTAGATGGGAAGAATCACTTTATTTTCACTATTCTCTAACTGAAATTTAGCATTTCCTTCTATTATAAATTTTTAAAAAGCCAACACCTTATTATTCTGAGAGATGATCTTTAGACTTCACTAGACTGTCAAAAGGGCCTTTCATGACACAGAAAGGTTAAGAATTTCTACATTAGAGTCAATGTGGTTCAGTGGATAAATTGTTGGGTTTGGAGGTAGGAAAACCTTTGAATTCAAAGCCTTGTCTCTGACTCTAGATGTATGTCCCTCAGATAATTCCCTAGGAAATACTCATTTCCCAGCTCCTTCAGCTCCTACATCTCCTACATTTTTATCTACAAATGATCCATAGTATATAGAATAATGATGAGATCAAGATCATTGTAAAAGCTTTAGGGGAAATGCAAACCTCTCATTGGGGGAGACAATGAATGAGACAATGAACTGAAACCTCAAGCTTTGCTGTCTACATGCTAAAAGTTTTAGGGGATCTCGCTGTTCCACCTACCACTTGTTTTAAAGTGAAAGTTTCTGTTTCTGTAGTAAGTTGGGGAAATAAATTAATGTTTATATAGAGGCAATTTTATGGTTAGAAAATAATGAGACATTAGCAGTCCTCAGATTGCGTCATGAGGGAGTCTGCTAGGTCCAAACTATTTTCATAATAACATTAAGACATTTTAATTTCTGTTATGGTAAGTATTAACAGATATAACCCATATAAAATAAAAGCTTTTTGAGGATCTTCAATCATTTTTTAAAGCATGAAAATGTTCCTGAGATCAAAAAGTTTGAGAATTGCTGATATACATGGACTAATTTAATCCTCACAGTATTCTGGTGGGACATATAATAATAACTCATTTTTATGTAACCTTTAAGATGGATAGTACTTTATAGACACTCTCCTTTGATCACAACAGATCTGTGAAATAGGCATTATTTTCTTCCTCTCCCATTTTACATATAGGGAAACTGAAGGTCACAGGATCACATGTGAAGTGACCTAGTAAGTGACTGAGACAGGATTTGAAACCACATTTTTCTCCATGGCTAGTGCTCTTCTCTACATCATCTTGTTTTTTCCATTTTACAGATGAGAAAAATAAGGCTTAGAGAGACTAAGTGACAGGATTCAAATTCTTCTGACTCTTAATTTCGTTGTTTTTTCTGTTCTATCACAAAATTGTTTTCCAACGTTCAGTGAGACTAGGATTACAGTTTTACTAATTCTCTTGTTTTCTAGTCAAGAATGTATTCTTAAGAGGTCCAGTGGGAATAATAACTTGCTATTTAGCTTGTAATTTAACCCTAACAACAAAGAAATGGTACTCATAGGAACATTTTCCATAACTGATTATGTGAGAAAGAAGTCAGGTACCATATGCCTAATTGAATATTAAACTCTTGATGTTCCGCAGGACCTGTGAAAGCAAGTATTGGTTCTCTGTCATAGATCTATTTAGCCTTTTAAGTAAACTGGCTCTTTTTGGCTTGGTGTCCAGAAATTTTAATTGGTGCCATTGCATGTACTTGGATATTAATGAACAAATATTTATTGAACACCTGTTTTATATATATATATATATATATATATATATATATATATATAAAACATATATATATAAATATATGTATTTATATAAAGGCATTATGTTAGGTGTTACAGGATGAGATTTTAATATCTTTGTAACATCCTGCAATTCACATAACTTTTATTATCTTCCTAATTGTTCTTGCCACCTATATCTTTCTTTTATTAAATAATCTTCCCAAGGCATAGATCTGTTAGTGATACTCCCCTGCTTCAAAATGTTCAGTGGCCTTTCTATTGCTTCTAGAATAAAACTTTCAACAATCTGACTCCAGTCTAACCTTTCCAGTCTTATTTCAAGAGAGGCATGCTACATTAACTACCTTCTAGCCAAGCTAGAAAATACTCCTCTCCACCCCAAACCAAACCCCCAAAACTTGGTCCTTTAGTAATAGGCCATCTTGAGTGCTTCCATGCATTTGCATCGGATTTCCCTGGTGCCTGGATTGCACTCTTTCCTAAACTGAAAGTGTACTCTACTTTAAATTTTCTTAAAGTACTTTGAATGGATTTCTCCTGTGCCCCATCACTCCCTACCTCATTATATGTCTTTGTAGAAAGGTTGAGTTGTTTTTTGTTTGTTTACTGCTTAATAGGTGGTTAAGGAATCCCATAGCTACACCATTCTACAAGCTTTTCTTAGTTGTTAATGCTTTCTCCCTCCTCAAGGATATGTTGTATTTATTTATCTATTTAAATGTTGTATTTTTAAAGTACTATGTAAGCTCTTTGAGGATAGAGACTGTCTCCCTCCCCCCACACTCTCATTTGTCTTTATGGCCCCCAGAACCCATCACCAGCTTTTCAACATTTCCAACACTGGTTTTTGTGGCAAAAACCTGCATTGACTTGATTTTTCCACTAGATGGTAGGCATGTGTCAATATGGGGGAAATAGTGTCTTTTCCTCTGAGACTTACTTGTTATCCCCTTGGTAGGCCCTCCAGTAGGGAAAGACCCAAGCAAAAAGTAACTATTACTGCTTGACATGTATTTTGGAAGGAGCTTCATTTTGTGGTTAGGCTGAAGTGTACTTTGGTTTTAGCCATGTTGCCTTTTCAGATGGTCTAGGCCAAATACTTTGCCAGTGTTGAATGAATGGTCCATTGAAATAAAAAATAGTGAAAAGATGGGAGTAGTTCCTTATAGAGATGAAATTGGGAACTGAGTTTGTCCTCATAGGATAGTATTTATTTCCAGGAGTTGCAAAGGTGGGGAGATGATTTTCTAGATAAGAGGGAACAATATGAACAAAGTTTAAGGAGATGAGCGTGAATAAGGCATATTCAGAAGAGATGGGTAGAGGGTAGGATTCATGCCCTGGTTTTCAAAATCCTCTGTAATAAGAGTCAAGCTTGCCTATCCTTATTTTACCTTTTGTTTTAATCCAGAACTTTGTTTCTCCATATACCACACTCATTCCTATCTTGAGGTAACTTTGGTGTGATGCTATACCATCATTTCCCTCCTCACCCACCCCTGCCCCTCTTCACCTTCTTTCCTTCCACTAGATGTGCATGATTGACTAGAACGGGAAAGGCAGGAAGAACCATTCAGGCTATTGCTTTTTAACCAGGTGGAAAGAGTTATGTTTCTGAGATAGGATAAGTAGCAATGGGACTCAAACAAATAAGGTGCTATTGCCTGGCCCTGGGAGTGGGATGTGTGTGTATAAATAGGAAAAACCATCTCTGTCCTAGTTCTTAGTGATCTTGTCCCAGCCTTTGTCCCCCAAATACTTTGCTTATGTTTCATTTATCTCTGTAGGTATTGTTTTTCCTCCCAATAGAATGTAAGCTCTTTGAGGGCAGGGATATTCTAGCATAGTGTCTTGAACATAATAGAGATTTCATTAAATGCTTGTTGAATGACTGAATAGTCATTAACTCACATAAAAACTCAAGTCAGTGGTCATGTGTAAAAAAGCAAACAAATGTTAAGTTTTCATTTTTCCCGTTAGGTGGATCTGTGATCTTATAGTGCAGATTGGTTCCCCTCCATATCTTCTCTGTCATTGTGATTCTTGTCCTGCCTCTCCATAAATTCCTCCATATAGGATCTCTCTCCCCTACCCCCCTTTGCCCCTTCTGGTTCTTTTAATATCCTGGGGAAAAAGCAGCAGGATCCTGGTATAGGGAAAAATGGTAGGGTTGCTGCTTTAAACATATTGTTACTGCTGTTTCTTTTTGGTATCTGCCTTGGCCTTCTTTGTAGCTGCCAAAGTATTTCTTTTATCTTTTCTCTCACTTTTTTTTAACTGCTTGACAAATATTTTAGAAGGAGTTTCATTTTGCAGTTAGGCTGAGGTATACTCAGTCTTTGGTCTTGGCCCTGCCATTTCAATTGGGTAGACCAAACACTTGGACAGTTTTGAGACTTTAAACTGGAAGAGACACTGGTCTTTTGGTGGCTTTCATTCTAGTTAATATTTTCAGGATTCATACAGTAACATATCCTTTCACCATTATCCAACTGTTCCAGTTGAAAGTGGTCATGTTCATGGTTTTGTGTGTCCACAGTGGAGTGTTTGTAAGCTAAACTAAGAGGTTTCTGTGTTACTGGGAAAGAATATCTGCCCAGCAGGCATCCTGTTGGTCTTTGTCAGAAGTTTTTGGGTTTATGTTGTGGTGTGACCACCAAACATTCTAATCGTGAATAAGGGGAGGGGTCTGGCTGTTCTTGTATATATCCTTGAGAGATATTTTCAGCCACTTGTGTTCAAATCCTCCTTGGTAATATGATGCTGCCTGCTTGGATCTACAATATGCAATCCATTTGATCTTTGAGTTCCTTGTAATTTTGATTCTTCCAGGGTAATAGTGTTTCACAGTTCATAACCATATACCATAACAGAAAAATATTGGTGTTAAAAAACTGGAAGCATTTCCCTAATGTGATCTCACCCAACTTGCATGCCCTTGTCTACATCAGTTATGTTTTAAAATCAGTGTTGGGGGAAGCTCCCGGTACGGAAACTCCCTCCTTTGATATAGATCTGTACATTGGAGAGCTAACCTGTATATTGTAAGTAGGAGGTAAACCGAGATCTTCCTCTATCCTCTGCACCTGTGGTGTCAAACACAAATAGAAACTCAATACCTATGGATTCCTGCTGGCTACATACTGACTTAGAGAGCCACATATTATTATCCAAGTTTTATTGTATGTTTATTTATTTTGTTAAATATTTCCAATTTACATTTAAATCTGATTCTGGCAGCATTCAGGAATGTTGCAACATGTAGACTGAATGAGACATCTTTACTACACCATGCTACCTCTCATGTTCCTGTAAACATAGATACATTCATAGACTAATAAATTAGACTGCTTTTCTAGTTGCATGTTGTAGTCTGGACATTCACCCTTCCCATGTGACTGATCTTTCTTTCAGTTTCTTTCAGTTTCCTTTACTGGATCATCATTTATGTCCTGTACCATAACTACAGGTATTTATCAAAGCTCTGTCCTGGGATCTTTTCATTCATATCCTCTTTACCTATAATTTCATCAGCTTTTGTGGGTTCAGTTATCTTTATGCGGATGACTTTCAGAGCAGTATATCCAACGCTGGACTTCCGTGTCACTGAGTGCTTATTGAACATTTTCAGTGTTTGTCTGTAGGTACCTTAAGCTTCACGTGTTCAAAATCAAGCATTTATTAAGTACCTACTCTGTGGTAGGCACACAACAGAACTCATTATTTCCTTCCCCAAATCTCCTGTTTACCTCTTCTTTCCTGCTCTATTGAGTGTATCATCCTGCTAGTGAATCAGATTCACAACTTCGAAGTCATTCTCAGCTCATCTCTGTACTTTCTTCTTTAAAAAATTATTTTAAAAAATTTCTTTTACTATTTTAATTATTTATTTTTAGTGTTTTTCTCTTTTTAAATTTTTGAGTTCCAGATTCTCTCCCTTCTTCTCACTCCTCCCCTGCCCACTCAGAAGGCAAGCAATATGATATCACTTATAATGTGAAATTGTACAAATCATATTTCCATGTTAGCCATATTTCAAAAACAAGCAAGAAAAATAAAGTGAGAAAATTATATTTCCATTTGTACTCAGAGTTCATCAGTTGTTTCTCCAGAGGTAGATAGCATTTTTTCATCAAGAGTCCTTTAGAGTTGTCTTGGATCATTGTATTGATCAGAGTAAGTATTTTCACAGTTGATGATCATTACAACATTGTTATTACTATGCACAGTGATCTCCCAGTTCTCACTTTACCTTGCATTAGTTTTTATGGGACTTGCCATGTTTTTCTGAAAGCAGCCCCTTCATTATTTCTTATAGCACAGTCATATGCCAGAACTCGTTCAACCATTCCCTAGTTGATGAGCAATTTCCACTTCTTTGCCACCACAAAAAGAGCTGCTATAAATATTTTTGTACGTAATAGGTCCTTTTCCTTTTTCTTTGATCTCTTTGGGATATAGACCTATTAGTAGTATTTCTGGTTCAAAGGGTATGCACAGATTAAAGCTCTTTGGGGATAGTTCCAAGTTGTTCTCCAGAATGATTGGACTAGTTCACTACTATACCAGTAGTTCATTAGCTATCCATTTTTCCCTCATCCCCTCCAGCATTGTCATTTCTGATAGGTGTGAAGTGGTACCTCATAGTTGTTTTAACTTGCATTTGTCTAATCAATACAGATTTAGAATATTTTTTCATATGACTATATCATCTTTACACTTTCCATTGTGCGCCATATCCAGGCAGTTGACTAGTCTTGTAGATTCTTCCTTTCCAGCATCTCTCACAGATGATCCCTTTTTTTTCCCCCATCACAGACACCATCTTATCACCTCCTACCAGGACTGTTATACTAGTTTACAACTAAGTCTCCCTGCCTTAAGTTGCTTCCCTTTCTATGTACCCTTTATAAATAATGACATGATTATGTCTTACTTCTTTACTCAGGAAGCTCTGCCTTTAGGATAGAGTGCAAACTGTCTGACCTTGAAAGCCTTTTACTGTCTAGACCTACTGCACCTTTTCTTGCTAATTTCTCTTGATTGCCCTTCATTCACTGCATCCTAGTTAATCTGGACTGCTGCTATCCCTGTAACAGTATTTCATCTCTGACACTGTTGCATAGGGAGGCTCTCCATCCTCTTCTGTGCCTCTAGACTCCCTTGCTCCTTTCAGAGCCCAACTCAAGAGTCACTTCCTCCTTGAGGCTTTTCCCTGATCCCTCCAATTACTTTGTTTATCTTTTATATTTACTTATGTCTGTGTTGTTTCCTCCCAATAAACTGAAGTTATTGAGTGCAGGGACTGTTTCATTTTTGTCTTTGGATTACCTTCTCTGATTAGCATACTTGGAATACTGGACCAGGAGGAAGTACATCTTTGGAGTGGAATCAAGGATAAGGAAGTAATTTGTTAGAGGGGAAGGGAGAAAAATCTCTTGTGGAGAGTACTGTCTCCTGACTAAGTCTGTACCTTTGCCCCTCATGTTGCCTAGCTGGCAGAGGGATTTGATTTACTCTGCACTGATAAGAAATGTTTTGCTCTCTAACTCATGCTGTCTTTGCCCTCCTTGGGTGCAGTCCATAAAGGTCTTTGATAAAAGATGTATTGAAGTCAGGTTCTCATTTCCAGTCTCTAATATGATGCCATTATTCCATGCCCTTATTTCAGAGACAGTTTTTTTTTCATTTTCAATTCTTGGCATAGTGCCTTTCACATAGCAGGTACTCAGGGAATGTTGTTTGAAAGCTCAAGCTGATTTTTTTGTATACCTTTTCCTCTCCCCAGAAAATGAAAAACTGACTTGTAAAGTAGCCCATTCTTCAAATACCCCAGCAAAGAGAGTAGGTTGGAAAGTTACATTCATTTATTCTATGTGTAAAGCTAGGGCTTTTAAGGCACACAAAGAAGAATAAAATATATTTCATCCTCTCATTGAGCTTACAGTCTGGTGGGAGAGAGAAGGCACACACATAACTGTTATACTTTATGTGAGGTACAAGGTGCTGTGGCTTTTCAGAGGAGAGAGTGATTACTTTTGAGAGACTCAAGAAAGGCTTCATGGTGGAGTTGACTTTTAAGCTGGACCTTGAAGGAAATGGAAGTTGAATAAGCAGAACTGGAAGGGTATTCTAGGCAGAAGTAATGATAATATGAATGAAAGTAGGAAAGAGTTAGATGTTTTGCAAAACCACATGGAGTAGACCTGCTTGATTGGTTTGTAGGGTTTGAAAAGACTGTAGTGGGGAAGGGTACAAAATAAAGGGAAGGGAACAAGCATTTAAGCATATTCTATAGCCCTGGGCTAAGTGCATTAGAAATATTATCTCACTTGATCCTCAACAACCCTGTGGGTTAATTTCTATTATCCCTAATTTACAATTGAGGAAACTGAGACAGATAGAAGTTCAGGGTCACACAGCTCGTGTGTGTGTGTGTGTGTGTGTGTGTGTGTGTGTCCAAGGTAGGATTTGAACACAGATCTTCCTGATCTTCCAGGCTCAGTACTCTATCGACTGTGCCAACTAGGGGAAGGGAAGATAATAAAGCAGTAAAGATAAATGAGACTAAGTGATGGAAGATCTTGGGTGTTAGATGAAGGAGTAGAGACTTTGAGAGCCATTGAGGAATGTTGAACAGAGGAATGATGTGATCAAAACTGTAGAAAGATTTATTTGTATAGGCTGTATTTGGTGTGTGGGAGGAGAATGGAGGCAGCTGAGCAATTAGAATAGTACAGTCTTCCAAGTGAGCAGTAATGAAGCCTTGAGTTAAGCTAGTGGCCATAGGAATGGGGAGTAGGGGATAATTCCAACAAATTCTGGAAAGAGATAGTAGAGAGGTAGAAACTATAGGATTTAGGGACTGATTTAATGTTGAGAGGTAAGGAAGTAATCAAAGATGACTGAGAGTGGGAGGTTTGGTGGGGAAGGTTAGTTTTGGTTTTGGATGTATTGAGTTTGAAATATAGAACTATTAGAAATTCGTATCTGGAATCTGGAAAGAAGTAGGGGCTGGAGAATACTATCTGTAAGCATAAAAGACAGTTGAAGCTACCACTACTGATAGAAAGAAGGAATATATTAACTTGTTATTCAACTAAGGTATTGAAAATGTGTTATTTGTTATTCCAGGAGACACTAAAATGAGCAGTTTTTTCTGAAGCGCAGAACTAAATATTAAGTGCTCAAAAATATTGAGCATTTAATGGTAATGCTCCTCAGGCTTTCTCGTTGTAGGCTCCAGTGTCTTTTTACATATTGGGATTTTAGCACCTCCCTCATTGGCTCCACAAGTGTTTGGAGAAGAAAACTGAGTATTTCCTCTACAATTTGAGAAGGGAAAATAAGAGGACATTATGAGAATGCAACTATGTAGCAAGTAAGATATCTTATTGCATAACAATAAATTCTCTTATACTATTAAAGCATGGTATGTTTTGGCTTATGTAAAGATTTTTATTCTTTTTTTTTCTTTTTGGAGGGCAATTGGGGTTAAGTGACTTGCCCAAGGTCACATGGCTAGTTTTTGTGTTAAGTGTCTGAGGCCATATTTGAACTCAGGTCCTCCTGACTCCACAGCCGGTGCTCTATTCACTGCTCCACCTAGCCGCCCTGTTCTTATTTTCAGAGGTGATATTGAGGCATGTGGGTATAGGCACAAAATTATAATAATTTTTAAGTTATTATTATTATTTTATCATTTAACATCTTTCTTGGCTTATTGTCTAGTTCTCATTCATTTGTAATTTTTTGTGTGTGTGCTAAAATGAAATTAACAGTATGCCATAAATGGATTAAAATATAATAAAATATTTGAAGCACTAATATTTTGACTATGATTTAATATTTATTTGATTAAATATCTTGAGAAATGGTAGGATCCCTCTCCTTGGAGATTTTCAAGCAGAGGCTATATGATCACTTGGCACGGGTATGTCAGAATATGGGTATTCTTTCGTGAATAGATTGAGCCAGATGGCCAGTGAGGTTCCTTCCAACTCCCACATTTTATGATCTGATTAAAAAAAGCATTTCAGGCTTGTTGGCTAATAGAGAATTCTGGTAGAATGTGAGTTAACAGTGAGCTTAATGCTTAGATTTATACAGTGCTTCTTTTTAGATCAAAATACAATGAACACATCCAGTGCTTTAGTGACAGGATGAACAGAATAAGGTCTTGTTTGTTTTTTTCTTTTCAGTTAATCTGACAGTATACTGAGGAGGGAGGGACTCCTGGATATAGGGGTCAGCCTGGTCAAAGGCTCTTTCATGTTTTATGTCACAGATGACTTTTCTATCTAAAGACTATTTGAGAGGGCCCAGCTTGGTCCTCATTTCCTTCTTCTCTTCCCACCTTTTCCCATAAACTATCTCTATTTGAAGATTATCAGTAATTTGTATGCTTGAGATGACTTTCCTTGATCTCAGCCCATTAACGTTTATAAAGTACTATTTTCACCAGGTGCTGTGCTAGATGTGGGGGTTACAAAGACAAAAATGAAAACAATCACTGCACTCAAGGAAGTAAGAAGGGGAAGGGGAGGGAACAAGCATTTATCGAGCACTTTCTATGTGTCAGGCATCCTGATCCACACAACAGCCGTGTGTGTTAGCCTTATTTTACACTTGAGGAAACTCAGGCAGACAGAGAGGAGATACTTGACCAGGATTGCACGACTAGTAAATGTCTAAAGATGGATTTGATTCTAGGCCCAGCACTCTATCCACTGTGCCCCTATGCTACTCAAAGAGCTTACGTGCTTTGGGGAAGGCAAAATATGTACAGACTGTCCCCAAAATCTTAGTGCAGTTTTAGACTTTAATGGCTTAAGATTTTGAGGTTACCCAGTATATATTTCATATGATATATGGGACATATATACAATATGCATACATATGATATATATAACGTATATATACCTTTCGGCTATATATGTGTGAATGAATGAAAAAGTATTTATTAAGTGCTTAGCCAGACTTATTAAATGTGTACTGTGTGAAAAGTTGTATAGAGTAGTGGATAGCCAGCTCTGAACCAGGAAGACCTGGGTTTAAATATTGGCTTTGACTCATCTTGACTGTGATCCTGAGCAACCTTCTTAACCTCAGTGCTGAAGACAACTCTGTTGGTAGGGGAAGTTTCCTCATTGGATAGCTCTTTTTGCTAATGAAATCACAGGTCCAGTTCTTGGCCCTATTTCTACTACACAGATCAATCAGCAAGTAAAAATGCTTAGGGTGGGAAGATGGAGCGTCATGTTTGAGGAATAACAGAGACCAGTGTCACTGTATCACAGAGTATGTGGGGAAGAGTAAGATGTTGAAAAGTAGAAAGGGGGCCAGGTGATGAATAATGTTGAAAGCCAAACAAAGGATTTTTTACTTTATCCTAGAGAAAAGAAGGAGCCACTGGAATAGATGGAGGAAGGGGAGGGGAGATGGATGATATGATCAGACCTGCACTTTAATTATTTATTTTTTGCTTTTTTTTTTTTTTTTTTGGTGGGGGAAGACAGGGCAATTGGGGTTAAGTGACTTGCCCGAAGTCACACGGCTAGTAAGAATTAAGTTTCTGAGGCCGCATTTGAACTCAGGTCCTCCTGATCCCAGGGCTGGTGCCTTATTCACTGTGCCACTTAGCTGCCCCAAGACCTGCACTTTAGGAAGATCATTTTGGCAGCTGAATGGAGAGATGGACTGGAGTAGAGACTTGAGGCAGCGAGACTAATCAGCAGTTGTTTCAATAGTTCAGCCATGAGATGATGAGAGCCTGCTTGCATCAAGGTGGTCTCAGCATCAGAGGAGAGAGAAGTGGGAGTATGCAAGTGATATTATGAAGGTAATATCAATAGGACTTGACCAGTGATTAGATATGAGGGATGAAAGAGAGTGAAGAGAGGAGGATGATTGCCAAGTTGTGAGTGAGCCTGTGTGACTTGGCAGGATGGTAGTACCCTCTCTAGTAATATGGTAATATGGAAGTTAGGAAAAGGGGAGGGTCTTGAGGACCCAGGACAGTTTTGGGGGACCCCTAAAGTTAGCAGACGTGAAGTAGATGAAGGTCCAGTGAAGGAGACAGAGAAGGAACAGACAGACAGGTATGAGGAGGACCAGGAGAGAGTAGTGTTACAAAAAACCTAGAGGGAAAGAGTTTCAAGGAGAAGAGAGTGATTGACAAGAGTCAGAGGCTGCAGAGAGGTAGAGGAGAATGAGGGTTGAGAAAAGACCATTGGATTTGGTGATTAAGAGATCATTTAGTAACTTTGAAGAGAGCAATGGGGAGCCACTGAGGGTTTTTGAACAGCAGGATAGCACGTTTATTTTCTTGGCCACAGTGTCAGTGATAATGGAGAAAATCTAACTTTTGACAGGGAGCAGAGGTTCCCCATCCCTGTTATAAGCTAATGACATTTTGAGCAGTAAGGTGGTAATGGTAATAATGTTTTTTAATTGGAGGAGACGTTTTTATTGGTGGAAAAAAGTGTGACTTTAAGCTCAATTAACAGCTCAGTTCTTCAGGCAACTCACTAAGCTGTAAGTTGTGTAATAGTTATAAATCTTCATGGGTAATGGATGTTTCTTCTCTTGGAGTTCTTTACATCAAAGAAAACACAGGTCTAGACCAAAAATTAATAATAATGAGCATACACGCTACTGGTATAGTTTTTGAGAACTCAGGATTTCCTTAATTTCATGATGAACCATCAGAGCTCATTTATAATTTATAGTAATTCAGCTTTCCCTAAAGTCATCAAATTTTCTATGACATGATGGGTGTAGTTGAAAGAATGTCGCACATTTATATAATGTGTAAACAGTATTACACACACACACACACATATACACACACAATTCAATTAGTTTCACTCTCCACTATTTCCTTCACTCCTATCTCTGATGAAGAGGAGGCCTTCTGTTTGCCAACACCTCTTCTTGTATTCTATGTGTCATCCTTGCCCCTCTTTTTTAGAGATTGTCTCCACTGTTATCTCTATTCACTCTTTGGTCTTCAGCTTCTATGTATGTAATGGTTCCTTCCCTTCTGCCTCCCTTGTCTCCCCCATCCTTTAAAAACCAAAACCAAAACCAGAAACTCTCACTAGATCCTACTCTGCTCTCTGGCTGTTGTCTTATATCAGTCTTGTCTTTCCTTCTCAGACAAACTCCATAAAAAAGCTGTCTTTACTTGGTACCTCCACATACCCTCCATTCTTTTATTTCTCCCTTCCTCTCTCTATCCTTTCCCTTTTCTCCTCCTTTTTCCCTTTCCTCTCCTTTTTTCTCAGTTCTCTGCCCTCTGGCTTCTGACTTCATCATTCAATTGAAACTGCTTTCTCCAAAGTTACCAGGAATCTCTTAATTGCCAGATCTAATTTTCTCAGTCTTTTCTTAATCTTCATCCTTTATGACTTGCATCATTTGACACTCTTGATTACTTCCTTGTTCTGGATACTCTCTTGGTTTTTGTGACTTTGAGGAATGAAGGAGTGAATATGCCTGCCTGGACACTTCCTTAAAAATGGAAGTTAAAGGAAAAACTGATCAATCAGAAGAAGGGACCACAGGGACTGATAGATCTTCCAAGGTGAGAAGGCTTCTGAGGAATGGTGATGGAAGCATCTTCCAGGGTGAGAAGGCTTAAAAATGAATCATTCTTTTACTTCATTATTAATGGCAGTATATCACTTCACTCAGCCTTCTAACTTCCATGCTCAGTGAACTCCAATGCCTTCTTATCTCTAAGATTTATCTTATCTCATCTATCTGTCTGTCTCTTTAAATGCCAAACAGGGGAGTCAGTGTATATGTATTCTCTCTCCTACCCCTCTCTCTAATCTTTCTCCTTTTCCCTCCTTTTCTCCTCTTTCCCTCCCTCTCTTTTCACAACATTGTCATCACTTCTTTCCATGCCCCACGACTGGAATGCTCTCCCTCTCAAGCCCTCTGACTCTTAGGATCATGACTTTTAAAAACAATGTAAGCGCCTACTCTTGTAGTAAACCTTTTCTGGTCCCCTCAGTTGCTGCTGGACTTTGCTACCATGCTTCAACTACTTTCTCTCTCCAGCCTTGAGGCTCCCGTCTTCTACTGCTTTGTTCATCCAAACATCTGTTTTTGAGGAAAGACCAGACCCCGCCATGCTTTACTCTCTGGACTTCGCCATGGTGTTTCAACTGCCCTCTCCCTCTGCTTCTGTGCTCCCAATGCCCCAGGCTGCCCGTGCTTTATTCCCTTGCTAGCTCTGTTTCTGACTCTTTGGACTTTACTACCATGCTGCCATCTCCGTACCTCCCCCACCCCATTTTCAGCTCCTCTTATGTGTTGTTTTTTTCCATTAGAATGTAAACTCTTTGAAGGTAGAGTGGCGTTTTCTTTGCTTGTATTTATGTCCCCTGTAATTAGCACAGTGCCTGGCACATAGTAAGCCTCAATAAATGTTTGTTACCTGATTGATAATCCTTTTGTCATTTATCTGTTGGGGAGGGTCAGCTTGGTGTCTGAAGTCCTCCTCACTTTGGCTTCAAATTACCTTTCTAGATTTATTTCATAGTATTTAACTCTGCTCACTACATTAAAGACAAATTTGTCCACTAGCTATTCAATGAAGTTCCTTTTGCTGTGCCCTTTAAAATCTCTCACTTTCCAATATCCTCCTATAACCAGGGGGGTTAATGTTATCTCCCTATTTTTTTTTTCTTTTTGGAGGGCAGGGCAGTTGGGATTCAGTGACTTGCCCAAGGTCACATGGCTAGTAAATGTTATCAAGTGTCTGAGGCTGCATTTGAACTCAGGTCCTCCTGACTCTGGAGCTGGTGTTCTATTCACTGTGCCAACTAGCCGCCCAGTTCTTTCCCTTTTCAAATTAGTTTGATTGGAGTACTTGTCTCACACTCTACACTGCCCCTCCCATCCTGCCGGCCCTGGAGTTTTTGTAATTTTGGTCTTTGTATTCTTGGGGGTCGAACATGGTGGCTTGACTTGGTGGGCAGTTAATAAATACTTTTTAATCACGATAACCCTGTGAGAGACATGCAGTTTAAATTTTGTTTATCTTCATTTTATAGGTAAGGAAACTTGAGGCTCTAAGAAGTTTAATGATTTGCCTGTAATGAATTTACACTGCTAGTCATACACTGCTAGTAAAGGGAGAGGGGTCAGAAAAGAACCAGCCTCCCATGACTCCAAGTCTTTTCCCACTATATTAGACAGTAATACTCAGTCACTTTTTTCCACATGACTATATTGCTAGATAAACCCATTTAAACTTCTTGATTCATTTACTAAAGCATAGCTGACAAGATGAAATAGTTTCACATATAAAATAGAACAGAAAAAGAGGATAATATGTGAAGACACGGATTTTTATTATATGCAGATTGCTTTTTGAAAAAGCACATAATAAATTTAAGATGTTACTTTCAAAACTGTTCTGCTTAACTATGTTTCCTTTAGGCCTTCTTTTTGTTCTTTTATGTACATTAAAAAAAATATGTCAGTGACCCTACTTTCTATTTTTTCCCCTGACCCTGTTGCTAGCTCCTCTTTCCTCTGGAATCTCTCTTGTCAGGAGTCATATTACTTACTTCCTCCTCCTTCCTCTTCAGTTGTTATTGATTCTTGCATTGATCAGAGTCCTTAGGTCTTTCGAAGTTGTTTTTCTTTACAGTTTTGCTGTTACTGTGTAAATTGTTCTTCTGGTTCTACTCAGTAAAATAGAACATATACACTTAAAAAGTGTACATACAAATCTGCCTTGATTTCTCTGAAATGATTTTTTTCTGTGTTTCTTATAGCAATACAGATAGTTCTCACTTTGCATAAATTTTTATTTTACAAATTTGACTATACCTAAAGATTTCTGAAAGAAATCAGTCTTCCAAAAAAAAACAAAACAACCCATCTATGTTAACTTTATTGTGTAGTTCTGTGCTTTCTTGCTGCTCCTCCTCATCCCTCTTTGTCACCTGTCCTTTCCATTCTATGTCAGTGTCCAGCCTCCATGTGTCTGCCTGCTGCATGTTCTTCTTTTTGGTTCTGACCAGACACTCATGTGGCAGGCCTGGCCCCTGCATATTCCTCCTCCTGTTCTTTCTTCTCTGCCTCTGACCCCCATGTGTCCTTGAATTGTGTACCAGCCCACTCCATGGGCCCCTTTTCTGCTTCTCTCCCTCCCTTCCAGCCCATGGAGAAATTCGAATTACAGATAAATCACTTTATGTAGTTATCTTTGGAATGGGCCACTTGTGCAAAGCAAGAAATGTCTGTACAGAATTCCATTACCTTCATAAGCCATAATTTGTCCAGTCATTCTCTAATTGATGATCACCCTTAGTTTCCATTTCTTTGCTACAACAAAAAATACTCCTATAATGTTCTTACAAATGGGCCTTTGATCTCTTTTGGGATATAGGCCTAATAGTTGTATTTCTGGGTCAAAGGAGATACATACATTAGTAACTTTGGGGGCATATTTCCAAACTACTTTCCAGACTGGCTGGACTAATTCACAATTCCACAATTAGCACACCAGTGTATCTATTTTCCAACAGCCTATCCAATAGTTGCCATTTTCTGTTTTTGTGATTTCTGCCAATCTGATGTATGTGAGGTAGCACCTAGGAAGTTGTTTTAATTTTTTACTTGTCTAATTCTTAGTGATTTTGAGCCTTTTTTTCTGATGGCTGTTGATAATTTGGGTTTCCTCCTTTTGAAAACTGCCTGTACATATGTTTTAATCATCTATTGTATATTGTATACCTATTGACTATCTGTATCTATTGGAATGGCTGTTATTCTTACATATTTGATTCAATTCCTTGAATTTTATGTATATCAGACTGTCATCACAAAAGGTTACTGCGAAAGTTTTATCCCTAGTTTATTGCTTCCTTTTTAATTTTAATTATATTAATTTTTTTTTTTTTTGGTGCAAAGACTTCGGGAGGACACTTTAAATGTATATATTCTGTTTTACTAAATAATTGTGTCATGTATAAAGAACTGACATGGACTTTCAGCTTAAAATAGGTGAGAAAATATATAATTAAATACATAATAAACATCAAATTTTTTAATATTGTGTATATATTACATACACAAATAAGTATGAGAGTGAAGTGAAAGGAAATTTGGTTCAGTGATTGTGCAGGAAGTTTAGAGTATTGGTATTTGTGACATTAGTGGAAATAAATAGTTTTCTGCCTCTTTCTCCATCTGTTGTACACTTCCCCCAACCCTTTCACCCCCAATTCTGGCCAAGATTGAAATGGAGAGCTGCAAGCTAAGACTTGTGGTTAAGGTCTAGGCTGTCATGGGAGGTGATGTAGAAAGCAGAAGTATTGGCATTAGAGATGATCTGGCAGAACCAAATCATATTGACCTAACCTAGCTGGACATTTTCTCTGCTAGTAATCTCAGTGCCCTTCTCTACCAGGCTTTTTGAGGTAGACAAAAAAATAACAAATCTTTAAAATAAACTTAAAGCTATTCTTTTGTTCTATCTTTTTATTTACAAAATGCTGCTCAATTTTGGGGTGACATTAAAATTAAATATTTTAATTCATTCAGAATAGGCAGAGGGGATAAACTTTTGAAAGTTTTAATAATTTTTCTCTTACAGTACAGGGCTGTGGATACCAATCCGCTCTCTTTGTATGTTATGCACCCATTTTGGAATACTATAGTAAAGGTAAGGCTATCTTATGTTTTAATCTATGCTGTAGCTTTACTAGACTATTTCTGTTCCAGCAATAGAGGTGATATTTGGGAGATTTAAAAATTATTACTTGTAAGATGATAGAAAATGTATGTATTTCTGTATCTTAACTGCTTTTGTTTGATTATTAAATTGATAATGAGCTTTAACATTTAGTCATTCATTTTTTAAACTTAGTATTGAGATCCCTAAGGGTCCTGGAAACAGCTGTGAGCGGACTCTGGAATGAGTTGACCTTCGTATCCTGATTTAACTTAATATTTATTTTCTCCCATTTGGGTAGCTGTATGATGCAGTAGATAGAGCACTAGGCCTGCAATCAGGAAGACCTGAGTTCACATCTAGCCACAGGCACATAGTAGCTTTGTGACTCTGGGCAAGTCACTTACCCCTGTTTGCCTCAGTTTCCTCGTTTGTAAAATGAGCTGGAGAAGGAAGTGGCAAACCACTTGAATATCTTTGCCAAGAAAATCCCAAATGGGGTCACAAAGAGTTGGACATGACTGAAAAACAACTTTACAACAAAAATTCTCTCATAACCAGCTTTTTAAGAACTACCATAATGCTGGAACAAGACTGCATCATTTCATTGGTAACAGCGACTACAGGACCAATACCAAAGAGAACCTGAGTATTACATTTTTTTTCTTTTTGACTTTCTAAAATGGGATGATGAAGATCATGTTGTAAAAAATTTCAAGGATTCTGACAACCCATCTGTATATTCATTCCTAAATATTAAAGAAAGATTAAGAATGATAAAATTTTGATAATTAGTAATTTTTAATGCTCATTGTCAAAGTCTAGCTACATTTGCCAAACTAGTCCAAAGTGGCAGTGGGGACAAGGAATATTGTGACTCCTCTAATACGACTAGTGATTCATGAGGTATAAATGAAAGTGTAACCAGTGCTGGGAAATGGGGGCTGAGAATGCTGTGCCATTCTTGTTTTCTTGACTTGTTTTTTTCAGTTATTTTACAAATCACTTTGACTTTTATTTCTGCCATTTAAATTTTCTCCTCATAAATAACATTGTAATTTCTTCCTCTAAAGTCCCTTCTCCCTACTTTGAAGGTCTCTAGATATCTCAGCACTCTGAGGATCCACATATTCACATAATCTATACACTCATTGCCACTCTTACCCCAATTTTAGAATGAAAATATGGCTGAAAATAGTAGCATATGTGTAGAGGTACAGGCAAGCAATCCTATCCTGCCTTATGCCTATGTGACATTAATAGTTGGTTCTTTGCCTGTTCATTTCAGAATTTCTCTGCAATACTTACTTGAAGATAAGTACCCCATCTCTAACTGATGCACAGCAATTAATTTTGCTATAAGCCACAGTCCTTTGACTGTGCTTTGTTGCGTAATTTTCTTGATATGTGTGCTTGTGGAGTGATCTGTAAGATTTTATTTCCATGTTTTCCAATAGAGAAATTTCATATACAATTAAGAAAGCAAATATACTTTTCATAATTGTGGGACATATTTTTGTGCTCCATTATAGAATTTGTAAATGTTTCTTCCGTTAAGAGGAAAACTATTCTGTTTCTGTAGATATTCATTAGAACAATGGTCATATTGACCAAAGTACCTTGAGTCCAATGGAAAGTCTTACATAATGTAAAATGAGGATAATTTTTTCTCCCTTTCTTATTCCCCACCTCTTAACCATATCTTTTGGAGTCATAATCATTTTTTTATTTACTCAGTGAGTGAAAGCATATTGAGAAGTGTGATAGGAAATGAAGATTGTAATAATATTATTATTCATAATTAAAGTTCTAATTATATTAAAGCATAGAAAGTTCACATAAATTGAAGGAAATTTCTAAATTACCTTTTAAGTTAGTGTTAAAATTATAATCTTAAATTAGCATATGGTGTGTATTCACTGCATGACTTTTTATTCCGACTTATTTTTTTAAATTAAAATAGATTTTCCCTACGTGGCTGGCTCCGAATTTGATAACCCTATCAGGATTTCTGTTGCTTATATTCAATTTCTTACTAATGACCTACTTTGATCCTGACTTTTTTGCATCAGGTAAGATTGTTTTGGAGTCTAAATTTAAGTTACCTGTCTTTAAAAAAGAAACCAGTAAGAATTCCTGCCTAAAAACCCTTCACACCCTCAAATCTCCACAGATGTGCTTATTTTCTGATTCTATTTAAGATGTAGCTTTTTATTTTTAATGACAAATTGTGTCATTAGAGTTAAGAGTTTAATGTAGATATTATATGGTATTATGAGATAATTATTTTGTAATGACTATTCACTAGGGTGTTGATAATCAGCAGTCACAAAATAATTTTAAACAAAAAAAATTTTTTTAAGTTTAACTGAATAGCAGAGATTCAAACAACTAAGAACATTTAAAAGTCTTTTTTTTTTTTTTTTTTTTGCTTTTTGGAGGGCAATTGGGGTTAAGTGACTTGCCCAAAGTCAAACGACTAGTAAGTGTGTCAAGTGTTTGAGGCTGGTTTTGAACTCAGTTCCTCCTGACTCCAGGGCCAGTGCTCTTTTCACTGCGCCACCTAGCTACCCCAACATTTAAAATTCTTGATTAATATATGAAACTCTGTCAATAATTACTTTTGCCCTATGAATGGAGTGATAATTTATATCACTAATATGACCTTGAGGTACTACTATAATATCCCAACACATTCCTGAATAATCAGGGAAAAAAAGATTAAAATCTGTTCAATATAGTTTTATTGTTGAATGTATTTTATTCTTATTCTTTGAAAACTGATAATACAATGGCTTACAATTTCTCTAGGAACCAGAATATTTTAGTAACTAGGATGGATTATTCCTAAACTGTGCCCTACATAATTTACTGCTGTTTATGTTTAAGAAGTGATTTAGCTTTTATATTTCATAGAATCTTAGAGTTAGAAGGACCATTAGAGATCATTTAGAGAGACATCATGGCATAGTGGAATAATTGCTGGACTAGGGTTCAGAAATTAGTTTATTCTGTGATCTTGGGCAAGTCATTAGCCCTTTATGATACTGTTTGCCCATTTGTAAATTGGAGAAAATAATAATAGAGTAGTGATGAAATGCGATGATATATGTGCTTTGAAAGTTTAAATTTCTATACAAATGTAAGCATCAGGTACTCTATTGCTATTTAAAATTAAAAAAAAAAATTAGTGTCTTTTGGGTTTATCTTACAGCCATTTGGGGAAATTTCCATGCCTTCCTTCCCCCAAGCCCTGAATCTTCCTGAATCAAAAACCAGCTATGCAAAAACGGGGAATAGTTTCTGAGTATGACAATGGTTATAACTCTGCTTTTTTGCCAAATGTAGGGAGATGTATCTAATTTTCTGTTTTTCTAAAATGCTTTACTTGTATAGATGGGAAGGGGATTTAATTTACCTTCTCCAAGTCACATAGCTAGTGAGAGATGTGGGATTAGAACTAAGTCCAGTGCTCTTTCCATTCTACTTAAAAAAATAAAAAGAAAAAAGTGAAGCCAGAACCTTTTCATTTGCCTTAATTTGGGAAGGTCCACGTATTAAAAGTGAAACTTATTTGAGGTTTATTACATAAAGTATTGTGATTGGAAAGAGGATGGTCAGTAAACATTTGCCATTTTCACATAAGCAATAAAGCCCCATTCCCAAATAGAGTGACTTTAGATGAACATTAGAGAATCTTTATGGTCCATGTGCACATTAGGTTTTTTTCATACCAAGATAAGTAGTTTTTAGGGCAAAATGAAGCTAGTGGTTTTGGATAACAAATGCAGTATGACATAGTGGTTGGAGAATGGACAGCAAAGTCAGGAAGACCTGGATTCAAATTTTGTCTTTGACGCTGCCTGGGCAAATTCCTTAACTTCTCAGTACCTCATGAAGTTCTAATTACAAGTATTTTAGTATTTACTTCATCGGATCATTTTGGCATTGCAATAGATCGACATTAATTATATGATCTTGACATTTTTACTTTAATTCACTAATGTAAGCAATTCTTATTGAAAGTGTTTGCTGTGGTAAGAATTATGTCTTAAAGAGCATGTCTTTTGCTTTTCAGCACCAGGTCAGAAGCATGTACCTGGCTGGGTTTGGATTGTAGTAGGAATCCTTAACTTCGTTGCTTATACTTTAGGTAAGAGTGTGGATCTCCATAGTGTAATTGGGGACAGGACGAGGGAAGCTATATTTTTTCCTTCAGTGAATTAGCTCTTCCACCTTATTAGTTACACTTAATTCATCTTTTCCTGTGCCCAGCTCTGGTATTTTAATGTTAATAGTAAATAGCACCCCAGATCTTGCCTGCATAGCTTATTACCAACCAGAATTTAGACCATTGAAGAATAAGGGAGAAAAAAAAAACTGTGGCTCTGACTTTCAGCAGAAATAACATTTATTTAACGCTTATTTAGTGAGCAGTGACTGTTTCTAAACGAATCTTGATGCCTCTAGAGATGTCTCTCTCTCTGTTAATAACCATTGGATCTTAGCAAGAAAGTGGGAGGTGGAGCTAAGATGGCGGAAAGTAAGCAGTAACTTCTCCAAGCGCCCCAAGAATTTCATCCTTCAAAGCTAAAAAGTAAATTTGAGCGGATTTAAGAGTGACAGAACCCATTGGGAGATGGAGAGTGACAGATTCCCAGCCCAGAAAAGTGCCTACTCAGGTCGGGGCAGGGAGAACGCGGAGCACACAGGAATGGCACCAATGCGGACCTGAGAGCAGAGGGCGGCAGACTGAGAAGCCCCATCCAGCAGACTCACCCAGCCAGAAGCTTCTGCAGCTGTCTCGCTGTGGAGCGGAGGACCAACGTAACTGGGTAGGAGGGAACGCGGGGCACATAGCAGGGTCAGTGGTTTTTCCTGGGGCTAGCAGCCCACCACCTGGATGTTTGAAACTACAGATGGGATGGAAGAATAAAATCTAGGTGCTCCGATCCTCCCTGACACACACAAAAAAAGTCCAGAGGTAAAAGCCCCATCTAGAGTACATTCTTGCATAAGTGTAAACAGCCCCAGCCTTGGAAATCACTGAGGAAGGGGGAAGGGAGATTGTACGGAGCCTAAGCCCAGGTAGGTGGAGCCAGCAAGCCCTAACAGCAAAAGACCAGGTGCCCTTTAAAACCACCTGGCCAATCAGCAAACTACAGCCCTGCCCTTCTACTACAGTGAGCCTGCCTGAGAAGCAGCCCAGAGAAACAGGTGGAAACCTGAAGGAGCCAGACCATCTCGCCCCCATAAGTTACTCTGTGAGCCTCAGGTAACTTAGGGGAAACATTGAGAGTGCTGGCCCGGGCCTCAGCCCACACACTCAGAGGCCACAGCTCACGAAATTAATAACGAAACCCCTACCTCCTAGCCTGAGAAGTTCCTGCACCACAGAAGCAGATATCCACTCTAAAAATATAGGATATAGGCAACCACAATGGGGAAGAAGGAAACTGCAAAGGCTAGAACCATCAAATCATTCTATAGTGAGCAAGAACACCCAAACTCAGAAGGCAA
>CM053585.1:177452037-177521683 GCA_028646515.1 Pseudochirops corinnae | reverse complement strand
CAGATCCTATACATGATTGCATGCCACCATGGGGGGGGGGAAGGGAGGGGAGAAAATCTGAAACTCAAGTGAATGTGGAACTGAATCTTGTAAATTAAAAGTAAATAAACAAGTCATTTAAAAGAAAAAAAATAAATTATACATTTTGCATTTCATAACAAAAAAACAAAAAGAAAGTGTAGAAAACTTTGTTAATACCTACTTCACTAGTTCTGCATTTGTAGTAATTTGAATAAAGGTTAGGCTGGAAATAGATCGCTAAACCAGTAAATAGGGAAAATGAGTGCCAAAGAAAGATTTGATATAAGAGAATAAACTGCCATTTTAGTATTGCAAGAACATCCATTTACAGATTGAAAAATGTGAAGGCAGAGTTTCAGCATAGTCCTTCAAAGTTCCTCTGCTGTCTGGACTGGTAATTTGACAGGCTAATGGGAAATCATTTTTCTCTCTTTATTAATCCTAAAATTCTGGTAGGTATTTATTATGTATCTTCTGTGTGCCATCCAGTGGGGATCAAAAGACAAAAAATAAAACAGTCCCTACACCCAAGAAACTTATGGCTTGGGTGTGTATATACAAAATGTACTCAGAGTGATTTTGGAGGGAAAGGCCTCATATAGAGAAGTTGGTGCTTGTCTTGAACCTTGAAAGAAACTGGGGATTTTGAAACAAGTGGTGAGGAGAGAGTACATTTTAAGCATGGGAGATAAGTAGAGCAAAACCACTGGGGGAAATATGTGCCACGTATGAGGAGCAGTGAGAAGGTAACACCCAGTCTAGGGACAGTATGAACTTGAAGTAATAAAATTAGAAGCCTTAAGACAAATTCATGGTTTTCACATATTCATGGAGGTCTTAAATAATGCATTCTTCTATTTAGTTCATACGTACCTAATACCTTTGTGAAAATTGCTGGTTAAGATGGTGGTGCCTGGGTACTAGCCAACATTTTTTTGTGTAAGATAATTTTTTTCTTCAGATTTAGTTGTTAATATGTTTGTTTAATTTTAGATTAAGCTTTATAACCATAGGTGACAGATTTCATATTTGAGTCAATAAATGTTTTAGTCCTCAACATTAATGGCTAGATTTTTATCCTAGATGGAAATATACTCTAAATTATTAACCTTTTAGTAATGTGTCTGATTTTTTTAGTGACTCATAATGAAAGATTTCTGTCTGCTTATGAAAATTTTTATTTATTTCTGTTTCTGTTCTAGATGGTGTTGATGGAAAGCAAGCTCGTAGAACCAACTCCAGCACCCCTTTAGGGGAATTATTTGATCATGGCCTAGATAGTTGGTCATGTGTTTACTTTGTAGTGACTGTATATTCCATCTTTGGACGAGGAACAACGGGTGTCAGTGTTGTTGTTTTATATATCCTCTTATGGGTAGTCTTATTTTCTTTCATCCTGTCCCATTGGGAAAAGTATAATACAGGAATTCTCTTCTTGCCATGGGGATATGACATTAGCCAGGTGGTAAGTTGATGTTTTGGCTTAGTTTCTTTAATGTTTACTAAACATTTTTTAAAAATAATATTTTATTACTCTACCCCAGTTACATGTAAAGACAGTTTTTAACATTAGTTTTTAAAGGATTTTGAGTTCCAAATTTTCTCCCTTCTTCCCTTACCTCCTAAGCAATTTGATACAGGTTATACATGTTTAATCATGCAAAACATATTACCATATTTGCTGCTAAGCATTTTTAAACCCTTGTCATTCCTTTTACTATATTAACAATATGATTCAAGTTGTTTTTGCCTAAACTGTTACAGATACATCTCTGTTGTCCTTTTTACTCTGTCCCTGACCCCTTCAGTGAACAGCAAGCTTTTTTTCAAATGTTTCTTACCATAAGCTTTCTTTGAATTCACTCTGCGCTTTGAATTCCAGCTTTTTGATCCTATTACTCTACCTGTCCCCACCTAAAACTCCAACAAGGAAGTAGGAATATGTTTTGGGGGAAAATTAGTTGGAAATAGAAATTGTCATCTTATAATACAGCCATTTATGATATTATAGAGATTTTGTAGATAAATGTCAGTCAGTGTATTATATGGAGATTAAATACTTTATGTATGCCATGTTGGATTTAAGAATGATTTTAAAAAGCAATCCTTGGAACGTTTTAAGATTGATAGTGCAGCTTTTATTTTAATAAAGCTTTTAAAGTATATTTATGATACAGAAAACAAACCTTACTTGCAGGCTCTCCAGCCGTTAATTTCTCTATGCTTTTCTGTGCATTTCCCTTTCAGACTATTTCTGTTGTCTACATAGTGACTGCAATTGTGGGAGTTGAGGCCTGGTATGAACCTTTCCTGTTTAATTTCTTATATAGAGACCTATTCACTGCAATGATTATTGGTAAGAAGCTCCATGTTAAAGCCTCTCTTAACCACCACCTCTTTGTCAAAAGCCAGTGTTTTTTATTGTACATCCCCAAATTCCCTTATTACTACAGTTGCTGTTATTAAAGACAAAATTTAGGAAAATGTCTTAGAAAAATGTATCATACATATTTGGACAGAATTTTCATAGAATTTTAACCTCAATATTTAAAACAACCATTACCACCTACACAAAAACAACAGAATCTTTGTATTTAAAGTACAAAAACAGATTAATTTAAATCCTTAACTAAGACTAGATTAGTTTGAAAGTAGTTAATCTTTTTTTTAACCCTAGTTTTTATTGCTGGTAGAGGATTTAGGTGGGGGCCAGATTTGCTCTGGTGTTGAACTTTAAGATCACACTTATTTGCACTATTATGTCTAAAGATATTTTAGAGATTTTTATTGTATATCTCTTCCAAAATTCAGCTGCCTGTTCCTTTCTTCTTAAGTACCCCATCCAGTGTTTGTTCTTTTTTTTTCTCTACCCTCCTGAATCTTGAGTGCTTCTTGTGCTACCTAAAACTGCACTTTGAATACTTAAGAGGCAGAAGGACATGTCTTTTGAGTATTTCTTGGTTCCCTACTCCAAAATAACTGAAATACATTCTGAGAAAACATTTTTTGTAATGTAGGGCTGGCTTCCCTGAAAACATATGACTATTTCCATAATCTACTCTTTGACAAAACATTTTTGGGTGCTTGTGGTGACTACATAATCTTTACTGGATGACATTCCAACTGTTTACCATTTTTCCCCATGAACTAAGTATGAGTTAAGCAGTTCATCTTATTGGAGATATGTATTAAAGCCTGTGAACCACATTTCAGAACATTTGCTGCATTAGGTACCATCCAAGGAGAGGCCTGTAGTCACGATACCTTTATGAGTAAATTATATAGGTTAATTAATAGTGAGGGCCCATGCCCTCTCTCTTAACCAACACATCCCTGAATAGCTTCTCATTTGTACACCCCATGATTTATGGGCCAGACCCTCTTCCTCAATGACTTAGTTATAGAAAAAAGTGGCTTAAGGGTTAGTGGAGGGTAATGAAGATGTTGGTTAGGATGAGTAGGGCAAATTCTAACTCTTATTTCCCCAGAGCGAAGACTGCCTCTGGCCCTTTAGAACTATTCATCAACCTTTTGTCTCTCTTTTTCCTTACCTCCCCCCCACCTCCCTGCCATCCACTCTTATACACCTGTTCTCTATTGATAGCAGTTTAGAGTATCAGTTTGTACTGGAGGGTACATCTGCCAATTATTTTATTGATGTATTTATTAGATGTACTGAAGAGTGAAACTTTTTTCCTAGTATGAGTAGTACCTATATGTGAATGGAAAGGATGTTATATATGAATATGGAATTTCAGTTATTCTGTCTAGTCATGCCTATAAATCATCAGAATGCTTTGGAAATACCAACATTTTGGCAAATAGCAAACTGAATGAATCAAGTTAAATAAATGTTACAGTAAAAATATAAATCATTGGATTGAGATTCACTCACATTGAGAAACTGGTTATCCTAAAAATGTGCACATGCTAGACCATATTATGTTTGCCCATTTGTATATATTTGATATGGATGCTACAGCAGTGGTAAAAGTTGATTGTGATATTTCTAGTCATAAAGCCTACGAACACCACACTGCATTTATGAATAAGCAAAAATAGAATCCATTGCAAATCATGTGTTCCAAATTTTAGTTCAGGAAATACAAATATAATGCATTCAGATAGTAACATAATTGATACTTCTTTAGATGCCATGTGTCTTTTTGATAAAATTTGTATTAGTTGAGTTCCATACATTCTTTTAGCTGGCCTTGAAGAACAATTTAAATGACTTATTTGTGGTCCCATTTTGAAACACATTTGTGGTATTTTGTTACTATTCTGATCTGTTATATACTAATGCTTCACCATATCACGGTTCCTGTTTCCATGCTACTAGACTACATTATCAGTGAGAATGTTGACATATTTCTTAAACCCCTGACACAATCTCCATGAAATGATAGAACCATTCTGTTTATATTGGTGAAAATGCAAAAGTACTTTAATACCTTTAGCTCTGTTGTCTAATGGGCATAAGATGAGAATCTTTCTAGCAGGGTTCTTTGAGCTATATTTTAGTATATTCTCTATGTCTTTAATTTATTCCTGACCTTCTCCTCTCTGCTCCTTTTTAGAAGACCATACATTTTTTACTGTCTGTTGAATGTTGCCTACTTTATTTTAATTAAAATTAAAACCTCTTTAATTTTTAAAGCATATTAATGGAATTATATATTTTTACTTTAAAAACTAATTTAGGTTGCTTTTTACCTAGATAGTTTTCAGTTGATATTTTTTTGAGTTATTGACCGTTAGTAGAAAAAAAAGTCATTTGCCACAGAACTGAAACTTTTTTTGGTCTTAACATTTGGTTTGTCTGGTAATGTTCCTTGAAATGTATTGCCAAATGCCAGCACTTTTGAATAAAATAAGGCATGCTCATACTGATAATGATTTGTATCTGTGATTTTTAGAAAATGAGTAGCATTTTTCATCATGAGCCTTTAAATATATGACTTCCTAAACTCATAAGTTTCGAGAAGGAACACAGTCTAATGAAAAGAATTCAGTATTTCAAGTCACAGGATCGAGTTTGCTCTGTTTTCTTGTAGTTCTGTCATTATGTGCATGTCACTCAGCTGTCCTGGAACTCAGTTTTTCCATTTGTAAAATGTAGGACTAGATGACTTCTAAAGGAAGTGTCCCCTCCAGCTCTGAATCTATGGGCCTGTGATCTTGTGATGTCGGTTTTGGATTTTGTTTGTCTCGGTGCTTTGTTTATTAAGATTTTTTTTGTCCCTTACACCAACATTAAAAATGTAGTCACCTCTACTTACATTCTATATCAGACAATAGTAGCATTTTTTATAACATCGTTAATATTTTTACTTTGTTACGTATCGTGTGAAGGAAGTAAAGGGAAATTGTAGGCTAAGCAGGCAATGACCCTACATGTTCTCAATCCAAAAACAGTTTTTAAAGCACTTAGTGAATACCTGCTTCGTGCCAAGAACTGCGGGGCCATCAAAGGAGTGGGAGTGAGACTGGAATCCCCTAGAGTAGCTAAGTTCTGTCTCTGGTCACTCCTTAACTTCCCAGCTCTTCGGCCTTTTGGAGCACTTTTGCCGCCAGTTTGTGGTGGAGGTGATGGGAAGAGCATGGGTAGTGGGGAAGAATATGCTCAAAGGCAGGCATATTGACAAACTGTGGTGGTTGGTTGCAGAATAGTGACTTGGTGAGCAGCTTGCCCTAACATACCACCTTCCCACCTGAAGGGTGCATCTTGCCAACCTAAGTTTTATATTATAAATAAGGCTGGGGATATTGAGGAAGTATTGGAGATAAGTGTGTAGACTCCCTGTATAAAGTTTGGCAGTGAAGGAAGGAGAGAAATTGGTAGTGGAGCTAGAAGGGAAATTAGGATTGAGGGAAGTTTTTCAGGGCAGGTGACACCCAAGCATGTTTGTAAGTAGAGAAGAATCTTATTTAGAAAATTTTTTTCTTTTTTCTCATTTCTGAACTGTTGTTCAGAAGTGTGTTCCTCATCATGTCATGTATAAGACTCTGGGTTTTTGAAAATTAAAGCTGGAGAGTACAAACTCACAGATCTACCAAGGTGGAAAGGTTTTGAATGAGAGCTGGGTGAAGGAATGATACCTGTGCAAGAGCTAGCCTAGCCAAATTTAGAGATTAACCACTGAGTAATGAATTTATTTTGGCCATAGTAACTCATGAAACAAGTTACTAAGGCCCAGAGACAGTTGCAGCCTTTGTCAGTAGAAAGAGTACTCACGCAAATGAAATCAGAGCTTCTTGAAGTAAGTAAATTGTAAGCAGGAATCATCTTCTATTTAACTTTGTACCTCTCTCAGTGCCTGACTTAGTACTTTGTACATAATAGTAATGCAAAAAGATTTTTTATTTGAAATGAATGATGTAAAACTTGTTCAGCTGCTGCCATTGTCAGACTTGAATGAAAATTTATAATTTAAAATATCTTTCCCTTTTAGGATGTGCAGCATGTGTGACTCTGCCAATGAGTTTATATAACTTTTTCAAGTAAGTTTTTAAAAAATATATAAATTCAGGGGAAAGGAATTTTAAGATTATTGGTATAGACCTACTTAAATAAATTCATTTTTACTATCCTTTTCTTTGAGAAGAGGAAGCTTGACATGATTAATAGAAAGCTGACCTTGGAATCAGGAAGACCTAGGTTCAAGTCCTGTTTCTGATACCTACTTGCTGTGTGACCCAGAACAAGTCACTTAACCTGTCAGAGGCCTAGGTAACTCTCTTGGTGTCGGAGAATAGTATAAGATTAGAAGATGTAGAGAAGGTGCTGATCTGCATTGGTAAAATAAGTTCCTAAACAGAAACACCTAACAAGTAAACCACAAATTTAGTTAAAAATTTTTTTTTTCTTTGTGGGACTTATAACCATTTTGAAAAGCACTTGAGAACTATATCTTGATTGAAATCCTAAAAATATCCTGAGAAAAAAGAAAAAGGACATGATTTCCCTCTAACTTTATAAATCTTGCCCTAGTGCCTTTTAAGAGGCTTATGGCAGTGCTGACAAGTATTTCATAAAATCATGCAGCCGGACTGGACCTTAGAGGTCATTTAGTCCAACCTTAACACTTGATAGATGGAGAGTGGCACTGAGGGCTAGAGAGGTTATGTGACTTTTCTAGAGTCAGTATTGAGCTCCTCTAATTCTCCTATTGCCTTTTATCCAAAATTTTTATTTATTTGTTGGTATTCTTATTATTAGTCTTTGATCAAACTAAAACTTTAAAGAGGAATCATTTGCAACATTGCTCTGACCTGTTGATTTTTCTTGGCAAATTTGGGCATACCTACAAGGTGTTGCCTGGGCCTCTGAAAGGTTAGGTGACTGCTTTGTTACCATATTGGGTTGAAGATGGAAGATTGCTAGTTTTGGGCCACTCCAAAAGAGCTTTTTCCTGTAGAGAAAGGAGGATGCGTAGATTTGGAATATGATCTGATCCTTCTCTGATGTTCACAATTTTTGTGACCATGGGCAAGTTGTTTAATTTCTCTGGGCTTTGGATGACCTTATTTGTAAAATGAAGAAGGTTGGACTAATTGATATCCTCCAGCTCTAAATCCTGTGATTCAGTTTACTGATGGGAGGGTGATAGGAAGGGAAAAGTGGAAAAGAATGAAAAGTACTAAGTTTGTTTTGTCATGCCAGTTAAATTTTTGTGAGACGTTGATATCTTCCCACAGGTTGGAAGATGCTGAGGGTGTAGACCTCAAAGAAGTTTCAAGACAAAGACTAGCTCTTCCTTTATAGTTTAGAGAGTAAAGAGATAGAAATACATGCTTTATAGACATCTTAGAACTTCATGCAACTTTAGAATCATCTAATCTACCTCCCAAATGGATTTCCAAAAAATCTCGAAAAATTACATGACTTTCCCAAGGATGTTGCCTTCCCCAAGATTATTACCTAAGGATGTTAGTAACACAGGCAGGACTAAAATCCAAGTCTTCTGGTTTTTAGTCCAGTGCTTTTTCTTCTCCACATTTTTTGTACCATTGTGACCAAATTTTAGAACTTTAAGTCCAAGAACTGAAGAAATATTATCAACTTTCTTCATTTCAGATGTTGACATTTTACCTGTATGCAACCAGGCCTTGATGTGAAACATTTTTTCCTTGATCTAATAACTTCACACTATGTTGCCACATTAGTAAATTCCTTTAGAGCGGGGTTCTCAACTTTCCTAATGCTTCGACCCTTTAATACTTGTATGTGGCCGTATCTGCATGTGGGCGGACCCACCTGGAGACAGATAGAGGAGCGGTGTCTCGGTTCCTAAGACCATCAGAAATGTGTGTTTTCTGATGGTCTTAGGCGACCCCTGTGACCTCTGTGAAAGGGTCGTTTGACCCCCAAAGGGATCACGACCCACAGGTTGAGAACCACTGCTTTAGAGGATCCCTCATAAAAATACTTCGCCATCTTTGGTAGTGGAAGTCTACTTACCAGTCTTGAAGAAATTTTTTGGGTTGGTTTGGTTGTATCTCTTTTGAGTTGTGCATGTTCATAATCCTTACAGTTTATTGAAGCATTTAGCTTTGGAGGCATGGCTTTAAACATGACACTATCCATGCCAAATGTTTACTGATAATCACTAGTAGTTGTAACTTAAGGAGAAATTTCTTTTTCAAAACAGTTGAAGGATGGTTTTTCTTTGTCATGTTTAATCTTTATTATTTGATAAAGGATTATAGGATCATAGATTTAGAGCTGGAAGAGACCTTGGACAACCAAAGTTACGAGCCCCACATTGTGCCCTACAGTCACATAGGTGGTAAGGAGCAGAGGCAAAATTTGGACTTAGGTCCTCTGACTCCAAATGCACTTCTCTTTCTATTGTATTGTGTTGCTTCTTGATCAAGAGTGTCCAATGAAAAGACTGTCCATTTAGCCTATTTCTTAGCTTGCTGTTTGCTTGCTATATTGTTTTCAAATCTTAGGTGAAAAGAGTATCCCTGATTTAAATAGTTGATCAATTGGAAAAAAGTTTGATCTTTAATTTGGCACAAAGGTCTTTTTTTTCTATGATTCAACAGGTTAATAGAATGGAATATATTTTTTTAATTCTTTCTCCTCAGAGTTGGTTATTAACTAGAAACTTTATTTCCTATTTTTCATCAAAATGCCTGAATAACACTTTAAAAGTTTGCAAAAGTCTCTCTCCCTCTCCTTCTCCCCCACGCACATACACACACACACACACACACACACACAAAATCTTGTTTGATCCTCAGATCTATAATATAGTTGCTGTTTTATAAAAGGAAATTGAGGCTTTCAGAGAAGCTAAAGCAGCTTGTCCAGAGTCACATAGCAAGTATCTCTAAGAGAGGACTGGAACACAGGTCTTCCAGCACTGTGTCTACTATATATTCTGTTTCCCTTATGTAGTATTCTGTATGTGGAAAATGAACATGTTTATAGAACTCCTTAAAGTTTTGGGAATTGTATTTCTTTTGCATTAATCTGTTAAACTATTAACTATTGACTCATGCCTACTTTTTCATCTCTAAAATCTTTTTTGAGTTGTAGCCAAGAAGGAATGTCCTTTGGTGAAAATCTGAGAAGGGACCCATGGGCTTTTTTTTCATAGCAGACTATTTCTTCAAAGAGATAAAAGAACATAAGATCCTGCTGTATTTGTTTAATTTTTTTAATCATTTGGTTTGGTAGAACAAGCTGAAGGCATTATTTAAAAAAGGTGCTTCTCATGAGTACATTAAAATTACAGAAGACCTTGTGATAGTTATGACGGGAAGCACTTTGCTCAAAATCTTTTGAATATTAATAACAAAGGAAGTCTAAAATAGAGATACTTATTTATGAGCATCTTAGAAAGGTATCCTTTGCAAAATCCAAAACAGGGAATCTCTACCAATGGTGACATTTTCCCAAATGCTCCTAATTGTTTTTTTTACCTAGGAATACTGTCGTTCTCTTAATGAAATCTGTAGCAATGCAAAAGAGATTAGTCTCATAATAGAGAAATAGTGGATAAAAAACACATTGCCTAGACCAACAGTTCTCAAATTTTTTGGCTTTAAAGTTCCTTTACACTCTTAAAATTTATTGAGGACCCACCCAAAGAGTTTTTGTTTATGTAAGCTATATGTATTGATACTTATCACATTATAAACTAAAACATTTGAGTAATACTATGAAAATGTTTACCTTCATGAACTCCCTGAAAGAGTCTCAGAAAGTGCCATGGGTTCCTGGAGACCACACTTTGAGAATTGTTGGCCTAGCCCTAGACTATTACATGTAACTTAACAGGCATTCCATTAAGATAATCTGTCTGTATTCACATTTTGGATAGGTGCTATAGGTGGACAATGACATAGGCCCAGAATTGAGGTGGAATACATTTGGGAAACTTTACAATATTATTTAGTAATTCCAGACTGTTTATTGCAAAAATCCATCTTTTTAATACCAGTATTTCCCCTGAAGTGTTATACAGTTGTAATTCATGGGACAGTACAATGTTATAACCATCAAAATGATAACTAATGGAAAGATATCTAGTGGGTATGGTGGGGTTGTAACTGCTGTGAGTCATGATTTGTACAAGTGAAGTGTCATGAGGCCTTATTGAATACACATATGACTAAAAAAGGAAGTGGGCCAAGCAGAAAGCAGTAATGAGAGAAAACATGTGGATAGGCCTATGTGTGATAATTGATGTTTCTGAGATATTGCAAAAATTGGAGGCAACCTCCAGTATGTTTGGGTTCTCTGGAGAAAATAGGAAAAGATAATAGGAATAATAGGAATAATAAATATAATAAAAATAATAATAATAATAGGAAAAGATAAATACAAAAATTACATAGATTGAGGTTGTGGAGGAAATTCCTACTTTGATTTGTTATTAGAGATCTGCTGAGGTCAAAGGAATGCCCAGCTTGTCCACCATCCCTTGCCTGACTGAGGGATTCTACCAGGTACAGTAGAAATCTGGAGTTCTGGGGGGTGGAATACAAAGGCGGAGACTGGTTCCCTTGGAAGTGCAGATCTTCATGTGTTTTCATGTTTTATGATTCCTTATCCTGTACTGTTTGCTACAACCTTATTCTTACTGAATATTTGAATGAAAATATTTAAAATTACTACTTTATTAAGGACCTTTTTTTTTTTTACATTACTGTTACTATAACACTTTCCACCATGGTTTTAGTTCTCTTCTCTCCTAGATTATTTCAGTAGTCCCCAGTGGCATGCTAACTGGTCTCCTTTCAGTCTTCATTCTAACCCTCCTCTCCCCAGCCAGTCATTTTTCCTACTATAACGTGGCTAATCTTTCTAAAGCACCGTTCTGACTGTGGTACTCTTTTTTTTAAAAATCTCTAATAGTTCACCCTTGCCTGTTAGAGTTCAGACTCTTTAACTTGGCATTCAGAGCCTTCCCCTGTGTGTGAGATGAAAGAGTTCAGAGTCTGAATCTAAGGTCAGAAAAGGTCTATTCTTTCTCATGAGAAAGACTCCGCCCCTGTCGCCCACATGGCGGCAGAGAGAGAGCGACAGGTAGAAGCCAGCCCATGGTTATATAATCTTCTAATACAGAAACCCAGGCCCCCCCCAATTGGCCTTCATTCTTATTGGTAGGGGGGCTGACCCACAACCTAAGCGCGGGAATCTCTCTAAGACAAAGGACCTGGAAACGTGGGTGTCCAACAAAAGCAGTCTTAACCTTATTTGGCATATCTTGTACTGAGCTGGCTCTGGAGGAAAGTCTCCATTGCTCTAAGCCCCAGATTGCTTAAAGGTCAGGTGACCTAAACCTAGGCCTAGTGAATACTGAAGCTATTCTAGATTTGATTCTTCAGAATGGGGAAACTTCACTATAAATTATTCCTCACACCTGTATGGTCCAGATCTTTCCTTCTCACTTTATTACTTAATAGCCTTAAACCTATGTTACACTGTAGCCAAACTGGATAGCTTGTAGTTCCTTGAATAGACCTTGCTCCCTTCTCCTTCTGTGTCCTGGTTTCTTCTGTTCCTTCCCTTTGTTTGGAAAGCCATTGCCCCAACTTCCTTTCAAGATCATGGGATGATCATAGGAAATCTGTCTGGAAGGAAATGTAAAAGACCATCTGGTCCAAACCTCCACCTATTCCTTAAGTTCCAATGCTGCCTCCTTCTTGTAGTCTTTCCTTATCATTCTAACTCAGAATTGTTTCTCCTCTAAATCCTAGAAACACGTTATAGCTCTTTAATTTAAAGACAAAACAAAAAAAAGAAGCTGGACAATTGTATTCATCTGTGTAAGAAACTCTTATTGTAGAAACTCCCTTCACAGATGCAGATTAGTAACTTGCTTAGAAATTTTATAGGTGTGAAGGATTCCCTGGGGATTCTGAAGGGTTAAATGATTTTCCCATGGTCATACAGCTATAATGTATCTGAGGCAAGCCTGGAAAAAACCACCTTTATGATTGAAGGCCATACATCTTTTCACTACACCATGCTCTCTTTAACAGCACTTGTCAAATTTCTTTGAATATATCTCATTTTCTCTACTAAATCAATTGAATTCAGAGATTTCTATCTTTATCCTTGTACATATCCTTGTACATCTTGTACATCTGGTACAGTGCTTTGCATATATAGACATTTAATAGGTTTTTTTCAGTAACATAGTAGAAAGAACATTGAACTAAGAGTCAGAAAATACCTTATGTGCTAATCCTAGGCTGCTACTTAATAGCTCTGTGGTCATAGGCAAAGCACTTGAAACTTTCTTCTCCCTTTTCATTTGTTAAGTGTAGGTAAGAGTTGTTGCAGATGAAATAAGATGTTTTGAAAGCACTTGGAAAACTGTCAAGTGTTATACAAACATAAGGTAATGGATGGTATTTGTCGAATGGATAAATTAATTTGTAATAATGTTTTTTGATTTCCAGGGCCTACAGAACTAACACCTTGAAGCACAGTTCCATCTATGAAACAATGCTGCCCTTTATTTCTCCATGTTTGCTTTTCATTCTGAGTACAAGTTGGGTTCTCTGTTCACCATCAGATATTTTAGAGAAACATCCCAGACTCTTCTACTACATGGTTGGAACAGCTTTTGCCAATATCACAGTGAGAATTTATTCTTTATCTAAATCATGATAACATAAGAGGAATATTAGGATTTGGTATCAACTGTAGAAAGTAGCTAGTACAAGAATAAATAGATCTTTAAGAAAAAAAACTTTTGCTTTTAGAACTTCTTGGTCAGCCAGAACAAAATGAAAATTTCTTCATTTTTACAGGCAGTTGAAACTGAGAGTTAGAATAAGTGGGGATTAGAACAAAATTCTGAGAGATTTTCTTTTTCTATTCTCCTTAACCATTTACAGAGCAACGTTCAAGTCCTGGCTAGGTTAATGTTTATTAATGCTGTGGTCCAACATCCCATAGGTTCCTGGTGGTGTAAAGGAAAGAGTGCTGGATTGGAGTCAGAAAGACCCTAATTCAAATCCTGCTTCAGACACTTAGTGACTGTGTGACTCGCCAGACAAATCATAGCTCCTACCTCATAGGGTCATTGTGAGCATCAAATGAGATAACATGTAAAATGTCTTACAGACCTTGAAATGATAGTAAATATTAGGTATTAGCTAATGTTATTGAACATTAACGAATCTGTTCATGTTTAATGATGGTTTTGGTTTGAAATTGTCACACAACTTTTGTTGTGTAGAATTATTTGTAGATTATTGTGGTAGAATTTTATTTGTGTTCATGTTTATATTCTATTCTAGCTATAGGTTAAAAATTCGTTTTAACATATATGATTACAGACAAGTATTTCAGCAGATACAGTTGTATTAGTTTATTGATCTAGTTGTAACAAATGCTTTCTCTGCTCTGTATGTTAATAGAGAAGCTCTAAAATCAAGTACATGATACGCTGTTTACATTCTATATAGTGAGGAAGACTTGAAAAGAGGAATGAATTGAGCTTTTTACCAATCTTCTGCTTCTTTGTTATTATCTTCTTGAAAACATATTTCCTGGACCCCCTGTTGTGCTTCCCTTTTCTTACCAGAAATTCTTCCCCAACTTAATGGAAAAAAAACAGGGGATAAACATTGAACATTCACAAAAATTCAGCATGTATTTGGTTACAAAGAAACCCTAGATAAATTTTTAAAAGAAAAATTTTATATTAGTAGATAATGATGTAGCATGATTATAAACAATAAAATATATTTGAAGCATATAACTATATGAAAACTAAAAATTATTTGTTTAGAAGAAATTATAAAAATAACAGATTATCTAGCAGAGAGCAAAAACATAACAAATACTGGAAAAATATTTGAGATGTAACTGAAGCAGTTTCCATAGGTACAGTTATAACCCTGATTTATAGAGGAAAAAGAGAATCAGCACTTAAAGTGATTAGAAGAGGAACAAAGTAACATGCTGGAAAAGAATAGAACAAGGGAAATAATTGTAATCAAATCAGAAATGAACAAATTAAAAACAAGAATGATGAAGTAATAAAAGAGAGAATTGGTTTTTTTTTTTAAATTACAGTAACATTAGTAAGCCATTAACAAATCTTGTTTTTTAAAGATTCTGGGAAAATCAGATACTACAGTTAATGAATGTCAAAGAATTTTTTAAAATTACATGGAATTGCTATAAATATGTTTGTTTAAAAAATATGAAACTTAAAGTAAATGGGTAAATATCTGTAGGAAAATTCTTTGTTATTTTGAGCTGAAATTTGTCTCCTTAGAGCTGCCACTTAGTTTTATCTTCTGGAGCAGCACAGACTAAGCCATAACATGTTAGTACTAGAAGGAAGCTTAGAGACTGTTTAATATGACTCATTAATTTTTACCAGTGAGGAAGAGTTTGTCTTGATCTAAGTTCCATTTCCCCAAACTCTTAACCATTTGGAATATACATCATTTATAGCATTCATCCACTGTATCTCCTTCCTCTCGAGACAAGTAAGAATTATGTATATGAAATGAAATGTATACTTCAGATGTTGTTGCTGTATCAGTTGTAGGCGGTTGGGTTTTGGAGTTTTCATTGGTTTGTTTCAAGGACAGTGTCAGTGGTGAAGGGCTGTATGAGGAAATAACTGGAACAACACAACAAAGCAACCATAAAACTAGTGAATATCAGACTGTATTCGGGAGAAAAATACATTTTTCCCTTTTTAGATACTAGATAATATAAAAGTGAATGTTCAGGTAATAGCCACATTTTAGTGATTAGCTTTGGAAGTACATGTGTAATTGAATTGTTTTTCTCCTCCCTTTTAAGTGTCGCCTTATCGTGTGTCAGATGAGCAACACAAGATGCCAGACTTTGAATTTGTTGCTTGTGCCGCTGGCCCTTGTTGTTCTTTTGGTGTACTTACAGTTACCTCCTCATGTGGAACCCATTCTTCTGTACTTACTAAGCATTGTTATTACTTTGGCACATGTCCATTATGGAATACAAGTGGTGAGTGAACTTTTGGAAGATTTGGTTATACTTTTTAAAAAATTATTTAGAAAGAGAGAAGACACATAGAGGTGCCTATGAGGTACAGTAAGGTCTCATCTGAAATTCTTTAAGTGTCATGGGCCAGTTAGCTCTATCTTTCATTAATATCCTACTTTGTCATATGGAAATAACTGTTGAAAATTATGCCTTTAGTTCACATGCAACCCTGCCACCCTGAATTAACTTTGAGGATGGTCTTGGCATCAGAATGTATGTCCATTGACCATAGATTTAGCCCAGTGAAGGCAGGAGCTGCCTCTCATTCTCTTGGTGACTGGATGATTGATGTTTAAGCCATAGTCACTCTCAGAGAACATCTGCTAAGTCATAAAAGAGCATCTGCAGTTGTTGGCTTGTGTTACTGACACTGACAAAAATACCAATCCTTGAAGTATTAGTTGTCATAGCAACTGGAATTTATTTTTTTTTTTAAGTTACATCAAAAATAGAATCTCTGATTTTCAGTAGAAATATTGCTGGAAAATGTAGAGACATCTCTTTATTTTTTCCTGCCTTTGCTGTTTTCAAGCTCTGCTACAAACAAGTACAAGAACAGAAATGTTACCTCCCTTTCTCTTCTTTGTGTGAGGTTTCAAACTAATGGGTAGATTTGTTGCAGAGTACATTGTCTTTTAGTTATCAGAGAATTCTTATAACCCAATGGATCTCCCAATGATCCTTTGCCTATTGTCTATTCTTACTGCTCTTTAGCACCTTCTGCAAGGGCATTTCCCAGGTTCTTCTCTCCCCTCTCCCTCTCACACCCTACTCCTACAGTGCTTTCTCTTGGAGATTACCCTTCTTATACTATATATGTGTTTTACATGTACATAGATATTTTTCATGTTCTTTCTTCTTTTAAAATGTGAGCTTCTTGAGGGTATGGACCCTGTTTTTCCTTTTTTTTTTATATCCCCTTTGTCCAGCAAAGAGGGTCAGGCACACAGTAAGTGTTTAATAAATTTTTGTTGATGGATTTCATTTCAAGATTTCTTGTGAAGTGTGATTTCACTGGAGTTTTATTGCAATATTTAAAAAAAAGCTTTGATTTAGACCTTCAGTTTAATAACTGACTTTTTAGGGAAAATTCTGAAGTTGATGTGTGGAGTTTAGTAAAACACTAGTGTTAAAGGTAACTGTGAAATGCTATATATGTTCGTCAATGAAGAAGTAAAATAAATCTGAATTCACAGATGAGGCTAATTATGGGGTGGTTGTGTGGTGATCCTAATTAGCATTTTGAAACTAGCTTTCACTTGGAGTTGCACAAATATATATAAAAATGTTTTTATCAGGAACTACTATAAATCTGACTAAAACATACCCTAGGTCCTAAATGTTTACAACAGATAAATTTTAAAAAACATTTTCAATTTTCAAGTAGATCAGTACTTAATTGAACAGCTATATGATACTCTGGGCCTGGAGTAAGGAGAACTCTGTGTGTGTGTGTGTGTGTGTACACCTATATCTATACATAGATAGACATATATACACATACACATATATACATATGTACTTATTTAAAACTTCAGTTCTCTTATTTAATGATTTATATAGAAATAAATTAGTGCCTACTTATCAGTGGTTCCTAAAATTATATGGTCTGTTTTTCTTTAAAAATTCTTGGAGCTGTCCCTAGATCATTTTTTAAGGGTTAGGGATGGTCACTTAAGAGTATTATATTAAATAGAGTATTCTCTACTTTCTTTAGGTCAGTCTACTCCTCTAATTTAGGTCAGAGGATTTTAGAGAATGAAATTTAGCCTGAGTTCTGTTCTCGTGGACTTGGGAGCAAACTAAGCTACTACCTGACCAAGTAGGAATACAGTGACGAAGCTGATAAGATGTTCCTATGAAATTATAGTGATAAATGCAGAGTCAGATGCCCTTTGTGGAGTCCAAGTAGTATTTACTACTGTAATTCTGTAGAAACACCTTCTCAACCTTATCATTGTATTTCTACTTGGTCAATTAATAGTTTGGCTCTTATCACTGCTTCTAATTTCTACTAAAAGGGGGAGAGGGGAAAGCAGTACACAAGAGAATAATTGTGTAACTTAAAACTATGTTCAAGTCCAGGTCTCCTTCAAGAACTTTGATAATTGAAGAAAGGTGCAATTCATATCTTTAGAGGACAGATTCTTTGTGACTTTTTAGAAATAAAGTACTTAGTTGTCAGTGTCTCATAATCATGATGTTTTTTCCCCACAGGTAAACCAATTGAGTAACCACTTTAAGATTCTGCCGTTTTCATTAAGAAAACCAAGCTCAGATTGACTAGAAGTGGAAGAAGAGAAAATTGGCCTGCAATCTACAGAAATACTGTAAATAAGATGCTTGTAAATACTCCAGCCATCACCATAGAACTAAACTTACCCACTTGACAGAAATGGGGGCTAAATGTATGTGGTACATGGATGACAGGGATGAAGTATATATAATCTGGACTCCTGTAATTCCTGTCCATCTCACTCCCATTTACCACCCTATATGTATTTTGTGGGGGAGGGGAGAACCAGATGAGCTTTTCGGTTAAACAGTGTACATTAGACCAGCATAATGTTCCAAGTGATTTCAACTTCACGAGGCCATGCTTTTTTGGTTCGTACAGGTTATGTTTTTGTCTTGATCTGATTTTAAAATAGAGAAACTGGTTTAGGAACACTGACAGCATTCATAAGAACACAATGTGTTTTCATACTCAGTGATTTGTTAATAGGTCTTACCTATCTATGGAAACTGTCAATATCCTATTTCTGCCTATGAAGGGAGAGATAAGCCACAAAAGCAATTTACCTTTAACAGAAGATGCCAAATTACCACAGAAGAATCTAACCCCAAGTCACTTTTGTAACTGCCAAATACTGGCTTCTCGTTTCCTTGGAAATGCCTTTTGTCTTCACATACTGAGAGATCTGACATGAATTTGGTTGCCTGATATCCTTGCATTCTTTATTCTGGAATAGATCTTGGCAAATGGTTTTACTATTTTTGTTTTATATTATTGTGTGGGGGCTCAGAAGTGAATGGGGTTTTAGTTATAATTCATTAGTATGACTTCTTTTGAATTTTTCCCCTCCAATTACAAGTTATTCAAATAGTTTTACAGGATGAGTTCCTGTCAACCACAATTTTAAGAGTACATTTGACAGTCTCATTCTAGTGGTACAATTACTTTGTGAAGAATGTAGATAAAATATCTTTTAAGAGAAAGTCACTTTGGAACTGGGAAGAATATCAACTTTAGGATGTGATTATTCTTCTGAGACCTGTCTTGTAAATTATAGGCCATTCTTGAATTTTTTTTCTCTTTTTTTGCAGAGTGAGATGGGGTTGGGGGAGAGTCTAGGAGAGCATGGCAGTGAATTCAATTTTTCATTTTCCTGCTTCCCCAACATGGAAAAAACATGACACGTTTGCCTTATTGAGCATACATTCTCCTTAAAATAGCTTGCAGTAAAAGTTCCTATAAGTTTACTTTTGAAAATAAAAAAAATTCCTTCACCTTTATTATAATTAATTGTTTCATAGGTCACATCTTTTTTACAGGTGTGATTATTTTTTACTTTTTTTATCCTTTAATTTTATCATATTTTAGTTTGGTGGTGGTGAGAGTTACATGCTAATTTCCTTTGATTTTTTTTTTTTTCTGCTGAATGCAGTTTGTGCTTGAATGAAGAGTGTGTCTTAAACCCTTCTTATGGACAGGCTGCACTTGGAAAGAATAAGCACAACCATGTTCATATGTATTTAAACTTGAGAAACCATTATTTATCAATGAATATTTGACCATAAGCTTGGTTGCAGTGTTTTCCTTTTGAGCTTTAAAATCTGCTAGTTTGAAAAAATGACTGTGTAATATTTAATTTTTTAAATTTGTAAATTCTAATCATTGTCACACAGGTTATTAGAAATGTGAAGTCTAGGAGTCAGCTGATGGTTCCTTTAAATTTTAAAAAGTGTGTTTGTGGGATTTATGTATTGTATATTCTGTGACTTCCTCTGAGTCAAAAGAAGTAAAAATGTACATCATAAATAGAAAAATCAATGCAGGCAAATATTGCTACTGAGTCTGTGTTTTTTAAAAGGCTGTCATGGGAATTAGAGGAAGTGCCAATTAAGCGAATGTAACTTCTAACATTTTTTTCTTTTATTTTGTTCTGTGTCATCTTTGAAATTGAACTGGATATGGTGTGAATTTATAGGGAGGAGGAAGGAGGGGACACTGTTCTATGTTTATTACTTTAGTCATTTTTTTTTGTTGACTTTATACAGAGAAAGTGGAAATAGAGAATTTAACCTTGTTAGTTTCATATATCAGCATTTGTTGGGGGAAGTGTTACTTGAAGTTAAACAAAATAATACATTTACTATAAGAAGCAGAGCTGGTATGTATTTTTTTTTTTTAATATGATGATTTGGTTCAGAAACCTTCTCCCATTATTCAGAATACATTGTATGGATTAGCAGTTGAGTTCTTTTCCTTTTTTCATTTAAGCATCATGGGATGTTTTGGATGTTTTATTTCCAGTGTGTTACATACATTTCTTTTGTACCAGGTGTGTGAAAATTGTTTTTTGCATTTGCTTTAATGTTTTCTTATAGTGGTAAAGGAGTTCTTTCACAAGTGGTTTTATTGGAATTTGTGAGATGAAAGAATGAAATTACAAGATAAAAGAGAGACTGGGTTAATTTTTCTTTTGGAGAATAGAGTGAATTTGCATGACTCCTTTTCTTTACTTTAGTCAGACATTCCCTTTGATAGGAACTGTATTTCAAAAACCCTATTTATTAAGACAACTGAGACGGAATTTACCTACAAATAGAATCTTTTTCTTGTATTTCAGATCAACCATCTGAACACTCCCAATGTTTAAGAGACATTTTCAGGTTTTGGGATTGTATTGGATAGACTCTAACTTTCTTTCTCTAAATTTTAAGTGGAGCTGCCTTTTATGGAACCAGTGGTATATTTTTGCATGTTTTCTGGACATTTCAGAGTAGAGTGCCTTAGAATAACCAGAAATTTTGAGTGAGACTATTTTGTTTCTGCTAACTAAGGTCATGTTGACCTGTTGGAAATTTCTTTTCAGACATATGCTCTATATTATATGACAGGCTTCCTTTTGGACTTGTGGAAAACATATGTTAAGGAAGAAACAGTCCCCTGCATTCGAAACTTTAATATGTTATGTCAAGGGGAGTATAGTGGAAAGATGAGAAAAAAATTGAATTGCTTTGCATCCATATCTGTTTTGCTCAGTATATTACTCTAGTGCTACTTTTTATTTATTATGCCTTTAACATAATAGAGAGGTAAAATGTTTGTAACACTGTTTTTTGTCTCTTTATGCTCTTAAACTTTCAGGGTTTTACTAAGAGAAATAGGTGCTAGTACTAATGTGCTGGTGGGTACAAAATACTGACATCTTAGGGATAGCAGAATAATTAGAAGGCTTGCAAATAAATATTTTTCTCTGATACATAATTAAAATTATTTTGTGCAATAGCCTACTTAAACCCACCATGTATTTTTTCATTGCCTTTTGAGTTACCTGCAATTTTGATTCTTTGGAAATTATAATGTTCCATGATTTGCAGGCTTATTGTATCACAGGGAGAATGTTGATGTTGAAAAGTTTGGGATAAGTTAAAATGCTGCAGAATTTACCAAATACAGTCCATTTTGTCTTTCCTCGTTCTATTCAACTTTAGGCACAGTGCATTGTTTCTTCCAAGAGAAACTTTCTGATGGATTAACTCAGTGAGCTAACTTTCCAACAGAATGCCATAATCTTGGCAAAATATTTTCTTCATTGACTTGGTTTTTCTTATATAGGTTGGTAGGCTGATTTCTTTTGAATGGTTATGCATCTTATTGAGAGGAGGTCCTAATTTTCTTTTTAATTTTATGCCTTCATACTCATCCTTGTGGTTGGTTTAAATTATTTTTCTGTGACTCATTTTCCAGAGTTTCAGTTAATAGTCAAAGTTTTATTTGTTGACTGTCAACATTTGAATTTCTACCATATACAGAGAGGCCTATGCTATCATTTAATGAGGTGAAATGAAGAAATAATAGTCATGCTACCTCTTTAGAAGCTGAAGAGGAGATAGTCCCAATCCATTGCCATCTACATCTGAAAGTTCCTTTGGTTCTAAAAGAATACTTTTCTTTAATTATAATATCAGGGACCCTGCCTCTTGCTTTCAAAATAGACATAGAGTTAATATATTTTGAAATCAGAAAAGCAGCTTACGTTTTGTGAGCCAAAGACCCTTCTAAATGTTTTAACTGGAAGCCTCTTCGTTACTTTTTCTGTTACCCAACCTGTGTGTCCTCTTATTGAGGCAACACCCAGGACAGTTGGACATTCTACTTATGTTATTGCTTTGCCACCTCTGAATCGCCCCCTCTTTGACTGATTGGTAATAGCAGGACCATTTTTAGTACTTTATAGTGCCTGGCACAGTGGTTACAGAAGCAATAGAGGAGGCTGGAATTTGTCTTGACTTTTGGGTACACAGTCAAATAAAAAACTTACGCGGAAGTCTTGAATAGCCCTGAAATAGAACTTTAAACCAACTTTTAACTTGATTTTGGCTCTAGGCTCCAGCACTGTTAGATGGTATAGTAAATAAAGTCCTGGTTGTGGGGCCAGGAAGACTTGAGTTCAAATCCTGCCTCAGGTGCTGACTAAGCTACATGACTTTGGGTAAGTCTCTTCCCCTCTAAGTCTCAGTTTCCTCATCTGTAAAATGGGGATAATAATAGCACCTACCTCACAGGGTTGTTGCAAGGATCAAATGTGATGGCATGTAAAGTGCTCTGCATACCTTAAAGCATTATATAAATACTATCTATTATTATTGTTGTTATTATTAGTATCATTGTGTGGGAAGTTTCTAAATTTGTGTAAGTAGCTTAGTTCTATCATGTATTGCAGTTGACCTTCATCAAAGCATCCTGTAAATGAATAGTTCACTTTATTAAACTACCAGATAAAACCCTGGAACCTACAGGATGAATTTTGATCTGGGTGCTGCATTTGAAACACTCTGACACATACACTTAAAATGGACCCTTTTAAAAATAAAAAGTGTTGATCAATCCGTGTCACAATCAAATGTGAGTAATTCTCTACTTTTTTTTTAAGGAAAGTTTAAAGTATCTGATTTCCCCTTTTAAATGATGTAATCTACGTGATTTCTGCCCACTCTTTAGTATTTTACTTTGTCTAGCCTGCAAGTTAATAGGAGGGAGATAAAAGTAAGGTCACATTAAAGTCAAACTGAACACAAATAAAAGATTCAGTTTTGGCTAGGGCTCCCCTGCGTGATTCTGTCACTCACAGAGCTGTTTTTAATATGGCATGATGAACCAGATCTATTTTTCAGTACAGATTTAACCATGCCTACATAGTAAGAAAACGCTAAATTAAAATTAGGCAGTGTTAAAGTCATTTCAGCGGGTGACTAGCAGGCAAAGATGCTCTGTGTTCCTGGGTTTTAGTTTTTGAACTGTGGTATCTAATCTGGGTGGGGATATTATATCAAGTTTTAGTTGTCAGTTAAGGAAAAAAAAAGCTATTTGCTCTAGACCTTAAATGCCCATGATTATGATTTCTTAGTTTCTTGCCAAGCACTTTTAAATAAATAATAATGCTTGACCTAGAACAGATTTAGTTGGTACTTGATACTACTAACCAGGTTTTTAGTGAGTATTTATTTATGAAAATTCTATAGTATAAATCTGTTTTATTTGCTCTCAAACCAATATCATAATCTCTGTGACTTTTAATTGTGTAACCTAACACACTGACATCTTATGTTTATTTAAAATAATTGTTTGGGCAACATGCCCTTCAAAGGTGACATTTCATGGGATAATGACCTTGTTCATTTGGAAATGTGCCAAGAAATTGGGATTTGGTGGTATACCCCCAGTTTCAAACCTGAGTTTTAAAGTTCTTGTATTCACTCATTTAGCCAAAGACCTGAATAATTGCCAAGAAGTAAACTTACCTTCAGTTTGCAGGAATAAAGAACAAATGCATTATGCAGCTATGTAAGGAATATTGGATAGAGTTTTAGTCAGGTTTTGTGCTATAGAAACAAAAATGGGCTGGAATGATGATCAGATAGATTAATCTTTCTGTAACTGATTCAGGTACCAGGGACTTTCTGCAGCAGTCCCAGTTCATAAGTCTTTGTCTTTTTTTTTTTTTAACTCTATGCCTGGAAAAATACATACTGTGAAGAATCAATAGGTTTAAAATAACTGGTATTTATTAGAGATGGAAATGAAATTCAAAGAGATGAAAATGGATGTTTTTTCTCTCTAAAATAAAAAAATTTTTTAAAAGGGCATGTTATATAATTGGCCTTGGCCAAGATGTACTATATCCTGAATAAATACTGTAGCATTAAAAAATATCTAGTTTTATGTGAAGTGTGTGTATTTAACAGTTAAATATATGTATATGCAGATAGTTAAATATATACACTGTATGTATGTGACATGTATATATACATGCACGTGTGTATATATACATATAGCCATATCTATATATGTACATAAGTCAACTCTTGATAGAAATAGCTTATACTCATTTTAAAATTTCTCTTCTCTTGTTTATATTCTACTTGTAACACTAAGAAAACTTGTGATCTGGAGCCATAGTCTCTATCACCTCCAATCCAGTTCATCTCAGTTGCCTTTTTTAAACAAACTAGAACTCCCTGTGTGGGTATGGTAGCTAACAAAGAGATAAGGAAAGGTATTTTGTCAGACTGTAGCTTGGACCTTTATCACAATGTTGATGGTATCCCTTCACAGTATGACATAAGGTACAGGAAAGAATTGGTCAGAGAAAAGATGGAGATAGATCTTTCTGAGATAGGACTTCTCCATGTAACTAATTAGATAGTTCAAAATGTCGTGAATTTTTAAAATGCCTGACATACCTATATTTGAAAACATATCTTAAAGCCAAACATAAAATGATTTTTGGATTATTTCTATCACTGCTCTTAATTAGCTCAGATAATCAGGAATTGACCTGTATCTGTACTCTCTGTCACTAGATTATGAGACCTCCCCCATCCCCCATTGCATCAGGATTCATGTTAATTTTTGCTGCTATGTTGGGAACTCACAATTTGATAGGTTTTAATGCAGAACTATTGAGTACTATTACTGGTAAATATTTATTGTAAAAAGAAGTGTTGAATAAATTTTTGAATCCTTTTAATTGTTCTGTCTGTCTTTCTGGTTTTTTGGTGGAGGAAAGGTTGGTGAAGGAGAATAAAGCCAAAAACTCACCTGTTACATGAGAACAAGTATTACCAGCTCTAGAACAAAGGTTCGAAATCTTATAGCTTTGTAAGGTAAACAGAGCATTAGGGTGCTTTACAGAACAAGTCTCATTACTCGTTCTACCAATACTGTATGTGTTGTAAAAGAAGCCCTTATTTTATAAAAGAGACTTAAAAAAAAAAAGAAATCCATTGTTTAGGATTTGAAAAATATTTTCCTTTAGGAAGTATTTTAAATGAGGATAATTAGGTTCCTATGTCATGCCTCTGAGGTGGCACAGTGAATAGATATGTGGCCCTGGGCAAATCACTTAGCTTCTGCTTGTCTCAGTTTTCTCAGCTGTAAAATGAGAATAATAATATCACCTACCTCCCAAAGTTATTGTGAGGAGCAAATGAGATATTTGTAATGTGCTTGGTAGTACCTGGCACATAATAGGTGCTTGACAAATGTTTGTTTCCTACTTTCCTACAGAAGCTTCTTTAAGCCATAATGTGCCTGAATTATAGTACTATAAAAACTAATCAGTGTTTTCAACATTTTGTATGGTCATTTGTGTTCAGAATTCAACTTGGGATGCCAGTATGTTTCCCCATCTTTTCCCAGTTGTTTTAGGGTACCAGTAGTCAAGAGTTGGAAGACATGAGGGGTTCCAACATTGAGGGCTAGTATAACAATTTTTCTGGTAGCAGGAGGTCTTAGACTGGATGTTATGTAGACATCTTGAATTCAACATATCTAAAACTGAATTCATAATCTTTCTACATGCTCCTCTTCTAACTTCACCATTACTGTTGAGAGTACCACCATCCTCCCAGGCTTGAAACCTAGGTGTTATTCTCTGCTCCTCACATTCACTCCTCTTATCCAATCAGTTACCAAGGCCTGTAAATTTTACCTTCGTAACATAATTTATATACTCCCACTTTTGGTCACTGACATTGCTTCCATCCTGATACAGGGCCTCAACATTTCCTGTCTGCACCATTGCAGTAGCCTGTTGGTCTCCTTGCCTCAAGTCTTACCCCATTCTAATCAGTTTTTTGCTCTGCTGCCCAAGCGATTTTCCTAAAATGTAGATCTGACTACGTTATCTACCCCCTCTCCTCTTCCCTCCCACCCCTCATGCAGTAAACTCCATTGACCCTTGATCACCTCCAGAATCAAATATAAAATCCTCTGACATTTAAAGCCTTTTATAACTGGGACTCTCCCCCTGCCTTTCTAGTTTTATGTGTTATACTTCCCATATACTCTGCAGTTCAGTGACACTGGCCTCCTTGTTCCTTCTCCATCTCTCAGCTCTGGGCATTTTTGCTGGCTGTCACCATGCCCAGGATGCTCTCCTTCCTCAGCTCTGCCTACTGGTTTTCCTGAAGCTTCCTTTAAATCCATGCTAAAATCCCACCTTCTATAGGAAACTTTTCCTGATCTTCCTTAATTCTAGTTCCTTCCCTTTTGTTTTCTTCTGTATGTAGTGTGCTTGTACATAGTTATAAGCTTGTTGTCTCTCCCATTAGACTGTGAGATCCTTGAGAACAGAGACTCTTTTTTTTTCTGTTTTTGTATCCTTAGAGCTTAGCACAATGCTTGCCACACAGTTGGTGGTTAGTAAATATTTATTCGCAGATCAAGGTCATGGTAGAGGGATTCAAGACACTGGGTAAAAATGGCAGGCTTTGCCTAGCCAGCAACTACAAGGCTTCCTTCCAGCAATGGATGAACCATCAACAACCATTTTTATATACAAAGTTGTGCATAGGTGGAGTATTAATGTTAAGCAGTTTTATTTACTGGTTTCCAGGAATCTCGGAATTGGAAGGGCCCCTACAGGACATTTAGTATAGCCCAGAGTTGGGTAAGAATTCTCTCCGCAACATATCTGAGTCACTTTAAACGTCAGTCCTATTCCTATGGACTTCAAGTAAAAGAGAACCCATTGTCTTGCAAGGTAGTCCATTTCACTTTTAGACAGCTCTAATTGTTAAGTTTTTCCTCACATCAAATCACATTTGCTTCTTTGCCATTTTTACAGATTGCACCTAATTCTGCTCACATTGTCAGGTAATAGTGCTTTGTGTGGGACTAAGCAGTCTTCTGTTTAATACATTTTTCAATGCTATCCCCTGTTAAAAACTATTTTTCCTGCTTCTTTTCTTCCTCTTTCTTTTTTCAAAGTCCAGAGGGGCTGATTAAGTGGTAAAATGGTGGAATGCTATAGTTGCTTTGGATCATAGGGCGTAGAATATAAGGCTGGAAGGAGCTTTAAAGGTCATCTAGGTTGACTTCATTTTCTAATGAGGAAAACAGGCCATTAAATAAAAAATATTAAGCACTTACGATGTGTTAGGCTCTGTGCTTGGTGCTGATTATACAAGGAAAATAATCAATCCCTGCCCAAAGGAGTTTACAGTCTAGCCAAGGAAACAACATTTATAGAATAGGTTCCATATAGATGTGTGTGTAGTTTATACGAGGAGCTGAGGCAAACACAGTGAGTATCTGACAGGGGGAGCTAAGTGACACATTGGACGGGAGAGCTGGGCTTGGAATTGGGAAGACTTTCCTGAGTTCAAATCTGGCCTTAGACACTAACTGACTCTGGGCAAGTCAACCTTGTTTGTCTCAGATTTCTCATCTGTAAAATGAACTGGAGAAAGAAATGGCAAACTACTCCAGTATCTTTGCCAAGAAAACCCCAAATGGGGTCACAGAGAGTCAGACAAACTGAACACAAGAACTATATATGTATGTACATCTGTCTGTCTGTCTTAATGATTTTGGGAAAAGGCACTAGTAAGTAGCTGGGTAGGTAACATCTCATGCAGAATGTGGCACTTGAGCTGAGCCTTGAAGGACACTAGAGATTCTAAGAGATGAACTTGAAGGGGAAGTACATTCCCAGCATGAGTGATGGGTGACCAATGCCAAGACACTAGTGTAAGGGGTGGAGTATTTGTGTATGAGGAAGGTCAAGTAATAACCTAGAATAACTAGGTTGCAGTGTTTAGGAATGGAATAGCAGGTTGGGGCCAGATTATGGGGTTTAAATGGCATTTAATTCTGAAGGTAACGAGAATACATTAGAGTTTATTCAATGGGGGAGTTACATGGTTAGCTTGGTACTTTAGGAAAATTTGACAGCTGTACGAATATTGGATTAGAGAGGGCAGGCAGGGAAAGCCATTAGGAGGGTACTGTGATGGGCTAGGTGAGAGTTTATGAGGGCTTGAACTAGGGTGGTAAGCTGTGAGGGAAGAAGAATGAGATGTTAGAGAGGTAGAAGTAACAAATTTTGGCAACTAAGTGGATATGAAAGGTGAATGAGACTGAGGAGTTGAAGATGACTTCTAATGTGTGAACCTGGATATTGGAAGGATAGGCAGTGCCCTTGACAGAAATAGGAAGTTCAGAAAAGTGGTGAGTTTCTGGAGAAAGAGAACTAGTTCATATTTTGATATTTTGAATTTGCGATGTCTACAGGACCTCCAGTTGGCAATTTGCCTTGGGTATGCCTTGAGTAATTCAGGATGAGCTCAGGAGAGAGGCTCGATCTGGGATTATTGACCTCAGAGTAATCAGTATAGAGATGATAATTAAAATCATTCAGAGAAAACGAGAGAAAGACAGACTAGAGGCAGACAGACAGAAGAGGCTCTAGGACGGCTTTGGGGTGCACCTCTAGTAAAGGGAATGCTATGAATGATGATCCAGCAAATAAGACTGAGAAGGAACAATCAGACAGGTAGGAGAACCAAGAGAGAGAAGTACCCTGGAGAAGATAGTGGTCAAAAGTGCCAAATGCTGTAGAAAGGTCAAAGAGGATAAGGTTTGGGGAAAAGACTGTCAGATTTGGTAATTAAGAGATCAAATTAAACATTTGTTAAGTACCTTCTGTATGCAAGACACTACACTCTACTTCCTTATAAGGATTCTGCATTCTAGTGGCCTTGCTGGGAAAGCACAAGTCACAAGGTTTGAACTTGCAGTAAAGTGATATCAATTCAAATCCCACCTTGGACACAATAACTGTGTGGTCACTGCTAGTCACTTAACCTGAAACTTCACCCAGTGGCTGAGCTGCCCTGCCTGATTGGTGACTGAGTGCATATTCACCTAATCCATTTAAAAACTATGGACTATGCTTCACAGATGTCTACTGAGATACCTTGCTATCTGCCCTGTCTCTACTTCTTTCTCTGGGAACAGTAGTAAAATTAATACTACCTTTGGGAAGGACGGTATAGTAAATTATCCTATGAATCTATTCATGATTCCTTTTGAGTTCCCAGAGCAAAACTCTTCTCCCTGGCGACCATTCCACTCTAAGTGAAGTCTTCCCCGTTAGACAGATAATGCAATTATTATTAAGTGCTTACTAAATGCCGGGCATTGTTGTAGAATGTAAGCTCCTTGAGGGCAGGGACCGTCTCATTTTCGTAGCCGTATCCTCTGCAGCAGTGGCCGGCACATAGCAAATAGTTATTCATTCATGTGACCCATTGCTTTCCAAACCTCCAAACTCCCAAACCAAAAACCAAAAAATTTGTTATTATTAGTCAGAGGAAGTGTTGCATAGTGGGTAGAGGAGAATCAGGAAAGATCCACAGCTCGCCACCCTGGCAGTGTGACTGATAAGCCCTATATCCTCAGTTGCAAATAAGTCGCCGAGTTTCGTCAGCGGAGCAAATTTCCCCAACGAGAGTTCTCCACAAGGATGAAATGAGAGGTCTAGAATTTTAATATCATTAATGTTATTGTTTATTGTTATTAATAATAACCTGGCAGAGTCCTGCAGAGAATCGCAGTAGAATATAAGGTTAGGGTGACGTGGACAGGTTAAGAGAGGGCTCAAACCAGATACTCCTTAGTTTTGAGCAAGTTGGGTGTGGAGGTGGAACCTGACCAGCTGTTGCGCGCGCAGCCAGACTCATTGCCCTGGTTACGCGTTCCTAGCAACCGGGACTGAAGTGCGAAAGCTGAGACCCAACGAAGAAGGCCAGAGGTTAGAAGCCGTAGCCATGAACTTGCTCGTGGAAGAGGAGGAGGAGAATTTAGCTCCTCATATTAAGGAGCCGTCCGTGAACTCGGAGGACCCTCAGGAGAGGATCCAGGCTCGGCGCCTTCGCATCGCTGCACGCCTGGAAGCGCGGAGGCGGTAAGGCAGCAGCCAGACCTGGCGGGCATAGATAGGGCCAACTGGGAGGCAGAAAGGGGATTCTGGGTGAGGCCGGGTCTGAAGACAAAAGCATTGTACTTGGTTCTGTGATTTCAGGGAGTTCCCAGTGCTGAAACGCCCTCCACCAATGCAGATGATCCCCTGCAGTTATAGCTGAGAGGTTAAGTGACTTGTCCCGAGCCACACAGCCAGATTGTGTCAGAGGCGGGGTTTGAACTGAGCCCTCCTGCTTCCCAGGTCCGGCGTTGCTATGCACATCCAAGAAAGGGAAAGGAGAATTAACAAGGGATTTAGGCAGGCATTCTAAATCCCAGGTGGTTACTACACCTAACTTTCTAACAGGTGTCATGTGTCTGATTAAGTAAAAGAACTGGTTCTTAACTTTCAATTCCAGTGAATGAAAGCATCCCTGGCCATGTTTTTGCTCAGACTGAAATGCCTGTCCCCTTTTCCTCTCCCCCTCCTATTTCAAAATGTCCCCAGAGGGTGGGGGTGGGGTGTTCAGGCATCCAACAAAGACAATTTTAAATTCTCCACATTCATGATACCCCTACCCTCTTCCGACATTTCTTGGTCATTTAATCTCATGTATTTTTATTATTTTTCTGCACATATTCTAATCTGTATTGTCTATGTATACATGGATAATTTTTATATATATTATAAATTCCTTGAGGGTGAAGACTTTCTCATATATTTTTATATTCCGTTCAAAGCACATTCCAGTCCACTGAGCACAGTTGGCATTTAACAGTTAAGAAACATGAGACTCAAAGGCTTTGTACTAACTAGTTTAACCAGTCAGTAAGATAGTTGAAGATAACTGCAGTTCTCTTCCAAACCTGGAGAAAGTTAAAAACCAAATCCTTCTTCAGAAATTATTCCCTGTGTCAGCAAAGATGCAACAAAGACTGTGGTGGTTTTTAGGGAAAACTTAAAGGGAGCAGTCTCATGCCTCCCTTGTTTTTGCCTGGAGCAGCACTGAAAAAAGATGTCCTATTTAGGAGGGTCACACTACAGAACTTTACCTCAGGGGTGGTTGATGTGTGGGGTTATGATCTTTAATTGTGCCTAGAATGTGTACCTTTGCCTCCTGGATGTATTACTGATGGTGAATTTGCTGCCCTGGTGATGATCTCGTTGCTTCATTTGTCAATGTGTTAAAGAATTCAAGAAGTGTTTATTATGAGATCACTGCCTGGTATAGCAGTAGCACACTGGATTGGAGGCAGGAAAACCTGAGTTCAAATCCTACCTTATGCACTTAACTAGTTACGTGATCCTCTCAATTTCAGGTTCCTCATCTGTAAAATGCAGATAATAAACCACCCTATCTCACAGTGTGACTGAGGATCAGATAAGATCAGATTATGTTTAAACCTTGCAAATTGTAAAACATAATTATTGGCTATTATTATATACTTTATTGAGCAAGCTCAGTATGACTTCCTATTGTAACACAGGAGCTGAGAAAGTGAATTCCATCTTTGATTGGATTAGGACAGCCATGGTGTCCAGCCCTGCGGCTGTGATAGTCCCCATGGCACTCTGTCATCTCCAGATCACATTTGGGGCATGAGATTTAGTTCAAGGAGACAATTTGAAGAAGAAATTGCAAAGGTGAAGAGAATCTGGAGAAAAGCAACCTAGATAAGGGTCCTGGAGATGATGAAGGAACCAAAGATGCTCAAGCCTAGAAGAGAGAAGAAGATTGGCTTTGGAGGGGGGGGGGGACATGATAGTTGTCTTCAGGTATTTGAAGTTCTGTTTGTCATGTGGGAAAGGGAATAGACTTGGTCTCTTTAAGCAAAACAGGGCAGAACTAGAAAAAATGGAAGAGTCAAAGAGTCAGCTTTCCTTATGCAAAACCCAAAACTAAGAGTGGAATGGACTCTTAGAGAAAAACAGGTTTTAGCTCACTTGTGGTCTTTCAGGGAAGACTTGGTATTTACAATTTTGTAGACAGGATTCCTGTGGTTGGTTGTATGGTTGAATTAGTTGGCCCCTGTGTATTCCACTTTGACCTATAACTGACCAAGAGTGACATATTTAAAAATATCTGATATTGGAGACTTCTAGCCTCTTCTTGAAGACCTTCAGTGAAGTACCCAGTTCCTCCCAAAGCAGCCCATTCCATTTTTTTGGACAGCTTTTGTCTCATCCCTCTATAGGCAATGGCTAGAATGTGATGATCCTCTGAGGTTCTTTACAATTTCAAGAGAAAAAGTTCTAGCACATGGTCTTTTCTCTCATGGTAGTTCCTTGGAGGGGGTTAAGACATATATTCAGTTTTAAAGAGAAGGAATCACTATGGGTTGGAGTGGTTGAGGAAGGCTTTCATTCAGTAAATACTTATCAAGCAAGTGAACAAAACACTTTTCTATATGGGAAATAAAGACAAAGGCCCTCACAGAGGTTACAGTCCATGTAGGGAATAAGACAGTATAGATAACTATAGTATAGTATTAACCAATAAGTACATCAGACAATTTCAAAACAAAAAGTTCTGCGCAGAGGAGAAGATACTTATCTTTTGGGAGCTCAAAGAAAGATTCGTGGAGAAAGTTGTGTTTGTATTGGATTTCAAAGTCTATAAAGATCATAGATCAGGGAATAAATAGCGAGGAAATGGAGGACCAGAAAAGTAAAGACACTTTCCTAAGGTCACATGGGTAGCAGTTAGCAAAGCTGAGTTTTGAACCAGGTCTTTTGACCCCGAATATATCATGGTTTTCACTAAGGATAGGTAGGAATTCCCAAAGACAAAGAGAAGGAGATATTTTACACATTTGATAATTCAATTTAATAAGAATTTACTATGTGTCAGATCTTCTGCTTAGTGCTGGGGATATAAAGAAAGGTAAAAAACAATTCCTGCCCTCAAGAAGGCTGTATCCTAACGGAAGAGACAACATGCAAACAACTACGTACGTACAAGAAATATACAAAGCAAATGGAAGGTCAGTCATCTCAGAGGGAAGGCACCAGCTGCAGGGATCGTGGGGCAGATGGACTGTGAAAGGCCTTGAGAAGGTGTAATTTGGGCTTAACCTTGAAGTAATCCTAGGGAACAGTGTGTGAACAAGGACATGGGGGTGGGAGAGCTCAGTGAAACTTCCAGGGGTAGAGAGGAGTCTAGTTTGCTTGCAGCATAGATTGCATGGAGGGGAAAAATAAGAGATCATGCTTTAAGAGTAGAGAGGAACCAGACTGTGGAGGGCCTTGAATGAGTGGCAGAGGAATATGAACTTTAATTGGTGGATCAGGGCTCATAGATGTAGGTGATAGGGAGCCCCATGATAGAACTAATGGCTAATAATGACAGTTAGCATTTATGGAGTGCTTACTGGGTGTCAGACTGTGACAAGTGCTTTACAAACATATATTTTGATTATTGCAACAACTCTGGCAGGTAGGTGCTAATGGCAATGATATTTGATAGGGAAGAAGATGAAGAAGAAGGGTGAGGTTCTAAGCAAGGAAAACTGAGTATGGAGGACAATCATGGTAAAACCATCTTAACCAGAGGAAAGGGTTGTAATTGTGTTATAATAAGGGATAAGGTAGGGATCAGATTGTGAAATATTTTAAATTAATGCCAAGAAGGGGAGTTTGGATTTGATCTTGTAGGCAACAGAAATGTTTGAATATAAAGGTGGGTGTAAGTATATGTATACACACAGACATATATATGTATACATATATATATTATATATGTATACATATGTGTATTTTTTTCTTTTGGAGGGGGAGGCGAGGCAATTGGGGTCAAGTGACTTGCTCAGGGTCACATAGCTAGTAAGTGTCAAGTGTCCCAGGCAGAATTTGAACTCGGGTTCTCCTGACTTCAGGGCTGGCGCTCTATTTCACTGTGCCACCTAGCTGCCCCTTATGTATTTTTTAAAGCTTCCTAAAAGTAGTATTTTGGGAAAATTAATTTGATGCAAGAGTATGGTATAATGGTTAATGAGCTAGCTATAGAGTCAAAAGTTCTGGGTTCAAATTCCATCTTTGATATATGCTGGTCATGTGACCATGAACTAGTAGTTACTTATCCTCTTAACACCCCTAAGCAACTCTCTGAGACTACAAATTGTTGACTACTTGCCCATTTCCATTGGTAGTGATTGGCCTAGCCCTAAACAGTCTTTGAGGACTCTTGCATCTCTGAAAGTCGGTGGTTCTAGATCCAGTAAAGAATGGGAAAACCTTCTCCATCTTCTCGAGATAAGAGCAACTGTGAGGGTTTTATGACTAATCTTTATTTAGTATGGGCAGCAGGGCATAGTGAATAGAAAGCCAGTCTTGAAGCCTGAAAGGATGTTGTTCAGATGTCTCCCAGTCTTTGTGACCCCATTTGGATTTTTCTTGGGAAAGATACCGGAGTGGTTTGCTATTTCCTTCCTCAGTTCATTTTTGTGGGGTTCAAAATTGTCCAGCCTACAATAAAAACTACTGAGGCAGAGCTCTGAGCCATTAACCATTTATTAAATGGACTGGACCTCTTCAATGAATGGAACCTTAGAACTTTTTTGTGATCTGAGATTTCCCTTTCCTCTAGGGCCTTAGTTTTATAGCGCTTGATACCCAGACAATACAGGTGAAGCAAGCTAAAAATACAGAATCTCACTGGTTGGTAGACCGTGCCCTTGACTATATACAAAATTTAGAATCTTACTGGTTGCCAAACAAGCCAATGAGCAGACATTAATAGACCTATCTTGACCTTTCAGGAGGTCTTACCAAGCTAATGGGCTGGGCTCATAGACAAATGTCAAAACACCTGTGTGGGCTGATGGGCCAGTAGACAGATAGGCACAGGCTGGCAAACAGGGTCACTTGTTTGTGAAGTGCTTGCTCATGGTCATCTCTACATGTTGGGCAATGGAAGGATGATAAGGGATGGAGGGGCAACAAAAATAGCTGGGGGACTTTCTGTGTCATTGAGTCACCTCTGCTGTGCTGGGCTTAGTCACCATAACAAGGCCAAAAAAAGAGTAGAGTTCCTTTAGTTAGCTTTCTATGATTAAGTGAATTTACCATCTGCAGCTCATAGCTCTGAGGTCTGATATAAGGATTTATAATTACTACCCCTGTGGCGTCATATCAAACTGATTAATTCTGATTGGAATAAAATATAGGTCCAGCTCATCATCTGTCACGTTTTACAATAAGGACATTGAGGCAAACAGGGTTAAGTGACCTGCTCGGGGTCACACAACTAGTAAGCACCTGAGGCTAGATCTGAACTTAAAAGATGAACCTTCATGACTCCAGGCCCACCACTCTCTCCACTGTGTCACTGAGTGCCCAGAAGAAGGATGTAAGTTTCGTTATTTCTTCTGTAGGACTTTCATTGATTTTTCTGTTATGCAGGGTTCAACTGTCCTTTATCGATCCTTTCATATATTGTTGTAGTCGTTGGATATGCTAGTCTTTTTATTTTTTTTAAATTATTTTTATTTTGTTAAAATATTTCTCAATTACCTCTAAGACTTTTTTTTAAAACAGTCTTTTAAAAATTTTGAGTTCCAAGTTCTCTCCCTTCTCTGTTTCCCACTTCTTGAAAAAGCAAGATTTAGATTTTTTTATACTATTCTAATTTGGTTTTCTCAGCAGTTTTGGGAGATAGTTCAAATTTTGTTTCTGAGGGGAAGTTCCCATTTACCCACTTAATCCTGGGCATTCTATTGTCTGTGCTACTCATTCCCATTTGATAGATGAGGAAACTAGGACATTAACTCACTTGCTCCTAACCACATCGCCAGCCTTCAAACCCAGGTCTTGGGATTCCAAGTCCAGTACTGTTTTCACTGTCATGACTAAGAGTATCTGAGGACACTGATCTCCACCTTTGGACAGAGCAGAAGAGCTGTGACTGGAAGCTCATTTGGTTGGAATTATATCTGTTACACACCAGTTAGTTGCAGTCTAGGACTGTTATGTTTCTTTAGAGGTTCGGGATAAAAACCAATTTCCTTGGTTACTTCAAAAGGCAGGGAGGCAGTTAGCTTCCTCTTGGCCAATTTAACTCTTTTCTACCAAATGTTTGTTACACACAAAAAAGTCATGAATAGTGACATGAATAGTGAGTAAACATTCGATCAAACAATAAAACAAATGGGGGCAAGATCAGAATAGACTTTTCCATTCAGGAGCAAAATGAAGTCTCAGTTCATCCAAGGAGAGAATTTCACCCAAGAAATCCTTACTTATCAATCTCTGGGATTGTAGGTGCTGGGAATGGAGGGACATGTTCAAGGTAAGGTAGCTTTCTTCTCTTACTTTGAGTTTCAGGAAGTTTCTTGATCATCATTCACAATTCACACCTTGCCTCTCCTCCTGTCTCTCTCAAGCTCACTTCTTAAAATATGCTGCACAGATGGGATCAGAGGTCTCCTAGCCAATCAGGAATCACCTTTCTCTAATGAACAGTATTCACAATGTCACTTCTCAGAGATCTCTCAGTTAATCAGAAATCATGGCTCAGGGTCCTGTGGCTGTCCAGGGAACTGCCTGATCCTTTCTGGGACAAGGTTCATTGTATATATTTTTCAGTAACTCTGGTGTCTGTCCTTGCTGTTTCTTTCAAGTGACACTTCATCTCCCAACTCCATACATTTTTCCTGGAATGCTGGAATCCCCCCATGCCTGTAATGCTTTCTGCCTCCTGGCTCCCTTGACTTCCTTCAAGGTCTCAGCTAAAATCTCCCCTTTTGCTAGAAGCCTTTCTCAGTCCTCTTTAATGCTAGTGTTTTTCCTCTGTGATTACATCCAGTGTATCCTATATTCATCTTGTTTGTACCTAGTTGTTTTCATTTTGTTTCCTTTGTTAGATTGTAAGCTCCTTCAGGTGAGGACCTGCTTTTGCCTTTTTTTGAATCCCCAGCACCTGGTGTGTGCCTGACCCAAAGTAAGTCTTTAATAAATGCTTACTGGCTTGGCTTTCAAGAAACATATCAAAGGAAGAAATGAATTTGATAACTGTCTAGTTACTAGGTTTAGGAAATTTAAGAAAAAAAGAAGACCCTAGGTCTTTAACTCAGAGTGATAGATTGAATTAGATGATTTTGACACTGACAGAGCAGAGTTAGGGCATTGGAAAGGGAATCACTTAAGGTAAAAGTAATTTTAGATACACTGAGTTTGAGATAATAGGACATGTTCAAGTGGAAATGCCCAGTATACAGTTAAATACTTAAGAGTGGAGTGATTTGAGTCATAGGTTTAGAAGAGACAATTGAAGCCATTAGAATACTTAGAAGTTCTCCTTAGGTCATAGTCCAGATAGAGAAGAAGAGAGGATGGGAATGCTTACAGTTGGGGAGGCAGTAGGAAGAAGAAGAAGCTGAGGCAGAGCAGTTGGAGGGGTGGTAGGAGAGCTATCAATAATGCTGAATTTCTTAGCTAGATCAATGATAATAAAGAGAAAAAAAGATATTGGACTTGAAGATGAGGTCATTCAAGAGAGTAGTTTTAGAAGTTCTGGAAATAGAGGCCAGGTTAGAGCAGATTAAGGTTGAAATAGGAGATCTGGAAATGGAGGCTAAAGGTATAGAGGTACGGCCTTTTGACAGAGTCCAAGTTTTACAGAACAAATCCTTTCATTAAAGGGATTTCTTCTTTGAAGTTTGGATTCAGTCAAAGAGCCACATTTGAGGACCTAGAGGGCACATGTGGCCTTAAGGCCATAGGTTCCTGACCCCTGGTGTAGACACGCCCACTTGAGTCAGTCGGTAGGGGGAGAAAGAATAGAATGGTGGTTATAGGGAGTAATAGGGTGAAATAAAGATTTTTCCTGAGTTTATTTGGAAATAGAGGAGAAAGAGTCAAGGAACAATAATGACCTCCAAATGGAAGCTGAATGTCATGAATATATAGTGATCGGGTCTTCTTGATTCTCTGTCTTTTGTAAATCATTTTTACTTCACTTTGCATCCGTTCTGTTAATTCACTTTGCATCAGTTCATGTTAAGTCTTTCTAGGTTTTTCTGGAACCATCCTGCTTGTCATTTCTTATAACATAATAGTATTCCATCACAATCACATGCCACAATTTGTTCAGCCATTCTCCAATTGATGGCTATCCCCTCAGTTTGGAGGGAGTACGTTTTAAGCATCTAGGACAGCAAATGCAAAGGTCTAAAGATGGGAAATATGATGTGGGTTTACATGTGAAGAACTACGAGGGTCAGATTGATGGGGCTATAGAGTTCACAAAAGGGAAATAATAGATAAGAAGACTGGGAAGGTAATTGGGGCCAGGTCACAAAGTACTTTAATCTTTTTTTTTTTTTTTTTTGCTTTTTGGAGGGCAATTGGGATCAAGTGACTTGCCCAAAGTCACATGGCTAATAAGTATATTAAATGTCTGAGGCTGGATTTGAACTCAGGTCCTCCTGACTCCAGGGCCGGTGCTCTATTCACTGCGCCACCTAGCTGCCCCTGAAAAGTACTTTAAATGACAAAATCAGATATTCACATATCAAATATTCATCAGGAATGAATATTTCTGATATAGGAGTAATAGGTAGTCATTAGAGTTTATTGAGTTAGGGTAGTGACATTGGCAGACCTATGCTTTAGGATATTTACTCTGACAGACATGTGGAGGATGAATTGGATTGTGAAGAAACCTGATGCAGGGAGACCATAATCCAGGTGAGACATGATAAGGGTCAGAACCAGGGTGGTGGCTATGTGAGTAGAGAGAATGGGGTGAATATGAGATATGTGATAGAGGTGGCTATGGCAAGATTTGGCAACAGATTAGATATGTGGGATGTGGGAGACTGAGAGGTTGAGATTGACACCATGGCTGTGAATCTGGGTGACTGAAGGGATGGTGGTGATAGGAAAGTTTGGAAAAGGTATGGGTTTGGGGAGAAGAATGAGTTCTGCTTTGGATACATTGAGGTTAGATGCTTATGGGACATCGAGTTTGAAATGTCCCAATGTCTAATAATGCTGTCTGTCTATCTATTCATAAGGTACACCCAATAGAAAGGAAGAGAGTTGGAAAATGGAGGGCTAAATGGTAGGAATAGCAGGTAGGCCAGAGTAGCCAATAGTAGAGGAGTAAAGTATAAGAAAACTGGAAAGATAAGAAGATTCCATGAAAGAGTAAAGTGGAATGGGCCACTTCAGGAGGCAATTTCTCCTGACCCTCCTTCCCCATCATAGGGTTACTTGTCAGGGATGATGCTGGGGATTTTTTGTTAAGATGCAGGTTGAACTAGAAGACCTCTGAGGTCCCCCCTCCCCTAACTCTGAGATTCAGCAATACTTTGCTCTTACAGAGTTTAAACATGAATGCTTGTGTAGTGAAGTAGTGCAGTGAGTAGAGCTCTGAACATAGAGTCAAGAAGACTTGAGTTCAAATCCCAGATAGGTGCTCCTGGGCAAATCACTTAATTTCTCTGAGCCTTAATGTAAATTATGTAAAAATAATGTAAAAAATAATGTAAATACTTAATGTATCTTAATGTAAAATGGAGATAATGAGAGCACCTACCTCAAGGATCAAACGAGAACATGTATAAAATGCGTTCCTTAAAGCTCTGTATAAATGCTGTCATCATCATTATTAATGCAGTAAGCCAACTAAAGATTATCTTTTACTATCTTGTTTCCTTTATTGCTTACTTCTTTGTGATTTTTTGGTCTTCTGGAATTTCGTGCCTGGGATTAGCATTCCTGGGATACTTTCTTGGGGGGGGGGGGGGTTACAGTCTTTAGAGTAAGATAATGGCAGTAGCAGCTAATGTATCCATCTTGCTTGAAAATTTGGCAAATGCTTTACATACCTTATACTCCAGGTTCATAATAACCCTGTAAGGTAGGTTCTAAGTGTATTATTATCCCCATTTTACAGTTGAAGAAATGGAGTCTTAATGACTTGGTCATTAGTTACACAGTAAGTGTCAGAAGGGGGATTTGAACCTAGTTCTTTTTTGATGGAAGTGGAAGAGACCAGCATATATGAGATGATTCCAATTTACCCCGAATTTAAAAGGTAAGTACATTTCCTTGCATCTGTCAAGGGCTATAGAATTTTCAGTTTCTCCTTAGAAATAAGAGACCTTCATTACTGCAGAACAATGATTTTGTTTCTCCCTCTTCTTTTTTTCCACTCTAGGGAAGCACTTGGAGAGTCTCTAGATCGAAAGAAGGAGAGTGAGGAAGACCAGTCCAAGAGCTTCAAACAGAAAGAAGAAAGCAGGCTGGTGTGGACTGCATAGCAGAAGGGTAGATTTAGGATAGTTCTGTAAGGCCACCACACCTAACCTCTTCTTGGATGTTTAATAGCTTTTTTTTCCCCGCACAAAACTATAGGACTGAGAGGGACTTCTATAATCAAACTATTCCAACATTTAATACCAGACTAGAGCTTTCCTAGTCTTAAAGCTCTTAAGTGAAAGAATTTCCATCATTTCTCAATACAGTACTTTATTACTCCTGCACTCAAGATTTTTTTTTCAAGCTTTGTCTTATCCCTCAAATAAAGACCAAAATCTCTAACTTGATATTCAAGGTTCTTCATAATACTGCCTTCAAACTCCTTGTCTGTCTTTATTTTCTACCAATCTGCTCGCTTTCCTAAATATGGCCAGTTTGTGTCTGTTTCTCAATCTTTGTACCTCTCCTGGAATGTTCTTTCCCCTCCTCTATCCATTACATTAGACCCTGTTTCAAGTCTCAGCTCCCCATCCATTCTCCTCCTCTGAACTCCTTTACTATTAATCAGTACCACTGATTTGAGATTACATCCTATTCATCATCACACTTTTCCTGTGGTGTGTCTTTGTCCTATCTCTCAATGAGATTGTGAGATCTTTGAGGACAGGTGCTCTGTCTTGGACTTCTTTTTATCCTCAGGAGAACCTAATATAGCTTGTTGTCTGGCATTCAGTTATTTGTTGTTGTTGTTGAATGATTGATCAACTTTCCCTGGCAATCAGGAAACATTTATTAAGCACCTACAGTATGCCAGGCACTGTGCTAAATTCTGGAGATACAAAGACAAAAGTAAAATAGTCGCTGTCCTCAAAAAAAGCTTCCATTCTATCAGGGTAGGTAACAGGCACATACGTAGCCATATGCAAGGTCCCCCCCCCATATAATCACACACACAAAACTGATATGAGGTGATTTGGGTGGAAAGGACATTAGCAGCTGTGGGGGGGATTGGGAAAGTCTTCATGTAGTAGGTGGAACTTTGCCACTGCAAAGGTCAGAGTCAGGAGGTAGGAGTGTCTTGTATAAGGAATAGTAAGGAGACCATTTTGAGTAGGCTACAGAGTATGCAAAAGGAAGTAATATTTAATAAGACTGGAACAGGTAGCTTGGGGCCAAACAGAAGAGGAGTTTATCTTTGATCCTAGAGGTAGTAAGGAAGCACTGGAATTTATCAAGTAGGAGGGTGCCATGATCAAACCTACACTTTAGGAAAATTGCTTTGACAGCTGTGTGGAAAACAGATGGGGCTGGGGTGATACTCAAAACAGGGAGACCAATTAGGAGGCTATGACAATAGTCAGGTGAAAGATGATGAGGGCCTGAAGTAGGGTGTATGGGGAGGAGATGAAAAAGAAAGATGTTATAGAGATAGAAATGATAAGGTTTGGCAATTGATTACATATGTGGGGTGTGGGAGAGTTAGGAATGGAGGATGATACTAAGGTCTGAATTGGGTGGTACCCTCACCAGTGATAGGGAAGCTCAGGTTTCATTTTTCTTCAGGGGAGTAGGGTTATGTTCTATTTTTGGATATGTTGAGTATGTGTTGTATATAGGAAATCCAGTTTGGAATATCTAATAAGCAGCTAGTGGTGCAGGATTGGAGCTCATACTGGGGCTGGATATATAGATCTGGGAGTCTCAAATGTAGAAATGATAATTAAACCCATAGGAGCTTATGAAAGCACCAAGTGAGAAATAATAGAGAGAAAAGAGAAGACCTAAGGAGAACCTGAGAGGATACCTAGATTTAGGGGAGTGGAATATGAATGATAATCTAGCAGAGCAAATTGAGGTGCAGTCAGGCAGGAGAATCAGGAGAGAGCAGTGTCACAAAAACTCAGAGAGGAAAAAGTATCCAAGAAGAGGAAGTAGTCAATGGTGTTGAGTGCTAAAGAGGTCAAAAAGGATGAAAGCTGAGAATAGGCCACAGATTTGGCAATTAAGAGCTCATTGGTAACTTTGACTTAGGCAGTTTCTGTCGAATGATAAATTTGGAAGCTAGATTTCAGAGAGTTTAGAATAGAGGGAGAGGAGAGAAAGTGAAGACACTGAATGTAGATGACTTTCTCAAGGAATTTAACCACAAAATGGAAGAGAGATATAAGAAGATAGATAGCAAGGATGGATGGAATGAGGATTTTTCAAGGATGGGAGAGACATGGGAGTGTTTGTAGACATCAGGAGAAGAAGCAGTAGATAGGGAGAAATTGAAAATTAGGAGTGAGTATGACACTGTGGGCAATCTGCTGGAAAAACCTGGAGAGGATGGGGTCAAGAATACATGTACAGGCTTGGTTGCCCTTGGCAAGAAGAAGGGTCACATCTTTGTCAGACAGAGGAGGAGGGAGTGGTGGATGATACCATGGTCCATGGTCAGAGTTTTTAGATGGGCAATAAAGGGTGAAATTCCGGATGTAATATGGGATAACAGGGTTGTCAGGAAAAATGCTGTTAATACTAATATCTCACAGACTAATTTATCATAGCCCCTCGACTGAGTCTGTGACCCATAGGAATGGGTCCTTTTCCTTGTGTTGACAGTTTTCCACTTAGTTTATGATTCTAATTACATAAGACTTTTAGCAGTGTAGGGAGGTATGCCAAGAAAGCTACTTGCCTTAATGGTGAGCTGTTGATGTCTAGAGGTCTTTTTTTTTTTTATAATTGACTTGAACTGTGTTCTTGTTTTACGAACTATAGGGCTGAAATCATTCGAGTGGGAAAGAGAACATTGACAAAAATAACATGGAATTTAACAAATTGACATAAAGACTAGGTTATCTCTTTTTCACATCTGTGAAATTAGTTTGTCAGGAGGTAAAGAAATCTTGCCATAGCAGGCCTGAGTTGGAGTATTTAGAAGTGCTGTACTGTTGTTACTTTCCTTCTCTTCTCTATATTGAAAAGAGTACTGGATTTGGAGCCAAAAGACCTAGGTTCAAGTCCTCCCTTTGACACATATTGGCTAGGGGACCCTGGACAAATCACTTAATGTCTCTGATCTTTAGAGTTTCATTCATAAGATAAGGAGATTGAATTCAGTGGTGTCTGTGGCCTCATCCAACCCTAAATCTATAATCCTTTGACCTCTCTCTTCTGGTTTGGAGAGATTTATACTAAATAGAAAGGGGATTTGGACTAGAACCAGGGGTGGAGAACCTGCAACCTTGAGGCTAGGTGTGGTCTTCTAGGTCCTTTGGTGCGGCCTTTTGACTGAGTCCAAGTTTCACAGAACACATCCTTTTATTAAGGGGATTTGTTCTGTGAAGTTTGTATTCAGTCAAAGGTATGCACTTGAGGACCCAGAGGGCCACATGCAGCCTCAAGGCTGCAATTTCCTTACCCCTGGCACTGGACCATTGATTTCTTTGGCACAAAGGACTCCTGGGTGAAGAAATGCTCTCATCATGGCAGATCTTTCTGTAATTTGTAGTCTTAGAGAATTGGCTAGAGCACTGGGTCACCCAGTCAGTATGTATCAGAGACATTACTTGAACCTAGGCCTTCTGGGTTTCAAGACTGACTCTCTCCACCATGCCCTACTGCTTCTGCTAAATAAAGGTTAGTCATAAAAGCCTCTCCATTGCTCTTCATCTCTTAAGGAAATGCAGAAGGAACTTTTCCCATTCTCTACTGGATCTAGAACCACAAAATTTCAGAGCTGAGAAAATCCTCAGAGATTATGTAGGCCAGTGTCTACCAAAAGCATCCAGCCCTTCTCAGACAGCCCTGGCAGATGTTCATTCAAACTCTGCTTGAGTATTCCTACTGGGGGGAGAGGGGGAAAGAGACTTACTACTTTTGGGAGTAGCTAATTCCATTTTGGGATAGCATCTTTCCTTGGTAATTCAAGTTGAAGTCTGCCCTCTTGAGGTATCTGTGGCTCGTGTGTGAGTTGTATCTCTTCTGTTTCCTATTTCCAGAGGTTGTCTAAGCTGCTGCTCTGTGGCACTGAGCTGGTGACAAACATCCAAATTGCTGCTGATGTCAGAGAGACCCACAGGAGGGTAAATGAAGATGAAGCAAAGCGGCAGAGGTAAGGACCTCCATTGCCCTGTGCTTTGTGAGCACAAGCGTATTTCTTCTCAAGGTCACCAGATTCTTTAAAATTATCATTGTCAGGACTTAATCCATTGTACTAGCCTCCCAACTTCTTCCTGATGTTAGTTTGTTAGGAATTGCCACTAGGCCTAGAAGTAGCTTCATATTTTTAGAAGAGAGCAAATTTGAAAAGCATTTATTAGGCACATGTTATATGCTTCCCTGAGAGGTAGCATGCTGTAATGGATAGATGACCGACATTGGAATTAGGAAGATCTGAGTTCAAGTGCTGCCTCTTTAACACATATTAGCTGTCTCACAGTTGTCCTCCAAGATCAAATATAAGGGCTTATTGGTTGTCATATTGCAATTTTGACTCATTGAGCTTATGGTCCACTAGAATTCCCAGATCTTTTAAAGATTTACTGCTATTTAGTCAGACCTGCTTGTGAAGATGATTTTTTGAAAAAAAGTACAGAATTTTACATTTATCCTGTTCAAATTTCATCATACTAAATTTGACTTACCATTCTAACTTCTTGGTGTCTTCTTGGCACCTGAGTTGGTCATATTAGTTATCCATCCTCACTTTGAGTTATCTGCGATTTGATAAGTATTTCATTTATACCTGCCTCCAAATCATTGATAACAATAATAAATAGCCCAGGGCCAAGTACTAATCCTTTAAACATCCTGTTAGGCATCTTCCTCCAAGTTGATATTGAACCATTAACAAATACTTTTTGGGTTCAGACATTGGATTAGTTCTGAATTCTTCTAATTGTACCATTGGCTAGGACACATTTCTCCATCCTTTCTAGAATAAATTTATTTTGGAGGGGGGAAGGCAAGGCAATTGGAGTTAAGTGACTTGCCCAAGGTCACACAGCTAGTAAGTGTGTCTAGTGTCTGAGGCTGGATTTGAATTCAGGTCCTCCTGACTTGAGGGCCCATGCTCTATTCACTGAACCACCTAGCTGCCCCTCCATCTTTTCCATAGGGAAAGTCGAAGAGACTTTGTCAAATGCTTTTACTGGTCTTGTTAAACTAACTCTTTAGCTTACCCCTGTTCTATCAGTATAGTAACCCTATATGAGATTGGTTTGACATAACTTATCCTTGATAAAGTCATGTTGGCTTTTTCTTAGATACTCATTAATCATCCCTTTAATAAAATCTTTTTCAAATCTACCAGGAATCCAAGTCAAACTCATTGGCCTATAATTTATAAATTCCATTTTCTTTCTCTCTCCTCCTCCTTTTAAAGATGAGAATATTTGCCCTTATCTATTCTGGTGACATCTCTTCTGTTCTCCACATTTCAAAGCAACAGTTACATCTTCCATTTCTTGTAGAACCTCAGGGACTATAATTCATCTGATCTGGTGTCTTAAGCTCATGAAAGGCAATTAGTTACTCTCTTATGTCTTTACTTATCTTGGATTACTCGTTTTTGTGCTGCCCTTTTCCATACCAGTACCAGTCCTTATCCCTTCCTTGATCCTTCTTTTCTCCCTGATATAACTAAAACATCCGTTTTTGCTGTGCTTCTGATCTTTAGCATTGCTGATACTTTGTTTTTACAGAATCATTAGAAGCTTTTATATTCCTCATCTGTTCTTGCCTCCATCTCCTTTACATGTCATTTTTCAGCCTAAGTTGTTCAACCATATCAGCTTCTTTATATAATTCCTCTTTACACTGCTCCTTGGAATTGTTTCTCTTTGTATCTTTAGAACTTCATTTTTATAGCTCCCATTCTCCTCTTTAGAAGTTTAGACTACTGGATCCTACTTATCTTTTCTCTGAGTGCCTAAAAACTTGTCCTCCCTAAACCTAGGGTTCACATTATACTATGGCAGGATAGAGTGTCAGGCCTGAAGCCTGAAAGACAAGTTCAAATCTGTCCGAGTATAAGTATATAAGTATCCTCAGTATACTTACTAGATGTGTGACCCTGAGAAGTAACTTCAATTTTGTCTGCCCCAGTGTCCTCATCTGTAAAGTGGGGACAATAATAGTATTTATTTCCCAGGGTTGTCGTGAGGATCAAGCACTTTAACATAGAGCCTGGGACAGAGTAAGTGCCGTATAATGTTAGCTGTCATAGTGATCTATCAAAATTCTGACAGTGATTACTTTCCATCATGGTTATCATCATTTCTAGTTCTGAAACTGTTAAATTTTTGTGGATGAGAATTAGAAGCTGCCAGTTTTATTGAGGAGGTAAGACAAGTATCTCCATGTGGGATCCTTTCTTATCTCTCAGCCATATCATGCATATTCTAGCCTTCACACCTAATTTCTACTGTTTTCCTAATAATCAAAAACTTCCTCTCCCTTTCCTTCACTGATTCAATACATACAAACAAAGCTTTAGAGAGCCCTCAACTAGTCTATCAGAGTATCTAGCCAGTGTCTTGGACTGCATGGTTTGTGTTTGCAGAGTGGAGAAGCTGGAGAATGAAATCAAGACCAGCCAGGACAAGTTTTATGACATCACTGTAAAGTGGCAAGAGAGTAAGAAGAAGAAGATTCCCCAAGAGCTGTGGGACTTACTCAATGGACAACAGCATCAATGTGCTATGCTAATAGAGGAGAAGAACAAGCTTATTAGCGATTTACAACAGGCAAGGATTTAATGTTGCAAAACTGGGGCAGGATCAGGGTGGGGCATGGTGCTGGCTTGGGAGGGAAAAATTATTCTTTTTCGAAAAATTATTTCATTAAGTATTTTCCATTTGCATGTAGAAAGTTTTTTCAACAATCATTTAAAAAATTTTCTAGTTTCAAATTCTTTCCTTCCTTCCCACTTCACCCCCTCCTTGAAAAGTCAAGCAATTAGATATTGATAATACATGTGAAGTCATGCAAAACATATTTCCATATTAGCCATATGTGCTTTCTTTTTCTAGTTGCATGCTAAGTTCATTGATTCTCTTTCTTGCTTTTATTGATGTATATATTTTAGAGATACAAATTTCCCCCTACATAATGCTTTGGTTGCATCCCACAAATTTTGGAATATTGTCTCATTATTGTCATTCTCTTTGATGAAATTATTGATTGTTTTATTATTTGTTCTTTGACCCACTCATTCTTTATGATTATGTTATTTAATTTCCAATTTTTTTATTTGAAATTTTAAAAATTTCCAATTACTTTTAAAAACAATTTTTAGCATTCTTATTTAAAAACTGAGTTCAAAATTCTCTCCTTCCTTCCTTCCCCTCCCCCTCATTGAGAATGCAAGCAATCTGATATAAGTTATACATGTATAGTCATGCAAAACATATTTCCATATTAGTCATATGAAAGAAAACACAGACCAAACCCTCCTCCCAATAAAAATAAAGAAAGTTTTTGAAAGTATGCTTTGATATGCATTCAGCCTCAATCAGTTCTTTCTGTAGAGGTGGATGAGTCCTTTGGAATTGTCTTAATTGTATTTTTGAGAATAACTAAGTCATTTACAGCTGATCACACAATATTGCTGTTACTTTAATACATTTCACTTTGCATTAGCTCATGTAAATCTTTCCAGGTTTTTCCGAAAGCATCCTGCTCATCATTTCTTATAGCGCATTAGTATTCAATCACAATCATATACTACAACTTCCCCAAGCTGTTCCAAAAATATGGAATGCTTCATGAATTAGGGTTTTATCCTTGCACAGGGGCCATGCTAATATTCTCTGTACCATTCCAATTTTAGTATATGCTGCCAAAGTGAACACCTAATTAACTTTTAATCTGTGCTTACACAGCCCTTTATTAAATATAATTTTTATTTCATTAGGGTCCGAAAAGGGTGCATTTTTAACATTTCTGCTTTTCTGCATTTGGTTGTGAGGTTTTTTTATGCTTTAATGCATGCTCAGTTTTTGTGAAGGTGCCATGTACAGCTGGGAAAAAGATATACTCCTTTCTATTTGCATTCAGTTTTCTCCAGAAGTCTATTATATCTTAATTTTCTAAAATTCTATTCACTTCCTTGACTTCTTTCTTATTTATTTTATGGTTAGATTTATCTAACTCTGAGAGGGGAAAGTTGAAGTCCCCCACTACTGTAGTTTTACTATTTCCTCCTGTGATTCATTTAACTTTTCTGTTAAGAGTTTGGATACTATGTGATATAGTGTATACTGTATAGTGTATAGTGTTCGGTATTGTTTTTTCTTCTTTGTCTATGGTTCTTTTTTTTTAGCAAGATGTAGTTTCCATGCTTATGACTTTTAGTTAGGTCTGTTTTTGCTTTTGCTTTGTCTAAGATTATGATTACTACCTCCACCTTTTTTACTTGAGCTGAAGCATCATAGATTCTGCGCTAGCCCCTTACTTCAAATCTATGTGTGATTCTCTGTTTCAAGTGTGTTTCTTGTGGTTTCTAATCTATTCTGCCATGTGCTTCCATTTTAGGGGTGAAATCATCCCATCCACATTGACAGTCGTGATTACTAACTGTGCCTTTCCCTTGATCCTATTTTCTTCTGTTGATCTTTCTCTCTTTTTATCCTCTCCCTCCTCTAAAGTCTATTTTGCTTCTGACCACTGCCTTTTTTATCTGCCCTTCATTTTATCACACCTCCTTTCTCTTATCCCCTTCATTTCTCACTGCCCTGTTGGGTAAGATAGATTTCTATTATGAATTAAGTATATATACATACACACATGTATGTATGCATATATATGTTTATGTGTATGTATGCATATGTATGTGTTCATATTTTCCTTCTTCGAACTGATTTAGATGTGAGTGAAGTTTAAGCATTGTTCATGACCATTCCCCCTCCACATTTCCCCGTCCAGTGTGAAAGTTCTTCCTGAGGCATCTCTCTTATGTGAGCTAATTTTCTTCATCTTCTCCCTTCCCCCTTCTCAGGGCATCCCTTCTTCTTGCCTATCCCATTTTTTTATGTCATCCCAACATAAATTGATTCACTCCCACACCCTCTATCTAACTGCCCTAATGATGACAAAGTTCTTAGACGATATATGTATCATCTTCCCATATAGACAGGTAAACAGTTTTTAACCTTTATTGAATTCCTTACAAGTTCCCTTTCATATTTACCTTTTTATGCTTCTCTTGAATCTTGTATTTGAAAGTCAGATTTTCTCTTCAGCTCTGGTATTTTTGTCAGGAATGCTTGAAAGTCCTTTGATTAAATATCTATTTTTTTCCCTTGAAGGATTATGCTAAATTTTACTGGGTTGGTTATTCTTGGTTGCAATCTCAGCTCTTTTTGCCTTCTGGAATGTCATATCTGATCTTTTAATATGGCAGCTATGTGATCCTGACTGTGACTCTATGGGATTCAAATGGTTACTTTCTGGCTGCTTGAAGTATTTTCTCTTTGACCTGGGAACTCTGGAATTTGGCTATAATATTCCTTGGGAGTTTTCATTTGGGGATCTTTTTCAGGTGGTGACTGATGGATTTTTTCAGTTTTTATTTTACCGCCTGGTTTTAGGATATCAGGACAGTTTTCCATGATAATTTCTTGAAATATTATGTTGAGGCTTTTTTTTTATCATGGTTTTCAGGCAATCTAATAATTCTTAAATTATCTCTCTTTGATTTGTTTTCCAGGTCTATTTTTTTTAATGAGATATTTAACATTTTCTTCTATTTTTCTTCATTTTCTTGACTTTGTTTTATTATTTCTTGATGTCTAATGGACTTATTATCTGCTCAGTTTTAATTTTTAAGGAATTGTTTTCTCCAGCAAGCTTTTGTACCTCTTCTTCCATTTTGCCAATGCTGATTTTTTTTTTTTTTTTTGCTTTTTGGAGCGGGGGAAAGCAGGGCAATTGGGATTAAGTGACTTGCCCAAGGTCACAAGGCTAGTGAGTGTTAAGTCTGAGGCTGGATTTGAACTCAGGTCCTCCTGACTCCAGGGCCAGTGCTCTATTCACTGTGCCACCTAATTGCCCTTGCCAATTCTGATTTTTAAGGAATTATTTGCATCAGTGAATTTTTGCACCATTTTTCCCATTTGGACAATTTTATTTTTTTCAGGTATTATTTTCTTTAGCATTTTTTGTACTTGTTTTACCAAGCAGTTAATTGTCTTTTCATGATTTTCTTCCTGTGTTTTCATTTCTTTTCCTAATTTTCCCTCTTTTGCTCTTATTTGATTTTGAAAGTAATCTTTTAGCTCGTTTTGGAACTTTTGTTGGGTTTATATCCAATTCATACTTTTCCTTTGAGGCTTTGCTGATAGCAGTTTTGACTTCATTGCTGTTTTCTGAGTTTGTGTTTTGCTCTTCCATAACACCATAGTAGCTTTTTGTGGTCAGGTTCTTTTTTTGTTGTTTTCTTATTTTTCCACCCTATTTCTTTTGGTATTTTTGCCTTTTTTTTAAGGAGGGCAATTGGAGTTAAGTGACTTGCCCAAGGTCACATGGCTAGGTTTTGTGTTAAGTGTCTGAGGTCAGATTTGAACTTAGGTCCTTCTGACTCCAGGGCCTGTGCTCTATTCACTGCACCACCTAGCTGCCCCCACCCTATTTCTTGATGTTGAATTTTATGTTAATATTGGTCTCTGTTCCTGGTGTGGGAGGGGAATGGGCCCTCTCAAGTTTCAGGGTTTTTTTGCACTGCTGTTTTCAGAGTTATGTTTGGGGTTTGGAAGTTTTCAGTGCTTCCAAGGTGATATGATCTGGGGAGAGGTGTGGTCACTGCTTTCTTGGTCTGCACTCTGCTCCTCACCCCAAATGGGTCCTTTCTCCCTTGTGACTTGAAACAATGCTGTTCCTCATAGTCACCTATCTCTTGGAATTAGAAGTGATACTAATCCTCAGGGTTTCTACTCCTTCTTGACCAAAAGTACCTCTCTCTGCCCTTGAATTATGATCCAGAAGTGGGTAGAGGCAATGGGGTTGCCAACAGCATCTGGTCCCATATCCAGTGGTAGCACAGGGGTCCCCTGTAAACTCTGACCAGTTGCCAGATCCTCTTTTCTGTATCTGGCTTGAAAGCCCCCAAAGCTACTGCTGTGTCTGTTACCTCCTCCTAGTCCCACCACTGGGGCTTCATCCCTATGGGCTCCAGGTCAGCCTCCCCACCATTCTGTGTCACAGATCTTTTTCCAACCTCCTATGTTGTCTTGGGCTTGAAAAATGTCTCACTTTGCCCTTTTGTTGGCTCTGCCACTGTAGAATTCAATTTGAGACATCATCTTAAAGTTGTTTAGAGGGGAATGTTGAGAGAACTAAGCTGAGTGCTTTTTCTGCTCCAATATCTTGGCTCTGCCCCTGGAAGTCTATTGTTCTTTTTAGTAATAGGTAGCATTTATACAATTCTTTAAGGTTTGCAAAGCACTTTATAGGTGTTATTTCATTTGATCCTCATAACAATCTTGTCAAGAGGGTCTTATTATTATTATTTCCATTTTTCAGATGAGGAAATTGGGGTGGAATGAGTTTAAGTGATTTGCCCATAGTCACATTCCTACTATGTGCCTGAGGCAAGATGAGCTCAGATTTGAATTCATGTTTTCTGGCCCCAAGTCCAGAGCTTTATACTCTGCCACTTAGCTGCCACAGGTTAGATTGCTAGGAGCTTACCATTCACTCTTGTCAGTTTAATTTCATTTAAAAAAATACCAAGAAGTATATGGACTCCCTGCTTCTGTTTGCTAGTTCTTTTCTTTAAAAAACTAACAGATGGTATATATATTGATATCTGCTGCATAAAAGAAGGGAAAAACCTCAGTGCAGCAACACTAACCTAATGAAAAAGTCTGATATCTGCAGTATTCAATATCCATAGTTCTTTCTTCTATGCCTGCTAATTCTGCAGAATTCAGTAAAAAGTCTTATCTTTCTTCAGGAATCAGTGTTTTCTATGTAGAAATTCACTCTGCCATACTTAGACACTGAGTAAGTATACCATTACCCCATTTTTATTTTAGACTGATGAAAATTGCCTTTCAAAATGGGAGATAATTTGACCACTACATATATCTTTTATATGCATAGTTTTTGCAGGTTGTCTGCCCCATTAATCTTGTTGCTTCTTGAGGGCAAGGGCTATTTTTCCTTTCTTTGCATCCTCGGTCAGAGCTTAGCACAATGCCTGGACCATAGTAAGCTCTATAAATAAGTGCTTGTTGACTTAACTTGACTTTAACACTGATGCACAATGAGTCAAGAATAGAGGCGTAAGTAGAATTTATAGCTTGCCTGTTTATGGTTTTGTTACTACTATCTGTCTGATTTTTCTTCTGGAGTCTAGACTCCCATTTCTTATCTTCTAGATTGTCTGTAGGTACCTCAAGCTGAACAGACTATTTTACCTCTGCCTGCCCCTTCTTTCTGACTTCACTATTTCTCTCTGTGGTACCACCAGAAGCTGGGTCTACTGTGTTTATAACCTTAGGGTTATTTTCAACTCTTCCCCTCTCTATCACCTTTCCCCTCATAGCCAATCAGCTGCCACCTCCACAACATCTCTCATCTGCATCCTCTCCTCTTTACCCCCACAGCCACTACTTTAATTTTAATACCACTTCCCTGCACTATTGCAATAGCCCCTTCTTGGTTCTTTCTGCTCTCTTCCCATACATAGGTCTGGGCATGGTGTGTCTCTGCTCAGAAATCTTCAGTAGTTTCCTCTTGTCTACCTATTAAAATTCACATCCTTTCACTTGACATCTGAGGCCCTTAAGCTGCTTTTCAAGCCTTATGTCACATTACTCCCCTCCATATAATCTGTGTTTCAGACTATCTATTTTCATTCAATATTATCTATTCAGGTCTATCCCCTGCCCATACTGAACATGTATTTTCTTACTTTGACTCTTGCTGCTGCTTATGCCTTATAGTGCCCTCTTTGCCTATTAAAACCTCATCCTGCCTCAACTCCAATGTTACCTCATCTATGAAGACTTTCCTGAAGCCCCCATTTGATAATGATCTCCCTCCTCAGGTGTTTATTGTATAATATTGTATATTATAGCAATGTATGTAGTTGATTTAAAAAATCTCCCTTCTGGACAGAAAGGTTCAGAAGCCATGTCTTATATAAACTTTTTATATTCCCCAGTATTATCACAATGATGATCTATATTATATTATTATTGTAGTTTCCCATATTTAGACTTCTTAAAGGTTTGTCTTAACATAAGAAAGAACAGGGTCCAAGTTAGAGGGAGGTAGTCAGCTCCCTGTTACATTAGGTATTCAAGCAGACATCAGATCTGTTGAGGAGGCTTTGGCAGAACCTTCTGCATTCTGTGGAAGGTTAGACTAGAGCGGTGGGAAGGGGGAGGGAGTGGGTGGTTCTTCACCATTTTTGTGTAATAGAACAAAGCCTTTGGCAGTCTAGTGACACCTACAGACCTCTTCTGCATATAATATTTCTAAATGTAGGAAATGAAATACGTAGGAATCTAGTTACATTGAAATAAAACTATCAAAGCATTAAAAACACAGGCTCATGAACCCCAAGTTAAGAACCCCTGGACTACGTGAACTCTTAAGTTTCTTCCTAATTAAACAAGTTCTTTGATTTTATGAGAAAGGAAAAAAAACCCCTTTCTATCAAAATTAATTCTGTCAGCCAGAGAAGATAAAGCCACAGCAAATGAATTTTGAGCTAGACTTAATTCTCTCTTATGTTAGGAATAGAACACTTAAAATTCAATAACCAATGTCATACAGAAACATACATCTCTGTTGGTGCATGAGTAATTTTCTTAGTTAACCTGATCATTATTATTTTTTGGAGTGAGGGTGGGGAAGGAATATATTTACTTAAATGACTCCAGTCTATGGTCAGATAAAGCCGAATTTGACCAACAAATTACATTGAGGAGGCTAGTCCCTGTCTCACATCCTCCGGTGACAGAGGTTCTTTCTCTTTTTTGTTTTTGGAGGAGGGAAGGCAGGGTAATTGGGGTTGAGTGACTTGCCCAAGGTCACATGGCTAGTAAGTGTTAAGTGTCTGAGGTCGGATTTGAACTCAGGTCCTCCTGACTCCAGGGCTGGCGCTCTATTCACTCTCCCACCTAGCCACCCCAAGACATTCCCTCTTAACTGAGGCTTTTCCATGACTCTTGCCTGACTATTTTGAAGCCTCATTTTCATTCAAAAGTCATAATTTTTAGGTGTTTTTAACAAAATGTGCTAGATGGACCCTATTTGGCGCCCCTTCTCCTTGGGGCTGACGCTTTTCATCTTCTCTCCAGGAGTTAAAGGGAAAAGATGACCAGTATGTGAAAGATCTGAAGAAACAGGGTGACGACATTGCTCTGCTGCTGGAGAGGATGGAAGAACAAGTGAAGAACTTAATGAAGACCTTCCGTCAGGAGCTCGGTCTCATTGAGGTAGCAGAGATGGGGGTGAGAGCATGCATGGACCACCCCCAGGGCCCACTGTGCAGGCAGCATACTTTCTCATCTGGGAGCTTCCCCGAGGCGGACTGTGTGGCCGTCCTCCTGTGCTAGGGATGATGCTCTAGTCTTTGTTCTTTTTATATATAATTTACTTTCCATCAGAGACGTATAAACCACCAGATTTCTTTATGGGAGAAAAAAGGAAGGAAAATGGCAGGAGGTTTTTGGTACTTTCGGTGAATTCAATGATGATCATCATAATAGCTAATGTCCATATGATACTGACTCTGTGCCAGACACTGTGCTAAGGGCTCTGTGATTATTATCTCATTTGATCCTCACAGCAACATCGGGAGGTAGATTCTGTTATTATCCTCCTTTCACAGATGAGGATGCTGACAGACAGTGGTGAAGTGACTTGCCCAGCTAGTAATCTGACCAAAATGTGGGAGAATAAGAGTGGGTCCAGGATCCTGGGTGTGCAGGATGCCTCTAGCAGCCCTTACCCTGGGGAACCAGACCTACAGGCAGATAGAGTCCAGGCCTTCTCTGTTTTGAATTCCTAAGCTTCTCCTCTAGGTCTCTCTGCTGAGCTCTGCCTTGGCTTCCTGGGCACCCTAGCCAGTGGCAGGTGCTTCATCTTGTCCTAGAGTGTGAACGCAGTGCTCGGGCGACATGATTGATTTCATTTTAGTGCCCAGAGCTTGAGTTCTCTTGCTCTCTGATTCCTCTTTCAACTGCCCTGGTGTGGAGGTCGCTTAGCTCTCCTGAGGAATGGCCTGCATTTGTCCATTTGACTCCTCTAATAAATAGCCAGTTCCTTAAAATTTGACAACCGGTGCTGCCAGCTTAGAGCCAGGAGCCTCTGCACTTTGTGTGGAGGAGGAGGGTCAGTCTTTGTAAGGAGTGATATATATAGATTATTCCCCAAATTATGAAGCTCTTGTCCAACCCAACCAAAGCAGGCTCAAGACTCCGGCCCTCTTTTGGTTATAGAAAGCGTTTGAGCAGGAGCGACACGAGCTACTGGTCAGCAATAAGAAGAAATGGGAGCGTGGGATGCACATTCACAATTCCAAGGAGGTAAAGGATGAGGGGGTGAATGAACGAGGGTGACTGGTGGTCTCTGCTGCATTGTGGATGCTCTTTGAATCTCATGATCACTTTAGATGCTTGGTTGTGATGGCCATGTTCTATGTGGTGGTTTGCACGTTGTCTTTCCCCATTAGAGTTTGCACTCTCCAAGCTCAGAGACCAGTGGTTTTGCTTTTCTTTGTCTCTCTGGCAGGTAGCACAGTGCTTGGCTTACAGTAAGCACTTAATAGTTGTTTGCTGCTTGATTGACTAATTTTTACTGTGATCCACCTTTGGTTCTCTTGCCTGTTGGGCATTATTACCTGCTCACCAGTGGTGAGGACTGCCTAGTGCCATGTATGTCACCCTCTGAGTCCATAGCTATGTGGCTGTTTCCCTCTGTTGTTGCACCCGACACTTAGCTCTCTATGCTGGCCATGAATGTGCTTGAGGCAAAGCAGGCATATTAAGACAATGGACATGGGTGAGAAGTCATAGAAATTTTTGAGAAGCCGAGGTCAGTATTTTCCTTTACAGTTTATAGATGTAAAGAAGAGGAGATGGTGTATAGACCACATAGGAGTATCATCCAGAACCAAAATTAGACGTTTGAATTTGTGACAATTTTCCCCCGAGTTCAAGGAGTAAGAACTAATGGAATGAGTGCAACCTCACTGAGCCCACAGTGTAACTCACGTGTTCTCAGAGGTTTCTGAAACATTCTTCTCACGATGACTCAACGAAGTGGTTAATGCAAGAATTATAATCCCCATTTTTCAGAGAATAAAGCAGATTCAGAAAACTGAATAGCACAGCCAAGAAATCAGCATTGGGATTTGAACCGGGGTACTCTGATGGTCACATCTGGTGTTTTCTGCAGGAGGCTGCCTCCCTTCTCCAAAGTGGGGTGGTGATGGTGGTGGTGCTGTGGGGGGCAGTGGGGAGGGTGCTTCTGATCCTAGTTACATTTCTTGCCAAAATTATGTGAAATATTCTCTTTGGGCTTTGTTCAGGTCACTCATAGTGAAGTATTGGAAAAGTTACAGGTGTTAGACTTTTGTTGTTGCTTCCTTTTGCCCTCAGCTGGAGTATCTGATGAACCACATGAAGAGAGTAGAGGATTATGAGAGGCAGTTGAACCAGCAGAGAGTCCGGGACTCAGAAGAGTACAACTCCATCAAGATCAAACTGGAGCTGGATGTGCAGGTGAGGCCAGAGGGGGAGGGAAACCGTGGTCTATGCAGCCTTTCTCTTTAAAGTTCAAAGAGGGACCAGTGATTGATTGCTTATTAGCTACCCGCTACTCATAATATGCCGGGGAAGTGGGGATGGGGGATGGTAGAGGTCAATTCAGCAAGTATTGTATTCACAACATGGGCCATATCCTCTTCTGAAGAGCTGGCCAAGGAAGGTATACTCATCCAACCTGCAAGTGGCCCAAAGCTAATTCATGCCTAGGGTGACAGCATCAGCTCCCTCCCCCGCCCCCAACTCTCTGTGAGCTGAAACAGCTGAAACCAGCAAGATGAAATTCAATAGGGATAAATGAGTCCTGAATCTGAGAAAAAGCAATGGCATGAGTACAGGAAGGAGGGATGCCTGACTTGACATAAATATGAATTTCATTCATATGAAAAACCATCAACATAAAATACAACCCAGCCAAAAAAAAAACCCCAAACCTACAAATGATCAGATGGCAAATGCAGACTTAGAAAATAGGTCAGCTAAAATTCTCTTGATAAAACTCTTATCTACTTTGTGGCTTATTTGTAGGGAATAATTCTTGGTGAGACCAAAGAGGCCATTCAGGACTGGGTTATTGATGCAGAAAGCTGTGATGATTTTTTAACCAGTGTGTGGGGATTGGTGGAGATAACGACCAGTGGCTAACAGAGGTCACATGAGCACAATGTCCTGCTGCTTTGGCTTCTGTGGATTCTATCTGTCCGTGGTGATTGTAGTAGTGCTGGTCATGGGAAATCGGAACCCAAAGTGTGGCTTATTTTGTTGTGCTTCTAAAGCGAATGTTATCACTTGGGCGGATTCACTGTTGCTCCTCTGAAGAGATCATGGGGACGTGTTCTCATGGGAATGAATGCAGTCATTAGTCAGGACAATGGCAAGCACCTGCTTAGATTGCATGAATCGTTCCCAGAACTCTCCATTGCAGCTTGGTCCCTGTGCCCTGACAACGACTTCAATCCCCTAGGTCAGTAGTTCCCTCTTCCCTGTTCATCTTTCAAATCTGACCCAACTTGGATTAATCCTTTGTCTTTTCAAACCACCTGTGTGGCTGTGACTTGTTCAGCTGAATTCCTTAAACTGGCCCCCCCTACCCTCCCGACCTGCTTGGGTACCCATACCCATAGCCTAGTTCTCTGCCTTGGCTGACTCAGAAAAAAATCACGAATTAGAATGTATATACATAGCCAATCTTCACCTTTGGGCTAGCAATATAACTAATAATTGAGTAACCAGTAATATAAGTAATATAACAAGCTGGTAATATAACATCCATAGTCAAACTTCATCTGTGAGCCTAGTAATATAACAACTATAATAAACATGGATCTGAGAAGATAAAACACCTAATTTTACAGGTTCTATAAGCTTAATAAAATAAAAATCTTAATAACAGCTAGTATTTATGTAACACTTTAAGATCTGCAAATCTTATGTTAGCTCAGCTGATCCTCATCACAACCCTGGGAAGCAGTTGCTCTCCTTCTGCAGATGAGGAAAATTCAGGCTGTAAGTGACTTGCCCAGGGCGACACAGTTAATGGTGTCTGGGGTGGGCTTCAAACTTAGGTTTTCCTGAGTCCTCTAAATCCAGGCCTCTCTCCACTATGCCACCTACCTGCCTCCTGTTTTCTTTAAGATGGTTCAATATTCTACCCTCTCCGTGAGGTCTTTCCTGCTGTCCCCCGATTATAGATGCCTTTACCTCTGGTATCATCATGTATTTGCTTTGTAGTGTGTGTTTTTCTGTCTGGGGTATGCTGGTAAATGCTTCACAACAGGCTCTCTCCAAAGCACAACACATTTTAAAGTTTCCTCTGCCTCATCGGCATTCTTCCCCATCACTTTCTTAAGTCCAGACTCTCCACAGTCAGCAGAACAACACATCAAGCCCTGATTTGTATTTGCTGATTTCTGAGATGTAAATGCTCACATTGAAAGTTTAACAGCCAGACTGTACTAGTGATGATGATGACGGTGACGATGACGGTGATTACAGCTCACATTTACAAAGCACCTGTTATTTGCCAGCAACTGTGCCAAATGCTTTCCAAATATTATTTCATTTGATCCTCACAACAACCTGGTTGGGGTGGGGGGTGGGATTGCTATTATTATTCTCATTTTACAGATGAGGAAACTGAGGCAAACAGGATGAAGTGACTTGCCCAGAATCACATAGCCAGCGAGTTTCCTAAGAATTTCCTAACAATTCACTTAGGAGAGTTGAATAAAAGAATTTGACCCTGGCTAAGGAGCTGAAATAAAAAGAACTGAGGTCACATTAATGACCTATTAGTGCCCTCAGTTTTATCTTGTACACTAATTAAAGAATAGATGTGGGCTCCATATTTGAAGGTGGAGTTGTAACCTCTTGCCTAATAACCAGATTTTTATCTCAGTAACAGGAAATTTATTCTTTATTGCAGTCTTTATTTTTTTGACTTGTTAATGTAGTCAGCTCCAATTCCCTACAAGCTAGTTATCTATTAGGGCTGGCCAGGTCATGAGTATGGCCTTGCTTTTAGCCCTTCCTGTGCCTGTCCCACCTCTGCTAACTTGCTCAACAAGTGGCTCAATGTCTTCCTAGAAACAGGAAGAGAAGGAAGCCCAAGGGAGGTTGGCCTTCAAGGGTGGCAGACCAGGCCAAGTGTTCTTTTCCCTTCCACAGGGTTGCACGTAGGTGCTGCCTCTGCATTTCCCAGGACTTGATGATTCCCCTGCTCCATGTACCTGCTCTGAGGAGGCTTAAAGGAACAAGTCAATGCAGTTGGGTCCTTAAAAACCTGTAAAGGTGGTTGCCTTGATTTAGTCTTTTATTTAAAGAGCCCAAGGTTTGATGAAGACCAAAACTGTTGTTATGTCACAGAAAGCTCAATATTATGAAACCTCAGAATGGGGATTTCACAAGTTCTTGTTTGCAAAATTGACCCCTTCTCTGAATGACAGCAGGCATTTCTAGTTAGACTGGTAGTATCTCTAAGCCGTCTGCTATTGTGTAACAGAGTGAATTGTGCATTGATTATAGGTTTTTCTGTTGCATATTAATGAAAAATGTTAATGTTGTGTGAAGCTTCATGAGGTCACAGACTTCTTGCTTATAGCACTTGCTTTTCTGAGAATGTGGAAGAAAAAAAAATAAAAAAAATAATGTGGAAGAAGCTGTTCATAGCTGAAAGCATCCCTCTGGTAGAGTGTGTGTGTGTGTGTGTGTGTGTGTGTGTGTATGTGTATGTATATGTATACACATGCCACCTTAGAGCCCACAGGGTGCTTCTTCTCTCTCCCTCAGCCTTCTGCAAACTCTCTAGCCTCCCAGAATGTGTTAATTTTTTCACAGGTACTAGAGCAGCAGCTCCAGCAGATGAAAGCAACTTATCAGCTAAACCAGGAAAAACTAGACTACAATTTCCAAGTGCTGAAGAAAAGAGATGAAGAGAACACAATCATTAAGTCCCAGCAGAAAAGAAGGATCAACCGGTAAGATAAAGAGAGTGATGCATCTTTTTTAGGGGATCTTTCCTTTGCTTCTCTCTCACATTTGATACTTCGACCTCTCCCTCCCTACTTCCCTCTTTCCTCTCTTCCTCTCTGCTTTCTTTCTTTCTTTTCTTTCTCTTTCTTTCTTTCTTTCTTTTTCTCTTCCTTCCTTCCTCCCTCCCTCCCTACCTCCTTCCCTCCCTCTCTCCCTCCTTTCCTTCCTTCCTTCTTTCCTTTCTTCCTCCCTTCCTTGCTTCCTTGCTTCCTTCTTTCCTCCTTTCTTTCTGTAGGATAATAGCTTAAATTTATGGCAAGGTCAAGTAAAGGTTTTAAAGGAGAAAAGTAGATCTGATCATGTTTGTAGATAACAGCAAGATATGCCGCGGTAGAAAGGGAGAAATTGAAGGTGAAAGAAAGGGATCAATGGAGCACTGCTGTTTGTTGGAAAGAAGGGGAGAGGTTAGGCATAAGCTGAGAGGGCAGCCTTGACAAAGTGACAGGAGTAAAGTGAGGACGTTGGGGGAATACATAGAAAGGTTTTGAGATGGGGAAAAGGAGAGAAGGAGCTCATGGCCAGTGGTCTCTATTTTCTCAGTAAAGTATATACTTAAAGACATTTCCTGAGGGAGAAAATGATGGGTGAGGTTTTGGGTGCTGGGGAAGAAAAGGTTTAGAGCTTCTACTGGCAAGAATGAGATAGAAGTTCAATCAAGGAAAAACAAGTTTTGTTGTAGAGCGTAGTTGAGTTTTAATGAAATGAATTTGCTGAAACCTAATTGGCATGGTGGTATAACTGCCAGCAGCACTCAGCAATTCAAGTATGGTTGGAGAAGAGTATTGTGTAGGTGATCCAGAGTTGAAGATTGACAGGCTATGAAAGGCAAGGGATAAGGGAATCAAGGGTGAAGGGCAACATAATTGAATTAGTCATCTCTAGAAGCAAGACATTGAAGAGAGGAGAGTCAAATCAGAACAGAGGTGGTGAACTGGAAAAATAACCTTCCTCAAGCCTTGCTCAAACAAAAAACTCCCTGAAAGTTGGAATGGTACAAATAGAAGATAATGACTACATGAGACAACAAGAAATATTAAAACAAAGCCCAAACAAAAAGACAAGAAAAGGAAACATAAGGTATCTTACAGCAAAAACGGGTGACCTGGAAATCAGATTGAGGAGAGATAATTTAAGAATTATTGGACTACCTGAAAGCCATGAAAAAAAGAATTTAGACATCATATTTCATGAAATTGTAAAAGAATACTGCCAAAATCTCTTAGAAGGCAAAGTGGAAATACAAGGAATCTACCTGAAAGAAACTCCAAAATGAAAACCCCAAGGAACAATGTAGCCAAAATTTAGTTTCCAAGTCAAAGAAAAATACTTCAGGATGCTGGAAAGAACAAGGTTCAAGTTCCAAAGAGACACAGTTATGGTCACACCTGATTTAGCAGCCACTACTATAAAAGAAGCATGTGATATTCCAAAAGGCAAAAGATATGGCCTTAGTACTAGAAATAACTTACACAGAAAACTGAGTGATTTCCTTCTTGGAAAAAGTAGATCTTTAATGAAATAGAAAACTTCCAGGCATTCTTGATGAAAAAACCAGAACTGCAGAAAAAGTTTAAAGTGTATGCACAGGAGTCAAGGGAAACATAAGAAGAAACACGAAACTTTTACACTCTAATATGGAGATATTACATATCTGCATATTACACACATATGTATATTACATATAAATGATATGTCCTCTCAGAACCCTATGTTCATCTAGGGTCACAGAGGAAGTCTCATTAGACAGATATCCTACAAGTGGTTCTGTTTTGTTCAATGATCCTAAAAAAAGAATGGTATTACTGTGTTTTAAGAAATGCTAACTGTGATGAAAACAAAAGAATGGGAAGAACTCCATGAACTGATGTACGGTGATATTAGAAGAGCCAAGAAAACAGTGACTACGACAATGTGCATAGAAAGAACAGCCAAAGAAAAAGGATTGAAAATGAATGTTGTAAGGATATTATGTTATAAAGGATAAACATAGCTCAAAAGGAAAAGATATGAAAAGACACCCTGACTCCATGTCTTTGCAGAGGGGTGTGGTCAAGTGTTGTAGATTGTACATATTTTCAAACTTTTTTCAATGTACTGTTCGTATCCCTTTTTCCTTTCTTTTGTCTTTTTTTTGTCTTTAAAAACACTATTTGTTATATGAGATGGAGCTGGAGGAGGGAAGGGATACGGAAGAAACTAGTGATGTAAAAAACAAAGACATCAATAAAAACGTGTTTGTTTGTTGTTAAAAGAATGTCCAATCGCTGAATGTTCAAAGGATATGAGCAGGCTGTTTTTGATGAAGATATCAAGACTATATGTAATTATATGAGAAAATGCTCTAAAGGATTATTGATGAAAGAAATGCAGATTAAATTAACTTTATAATCCTACCCCTATCAAATTGGCTAAAATGATAGATGCTTTTCAATTGGAGAATGGCTAAACAAACTGTGGTATATGATTGTGATGGAATACTGCTGTGATAAAAGAAATAATGATCTGGTTGATTTAGAAAAACAAGGAAAGACTTGGACCTATGAAGGAAGATGCTATCCACCTCCAGAGAAAGAAATGACAAATAGAAAAATGAATAGTATGGTCTTACATATATGTTTATGTATATGTACATATAATGTGCATGTTTATAGATATAGAGATATATATGTATATTATATACGTATATATTCACCTTTAATTGTAGCCTTCTCTAGGGTGGAGGTGATGGTGGGGGGGATGGAAAAAAAGGACAGAGAAGAGAACAAAAGAAAACCTAGAAGGAAACACAGAAAAACTAGGTTGCTTTGAAAACAACATAGAGGATTTATTGCACAGATTTTTGTGAAATGGAAATTTATTGTTTTATATTGAATCCTCTCATGTTTTGCTGTGTATATGGAAATGTTTTTTTCTTTTTTCATTTTGTATTTAAGTTTAAAATGAATAAAATATTTTTAAAAAATTTAAAAAACAATGAATGGAATGAGAGGGGAAGAGAAATACACTTGAGGGGGAACATAAGTAGCTAATAGAGACTGAAGATAATAGATTAAGGGGATAATTTGCTGGAGACTATAGGAGGGGATAGAATCAAAGGGTGTATGTAGAAGGGATTGGCCTTGGTGAGAAGGGTCACCTTTTCATCAGCTGTTGGGATAAAGGAGTAGAGAGTAAGGGATATGTTCAGGGATGATGAGGTGTAAAGACAGGGAGAATCAGAAGTGATGGTGATAGGTGAGAAGAATTTAACAGGGAGTGGCCTCTGTTTTCTCAGTGTAGTATGAGGGGAGGTCCTCAGCTGTGAAAGTTGGGAAGGGGCTGATCTAGGAGGCTTGAAGATAGAAGGTTTGGAATAGCCACTGTGGGAAGTGTGACTTGCCCAGTGTTAGAAAGGTAGTAAATGACATTCAGGGCAGTTTCCACTGTTCTCTTCTGCCTCCCATCCCTCCAGTAGGAGGTAAGCTCTTTGAGGACAAGGATGATTTCACTTTTATTAGAGCAGAAGCTAGATCCTAGATTTGAATGATTTAAGCTGAAAGGAGCCAAGGAGACATCTTTTTATCCCCTGGAAATGCTTTCAGAGAGGATCAGGGTTTAAATCCTCCCTCTGCCCATTTCTTGCCCACTTCAGCTCACACAGGTCATTAATTTGAATTATGCCTCTGGATATCCTCCAAATGCCTCTCTTTCTTGGGCAGATTGCATGATGTGTTGAACAACCTGAGAACGAAAATGGCAAAGCAGATAAAGCAATTCCATGAGGACAACATAACTCTGACTGCAGACTATAAGCGCATTGTGATGCAATTCAGGGATCTGCAGAAAACCATGCGGTACTTTTTTGGCTCTGATGGGGGCAGGGGGTCCTGAAGAGAGGGGGTGGTTACAAATCTTTCTTTAGATCAGCAGTCTTGGGTTGTACTAGATTTTTGGGAGGTAATGAAAGAATTCTGAGCCCTCTGTTTGTCCTTCAGTGGGCCCTGCCCCCTTCTCAGGGAGCAGTTTAGCATTTAACAAATGAGGAGTTGACTGATTAGGGATCACCGTGGTTACAGCCAGTACCCATTGTATAGGGATGCTCTAGAGTCAGCTCACAGCACTGAAAGCCGATTGTTAAATTTTCCTTTCGAGCCTTTACACTTCAGAAATCAACAGAATAAAAATCAGGGCTTGATTTGTTGTTTTCTTGATTGTCCCCTGGCGGGAAACCTGCAGCCTCAAGGTCACATGGGGCCCTCTAGGTCCTCAAGTGCATCCTTTTGATTGAATCCAAACTTCACAGAACCAATCCCCTTGATAAAAGGATTTGTTCTGTAAAACTGGGACTCATTCAGAAGGCCTCACCCAAGGAAGGCCACATGTAACCTTGAGGGTGCAGGTTCCCCACCCCTGGTCTAGACTTAAGAAAGTAATGGATATGATATTAGTAAGACAGATTAAGCCTAAAAATGTGTGTTTCATACTCATGCTCCCCCCACCCCAGCCTCTTGTTAAACATTTACCAGAACACTCTGACCCTGGGTCTTCGTGACATGTTCCACGGCTCTCCTTTCACAGGCATTTTGCAATTATCAATGATAAGCAGTTTCAGGAGGTTTGGATAATTAATGAAGAGGAAGCAAAGGTTTTAATGGACAGAGCCCTTGATGCAGACAAAATCATCCAGGAACAGCAGCTGGGGCTTCCCTGGATCAGACCTGACTACTGGTTCATGAAGAATGTGGGGCCTATTTCTCTTTTCAAGAAGAAGTCAGCTACAGAGTTAGTCCATGAACTGCTGCTGATGGCAGGTAAGTAAGAAATTGGATTAACTCCCACCTACTCCTCTCTCTGTGTGGGGCCCTGTAGGATGGAGAGCCAGCCCCCAGGGGCAGGGAGTTCAACCTTGCTGTGTGACCCTAGATCAGTCACTTAACTTCTCAGTTCCCTGACTAAGGCTTTAGGACTAAAAGTCACAGAGCAGGCTCCTGTCTGTGCTGCCAGAGGGTATTTCCTCAAGTGGAATTCTCTATATCAGTGAAAATCAAAGGTCTGACAAAAAAAAAAAAAAAGACTTTTTCTCTGTAGTGTATTTTTTTCCTCCTTTTTTTTTTTTTGCTTTTTGGAGGGCAATTGGGGTTAAGTGACTTGCCCAAGGTCACATGGCTAGTAAGGATCAAGTGCCTGAGGCCAGATTTTAATTCAGGTCATCCTGACTCCAGGGCCAGTGCTATACTCACTGGGCTACCTAGCCGCCCCTAGTGTATTTTTTTTTAAACAAATGTTTTTCTTTTTTATTGTTCTGAACTTTACATACCAACAAACACTTTACATACCAACAGTTTCTTATACAAAGAAATAGAGGATTATGTGTGAAACCATACATTTCTATGACATATAGCTTTTATTTTTAAAAAGTTTTCTAAAAAGTCTTGATAGGCTCTGTACTAGCTACTAAGGATACAAAGACAAAATTAAAAATTTTTTTTAATTTAAAAATTAATTTAAAAAATTAATAAATTCAACATAGCTTCAAAGCTGTCCTGATTGTGTTTCCCACTGTCTCTTTCTCTTTCTCTCTCCCTCTCCCTCTTTCTCGGTTCTCCGTCTGTCTCTCATCATCTTAAGACCTCTTCCTCCAGTTGAAGCAGCAGGGTATAGCAAGAGAGAATTCTAGATCTAGAGTCAGAAATATTCGAGTTTCAATTTGACCAGCATAAGCATGGATCACAGAAACATAGATTTAGACCCAGAAGGGACTTCATAGGCATTCAACTAAACCTTCCCATTTTATGGATTCGAGAGACTGAGGATCAGTGAGGCTAAATAGCTTGCCCAGGTCATGCATGTAGTAGATATTCCCAGCATTTAGCAAAGTGCCTGGCACATAGGAAGCACTCAATAAATGTTTATTAACTGGCTGACTGATTGATATGTCAGAGGAGGTATTTGAACCCCAAGTCCCCTGACTCTAGAACCAGTCACTTGGTCTTTAAAGCCTCAGTTTCCCCTCTGTAAAATGAGGGCACTAACATCTATAGTTAACCTGCCTCATTGGGTTATTGTGAGGTTCAAGTAAGATAAATGGGTATAAACAGGAATGTTCTGGTTTAATAACCATTTCTCTGAGGAAAAAAGTGTATTCCTGACACATTTTAAAGTTTAACCCACATTATTAATGTTTTCGCTATGCTTTCTTAAGTCCAGACAATAAATAAAGCAGTCATTCAAGCCCTGATTTGTTGCATTTGCTGACTTCTGAGGTATAAATGCTCACACTGACAATTTAACAGCTCCGTGAGCTGGCACTTGAATGCTCCTGGGTGTAGAACATTTTGCAAACCTTAAAAGTCTACATGAATGTCAGTCATCGTCACCACCACCACCACCAACATTATCATATTAATATAAGAAGATGATGGTGCTTTCTCACAGTTCCCAGAAATCAGTTTGCCAAAAAAAAAGGGCAAAATTCTCTCTCCTCCCTCTTTCTCTTGTTCTCATTTATTCTTAATTCTCTTTTACTGAAGAAGAGGAGGAAGGAGATGCAAGCCGAAAATCAAGCTTGAAAGACCAAAAGTCCAGACTATGCCTGCCAAAGCATTTATCTGCAAAGACTGTCAAACTAATACTGGAGATTATGTGTGATGAGTCGGTGAGTTCAGCCTTGGGGAACTTGTCCTGAGCATATGATAGATACAAGGGAGGACCTGCTTAGAAAGGAGCAAGATTTTTTGTTTTTCTCTCGGTATTTGTGACTTTTTCCACCTCTCGCTAGACCTGAAATGGTCTGGCGGGGGGATCTGGAGTACCTTTGCTACCCAGCCAAGCCAAATGGGGCTATAAAGAGTACTGACCCACGAAGCAAGTTTATGGAAAGGCTCTGGGTCATCTACAGGCAAGCTGGCGAATACTGCCTTGCTTAGTGACGTACAGAGGTACATTACAGGTCTGGAGTCAATTCCCTAAGAAGCTATGGCTGTTTCTGAGAGGAAATGGCAGTAACAGGAACCACCATGGCTCTAACTGCTGCAAGAATGTGTGCCACTGTTGGACGCTCCTGAGCTGGCAGTTTTGTAGGTTGTGTTGGTTGGGTTGTACCTAGATTTCATAGAGTCAGTCAATCAGCAAGCATTTTATAAGCTTTGACCATGCACTAGGCTCTGTGTTAGGTATTAAGGGTACAAAGACGAAAAAAAAAAAGAAACAGATCTGCCTTCAAAGAGCTTTCAGGGGAGGGGGGGGCGGCCAGGGAAATGACACAACATGGACAGATTTGAGCACATACAGAATAAATACAAAATGATTAAATAAAAGGAAGGTAGGGAACTAGCAGCTGGGACATCAGGAAGAGCTTCATTTAGAACATGTAGAATGCACGATCACTGCCTTTTGAAGAAAGGAGGGAGTCTGTGAGGCAGAGATCTACAAGTCAACAAGCATTATATGCCGTGCCCTGTGCTAAGCACTGGAAATACAAATATAAGCAGACAGTCCCTGCCCCCAAGAAGCTTGTATTCTAAAGGAGGAATGAGTACAACACATAAAAGGAAATGGGAAAGGGGGTGGGTAGAAGTAAAGAGAAACTTTGTGCAGGGGCATTATAGAGAACATTCAAGAGGAGAGAAAGGCAGGAGTGCAGCCTGGAGAGGAATGAAGAGGCAAAGAGGGAGGACATTGTAGGCATGGGGGAATGGTTAGTGTGAAGTCGTGGAGGTGGGAGATGGAGTCCTGTGTGTGGAGAGAGAAGCCCATTTGACTGGAGTGCAGAATGCATAAAAGGGAGTAATATATAAAGAGGATGGAAAGGGAGAGTAAGGCCAGGCTGTGAATGGTTTTAAAAGCCAAATAGAAAAGTTTCTGCTTGATCCTAGAGCCAATGGAGAACCACTGGAGTTTATTGAGTTAGGGGAGTGACATGTTCTGATCCATACTTAGTGAATGTTATTTTGGCATATGTTTAAAGGATGGATTGGGAGGCAGAGAGACAAGGTAGGGAGACCAATTAGAGTACCATTGTAATAGTAAAGGCAAAAAAAGGTGAGGAGAGAACCAGGACCAAGGTGGCAGCAGTTGGAGTGGAGAGAAGGGGATGGATAGTAGAGTTGTGGAGACTGAAACAACACAATTTGGCAACTGTTTGGCTATGTGAGGTGAGAGTGAATGAGAACTTAAGGATGACCGTGAGGTTAATATTAACCTTGGAGACTGATGATTCTCTTGACAGAAATAGGGAAGTTTAGAAGAAGGACAGATATTTTGGGAACAACAATGAGTTCTGTTTTGGACCTGTTGGGTTGGAGATGCTATATTACAAAGGTTTGAAATGTGAACATTTCAAAAGTGGGAAATTGGTGATGAGAACATCGAAGCTTAAGGGAGTCAGATAGCCAGCTTTATTAAACACCTACTAGGTGTTAGGAATTGTGTGGCAGGGATGAAGGTCCAACAACAGAGACAAAGAAGGAGCAGTCAGGAGGAGAAGCAGTAGAGAGAAGTGTTAATGAAAACCTTTAGAGAAAAGAAGAGGTGCTGAAGGTTTCAGAGAAGTCTAGAAGAATGAAGTTTGAAAAAAGGCCGTTAGATTTGGCAATTAAGACGTCATTATTGGGGGTGGAGCCAAGATGGCGGCGTAGCAGCAGCAACATATTGCAGCTCTCACATAGCCACCCCAAAATACCCATGGAATAGGACTCTAAACCAATCCTAGAACTCCAAAACGCGCACAAAGATACTTCCCACTAAAGTCAGCTCGGCTACGAGGAACCATATCAGCACTGCGAAAACCATCCTGGCCTGAAGCCGCTGCTGAGCCCCGGGGGCGGATGGACCAGAGGAGCGGTGAGTGGATTAGCGGCAGCTGCGAGCAGCATTCAGAACTAGGTCAGTGAGAATTGCGAAGTTGCGAGAGAAAAGCAGTCTGGCCCAAAGGCCTCCAGAGCGGAAAAGTGAAAGGTAGAGGTTTTGCACCCACCTCCGCATTGCAGCTTCCCACCTGTGGCCTGCAGACAGCAGGGGGACTAAGCGATTGTTCTGAGGTCAGTGCTCTCGCATTGAGTGGCCTGGATCCGGATCGTAGTCTTGGGCCTCGGTCTTGGAGTCTTCATTATCCAGCAAGCTGGAAGTAAGTAGGAAGGGTCCCA